>CM060438.1:26919692-27519692 GCA_030545235.1 Helianthus tuberosus | reverse complement strand
CGTTAAGATCACTTTAGAGTGTAACTAATAACGAGAAAATAAGTAGAGATGGAAATTTAGTCAAGTACCGACTAAAGTAAATTGTATTTAAAAAGGGGTGTAGTGGCAAAAATCCGAAATGGGTCGGATGGGCAAATTGGTAATTAATAACCATGTTTTGCCACTTATGAAGATGCTTGGTCATATAGGCCAAACGGGTCAAATGGCGTGATAACACCATTTGACAATATCGACTGATGTGGCTGTCAAGTCTTGTGTTAACAGGAGCGATTAGCGATTCGGATACTCCCGTCGCCATAGAAACTGTGATAATAAATACGAGGTATAAATCGGGTCTATTTGTTGATCCGAGCGAGGTACGCATATTTATGTTGTAGTTAAAAGTGATATTTTGGTCGAAGAATTTGGTGAGAGTCCTTCATTGTAAAAGAAGGACCAAAATCGACCAAAACGCCCTTGTAGGCTAAATTGAACAAACAACCCTTAGAGGTTGCTTGGAAACGAGACTTATGATTAAACAAAAGCTTAGAACGAGTATGGGTAATGAAAGATGAAATTCTTGGGCCGAAAGGCTCCATATGAGTCTTTGCCGTTAAATGATATTCCTAAGGGTATAATTCGGAACACATAGATATCTACTTTAAATCCAACACACAATCAGATGTGATGGAAGAGTACTATATAAGAAATATAGGTTACAATGTTAGAATAGAATGAAAGCGATTTTGAGCCTAAAAGTGCATATATACCCTTAACGGGTCAAACAAGCATATAAGCGTAAACGGGTTTTTATTATGTAAGAAACCCGTGATTTGATATTAACAAGATAGGAGACATTGAAACTATGAATTTCATAAGTTTAAAGATCAAGTAAACATGTTTGATGATGAAAACATGAACGGGTCAATATTTGGTAAAAAGGGTAATAAGCCGAAGAGTTAAAAGTCTGAAATTTTATTATGTAGGATGTTGAATTTCAACTCCATTAGATGGAGAATTAAATTATGGACGCGTAGGAAAAAGAATCGCGTAAAACGGATCAATAACGAAGAAGTTATGGCTATTTCCGTAAAATTTAACGTTGCTGAAAATGCAGGACACAGATCCAGACTTGCTGGAAAATGGTTACCCCCGCGCCACGCGGAGGGTGTCACTAAACATGTCGCGACACGCGGGGTTCTCTCGCGGGGCGAGAGACCCAAAAAGCTGCAAAACTTGTTTTTTTTGTTCGTTTTAACATCCGGACTTGATTTAAACACTTATAAACTGCAAATGACTAATTCATTTCATGATTTATGAAATGTAGGTATATCTATGGATGCCGGACGACGATCAAGCTCATCGAGGAACCGAACATGATCAAGATACAAGCTTCCGCACACCGTTTCGTTGTTATTTTTAAATGACGAACTAAATTACATTATGTTGTAAACTTTTAATTTGTAAAAGTTTTAAATTATTCGTATTTTTCAAAGTAACATGTAATTATAATTACACGTTTATTCCGTAAACTATACGAAAACCTTTCTATAGTAACTAGGGTGTTACAGATTACGATCAACGATACAACAACGGTGAGGCAGAAGATATAACCCAAGATGATGTTTGGGCAGTTATCAGTTCTTACTTCGAAGAATTATTGCTTGTTCGTCAACAATCGACTCGTTTGACCAGTTTATTGATAATACTATGCAACAAGTTGTTGACCAGTCTCCAGATATCGAGATCCAACCCGAATCTCAGCACAATCCGGGTCTCCAGCCGGATTTTGCGGAGGTTTGTTTTGGATCGTCTATAATTAGGGTTTGAGTTCGGTATTGGAGCAAAACTATTTGAAAGTAGTTGGAAATTGTTTTGACTTAATGGAGTAATAAAAATTATACTAACACTAAATTAGGAAAATTTGAAGATACTTTGAAAGTATTTGAGTCTACTGTCTAAATTTTAACTTTATTTAATTGAACTTGAGGGCGGTAAATGAGAGTCTAACTCGTAGAGGCGAGCTCAAGCTCGAAATTGAACCAGGCAGCTCTGTTTGAGCTTGAGCTCGAAGTTAAACGAGCCAAGACATGAGCCGAGCTCGGCTTGGTTACCAAATTAGTCGGCTTGGCTCAGGTTGTTTCAAATCTAGTTTTTTTGGTGCTTTCTTCGAGCTAGCTATGAGCCAAGCCGCAAGCTTTTTGAACAACACTTGAAACCTTGTGGTAACATATTGTAGATTTAACTGGTTACTTATAGTTGTGTCTCGGATTGAAATAGAATAATAAGATATGGACAAGGGGACAGATAAGCTAACACCACTGACATGTTATCTAGACACTACTGACTAGTCATAAGTCACACGGCTGTGAATGGCCAATACGGGCTGTATGACAAGAAGGAAATAAGAATATGGGCGGCTGAGCTGGTATTAAGTGATGAAAAATGGTCATATGAGGACCAAACCATACGCCCGTCTTTGACTGACAGTGAATTGACTTGTGACCACTAGGTACTAACAAATGGTCATATTACATGGTGAAAAATGGTCATATAGGTTGTATTACATGTGAATGGGCAATATGGGAGGAAATAGCGATACGGGCCGTATTACATGGTGAAAAATGGTCGTATGAGGACCAAACCATACGCCCGTCTTTGACTGACAGTGAATTGAATTGTGACCACTAGCAGTGGCGGAACTAAGGGGGGTCCGGAGGGTCCGTTGACCCTCCGGCCACTCTCAGGTTTATCGCATTTTGTAATGAACCGAGATCTAACTGTGACGCTTAGTGATACTTTGACCCTTTAGTAATCACTCTATTAAAACCAAAAAGAGAGGAGGAGAAGGTGCGTGGCAGTTATGTCTGTTCTCCGGTGAGATGCGGTGGTGGACTAGTAGTTTAGTGATGGTCTGTTGACTGTTTTTATGATAGGGTTAAACCCTAAAAGAGAAGAACTAGGAGAATATTTGGAGAAGATAGGAGAATTTCAAACTTCAAATCTGATTTCCTTCCTTCATATTACTACATAAATAAGTAAATAACCCAAACAATTACATTAGACTCTCTAAACTACTAATAATTAGTAAAATACCCCTAAACTATTATTCTTCACGTAACAATACTTCCGCCTTAAAAGATTCTTGACCTCAAGAATCACAAAATAGAGAAAAAAAATGCAGCATCCATGAGTTCTTTTGGGTCGACTCATTCCAGGGTGGACGCCATTCGGTCCTTCCGATTGCAATCGGAGAAATCCTAGCCATGCGCCATGGTGGGCGCCAATCATTTACGAAACTCGCCTTTGCCTTTAAACAGGCACCAAAAAGATTGTTGTTAACAACGTCAATTATATCATCATCTGGAAGGGTATCAAACTTCCTACCATATTTGACATGAAGACCTTGACGAACAGGAACCACATCACTGTTCGGAACCAGTAGGTCAGCCTTAACAACATTGTATAGTCTAGTTTTGGGTTCTTCGCAAGCGCCATTAGCAAGGATTATGCAAAGTGTGTCTCTATGTTTTCTTCTTTTATGAAGAACAGTGTCTTCATTGAAGGGCTGTAGCTTTTCACTGTCTCATGTAGTGCAACAATGGAATTATCATTGTTAATATTTTCATCAACAACAATTATGTCTTCTGTCTTCCGAGTACCCGTCCGCGAATCATCGCTAAACAGCCCTTTATCAGGGCCGCCTCCGCCGCCGCTAAAAGTGCCACCGCTTGAATGCTCCTTGAGTGCTCGTAAGATCTCTTCTTGTTGTTTCATCGACTGTTCTTGTTGTTTCAACATGGCGGCTAGGGTTTCTTGGAGATTTGAGATTGCCTTGCCATGTTCCTTGAGAGTGCTGTCAATTTCTTGATTGCGAGTGTTAGTCATGGTAATCGAAAGTAATTCCGACCGGAGATCGGAACGGCTCTGATACCCTTGATAGGGTTAAACCCTAAAAGAGAAGAACTAGGAGAATATTTGGAGAAGATAGGTGAATTTCAAACTTCAAATCTGATTTCCTTCCTTCATATTACGTACATAAATAAGTAAATAACCCAAACAATTACATTAGACTCCCTAAACTACTAATAATTAGTAAAATACCCCTAAACTATTATTCTTCACGTAACATTTTATGTTTGGAAGATGAACAGATAAGTGAGAAACAAAAGTATAAAAGTGTAGACCCTATTATTCGATCACATGGCTTCTAAGTTTTAGATTCAATTCATAATTCACGACCCAATTAAAAACTTATTTATTTATTGATTTCTTTGATTAAACAATAAAAATCTCTAAATTCTTTAGTTTCATTATTGTTTTGTTTTATATTAAGCCGATAAAAAAAACTACTTTATTATATTATTACGTTTCTATTTAATATATTGTATTTAATTTAATGTATAGAAGATTCATTTTTTTAACAATAAATACACTTACATTACAAAAATCTTAAAACATATAATGATCAGTAAAATTGTCTAGCTTACTGCTAGTAATATAAAACTGTTATAATGATCGTAGCACATCCATGGGAAAACATAACTATATATACTTTTGTGTACATACAAATTACATTGCGACCCCCCAGACATAAAAGTCTGGTTCCGTCAATGACCACTAGGTACTAACAAAGCCATTAACATGTGAATGGGCAATACGGGAGGAAATAGCGATACGGGCCGTATTACATGGTGAAAAATGGTCATATTGGTTGTATGAGGAAATAGCGATACGGGCCGTATTACATGATGAAAATATGGAAATGGATTTCTGGGGTTCAAGGGTTCACTCATCAAAACACCATCACTTCCACACTCTCCAATCTAACCGTCACAACTCCGGTGACTCTTTAAGACCCCCTTTTAACTTTTCTTTTTGATTGATTCCCAGTTTAAGATAATATTGAAATGGTTCTTTGTTTTTACAATCTTTATGTGGAAATATCCAGTCTTTGTTGTGAAAAATCCGATCTTTTTGGAACACATTCATCTTTCGAGAACATTCAAGATTTTCTTAACTGTGTGTTTTCTATTGGAATATAAGTTAGACGTTTTAGCAAACCTTAGGGATGATTTTAACAAAAAAAGTTAGACGTTTGAATGAAAATGACAAAAAAAATCTAAAAGTGAATGGCAATATGATACAAAAAAGTTGTTTTGGAAACCAAACCTTAGGGACAATTTTGGCAATTTACTCTTAAAACAACAAAGCTCGGAGGTCTAGGATGGTGACAACATATAATACCAAGCCAAATCCTAACCAGCATCACATCCATGGCTCTCGAAAACCAATAAGTAAGCTTCATCGGGTCAAACGTTAAAAAATTGAGCAATATCACGCGACAAATTTTTTTTTCAAACAGTTAGGCTAACCAAGTTATGCATCACGAAACAACATATGTGGACCACTTTAGAACATGCAAATTCCGTTGCAGACCCAAATAGCCATAATGAACATTAAAACAATCTTAAAACAAAGCTCATAAGCTATAGAGGGTTGTGATCTAAGTTGCCAAACTAAGTCCAAAGCAACATCATAGCTAATAATCTATGATGGGCCACAAGTCATCTTCATCGAACCAACAACCTAACATCCAAAGACCCACCAAAGATGCAAAACCTTCCCAAAGCCATAAAATCGACAACCAAACATAGTGTAAAATTGTAACCAAATAAAAACACATACAAAAATAATCAATAGGTCTCAACCAATTTTCGATAGAAAATGTAAACCAAAACCTCAAATGAACAACAACATTAGGTGTAAGATAATGAGACGCTGCTTTAAAAAAAAAAAACATGCAATGACAAATCCTTCATGCCAACAGAAAGGCCGGCGCGGCGCCTAAGCCGTCGTATGTAACGGAAGCGTAACATTAAAAGAAAAACGAATCGAAGACAACATAATCGAAAATCTACCTTTAAAAAACACAGAGGCTGCCAATTGGAGAAAATCCGGCCAACGTAGACGGTGGACGGAAGCCCAAACGGCGGAGCCTAGGCGATGGTATAGAGAGAGAGAGAGAGAGAAAGTGAATGCTTTAAATTGAAGCTACAAAAGCCATTAAACAACCCTTTAATACCAACAAGAAAACAACTCACAAAGCCATGAGTACAAACCCAAGATGCACACTAAACACCTAATGCGTGAGGTACAACCAATGGAAGTACACGTATGTTGCAAATTAGCAATATACAAATTATAATTTTGTATTTTTTTTATTCAATATTCTTTGTAGTTTCACCTGAAAAGATATTAGTTCAGATCGTGTAAAACATCGTTAACAAACCTAGTGAAGTATATACAAACATATGTAGCCATCGCCTATGAAGTATATGCATTTAAAATCATCGGATGGTCAAATATTAGAGTCAATTACAAGTCGCTTGATTAGCCATTTAAGGAGGAATTTACATTTTTACTAAAGTTTTAAACTCATAGTCATAGCACAACCTTGGTAGAAAAAAAAAAAAAAAAAAAAAAACAAATGGGTCGTTCTAGGCTACTATGCGTAACCGATGGGAAAGAAGGACATGTGGTATTTAGAAACAAATCGATCATTTTTCATTACGTCACACCTCAAGTTTTACTAATTATCCTATATATTAAAAACACAACCTTGTAAACAGTTCATGGATATTTTAGGGATTTCACAATCTTTTTATCTATCTTCTCACTTTCTTCTCAGCTACTGCCACACACAAAGAGCTTCTTCTCACCTACTGTCACACAAAAAGTCTATGGAGATGAACACGGCCAGGAGTTGTTGATGGTTTTATTTGCTTGAAATTAAAACAGGTAAATTACTATATACAACGTAAGATTATCCATCACATTAAAAAATCTACGTTTGTTGAAAGCTTTAATAAATAAATCAGTGTTTAACTATAAATAAATACCATAAACATTTTTTTTTCTCAGAGTCGCTAGTTGACAACCTTAGGCCTTTGGGTATACTTTAACCTAACTTAACTCCACCTAAGTGACACATCTACTTTTTTTTCCTCATTTCACTTTATCCCACTCTAAGGAAATGGTTTAACATGTTAATACATAACTCATTTAATACATTTTAACATTGAGTTTTGTCTAAAAATGAAAATAATAATTAATTCAACCTTTTAACATTGGGTTAACATTTTAACACATAACTCATTTAATGCACTTTAACATAAGGAGAGTGTGGTTTGCAATGTTAGTTAACATGTCATGTCATTGTTAACACTCTAGATGTTAGAGTACACCCCATGGTCTTATAAAGGTCATATCTATCTATACTACTATATTAAAGAAACTGGGTTTTCTACCCTTATAGTAATTTTGCATTGTGTACACATTTTAAAGCAACATGTACAAGAAAGCTAAGCTATTTTAGAGGGGGTAAACTTGCACATTTTACAAAGTTTTAAGACACTTTAGGGATATAATGGGAATTCTGGATTACGTGAGCTTTTAAAGCTTGCTTCTTCATTCATGGTCGATCCATCATTGAGATTGAATGTGGAAATTGAATGCTTTAATTGCTATCAGTTACCCATGAACTCAATCGTTCCTCCTTCAAGATTATAAAAAAATGGTCCTTGAAAATGGAACATAACAGCCTCTGAATTACGCAGCACACTCGGCCGGGATTCTCTTCTTTTTCCCAACACAAATCTTCACTGATTTGCCATCGCTGCTGATTATTCCTTTCATCATCTTCTTCATATTCCTCCATTTTCACGCAATTTAGATCAATACCCCATTTGGGATTTTTAGTTTCAGTCAACCCTACTGCTTCTTCTGGAAACCCGTCATTGTTTTGTTCTCGAAGTGGGGAAACGAATGGCTCATGTTCTTGTTAAGGCCACTCTCGGCCTCACTTATCCTGCGGAAGTTGATTCCCATAAGGCATTGTACTTGAATTTGATCGGTATCTTGATTTTTATTGGTTGGGTTTTAATTGTTTACTATGCACATAAGGTGTTCTATGAAATGCTTATGATTTTGGATGGTGACTTTCTGACTAAAACGAAGAATACACATATACACAGTCCTGTTTTGATATTTTTGTTTGCTGAGTTTGTATTTTGGAGGAAAAGCAATATAAACCCCTGAGTTTGTATCAACTTCTATGCTCTTAATTTTAAAAATCGAATTTGTGTGCTCCATTGATGTGTATTTGTGTAGTGGATCTAATAATGTTTGCTGAATCGATTGATATTTATGTTGTTGTTATCTTGTTCAAGTAGGATTTATTTAAAAATCCTACTATTCAATATTCACGTTTTAGCCCGAAGCTCGTTTCTGCCACATAAACTCCTTTTTCTTTTACTTTGCATAGGCCAGTAGATGTAACATTTGTTATAGAAAGTTTGTTATGGATGGTGATTTAACGATGTTCCAGTTGTCTGGTATAGAGCAAGTAGTGGTTTGCAAAAAAAAAAAAAAAAAAAAAAAAAAAAAAGAAACTGAAATAATGGGTTTATTTTTAACACAATGATACAATAAGATATCATGTTTCTAACGTCCATTATCTTGTGGCTTATACAGAATATAATGGGTGGTGTGGGTCAACACGGTATCGTTGGAACTAGAACTGGAACCGTGGATGGAGTTGGGGCTGTAACCCAAGACATGATGCCGTCACCTGGCATGTCTCAACAAGTCCATGAAGGGCATACCATTCATATTGATGGCGGCTGTGATAATATCCTTTTTTGTGGCCATAAATCTAATTCCCCGTTTTTTTATCGAAAATTCATAATTTTTGTATATTTATCTTAGGTTGGTTATCTGTGGATGGAATATATATACAAGCTTCCCAAAATCACGTACAATAAGTACCATCCTTAAACCTTCTGGATCTCCATCACGTATGCGTACTCATCAAGTGCTTTATCGGTGCTATCCAAATGGCTTCAGATACAATTTACCTTTTATACTTCTTACGATTCTAATTTATTTTTTTGTGTGCTTATAGTGTGTATATAAGCCTGACACTTTTGGCGTAAGTACTGATTCTTCCAGTTTTATAATTCTTTGTCCAGTCGTATTAATAAATACGTAAATTATTACTTAAGCTTTAACGCGAGTTTCTTTTATTCATTAGATGGTTGGGGAAAATCACTTTGGAAACCTACATCTCTCAGATTCACATATGGCTGCGGTATGTAAGCTGGCAAGTTAGTGATGCTTATATATCTTAAGAAGTTTTACCTTTTAATATTGAGTAATTAGCGTATTTGTTGTTTTGCATGTCAAACTATTGGTTTGCAGATCAGGAGTGCCAGATGGTCAGCCAAAACTGTTGCTGTCTCTGATTCCTAACTACCCAATGTTGAATTTCATGCTTACAACTTCCCTGTATGTTGAGGTAAATAAGCCTAATGGTTTATTGAGAAAATTCATATAAAAGTGAGGTGAAATTTTAACCTGGTTTAGGTTTCTATTTTTGAGTCGTTTAATTCTGTTTTTGCAGGAAGAGAAATCGTTTATTCAGTGCTTAAAAGCCACACCATCTTGATTTTGTGCTGCAAAGTAGATATGAGTCACACATAGTAGATTTAGCATTTATTACTTTTATTTTTAAATTATTCAGTTTAATATAAAGAGATCTTAACATTTTTGTTTCGTTTGGTACATCGTACCAGAGCGATTCGAAATGAGACTACCCGCTCTCGTACCGAATTAAACGTTCCCGTACCGGAGTGTGCCGCGAACCATGTCACTATGGATACGACCTAGCAATGAGCCTACCGCTCTCGTACCGAACTTTATGTTGCATTCTAGATGTACATGGTAAATTAAATGGATTTTCACATTTATTGTAGGTGGTTGTTATCTACAATTCCTTGGGGTGGAAGAGATCTGATGTTATAAGAGTTCCAGTAAGTGTTACATTAGACCGTGGGCCACAGAGTTTGCAATATTGGGTGGTCTTCCTTGCAAAACTGAGGAAGAAAGGGTCGTCTATTACTGACTATGAGGTGTCATGCAGCTGATGCAAGCGCAATTCAAGTAAAGTATGCGTTGATTGATTCAATTTGTATCAGTTTTCTTCCGCTGTAAGAAAATTAAAAATCTAAATAAAGGCAGTCAAATTTTGGCAGGGCATTAGCTCTATTCGTAAGACATTGGATATACAGTAGGTGTAAATATTGTTGGTGACATTAAAAAGTCAAGTTCATGTCTATCACAAGATATGGAGGTGGATCGAATGCACATAACATTTATGTGTATGCATTTGTAATAAATTAATTAGGTTGAGAAACTTTAATTTTGCATTCCTAGATAGCCAAATCATGATAACAAAAAGATTCCTTTAAATCATTTTGTTTTTTTTGAACGGCCGACAAAATTTTATTAATAGTAGCAAGAAGCTACACACCAAATATACAACGTTTTACACCAATCTGGGACATCAATACATCATTACATAACACCTAAGTTAAAACGGCTCCAGTTCTCCCATGATAGAGTAGCCATTTTTGACCGACTCTTAACCCATAAATACGCCATCGATTTAATCTCATCTAAGGTTCTTGTGACATTTGGGACCGCTTGTCTGAAGACAACCTCGTTTCGTATCTTCCATATACACCAGAAAGTAACTAGAACGACCGCATGAATAACTTTACTCCTCCTCGAACCCGATCTTGGACCATGTAGTGTAAGTAAGTCTTTAATACCAAACGCAATTATCGGTGGAATCCTGCACCAAATTGCCAGGTTTTGCCAAATCATTTGAGCGAAATGACACGAAACAAAAATGTGATCGCATGACTCTTCGTAATCTCCACACAATACACACATCTGATTCGGTACCGGCACGTTTTGTCTAGCCAATGAGCTCTTAGTCGGCAGCCTCTCCATATCGGCCCTCCAAGCCACTATGCCAACCTTCTTTGGAACCCAGTTATTCCATTCAAACACACAATCGGGACTGACTCGGCCAACCGATCCGAGAATCTTTTTAATATTTGCTACACTAAAGGAACCATTCACCTCATAATTCCATCTCCAAACATCTGGTCCCACCGACTCCGACCTGTTACTCAATAAGAACAAGAGCTGCTGTAGTTGAGAAGTCTCAATCGGGCCGAGACCTGGCCGGGCCCAGGCCCAATTAAAAACAGTACCAGAAGCACCAACAACCCATCTATCTGCAACAAGACAGTCTTTGGCCACTTCTTCTTTGAACAGTTCGGGATATTTCATAAATAATGGTATCGGATCAATCCAGCTATCTAACCAGAAGTGAGTGTTGTTACCATCTCCTACAACTGCTGAAAAAGCATTATTCAGGTCGATATCGGCTGTAGAGAACGGCTGCCGAATGCTGCATATATTCTTCCATGGCCCTGCTACTGAAGTCTTTACCGGGATGTCGTTCCAAGCCCTCGAATTATGATGAACTGCCCAAACGATCCTACGCCACAGCCCTGTTTTTTCCGATTTAAACCGCCACCACCATTTTGCTAACATAGCTAAGTTAGCATCCCTGAGTGAACCAAACCCCAGCCCCCCATATTCCACCGGAGCGATTGTTTTGTCCCACGCCACCCAGTTCATTTTAGCTTTTTCTTCTGAGCCACCCCAAAAGAAAACCCGACGTATCCTATCCAACGCCTCTATGACTTTGACTGGTGCTTTAAACAAAGATAAGTAATATGTTGGTAATGCATTTAATACCGATTTTATTAGTGTAATCCTCCCACCATACGACAACGTTTTAGCCTTCCATATTGATAATCTACTTTTGAAAATTTCAATTACCGGTTTCCGGTTCCGAGCCAAGTTCATATTAGCACCCACCACTAAGACAAGATGTTTAAAAGGGAACGTACCTTGTCTACACCTCAAGCGAAGTGCCATGTTTTGAACCTCCGCCTCCTCCACCCCCACACCGTATAACCAACACTTTTCTAAATTCACTTTCAAACCAGATGCTAGATAAAAACATCTCAGAATCCGCCGTAAATTATTCACATTCGATATCGACCATTCCCCAATGAACATAGCATCATCCGCGTAGATCAAGTGCGACAAAGAGGGTCCGTCATTAGTGACTTTTATCCCATGAAACAATCCAACTGACTCTGCTTTTTTCATTATACCAGTAAGTGCTTCCATAACAATTACAAACAAGAAAGGTGATAAGGGATCCCCCTGACGAAGCCCACGGGAACATTCAAATTCCCTTGTCGGTGACCCATTTACTAAAACCGAAGCTTTAGCAGAGTATAGAGTAGCCATTACCCATGCGCGCCACCTATTCGGGAAGTTCATCTGTGACAAAATGGAGTCTAGAAACGCCCAATTCACTGAATCGTAAGCCTTA
This sequence comes from Helianthus tuberosus, assembly GCA_030545235.1. Taxonomy (NCBI): domain Eukaryota; kingdom Viridiplantae; phylum Streptophyta; class Magnoliopsida; order Asterales; family Asteraceae; genus Helianthus; species Helianthus tuberosus. Next base: position 27,507,388 of record CM060438.1, on the reverse strand, counting down.
TTAATGTCCACTTTAAAATACATACCACTACGCTTTGACTTCTTTAGCCAGCTGAAAACCTCATTAAGAACAAGTGGGCCATCCATTATGTTCCTACCTGCCAGAAACGCCGATTGTTGTTCCGAAACCAACCCTCCCACCACACCTTTTAATCTATTAACAAGCACCTTAGAAATGACTTTGTTGATAACTCCAATAAGACTAATGGGTCTAAAATTTGCTGGACTCACTGGGTCTTTAACTTTTGGTATTAACGCAATGAACGAGGATGTGCAACACGAATTAAGAGAACCCGAATCATAAAACTTGTTGAATAATTTAACCAAATCCTCCCGAAAACCAGCCCAACATCTTTTAATGAATTTAAAGTTGAATCCATCCGGTCCCGGTGCACGGTCCCCATCACATTCCCACACAGCTGCTTTAATTTCCTCAACTGAAAAAGGTCTCTCCATCATAATAGCCTCTTCGTTCGAAATGGTAGTCAGATTCGGACATACCAACTTCGGTCGAATAGGCATAGGTTCCGTGAACTGAAGTGCAAAGAATTCATACAAAGACTCCTTGATAGAAAGGGGGTTCGTAATCCAGGCACCATCAATCAATAATCCATTCAATCGATTCGTACTAATATTAGAATTGATAATATGATGAAAAAAGGCAGAATTTTCGTCACCTTCGATAGCCCACTTGGATATGGATTTTTGCCTCAAATCTAGTTGCTTAATTCTGTCAACTTCAGCCATATAATTCCTGCAATCTGCCCTCTCATCCAATTCTTCTTCCAACAACATCCTTTCTTCCGCCACAGTTTCTAAATTTTGTTTTGGTTACAGCTTAAGAGCTCTATTTCCAAGCTTGAGAGATGTTGAATCATTAGAATTAATCCCAGCCACCTCAGTACGAACAAGGCAATGATTAGACGAGATATTAAAAAAAAGTTTCAAACAACCTGGAGAAGCACTGATTCTGTTAGGTCTATTAGATGGGAATTGGGCTCTTGTTGGGTTCAACATTTGCAAAAGCAGAAAAGACAAATGGAAAAGAAAAATCCATGCCAACACTGCTCAACATGCATCGCAAGATTAAAAAAATCCTCAAAATTTCAAGAGTAATCATAAATCAACAAAATTAAAAAGAAAATTACATGCTAACAATTTAGGACCAGTTGCTGATGAGTGCGGCCCATGTGTGGGCAGGACCAGGTGAGCCGACCACTACCGAGGTGGACACATTTCCTGGGTTTATGAATAGAGGTTGGTGACTTTACACACACCACAAACCCCAACAACAACTACGGGATGACAAAACAGACGCATCCGCGGCAACGCGCGGGCATTCCCACTAGTAATTAATTAGTTATTTAGTTGTTAGGTCCTTCAACATTAACCTCTTTTCACTAGTTAAATCATTTAATTACCTACACTTTAGCTTGCAAAGCATCCAAAATCATTGTACTTCTTTTCGTACTCTCATATTAGTACATAGGTTTTTACAAGTGTTTGGACACCATGTTTAACCATTTTAAACAGAAACACAATGCATTTCCATGGACTCGGGTGTAAACTAGTGAGTCAAGGGCAGATCCAACCTTGTTTTGTGGGTTCCAAGGAACCCACTCGATTTGAAAAAAAATGAAAAGAAAAATAGTGAGAATCTTGTATGATTTGGAAAAATAAAATACTGAGAATCTAACAAAAGTAACCAACTGAAAAAAAAATTCCTGCATCCGTCACTTAGTCAAGCTGCTAATAAGCTATTTGAAATCGGCTTGCTAAATGCTCAACCAACCCATATAGTTAAACTAGTCGAGCCCAAGCAAAACCTGAACAAAAGCTCATGAGTTAAAAGTTATAACTAAGATAACTATATAAAGTTAGTTGAGTTAACTGCCATTTTCGTCCCTGCGCTTTGTTCACTTTTTCCTTTTCAGACCAATTTTAAAAAATACACCGGTTTCCTCCCTGTCATACTGGAAACGTGCCACTTCAGTCCAAAAATTAAAACCCAGTTAAGTCAGACAGCTTAATTGAAGAGAATTATTGTCAATTCATAAAATAAGGTGAAAATAAAAGATATATGAATTGACAATAATACCCTTCATTTAACCTGTCCGACTTAACTGGATTTTAATTTTTGAACTGAAGTGACACATTTCCAGTATTTTAGGGAGGAAACTGGTGCATTTTTTAAAATTGTCCTGAAATGGCAAAAGTGAACAAACCACATGGACGAAAATGGCAGTTAACTCAAGTTAGTCAAAAATCTGAGCTTGTGCTTTAGGAATAACTTGAAACAAGCTGAGTTTAATGTCACAGGCCAAATATTTGAAGGTCGCAATGTTGTGGGTTGTGCTTGAACGCTTAGGTTACTGGCTAGTCATGGATTATCGGGGGGACGGAGTCAGTGTCAATGAAGATGTCACACCCCTTTCTGCGGCGGAAGCACGAGGTGTGATCATGAAAGGTTCTCATTGCATACGAAAGGTAAACATACTACATGCTCATAAAAATAACTTCAAATGCCAAATCATTACATAACCGAAATCATAGTTTAAGCGTTTACATCAAAAGACCGCATATTGTCTGAAAGTTTACAACTTTATTCAAGCTAAAACATAAACGACATCCCAGAGCATGAGTAAGACCGCGCGAACATCCATCTTAGTTACCTGAAATACATGTGAGTTTTTGAAAAAACGTCAACATAATGTTGGTGTGAATTCATGCAGTTTTGTATTGAACACGTTTGTATACTTTGTACGAAAACATGATAAGTATCTTGTAAAAATAAAGTATTCTTGTGGTATGAACCAAATAAAGTATTCTTGTGTACAAACTTCGTACAAATAAAGTATTCTTGTAAAGTTAATGGGTTGCAAGGCCATTAACATGTGACACGACATAGGAAGTCACCAAACCATAGGCATTTTCTAGTTGTCGATTCACGACGGAGACACAAAAGCACTACTCGGTACTAGTGTTCACCGAGAGTGTGGCTGCCCGGACACCCGTTAGATCTAACATTTTGTTCTGCGGTCTAAGTATGCACACGATTAATGGTGCTTATGGTACCCTATTCGTGACACGGTTTCTCGTATCATTCCTCAAAACGCATCATACTTGGTACTAGTGATCACCAAGAGTGCTTCTTGTTTATGTATTCATCATATCAAGTATCAATTCTCGTTTATTATATCAAGTATCAATTTTCATGTGTTCGCCCCAAGTTTAAAAAGTATGTAAAAGATTAAAAGTGGGGACACGAACTCTCTTGTAAACATTTAGTAACATGTATTTCACCCCCGTAGTTATAAAAATGAAAACAGTTAAAAGAAAAGGGGGAGCATGAACTCACAACTTTGCGTTCCTGCGTCGTAAACTTCACCGGATTTTGCTTATAGAGCGTCGTGACCTAAACGTGTTTTATTATCGTTAGTCACTAGACTTGTATCGCACAAGTACAAGTCACCATCTTTTATATATGTCTTCTTGTGTTAAAAATACTTTATATTTTTAACTAAGCGTCTTACTTATATTATTTTCTCAAAAATAACTATAAGTTTCTTGTATTTTGCACCCGAATTATGTATCTTGTATGTTGTATGTGTATTTTTGTGTTTTTACTTCTCAAGAGTATTTAGTGTATTTTCAAGTCCTAATACACTATCACGTATCTTACATACTACATACATTTAGCACAACATTTTGTGATCAACAAATATACATATTTTTCTCCAAAAATATACATACTTAATATCAATTTTATTCTTGAAGAAATCATCATTTCTTAACACAAAAGTTAGGGAAACCTTGGTAAATGCAAGATCCAAGTTTTAACGAAACTCATACTTTTCACTTGGTTCTTTCGAAAAACCACTCATGGATCTTTAGATCTACAAGATTATAACTTCCTTTGCTCTTTATTTTTCAAGAACACTCTTTTATTCAAGTTCATAGTTTATGTGTGGATGATTCCATCATCCTACATCATTTTATCTTTCTCATATTGCTAGATCATGTTTTTAATCATGATCTAGCAAGACCATAAGATGATCCATATCATTTCTACTATCAAACAATAATCAACAAGCATAACAACACATGAATATCATGATTTCTTCACCATTTTATCCTTTCTTTATCACTAAGTTAGTTTATGTTCAAGACTTTGTTTATGTTTTTAGTGTTTCTTGAGATTTCATCATTCTTTAACTATTAACCATCAAAAACATGAAGTGGATGAAGATCTAAGAGACTTACCACTAGCACAAGGCTAGGGGAGTTCAAGTGATGAAAAGTGGTGGTTAAAAGAAGATAAGAGAGGTCCTTGAGCTTCCGAACACACCGAGCTTCGTTGTATGATCTCTAACACCCTTGGATGCTCTTAGAATGATTGAGGAAGCTTGAATGATGTTGATGGTGGTTGTGTGTGGGTTCGGCTGAACAAGAGGAGAGAGGGAGTGTGCTTGTTGAATGTTGAAGGTGATTTGAAGATGTGAAGAACTTGTGGTTAGTTATATAATCTTTCCAACACTCTATTGCCCATTAGTTATAATGCTCCCCAAGTACATGGCAATTGTATTAAATAAATCAAGAAAATCAAGGGGTGGGATATCCCCTTGTAACCGTATGGTTGGGGGGGGGGGGGTTCTAGTTGGGTTGCAATGGTTGATTAGTTTAGTTGGTTAGGAGGTTAAGTGATTTGTTGGTGGTTTAAGTGTGTTATGTAATATATAGTGTGTTAGGGTGTTCGGGGACCCTAACTAGCTTAGAGAAAATGAAACAATGTTCTTGGCAATATTTTTGTGTTCCGGGTAATATCCGGTTGTCTGGTTTGACACTGTTCCGTTAAAGTGCTTAATTAACCCATAAAGTGTGTTTTATATAACCTTTTGTGACACTTTCAATTCCCTACCCTTAGGGAAGTACTCTGGATAATAAAACGTAAATTCTGCATGATATTTATATGTTTAAAAGCTGATTTGAGCTGAATTTAATAAAATTCTGCACTTAAAGTGCGTTTCGGGTGCTTTTTAGTGCTTATTTTAGCTTCCGGGATGTCTATATGTTAACCCTTGTATGTACTCTTGGGTTTTAATGTATTTTTGTCATTGGACCTACACATAGGCTCCAATTTTATTGTCTAACTGCTTTCTGGAGAATTGTTGACACAATCTGTCTTACCGGTGAGTTTACTAGTATTACTGACGCAACGCTCTTGTTAATGCATAAAGCAATATTTTGTAGTATAAAACGTGCATGAATTCACTTGTATAGTATGAAATCAAACGATGTTGACATTTAAGCACATAATTGCAGTCATTAAATAATAATTAAAGTGTACGGAAATTACCGGTTTGGTGCCAGTTGTCACAGTCTCCCCCGTTAAAAGAATTTCGTCCTGAAATTCAGGCTGAGCTAACTCTCGCAGGAGTCTTCTTGAACAGGTGGGGATACTTTTCTTTGAACTGGTCTTCATGTTCCCACGTGTACTCGGGTCCGTTCTTAGAGTTCCAACGTACTTTGACAAGTTTCACACTGCTCCTCCTGGTCTTGTTGACTTTCCAGTCGGTAACCTCAACGGGTTGTTCTGTAAATCGGAGGGCGTCATCAATATGCACTTCATCCGCAGGGATGATCACGTTTTCTTGTGTTGGACTCTTCTTGAGGTTGGATACATGAAACGTATCATGTACTCCATTAAGTTCTTCCGGTAACTCCAACTTGTACGCCACAGTACCAATTCTTTCCAAGATTCTGAATGGTCCGATGTATCGTGGATTCAGCTTTCCACGCTTTCCAAATCTTACTATGCCCTTCCAAGGTGAGACTTTTAACAACACTTTGTCTCCCACCTCGAATTCCAATGGTTTTCGTCTTCGATCAGCGTAGCTCTTTTGTCAATCTCGAGCCGCCTTAATGCGCTCTCGGATTTGCATGATTTTGTCGGTTATCTCTTGCACAAGTTCAGGACCAACCATACGTTTATCTCCAGCGTCTGCCCAACATAAGGTCGATCGGCACTTGCGGCCGTACAGAGCTTCGAACGGTGCGGCTTTTATGCTCGTATGATAACTTTTATTGTAGGAAAACTCAACTAAAGGTAGATGAGTATCCCAGCTGCTGCCTAGGTCCATGACACATGCGCGAAGCATATCTTCTAATGTTTGTATAGTTCGTTCGCTCTGGCTGTCTGTTTGCGGATGGAAAGCCGTGCTTAGATCTAGCTGAGATCCAAAGGCTTCCTGAAATGATTGCCAGATCCTCGAGATGAAACGTCCATCTCTGTCTGAAATAATTGAGATAGGCACTCCATGACGTGCCACAATTTCCTTTAAGTATAACTCAGCAAGCTTTCCAGTGTTGTCTTTTTCTCGGATCGGTAGGAAGTGCGCAGACTTCGTTAACCGATCAACTATCACCCATATCATATCGTGCCCTCTGGGGGTCCTGGGTAATTTTGTTATGAAGTCCATTGAGATTTGCTCCCACTTCCACATGGGTATCTCTGGTTGTTGCAGTAGACCGGACGGTTTCTGATATTCAGCCTTAACCTTAGCACAGGTTAGGCATTTTCCAACATAGACAGCAACGTCGCTTTTGAGTCTCAGCCACCAATAGTATTCTTTTAAGTCTTGATACATCTTGTCCAATCCTGGATGGATCGAGTATCTCGATTTATGCGCTTCATCAAGGATGACTTCTCGTAGGCCACCATAGAGCGGAACCCAAATACGCTTCTTAAAGTATAAGGCTCCCTCTTCATTTGGCACCATATATTTCAACATACCCCGGAGGTATTCAGCTTTACGGTTTTCTATCTTGAGGGCTTCTTGTTGTGCGTCACGAATGCGTGTAGTGAGGTTCGTTCGTATAGTCATTTCCAGTGCTCGAACCCTTAGGGTCTTAACCCTTTCTTTTCGGCTTAATGCGTCTGCTACAACGTTTGCCTTTCCAGGATGGTACTTGATCTCACAGTTGTAATCATTTAGCAGCTCGACCCATCGTCGCTGACGCATGTTTAATTCTTTCTGATCAAATATGTGTTGCAGGCTTTTGTGATCTGTGAAGATTGTACATCGAGTACCATATAAAGAGTGTCGCCAAATCTTCAAGGCGAATACCACTGCGCCTAGTTCCAGGTCGTGAGTGGTATAGTTTCTTTCATGCACCTTCAATTGTCTTGAAGCGTAAGCGATGACCTTCTGACGTTGCATGAGCACGCAACCCAAGCCTTGTCGTGTAGCGTCGCAGTAAACCACGAAGTCTTCAGTGCCTTCGGGTAAGGATAGTATCGGTGCATCGCATAGCTTGTTTTTAAGTAGCTGGAATGCTTCTTCCTGCTTGTCACCCCAGTCGTATTTCTTGTCTTTCTGCGTAAGGGTGGTTAGCGGTTAAGCTATCTTTGAGAAATTCTCGATGAATCGCCGGTAATAGCCCGCTAAGCCCAAAAATTGTCGAACTTCAGTTGGGGTTTTGGGGGCTTCCCAATTCTTTATTGCTTCTATCTTGGACGGGTCTACATGAATTCCCTTCTCGTTTACTACGTGACCAAGAAATTGTACTTCGCGAATCCAGAATTCGCATTTCGAGAACTTTTCATAAAGCTTCTCTTTCTTCAGTAGTTCCAGAATGGTTCTGAGATGTTGCTCATGTTCTTCCTTCGTTCGCGAGTAAATCAGGATATCATCGATAAATACAATCACGAATTTATCGAGATATGGTTTGCATACGCGGTTCATCAGATCCATAAAGACTGCTGGCGCGTTCGTTAGTCCAAATGGTATCACAAGAAACTCGTAGTGCCCATAGCGTGTTCTGAATGCAGTCTTTGGTACGCTTTCCTCTTGGATTCTTAGCTGATGGTATCTAGATCGAAGGTCGATCTTGGAATAGTAGCTTGATCCTTGCAACTGATAAAATTTGTCATCAATCCTTGGTAGCGGGTACCGATTCTTGATAGTGAGCTTCTTCAGTTCCCTGTAATCGATACACATCCGCAGAGTTCCATCCTTTTTCTTCACGAACAATACTGGAGCTCCCCAAGGTGAGAAGCTTGGCCTTATGAATCCTTTATCCAACAACTCCTGGAGTTGTGTGGATAATTCTTGCATTTCGGATGGTGCAAGCCGATAGGGAGCCTTGGCTACAGGAGCGGCTCCTAGAACCAAGTCTATGTGGAATTCGACTTGTCGTTGCGGAGGTAATCCTGGCAGATCTTCTGGAAAAACATCAGGGAATTCCCTCACTACAGGGATGTCTTCGAGTTTCGGCTCCTCAGCCTTCTTGTCTACAACATGCGCTAGGAAAGCAACACATCCTTTCCTTAAGCACTTCTGTGCCTTTATGCAACTGATGATTCGCAGGGATGTGTCTTGTTTTTCTCCATGTATGATGAGAGTTGCATCATTCGCCAAAGGGATGCGAATGATTTTCTCATGACAAATAACTTCAGCCTTGTTCTTGGACAACCAGTCCATTCCGACCACTACATCGAAGCTACCCAATTGAATAGGTAAGAGGTTGATGCTAAATCTTCGTTCACCAAGTTCTAATGTGCAGCCTCTAACAACTTCGCCCGATTCAACAAGTTTACCATTGGCTAGCTCTATAGAGTAAGGAATATCTAATCTACTAGATTCTATTCCAAGCATACACTTAAATTCCAAAGACATGAAGCTATAGTCGGCACCAGTGTCAAATAATATGGATGCAAAGTGATTGTTAATGAGAAACGTACCGGTGACCACATTGGGGTCCTCGCGTGCGTTCCTTGCCCCAATCACAAATGCTCGTGCCTGAGCGTTGTTTCCCCTTGGGCAATCTTTCATGAAATGATCTTTGCTTCCACAACTGAAGCATCCTTGGTTTTGCCCAGCTCCATGGCCATCCCGGTTACCATTGCCATTTCCATTTCCACCATTGTTGCGATTTCCATTCCCGTTCTTCCCTTTTCCCCAACAGTCCTCAGTATGGTGACCCGGTTTTCTGCACTTGTCGCATTTTGGAACGCGACAAACCCCTTCGTGGTGACTCTTGCAATTGTTGTAAATGGGCTGAGTGCCCAGGTATCTCTTGGTAGAAGTATCATTCATGTTTGCAAGAGTTTTTGCCTCCTGAGGCGGGTTAGTGTCACGCTTCTTGTTGGAACCCTTGCTGTTGTTGCGGGTTGCTTGGCTCAGATTCACATGTTTCCTTTTCTTGTCACCAGACGACTCAACATGCGTCTCAGTCTTTTCTGTTGGGTTCAGCGACAGCTTCTTCATTCGAACACAGTCTTCAGTAAGGCTGACAGCCAGAGTTACAGCCTCCGTGATCGTTTGAGGTTTGGCCGAAGTTACCATGCCTTGAAATTCTGAGGCCAATCCCCAAATGTAGCGTTCAACGCACTTAAATTCGGGAGTCACCATGTAGGGAAGCACTCTAGACAGATCGTGGAACCTTCGAGTATAACCATTAATGTCAACACCTTCCATTGCCAAGTGCCAGAACTCCGTTTCCAGCCTTTGGAGTTCAGCACGGGAGCAGTACTTTTCCCTCATTTTCTCTTTCAGTTCATCCCAATTCATGCCATACACGGCATCATCACCCAAAGTTTGGACTTGCAAGTTCCACCAAGTCAGAGCTTCGTCAACAAACAACCCAGTAGCAAACGTGACTTGCTGATCCGTGGTACACTTGCTCATGCGGATAGTAGCTTCAGTCTTCTCCGTCCAGCGCACAAATGCTACTGCACCTCCTGTGCTGTCGTAGTTCATTGGTTTGCAGTCGAGAAACTGCTTGAAAGTGCAGCCTTGAGCTGTGTTTCCTCCCGAAGAATCTCCATTCCCATTGCGTCTTGCATTGCTTAGTCCTCCACTGTCTTGAGTTCGGTTCGCCTCGTACTGGGAGATAGCGGCGGAGATTCTTTCCTCCAGTAGAGCGTTCAGCTCTTCAGCAGTTCTTGGCAGTGGGGGAGGAGGAGGTTGATCATGAGCATTCACAGCTCTTCTGGGTGCCATGTTCTAACAGAACACAACACAATAGGGTTAGACATCTGTTTGATATCGTCCTACGAGACAGTAGTAGTATATATATACACAGGCATATACCACATAAGTGACATCAAACAATCCGCCAAATGTATAAATCAATTCATACAGCAACAAGCATGTATAATTAGATAAATACTGTTGTGTCATAAGATATTCACATTGGCGGTTCTTGTCTTAATACCCTAAATCATTACCCTATTCTTGTACTGAGGGAATTTATACGTGACAAGACTTGCTGTGGTTTCTGTGCACTGAATTCCATAATTATGTATGCATCCATAATTACGTAACTCCTTGCACAGTTCGTTTCATCCTCGTATTTCTTCCTTCCGATAGGTTACTGTTTTCAGGTAAAGTCATGTATACCTGTGACATTCTACTTCTAGTATATGTAAATATCAAGTATCACACGTAATCGCAAGTAATTCTTAATCAAAGACAAGTGCTAGTCCAGTGCACCCTAGGTCTCGTAATGTCTTTTTATTGACTCTTTGTAAACAGTTTCAGGTAGTGGAGGTCGCGGGACGTTTTATGCAATGAAAACTTTTTGAAAAATTGTTTTCGTGAAAGGATCCTAGAGATTGTAGTCTAGACTCGAGAAGGAATCCTGGTTCACTACAATCGTAGCTCTGATACCAATCAGTCTCACCCCATTCTGCGGTGGAAGCACGAGGTGTGATCATGAAAGGTTCTCATTGCATACGAAAGGTAAACATACTACATTCTCATAAAAATAACTTCAAATGCCAAATCATTACATAACCGAAATCATAGTTTAAGCGTTTACATCAAAAGACCGCATATTGTCTGAAAGTTTTGCAACTTTATTCAAGCTAAAACATAAACAACATCCCAGAGCATGAGTAAGACAGCGCGAACATCCATCTTAGTTACCTGAAATACATGTGAGCTTTTGGAAAAACGTCAACATAATGTTGGTGTGAATTCATGCAGTTTTGTATTGAACACGTTTGTATACTTTGTACGAAAACATGATAAGTATCTTGTAAAAATAAAATATTCTTGTGGTATGAACCAAATAAAGTATTCTTGTGTACGAACTTCGTACAAATAAAGTATTCTTGTGTACGAGTTTCGTACAAATAAAGTATTCTTGTATAGTTAATGGGTTGCAACGCCGTTAACATGTGACAAGACATAGGAAGTCACCAAACCATAGGCATTTTCTAATTGTCGATTCACGACGGAGACACAAAAGCACTACTCGGTACTAGTGTTCACCGAGAGTGTGGCTGCCCGGACACCCGTTAGATCTAACCTTTTCTTCTGCGGTCTAAGTATGCACACGATTAATGGTGCTTATGGTACCCTATTCGTGACACGATTTCTCGTATCATTCCTCAAAACGCATCATACTTGGTACCAGTGATCACCAAGAGTGCTTCTTGTTTATGTATTCATCATATCAAGTATCAATTCTCGTTTATTATATCAAGTATCAATTCTTGTCTATTATATCAAGTATCAATTCTCATTTATTATATCAAGTATCAATTTTCATGTGTTCGCCCCAAGTTTAAAAAGTATGTAAAATATTAAAAGTGGGGACACGAACTCTCTTGTAAACATTTAGTAACATGTATTTCACCCCCGTAGTTATAAAACTGAAAACAGTTAAAAGAAAAGGGGGAGCATGAACTCACAACTTTGCGTTCCTGCGTCGTAAACTTCACCGGATTTTGCTTATAGAGCGTCGTGACCTAAACGTGTTTTATTATCGTTAGTCGCTAGACTTGTATCACACAAGTACAAGTCACCATCTTTTATACATGTCTTCTTGTGTTAAAAATACTTTATATTTTTAACTAAGCGTCTTACTTATATTATTTTCTCAAAAATAACTATAAGTTTCTTGTATTTTGCACCCGAATTATGTATCTTGTATGTTGTATGTGTATTTTTGTGTTTTTACTTCTCAAGAGTATTTAGTGTATTTTCAAGTCCTAATACACTATCACGTATATTACACACTACATATATTTAGCACAACATTTTGTGATCAACAAATATACATATTTTTCTCCAAAAATATACATACTTAATATCAATTTTATTCTTGAAGAAATCATCATTTCTTAACACAAAAGTTAGGGAAACCTTGGTAAATGCTTTTAGGTACATTTTTAGGGAATAAGTTCCTCAGAACTTATATTTTTCTAAGTGTCAAAATTTATAGAAATTTTGACAGAGTTTCCCCTAAAAATGGAGGTTTCCCATGTTTTCAAAACATGTGTTTATTTTATTTTAAAATCACCATCAATAAACTTCAACAACTATCATCAACAACATACACTAATTTCTCTATTTCATGAACTTGAAAATTTATAAAAATGCGTAGTAACTTACTAGTGTATTTAGTAAGTCTTGTTACCTTTAAAAATGTGATTAGTTCTTTAGAAACTTCATTTTTAAAGAGTTTGAATGTTCACAAATTCCAACCATATTTTCTAAAAGTATTTCTTTGTGAAATTTTCTTATTACACAATGTTTCTACACTTGTTTATCCACCAAAAACGAGGTTAGTTTATGTAAGATCCAAGTTTTAACGAAACTCATACTTTTCACTTGGTTCATTCGAAAAACCACTCATGGATCTTTAGATCTACAAGATTATAACCTCCTTTGCTCTTTATTTTTCAAGAACACTCTTTTATTCAAGTTCATAGTTTATGTGTGGATGATTCCATCATCCTACATCATTTTATCTTTCTCATCTTGCTAGATCATGTTTTTAATCATGATCTAGCAAGACCATAAGATGATCCATATCATTTCTACTAGCAAACAATAATCAACAAGCATAACAACACATGAATATCATGATTTCTTCACCATTTTAACCTTTCTTTATCACTAAGTTAGTTTATGTTCAAGACTTTGTTTATGTTTTTAGTGTTTCTTGAGATTTCATCATTCTTTAACTATTAACCATCAAAAAACATGAAGTGGATGAATATCTAAGAGACTTACCACTAGCACAAGGCTAGGGGAGTTCAAGTGATGAAAAGTGGTGGTTAAAAGAAGATAAGAGAGGTCCTTGAGCTTCCGAACACACCGAGCTTCGTTGTATGATCTCTAACACCCTTGGATGCTCTTAGAATGATTGAGGAAGATTGAATGATGTTGATGGTGGTTGTGTGTGGGTTCGGCCGAACAAGAGGAGAGAGGGAGTGTGCTTGTTGAATGTTGAAGGTGATTTGAAGATGTGAAGAACTTGTGGTTAGTTATATAATCTTTCCAACACTCTATTGCCCATTAGTTGTAATGCTCCCCAAGTACATGGCAATTGTATTAAATAAATCAAGAAAATCAAGGGGTGGGATATCCCCTTGTAACCGTATGGTTGGGGGGGGGGGGGTTCTAGTTGGGTTGCAATGGTTGATTAGTTTAGTTGGTTAGGAGGTTAAGTGATTTGTTGGTGGTTTAAGTGTGTTATGTAATATATAGTGTGTTAGGGTGTTCGGGGACCCTAACTAGTTAGAGAAAATGAAACAATGTTCTTGGCAATATTTTTGTGTTCCGGGTAATATCCGGTTGTCCGGTTTGACACTGTTCCGTTAAAGTGCTTAATTAATCCATAAAGTGTCTTTTATATAACCTTTTGTGACACTTTCAATTCCCGACCCTTAGGGAAGTATTCTGGATAATAAAACGTAAATTATGCATGATATTTATATGTTTAAAAGCTGATTTGAGCTGAATTTAATAAAATTCTGCACTTAAAGTGCGTTTCGGGTGCTTTTTAGTGCTTATTTTAGCTTCCGGGATGTCTATATGTTAACCCTTGTATGTACTCTTGGGTTTTAATGTATTTTTTTCATTGGACCTACACCTAGGCTCCAATTTTATTGTCTAATTGCTTTCTGCAGAATTGTTGTCACAATGTGTCTTATCGGTGAGTTTACTAGTATTACTGACGCAACGCTCTTGTTAATGCATAAAGCAATATTTTGTAGTATAAAACGTGCATGAATTCACTTGTATAGTATGAAATCAAATGATGTTGACATTTAAGCACATAATTGCAGTCATTAAATAATAATTAAAGTGTACGGAAATTACCGGTTTGGTGCCAGTTGTCACAGAAGAGGTGTATGTGCCTAGTCATGTAAACGACTAACGCACCACTGGTCGAGAGATGTCGTTGCTCTCCTAATGAGTCCAAGGCAGGACGAAAGTAGTGACTCACACAAAGAAGCGGTTAGGATTGGCTTGTCCCCGGGGACTTGGGGACGCCACATGGGGGTCGAAAACTAACCCCATGATAGTTGGTATCACAGTAAAACGATTCTCGAAGACGTTGGAACATGTCTCTTAACCAAATGAGCTTAACATTTTGAGTATGGTTACGCAATGGTGTTGGGAGAAGACCAAATATGAGTTTGCTTCGGCAAAGGTCTTTGTATTCCGCGAGCATGGGATCGTGTGAACCGCTCAAGTATAGTGCCAGTGAAGCCCTCCGTGTTATGTTAAAAAATCTACGGTCCAAACATCGCTGTAAAAGAGGAGTTTTGTGAAAGCTGCTATAATACTGCAGGTTTCCGTATGCCTGAAAAAATGGTGAACATCGGCACCAACATAAATCCGATGCGGAAGACGTTAGCGCCACTCATAACCAGAACTGACGTACTATATTGAACATGCACGACAGAAGATCATTGTTGTTGTGCTTCCTCCCCTTCCAAAGTGAATCATGCTCAACATAAGGGAGTCATGCATTGTCAAGTATGCGAGCTGGTATGGGGCGGCGAGCATGCACGAAGACGTGCATGAAATGGTGGTGGGAGAGTGTTACGGGCCAAATATTTGAAGGTCGCAATGTTGTGGTTGTGCTTGAACGCTTGGGTTACTGGCTAGTCCCGGACTTTATCGGGGGACGGAGTCAGTGTCAATGAAGAGGTGTATGTGCCTAGTCGTGTAAACGACGAATGCACCGCTGATCGAGAGTTGGCGTTGCTCTCCTGATGAGTCCAAGGTAGGATGAAACCAGTGACTCACACAAAGAAGCGAGAAGGATTAGATATTGTAAGCTCACATTATCGGGTAATTATAAATTATAAAGTTAATTTAATAATTATCTTTGGTCATAGGTTATCAAATTAACATTAAATGTTGATGTTTATATAAATCTTAAGTTAAGCAAATTATGGAAGTAAAATAGACATTTTTAAAATTTTGGTTTTGAATGCATATAAAACTTATGACTGTGATGATGATATTTAAACCAAGATCGGCTCCATAGCCTTGTGAACCTAGGCATGGGACTAGAGCTACCAAAAAATAAGGGCTCCAAGTTTTTAGAAAGTTTTTATATATAGTATATGTATTAGGGCCAAATAAATACCTTTATTTCAAAACTAAACTAGCTTTTCACTAAAGGAGCCTAACGTAAATATTGTTTAGCAAAAAAAAAGGCTCAGTTTCAAAGCTCATTTCGCATTAATTTCTGGCAATTACAACACAACAATCATCAACCTAATTATCATTATTCAGCGGCCTAAAGCCCCTAAAATACAACCGCAATCATCGTTCTCACTTCCCATCGCAACCTGCTTTCAATTCTAGGCTACGGCTATCACTAGACGAAAAAATTAACAGTATGAGTAAATTGAAATTTTTGGAAAAAAATATATATAACATAGCAGTGTCGCTTGAAAGATAAATCTTAGAAATTTTTGGTAAATCAAAGTATGCGGTATTTTCTCTAAATATTAGGATTTTGGTAGCTGGCTACCTCTAAATATTAAGTTACGAAAATAAGTGAAATTGAGTTTTATGCTAAGAGGAGTCGGGGCGCAGCGTTGTCATCAACCCACCACGCATTGACGACCGTTAAACACCGCCGCCTCTCGATTTTTTCACGCGTTGAATTTGTAACGCGTGCTCATGACCACGCGTGAGAAACATGAAACGCTAAAATTTGCGACAATATTAAATAATGAATTTCATTTCATTGCTAAAGTGACATTTACATAGATTGGAATCAAATACAACAACTTGAAAAAAAGAATTACATTACAATAAGTATACAAATTTAAAATCTGTTTCTAGGCATCCTACTAAGTTCCATGCATCATCAACATCATCATTAAACCTTCGCAAATACGTTTGTATTGAACTATGTTTTTAAAACATGTTGCAGGTTTAATGATGATGTTGATGATGCATGTGACTTAGTAGGATGCCTAGAAACAAATTTTAAATTTGTACACCTATTGTAATGTAATTCTTTTTTTCAAGTTGTTGTATTTGATTTCAATCTATGTAATTGTCACTTTAGCAATGAAATGAAATTCATTATTTAATACTGTCACAAATTTTAGCGTTATGTGTAATGAGCAATCTATTTCGTCTCACTCCGATGTTTCCGCCATCGGTTGGGGTGCGACAGATTGGTATAAGAGAACGTTGGTTATATTTTAACATTTAATTTTGACCTGGTATAAGAGAACGTTGGTTATATTTTAACGTTTAATTTTGACCGTTTGGGTTAAAAAAAAAACTTAAACATTATATATATCATCTATTTTAAACGTCAGAAAAATATTCTCAGACGCCGATCAGTCAACATTCCAAGATTGTCTGGTCAGGTACCAAGGAAACAACCAAATTTTTCACCATTTTTTTCTCTACGTACATATCAACAACGGCAAAGTTCTGTCCGTACATACCAACAACGGCAACTTTCTTTCACCGGTAAAACAATCGGCGACCACTACCGGCGACCACTTGTCTTGCAGGTACAACCTCCGGCGACCTATTCTCTTTTCTTGCAGGTACAACCACCGGCGACCACTTTTCCTTCTCCGACAACCACCCTAGAATCCGAAGGATTTTCCGGTGGCAGTGTCTGACCACAAGACCTAGCTCCGATGACCATTTTTCGTCGCTCCGACGGTTTTCTCCACTTCTCTGGCTTCAGAACCAGCTCTGGCGAGTTTTCTCCGGCTTCACGATACCCCTGTTACAGGTGCTTTCTTTCCACGAGTCTTGTTCTTCGATCAGACCCTATTTAATCGTATGTTTGTTCAATCAGTTCGTATTCTTCCACTCTTTAGTTGTTCAATTCACTTCTGATTGATTTTGTGTGTTGATTTTTGTGATTTTAGAACGTGTGTGGTGTGTTGAGTTTGTGTGTTGATTTTGTGAATTTAGGCTATAATTTGTGTATATACAAGAAGCTCAGTGATATT
Organism: Helianthus tuberosus; assembly: GCA_030545235.1. Taxonomy (NCBI): domain Eukaryota; kingdom Viridiplantae; phylum Streptophyta; class Magnoliopsida; order Asterales; family Asteraceae; genus Helianthus; species Helianthus tuberosus. The sequence goes on along the minus strand of CM060438.1, from coordinate 27,490,138 downwards.
TTGTTGAGTTTTGTTGTTCAATTCTCTTATGATTGATTTTGTGTGTTTATTTTTGTCAATTTAGGCTATAATTTGTGTAAATACAAGAAGATAAGTGATATTTTGTTGAATTTTGTTGTTCAACCCGCTTCTGATTGATTTTGTGTGTTAGTTTTTGTGAATTTAGGCTATAATTTGTGTATATACAAGAAGCTCTGTGATATTTGGTTGAATTTTGTTGCGTGCGTTGTTTTGTTAACTTTAGCGTTCATGTAATCACTAAAAAAAGAAAAAAAATAAGAAGTAAAAAAAAATAAAAAAAAAAGAGTTGGTAGTTTTGCCCTTTGTGTACTTTGTGTTGCCCGTTGTTTATTAATTGTGGTTAGTTGTTAGATGTAAGCATAGACAATAGAAACCATGACTTTTACTTGAGATCATGTCCAAGGACGAGAGGTGCAGGTAAGGGTAAAGCTAGAAGCTGTAGTTTACGTGTGGCGTCTTGGAACGTAGGAACTCTTAGTAGTAAATTGTTGGAAGTGATAGACACACTTAAAAGACGTAGGGTTCAGATAGCGTGCCTTCAGGAGACTAGGTGGAAAGGACATAGAGCATAAGAGCGCAATGGGTACAAGTGGCCAAGAACGGAGTAGGATTTTTGGTGTCTATAGAATTGCATAAGAATGTAATTGAGGTGATACGACACAACGATAGAATTATGGTGTTAAGGTTAGTATTAAGTGAGCAAGTAGTCACAGTGGTATGCGCATATGCACCGCAAGTGGGACTAGGAGACCAAGTGAAAAGAGAGTTCTGGGATTGTCTAGATGTAGTAGTAAGGGCCATACCTAGGGAGGAGAAAATTTTTATAGGAGGAGATTTTAATGGACACATTGGTAAGGAAAGTGATGGCTTTGAGTTGGTGCATGGGGGTTTTGGTGATAGGAATGACCCTGGTAGAGACCTTCTAGACTTTGCGGCAGCTCACGGCCTATGTATTATAAACTCGTTCTTTAGGAAGAGAGAATCTCATTTAATCACTTTTAGTAGCGGAGGACGTAACACGCAAATCGACTATCTTTTGATGAGGCAGGAAGATCGACGGATGTGGATGGACTGCAAGGTTATACCAAGGGAAACTACAGCGGCTCAACATCATTTGCTAGAAGCAGATATAGCCCTAAAAGTAAGGCTAACTGAGGGGGAGAGGAAAACCAGACCTAGGATCCATTGGGGAAACTTGAAGGAAGAAAAAGTATGATGTTTAGAGATAAAGTAAACTCGATGACATCAATGCAACTAGGTGACGACGCAAACCGGATGTGGGAGGCTATGGCGACTACGATCACTACAGTGGCGAATGAGACGCTAGGGGTCACAACAGGAAAGACTGGGGGTCATAAGGAGTCCTGGTGGTGGAATGAAAACGTGCATACCAAAATAAAGGATACGCAATAGAGTTTTAGAGATCTTTTGAGGTGCACAGTGTCACACCCCAACCGATGGCGGAAACATCAGGGTGCGAGCACTAAGCGTTCAGATTGCTCATGAGATTCCATAACACTAATAGTTTCAATAGATATTACTCAAGATTTCATAACGAGTTGTCTAAAACACCAAACATCCAATATAACATATACAATCTGTAACGCCCTGCTTATTTGTACTTTCCATTTATAGCAAGTCTTGTTGTATTTCTATTTTTGGAAGTCTTGTGTTCTTGTAATCGTTCTTTCTTTGTAACCGTTGTGAAATCCGAGACTTGGATCATAAATAAAACTCATATTTTGTTAAATACATGTTATACATACCTTATACATGCTCATACATTCGATTTCGTGAAACAATTGATACTTATTCGTAATTCTTGGAAACTATGTGCTAAACTTGCAAATATGTGAAACTTATGCATAAAACGTGTTTGGATCATAAAAGATACTTAAATACGACCTTCATACGCTTAATTATACTTTGTTTATGTTCCTCATACTTGAATTGCTCTTATACTATGTTTTTATGGCGAAAATAGTCCCTAAAAGGCCTTAACACCCTAATTTACAAACTTCAGGGGCCTAAATGCAATTAAGTGAAACTTGGTCTCCAGCCCACCCCCTTGTCATGGCCCGTGTAAGCTGAACCCTCCCCCTACGCGGCCCATGTAAACCATGAATCCGATATCAGTTGTTTCAGCTTACGGGATTGGGCCATTTTGGTGTGTTTGTTGCTTCCAATGTGTGTTTCTTGCATTAAAAACTCACAACCACCAACCCCAACCCTTCCCCTATAAATACCACACCACTCCAAGTCATTTTCACTTTACAAACCTCCTCACAACTCTCTCAAACACTCAAAATCGTTGCTGCAATCTGAAGTTCAGACAGAAGCATCAAGCTCCACTAAAGTGAGCATAACTTCTTCATTACTTATCCTTTTTAGCTCATTCTTTTTCCAGAACACTTGGATCGACCTTAGCTTTGATTCCATGGGTATTTCATAGTGAATAAGTCCCTGGAACTCCGGCAAATAGGCTCCAAAGTTCACTGTTCGTTTTGTTTTGAATCAAACCTTGTTTATACTTGTTCAAACTTGAGTCTAACTCACTCAAACCCACGTCCTTATGCTTATAACCACTTCTATGGTTAGTTAAGCTTAAAAACAGGGCTGAGACATTCAAAATCAGAGGTTAAATGTCACATATATTCTGTTTTGTTTAGGATTTTTAACCCACAAGTAATATTCAAGCTTCAAGCTTGATGAAGGTGTGATTATGGACTAACTTGGGTTGTCCAACATAGAATCCCCACATTACTTGAGGATTTATCATAGTGTAGTTGTTTATTATTCTTGTATTAATATTAGTTCATGACCCTCCTTGTATGTTTTTACATCAAGTGTACTGGTGAACCATAAGAGGTACCTAAATGGAAGCTTGATCTTCCTACCTCCTACATGATTTCCATGATACTAGAGGTACCTAAATGAAGAGTTAATATTCTACCTCATGCTTGACTATTGGACATAATAATATATATAACCTAAGTAATATTTATATGTATGTAATATTCTATATTCGAACCTTGATGGTGAACTTGTGTTCATTCGTCAAAGTATTAGAATATCATCATCCAAAACCTAAGACTTGTTACGATTCTAAATGAGTATACTACTCATGAAAACATTAACCCTTGAGGTTCCATAGTGTCGAGAACAAGTACTTTGTGTTAAAGGATGTTTACTTTCGAATACATATGTTCTTGTGTTTTAACTTCCTAAATCCCTAAATCTTCTGAATTCCTAAAACTCATACACTTTGTTTCTTCGTGTAGAAGGACTAGGTGTTCCAACCTCCTAATCGACAACAGCTCACTCGCGGATTCAAGTAGAAGACTTGCAAAACCGTGAGTATACTCGCGGCCCCCTTTTATGTTTACCACTTTTGGGGTGTAACATGTTTAACTATTAAACTACACTTAAACTTATTCTTTATGCAATGCACGAAAACAATCCTTATACTTGAATACTATGTTGTTATACTTGATGCTTACGTGGACCATACTTATGTGATATGTTTTAGTCATTAGCTTTCACGAGCCTCCATTTGACATTTATAGCGCTATAGGAGTAACACATCGCCCGTAAACTAGTGGTCATGTTGAATTATATCATTTTGCGTAAAGAGAGGGTTGACTAGAAATATTGCATGCCATGTTAGGTTGATCTTGTATAAACTAAGTTGCCATGTGGATTCGTTTTTAAACTTTTATACTTATACTTATTCATAAACGTGTATACTCGCCTTTGCTTTTGCATTGAATTGTATTTTAAACATGTTACAGGTTGAGGATTGATGATGCTATGAAAATGGACTAGCAAAGATGCCTAGATACTCACTTAGACGTTTAGGTTTAAAGTGCTATATCAATTTTGTTATGTTATGTTTGAACAATGTTGTTATTTGAATTTCTTCTAACGTTTTGACAGTTTGTTTATGAAATGAAATCGGTTGAATTAAATATTGTCACAAATAGTGTTATGAAGTCTCTTACAATCTCGAACTAGTCCCACTCCGATGATTCCGCCATTGGTTGGGGTGTGACAGATTGGTATCAGAGCCACAACTATAGGGAATTAGGTAGAATTGCCATGTTCGACCTAGTCTATAGTAGGAACCATATTTTTGACCATTCTCGATTCTTGCTTAAAATAGTATTCTTCCTACTTTGCTTCTTTCTCTCCTTTTTGGTCTTAATACTTACATAATGTCTTTCCTAAGACATTTTACACAATACACTTGAAGACTTGAAGACTTGAAGACACTCTGTATACAAAAGAGACGAGTTTACCAAAATAGGCGTGAAACCCATAATTTGGTGAACGACTCTCATTCCGCTTATTCTTATTTTTGCAAGAAATTTCGCCATTTAGCTAGGAGTGAAATCCACATCTAAATGGTAAATTTCCAATTCAAACTCTAGTGGACCCTCGTCAAAGTGTCGAAATTATATTTTGACCCGACGAGTACCAACCACATTGGGGTACGAAATCGTCAAGTTAGGGGTGAAACCCGCACCTTGTCGATTGAGTCCCATTCCTTGATTTTCGTTATTGCCAAAGTTTCGATTGTTTCGATCGATTAGAGACGTGTAGTAACTGGAAGGGTAAGGTACTGTTAATCGCTTCTCGGCGAGAATATCTTACCTATAGGCCAAAGCACGTTTCTCTAATTTGAAAGGACCTTCAATTTACTTTGGAATAGTCGACGTTTCTCTACCCGAAACAATCCTATGTTTTATGAGCCTCTCTTTTATGTGATTCAATTTATATGTGATTTTTATTCTTCTTACCTCGTTCATTTCAAACCGTTACACAATTCGCACGTCTCGCGCAATAAAAAACAATAATAATCCTCGTGAACAAACTAAATTTATACTCTTTTTACGCATTCATACGTGTTTATACTTGTTGAATACTTGTTGAAATCATGCTAATTATGTGAACCATACGTGTTACATCATGTTTACATGTTTAAAACTTGCAAACTTATTTTGAATTTATGATCAAGTCTCATCCTTTTCCTTCTCTTTCGATTCCTTAGATGTCATCCAACGATGCTTCCAAGAAAACCAAGTCAAAGAAGGGTTCGACCTCCAACGCCAAATCCAACTCCATGTCACAAAGGGATTGCATGAAATTCATGGCCAAGCAAATGGCTAAGGTCATACCCAACATTGTTAGCAAGATTCAGCCAAACACCGATTCACCGCATGGCTCTGTCGATTCGAAGGTCGAAAACCCTAAGCCGACATTCCGATTCAAGCAATTCATGGCTTGTAAACCTTTGGAGTTTACAGGTGAAGATGGCGCTACCGCCATGATGAATTGGTTTGACGCAGTTGAGCTTACATTCTTACAAAGTGGTTGCCCTGATGAACTGTGAACTTTGAATGCAACTGGAGTCTTCCGCTCGAGGGCACTCGAGTGGTGGACCACCGAACGCAACAAGAGGGGAAATGAAGTTGCACATGCGCTACCTTGGGACGAGCTTAAGCAACTTATGAAAGACCACTTTTCTCCTCCTCACGAGCTCCAAAAGTTGGAGAATGAATTTTGGAATCTAACGCAAAAGGGGAGCGACATGTATGGTCTGATTACGCGCTTCAAACAGCTTAGTGTCCTTTGCCCTGGACAAGTCGATTTTGTCCCCAAAACCATAGCCAAGTTCATTCGCTGTGTTGCACCTTCCTTGACCAATCATCTTGCCTCTGCTAACCCTAAAACCATAGAGGAAGCCTATACCATAGCCACCGAACTTAACAACAATTGTGTCCTTCATGGAACCTTTGACAAGGTTGCAACGAAAAGTGCTCGCCAAGCTACAACTAATACTGCCATTGTTGAACCCTCACCTTCCCAATCGTCCAAGAAAAACCAAGGCAAGAAGCGGAAGGCTTCAAGTCAAAATTGTGCGGTCGTCACTCCGCCAAACCCACAACCCTCACAAGCCCTAGCCGCCGTTGCACCCGCAAACACTGAACCACCAAGACCAGGCTATGTTGGATCTCATCCCAAATGTACTACCTGTTTGTTTCATCATCCTACCAACGTACCCTGCCGCAAATGTGCCAACTGTCAGAGGTATGGTCATTTTGCTAACCGATGTCGAAACTTCCCTCAACCTCAAGCTGCTCCTATGCGAGCATGCTTCAAGTGTGGTGATCTCAATCGTCTCACCAATGTTTGTCCCCAGCGTTATCAGCCTCAACAACAGCAGCAGCAGCAACAACCGCCACAAAAGCAGCAACAGGCTCAACAACCTGCTAGAGGCCGAGCTTTTTTCATCACTGCCGCCCAGGCTCAGAACGCCAACGATGTCATTACTGGTACGTTCATGGTGAACCATGTTTATGCTTCTTGTCTGTTTGACACTGGCGTCGATAAAAGTTTTGTGTCACTAGAATTTGAACAATTGCTTAAGTGTAAACGCTCTAAGTTGCCAAAATCTTTCGCTGTCGAAGTCGCTAATGGTAAATCCGTCACTGTTGATTCCGTTCTTTCCAATTGTTCCTTGAATCTCAACGATCATACGTTTTCAATCGACCTTATACCTATGCAAATGGGTAGCTTTGACATCATAGTAGGCATGGACTGGCTTAGGCTAGTTCATGCTGAAGTTGTTTGTTATGAAAAGTTTATCCGCCTTCCTCTTCCAAATGGTGATTCTCTACACGTGTATGGTGAGAAACCTTCTCAAGGTCTCAAACTTATGTCGTGTATCTAAGCAAACAAATGCTTACGCAAGGGCACCTTCGCCTTTCTCGCCCATATTATGGAAAAGAAGGACAAAGGCCCAAGCATAAGCGACGTTCCCATTGTACGTGATTTTCCCGATGTGTTTCCCGACGATTTTCCCGATCCGCCTCCTGCTCATTCTGTCGACTTTCGCATCGATTTAGTGCCTGGCGCAACGCCTGTCGCTAAGTCTCCTTACCGCTTAGCACCCTTTGAGATGCAAGAGCTCTCGAGTCAACTCCAAGAGCTTCTTGGTAAAGGCTTTATACGCCCTAGTACTTCTCCTTGGGGCGATCCCGTTTTGTTCGTTAAAAAGAAAGATAGGTCATTCCGTATGTGTATCGACTATCGTGAGCTCAACAAGCTTACTGTCAAGAACCAATACCCTCTTCCGCGCATCGATGATCTCTTCTATCAATTGCAAGGCGCGACCCGCTTTTCAAAGATCGATCTTCGTTCTGGGTATCATCAACTTCGAGTCCTCGAAGAAGATATACCTAAGACTGCCTTTCGTACACGTTATGGTCATTACGAGTTTGTGGTCATGCCCTTTGGTTTGACCAATGCGCCTGCTGTTTTCATGGATTTGATGAACCGCGTGTGCAAAGCATACTTAGACCGTTTCGTGATCGTCTTCATCGACGATATTCTTATTTATTCCAAGACACAAGAAGAGCATGAGCGACACTTGCGTCTTATCCTTGAACTTCTTCGTACTGAACGTCTATACGCCAGATTCTCCAAGTGTGAATTTTGGTTAAAAGAGGTTCAATTCCTTGGTCATACTGTCAACGAACTCGGCATTCACGTTGACCCCGCTAAAATTGAAGCTGTGAAGAACTGGATCGCACCTAAGTCTCCGTCTGAAATTTGTTCGTTTCTTGGTCTTGCTGGTTATTATCGTCGTTTTAGCTCTAACTTCTTGAAAATCGCTATTCCTTTGACTTCTTTGACTCAAAAGGAGAAACCTTTTGTTTGGGGTCCCGAACAAGGGGAATCTTTTCAAACGCTCAAAGAGATGCTTTGTAATGCTCCTATCTTCGTGCTTCCTGATGGTAACAACGACTTCGTCGTATATTGCGATGCTTCACACCTTGGTCTTGGTTGCGTGCTTATGCAATGAGACAAGGTCATCGCTTATGCGTCGAGGCAACTCAAAATACATGAGAAAAACTATACTACTCACGACCTTGAACTTGGCGCAGTTGTTTTTGTGTTGAAGATTTGGCGACACTACCTTTATGGTACTAATATGGTACTAAGTGTGTGGTCTTCACCGACCATAGGAGCCTTCAACATATCTTCGACCAAAAGGAACTGAACATGCTTCAACGTCGTTGGGTGGAACTGTTAAACGACTACGACTGCGAAATCAAATACCATCCAGGTAAAGCGAATGTAGTAGCCGATGCTTTGAGTCGTAAAACTCATGTGAAGGGTATACGTTGTCTTCAACTCATTAACAATCTTCAATGCCGCATTTGCGATGCTCAATATGCCTCTATTAACGAAGGCAGTCTCTCTGTCGAGATACGAGGCGCTAAGGAACATGAACTCGTGTCTAAATCCGATGGTATTCTATACTATCTCAATCGTATCTGGATCCCTAATCGTGAAAACCTTCGAGACTTTCTAATGAAGGAGGCACACAAATCGAAGTATTCCGTTCATCCTGGCGCTGACAAGATGTACCATGATATGGGTACGTCATACTGGTGGCCTGGGATGAAGAGGGATATTGCCTCCTATGTTGCAAAATGTCTCACTTGTTCGAAGGTAAAAGCCGAACATCAACGTCCCTCTGCCTTACTCGAACAACCAGAGATTCCAGTCTGGAAATGGGAGAGCATTACCATGGACTTTATTACTAAACTTCCTCGTACTTCTTCTGGTCATGACAGTATTTGGGTGATCGCTGATCGATTGACCAAATCAGCTCATTTTCTTCCCATTCGTGAAGATTTCAAAGTCGAGAAATTGGCTAGAATCTACACTGATGATATCATCTGTCGTCATGGTATCCCCATTGACATCATTTCTGATCGCGATGCTCGTTTTACGTTTCGTCTTTGGCAAACTTTTCAATCTGCTATGGGTACTGTTCTTAACCTTAGCACCGCTTCCCATCCTCAGTCAGACGGTCAAACCGAGCGTACTATCCAAACTTTAGAGGATATGCTTCGTTCTTGCGTAATAGATTTTGGTGGCAACTGGGATTCACACTTGCCTTAGGCCGAATTCTCGTACAACAACAGTTATCATGCGAGTATTCAAATGGCACTTTTCGAAGCATTGTAAGGTCGCAAGTGTCGTTCGCCTATTTGTTGGCACGAGATCGGTGAATCTCAATTATAACAATCCTCAATAAACCGACACCCTCATAATTTTTCCGACACCCTAATATCCCAATATGTCCCAAAATACACCTCATACGCGAAAACGAGCCTCAAATATATTAAATAGTATTAAAAATAAATTAAAAATTTAAACTTAAGCTGAGGCGGGACGCGTAGACCCACCCCAACCTTTACGCGGGCGGTATAGAGGTTTAAGTCAGATTTCGTTAACTTATAAGTTGAGGCGGGCCGCGTGAACCCCACATCAACCTTACGCGGGCCGCGTGAGATCAGAAATGTGGCGCAGCCCTGGGCCGCCACCTGGCCCAACACATGTCGAGCCTACATAGTGATCCGGATGGGCTATAAGTTGACCCGGAGTCAACGCGGGACGCGTAAGCCCTGCCCCTATGTTACGCGTGCCACGACAAAGCCAGAATCAGCAACTATAAATAGATGGCCTCGGATCCTCAGTCTGTTCGTCCCATTTTCATTTCTCAATCACAATTTCTGAATAGAAGGCATAATACTCGGGTATTATACCCCCTAATTAACGAAGTTCTGCTCCGTTGTAAGTATTATAACCCCTGGATACGTATTAGATACGCTGCCTAATTGATCTAGGGTTCCGTAACGGCTGTCGTGGTTCTGCCCGACGTAGTCGTTGGAATACCATCTCGGGGAGGGTATTACTAATGTTAAAATGGGTTATTAATACTAACACGTGTACTTTTGTGTAAATTTTAGATTATCACCAGGAAACCCTTACGAAAAAACTAAGACAGCAATGTGAGTAATCTCCTTTTTGTTAACAGTTTTTACAAAACCTTAACTATTTTACAATGCAATTTAGCAGTGATTGAGTCTTTGTAATTCTTCAATTACTACCGGTATGTTGGGGTTTTGTATACAAAATATACTACACTATGAGTAGTAAGTCGGGATGACAATACGTTACCATTGGACAATGAGTTAGCCAATGTGTAATATGACCCACAAGTCAGGTTTGACAGTACTAAAAGGAGTGATTGTGTAGATATAAACATTGTAATCGCTCTCAATACTGTTTAAATTAAATTAATGTTTCTTGATTAAACTGGGATTCACTCACCAGTATTTCCCACTGACAAATGTTTTTAAAACGCGTTTCAGGTAACACAATGTGAAAGCCAATTAGAAGCCAGCTGGACAGCACTAAAGGCTTGGAAAAGTGGCTATAAAAGTTACCTAAATAAAGAAGGCGTTTTAATTCATATAAAATGGGATTTATCCCTGTAATTTAGTTTGTAATAAAAACTTGGGTTTTAACCCATTTGTTTAATGTTATGAAAATGGTGGTTTTACTCTGATAAACATTTCCTAACTACGGTCCTGATAAAAAATTCCGCTGCCAAATTAGACAATACACGATACCACCGAAACTGGCTCGCGGCCGCCCGTTCCCGGGGATCAGGGATCGGGGGTTGTGACAGAAGGTGGTATCAGAGCCTAGCCACTGGTCTAAGCCAAAGAAGTGTTCTGCTAACACTTAAATTTTAAATTTTGTGTTAGGAAATAAATTACGGAAATACGTGCATAACTGTATTTATTGTTATGTGTTATTTGACTATCTGTTAGTTTACAGTATGAGCGACCAAGGACCATCTGACACGTACCGTCAATTGTCTGGTTCGCCTAGAAGCGAAGGCACCTCCTCTTCTCAGCCTGCCCTCTCAGGGTACTCTGCTGATACAGAAGAAGGAATCTTTGTGTTTAAGGCTCAGTCAGAAGAGCCATTTCCTCAGAAAAAGAGGGGATGGTTCAGTCGAGGGGCACACGAGCGTAGAAAACGTATGAAAAAGTTGCAAGATCAGAGGGTACTAGCAGCAGCCAAGAGAGAGACAGATGCCTATGCCCAGGATATGATAAATAGGGGTATAGCCAACATCCATATCTTAGCAACCACTACAGCAGACCCAAATCCGGAGCAAATAATAGCACCCCAACCACAACTGCCAATCCCTGACCAACCCATGGAGATAGAAAACCCTGAAAACCAAGTAGAGATGCATGACTTTAAACCAGAGGAAATACCTAGGGTACCAGCACCAAACCCCCTAGACCTAAATTACGATCCTTGGTGGGATGACGTTAGGGACTATGTGCAACGTTACCCGATACATGAAGACACACCTATGCAGAACATAGGAGCCTACCCAGGTATGGACCCTTTAGATCCCTATTACCACGACGATTATATTAGGGAGATCTTAGAAGATCCTTACCGATTTCAGGCACTTTCACCCCCATACCAGGAACCCGCACCCCAGATTCCGAACCCAGTCCTAGAACCTGCACCCCAATGAGTGCAGAAAACTTACAAGAACTTAGGACATTTGGTGAGGAAATTTTAGAAAGCAGTGAGAGAATGAGATAGGTGGGAGAGCGACTCGACTGGAAGTACGACGAGCGCAATATGGATTTCTGGATAAATCCATATCCGTGAATGTGAGGATGGTAATAGTAATAATAATATAATAATATAATAAAATATGTGTGTACGGATGCCTATTACTATTAATGTAATTCTATTTCAGTTGGTATTGTAATTTTTATTTCAGTACTAGTGTGTAATAGATGCATAATAGTATATGAATAGAGTAAAGTCGCAATGATCGACGCTTTTGGCAAAAATGTGTGTCATATGATTGACTATATTAAATATTATTTTGTGATATTAATACGGGGCAAATGTTTAAAATTCAGATGGCCAACAAAGGAAATCAAGGAAATCTGAATAACGATAACCAGAGTAACATTAACGTGGTTAATGAGAATCCGAGCATCAATAACAATGGAAACCAAATGGATAATAGTGCCGTTCCCATTTATTATTCAAACAGTTCAAGAAGCGAATAATAAAAGTAAACATAGCAGTAAGCGACCAATTGAACCAGAACATAGCATAAACAATGGCCCTGTACTTCAAGTGCCCATTCCCAAAAGAAGAAGTGTAAGTCCCGTGAAACCGGATCTTTCAATGATATCAGACCTAATCTTGTGAGAGTGCGGAAACCAAACACAAGATGATTCAAGATAAACCGAAAAATATGAAAAACGAAGAACAATACCGAATCATTTTCAACACTTGCACACGATTCTATTACTTGAAAAGCAAAACCGTCTAGTACAAGTGTTCACAACTCCAATCGCCTCCCACTCTCTGTTTCTCTAGATTTTCTGTAAATGAGGCTCCAAAGGTTCTGGAAGTTCAAACCTAAAAACAAGTTAGAAACTTGTTTATATACTAACTCAAGCCCAAGTCCCTACATGGGCTCCCCTTGGGCCTGCTTGGCCCACATGGCCTAAAGCTTGGCCCAAGTGACCTATAAAGGTCCAAAACCTAATATCAACTAACCCAGTAAAGCCCAGTTCGTACCCATAGCCCGTTGTATTAATTTGATGCGTCAATCTCACACTTTAGGGCCCAACAATCTCCCCTAGACTGATGCCATCAAATTGTCTTCATAACATGAATTCAGCAACGTCTTCAACGAAGTCTATGGTTGTCAGTATGCTGCAGATGTTGTGGAAGTTCTTGACTTCTGAACTCTCAGCACTGGGTCTCTTTCTTCAAATCTTGTGGTTAGCTTCATATCAGGATCTCGATCAGCTTTGCTTGAAAATCTTGTTAAAAAGAATGTGAGAGGAGGATTCTCAACAACTCTTTTCTTCTTCAATCTTTGTCTTTCAAGCAGGTTCACGGGTACTTCTTCAAATGTACTTTCACTGTCAGACGGCGTTTCGTGTCCGGTTCTACTGACTCAGGTACATCTTGTTGTTGTGCTGCTTCAGGCTTCTTCAGCAACTAACAGCATTTCAGTCTTCATCAACTCCTGTTCTTGATTGAAATCAAGCTCTGCACATGCTCAAAAATTTATAAGCAGACATTTCTTATGCAACAGGGTGAGTACCATATGAACACTAGGTACATCCAAGTAATTGTACTCGGATTTCACAATTTAAACTCTTTCAACTTTTTATGATCAGTCAAATCTTCAAGAACGGTTACATTTTTAATTTTAAGAAAACAAATAAACACTCTATTTTTTTATTTTTTATTTTATAGAAAAACAAGACACTATTTTTGTATTTTTGATTTTTTCTATATATTTTTATTTTTTAATATTAAGAACTAGAAACAAATAAAAACTCAAAATATAAACAACTACCATAATATACAATTACAATTGCAATGGGATCAAAATTCGTTCTCAGGCAGACTAAGGAACACTTTTCAGTACGAGCCTAATCAAACTGGTCTATGCGATTGCCAATATATTTGTCCACTTAAGCTTTAACGCTCAACTTTCAATTTTTCAACTGCGTGATATGCTTAAGGTAATATTATACTATTATACCCGTGTGTCCCATTCCAAGGCATACCCCCGCGATCAAGGTAAGCACAACGATTCATCGTAGCAGGTGAGTATATTGATGTCATCCTTTTTGATTTACAACGTCAGACCATTGGTGACAGGTCAGTACTTTCGTACAGCAGAGCGACCAATGATTTTGTCCAACGAGGGCGAGGCAAATACCATTTTGGTACGAATTTGGCTCTTTGAGCATTGGGAATTTTCTCATTTTGAGATTTTATTCCTTAAGGTTTTTGTCCTCTTTGGGATCTTTTAAGATATCCTGACTGTGCCTAGGTCTGCATATAATCTGGATGCAACAGAAGGACAGCCAAGATATCCCCGGATGATTCAACAATATAAAGACCCGAAACCTCAGATGTTGGCTATATATCAACGCAAGATTTAAGACCATAAAATCATACGCCGTTGGTATGTTACCCACAAGGTACATAGTTCGTTATGTTTATATCACTTAGTATCTTTTATCATTTTGAGCGTCAAGCCTATCGACGTAACGCAGTAGATCCTAGTCTTTTCAGCTATGGCACGTTACATGTGTTAGTCAAACCCTTTAACACAAACATTTATTTCACTTCCCATATCATGCAATTTCTCTTTTTGGCTTTTTCATTTTTCAAATTTTTTTGTATTTTTCTCATTTTCTCCCCCTAAAACAATACATATTTACAGCAAACTCTTTTTGTATTTTCTGAGTTTTCTCCCCTTAAAACTCTATATCTATCTATATGTCCCTCTCCCCCCTAAATTTGTGCATAAATCTTGTATTTTTGCGCAAATTTACCATTTACTAGAGAAAGGACACTTTATATACAAAGTAATGAACTAGAAAAGAAAATATTTTTGCTTAACCGTTTTGTCATCAGATTGAAGACTAATCAAAATTCAAATCAAAGTACTGAATTTAAACGGTACCTTTTGCTGATCTTATCTTACTTCCCATATCTCCTCTAAAGGAAACATATCATCTGTAAAAAAAATTTGAACTTTTTGCAACAGTGAAATGTTACCCTTTTTATCTCTGGAACAACCGCTATCAACATTCCAGAGATTGTCAATAGCTTCTCCTTAGTTGTTCCTGAAAAGTAAGGAGATTAGTAAGACATTGGTACCCAGGCCATCTGGTCCTGGGATTACCTGAAGCATCAAAATAAGACACTTCCTTTAAACATAAGTCCCCTTTAATTTCAAGGATTTGAGACATTGCTGCTTTGGATTTGGGTTTCCAAATCTGTTTCGGTCTAGCAAACGCATTTGTTGCCTTCGGTTGAGCAACTTTAGCTGTTTCAGGCTTGTTAGTTTTAAAATCACGTATTTGTTCCTGAACAGCCTTGCGTTTATTTTTAGCAGCGTTCCAATCCCCATCAGAAGGTTTAACCTTGGGATTCACATTCTTCATTGCCTTAGGAGAAGATACCTTCATTGGCTTAGAATGGTAGTTGTCCTTTGGTGTAACCCTCTGATTTTGCATATAATAGGGTACATAGGGACGATGTGTGCAGTTTCTAGCAATATGACCCGCAATGCCACAGTTGTAGCAAGTCTGTCTTTTCATCGGAAAGATGTTTTGAGCAGCTTGATTTGCTCTAGCAGGTCTTGAAGGACAAACCGGTCCTTTTTGCGTTGGATGCGTCTGCATTTTTCTTTTAGACGAAGATGAATTTAGGTGCTTGTATTTGCTGTTTGCAGAAGTCTTGTTGCTCTGAGCACCATTCTTCATATTTTCTCCCTGATTGAAGCTTTCATTCACCTTGTCACGAGCCTTATGAGATCGTGACTGTCCTTGATGAGCAGACTTCTCATACCCTCAATTTTGATCTGCTCGATTTGGCTCCTTTTGCGTGTTGTGAACCGGCTCACAAACATTAGCACAAGGGTGAATTTTAGCATTTTGTTGCACTTTTGGATGATGAACACAATTTCTAGCAATGTGTCCAGGAATTCCATAATTGAAACAGGTCTGTCGCTTCAATGTATGGAGATTCGGAGAGCTAGCAGCAGTTGATCTGATGGGTTTGGATGAATGAGCATGTTTAGACTGCTTTGCTTGTGTTCCATGTGCCTTTTCTGAGTTCTTCTGTACCTGTTGATCAGAACTAGCACATGTATGAGATATAGACGGATGATGAGATTCATCCTTCTCACTTTTATCATGATCATTTTGAAAAACCGGTGTTTCAGTTTTATCTTTATTTTCAGAAACATTTTTCGGTGACTGTTCATTTATTTCAACTCCTTTTTCTTCTTTAATAGATTCAGATTCAGTTTCAATTTTAGAACAAGTTGAAATTTCATCAACACATGTTTCGTCAACATATGTATCATGTGAATCCGATTTAGGTTTGCTTTCATCTACAGTTTCCAATGGGGTCCCACTAGATTCAACATTAGGGACGCCCACTGAGACAGATTCAGAAGAAGAATCAGGATACTCTTGATTTTCTTGAGAAGGAGTTTCAGTGGTTTCACTGAATGTGTCCTGAGGGACCTCACCTGTAACACTGTCATCAACTGAAACATTAGAAACATTACAATCACACGCATTAACTGAAACACAATCATCACCACAATTATTGTTCAAATATTCAACACAAACATCATCAGTTTTGCCCAAAACATCAGGCTCACTTGACGACACATAAGCACAAAACGACTCAAGCAATGTTTTTCCAAAAGCAATTTCAGACTCAGTTTGTTCAAAATAAGTTTCAGAAAAATCAGAATGAAAAACTGGTTCACTCCCAAGTACATCTCCACACTTTACTTCAGGTACTTCATCTGCACATGAAGACGAAGCATTAGGATCAATTGAGCCTTTAGAAACAAAATTAACTGAAGTAAATCCCTGTTTCTCAACAGGTCTACCATTAAATGATGACTTATTGTTTTTGGGACCATAAGTCATTTTACTTTCATTCATCAGCTCCTCCTCAGTCATAGGTAAATATGTGTAATTATCATTGTAAGGAGGAGGAGCCTGATTGAAACCTAATCCATACCCTTTCTTTTTCTGATATGCAAGTTGTTGATCACACAAATTTTTAACTAGTTTGCTGGAAGACTCATATTTCTTAATATTGAGTTCATTAATTTGATATCTTTCTCTGATATCTTCCAGTTCTTTGATCAAAATGCATTACCTTCTCTTGTGCTTCTAAGAAATGGGTTGTCTTTACACTTACATCATCCTTAAGTTTGATGATGTCTTTTCGCTGAGCTTCAATTTTCTCTTTATAAAGTTTTTCATTTTTTGATAAAGTAAAATTTTTATTTTTTATATCTTTGTAATCTTGGATCAGCTCAGCGTTGTGTAACCGATAAACCTCTACCCTTTCCCTACATTCAGGAGTGCAAAAGACAGAAAGTATTTCTTCTTTAGTGATTTCTTGAGCCACGGGTTTGTGAAACATGAATGTTGAATTTTGTGATGAATCAGCAGAAGTGGATGAGCAAACTGAATCAGATGTGTTGCCTTGAGTAGACTGCTTGTCAGCATTGTCATATGATTTGATGAGTGAGATCAGCTCATCTGACTTCATTTTGTAACAGTAGCAGTCGGTTGTCAATATTATCTGATTAACATTTCTAAACCAACTACAGTTCGCCTGATCTGGAATCCCTTTTATAGCATCCAGAAGATTTCTGTTGCTCGTGTGAGTAGACACCACCATCTCTTCCTTCTCCATTTCAGAGAGCAGTTCAGCAAACCGGCCTGTAAGTGCTTCTATAGATTCACCATATGAGTATCTGAATCCTTGGAGTTCCTGCTCAAGCACATCTCTCTTAGAAGACATTTTTAAGATGTGATCCCCCGAAAATGTGCGCTTTTAACTATTTACTCAACACAAGCCTAAAGCGAGAACCTGTGTACTCGCTAACTCAAACCCTTTACAGGCAAATGAACCCGCTTTCTGAACCGCACCTCGAAAATTTGTCAAAACCGTTATCACAAACAAACCCTTTTTGTTAATTATTTATAAAATAATTTTTTTAATTAGAATATAATTATTATTTTTAATTAATTAAATTTTTTTATGATAGAAGAATACTTATTAATTTTATTATTATTATTATTATTATTATTATTATTATCATTAATGATTATATATAAAACAATTTAAAACAAGAAAACCCTACTGAACATCGTCTTCTTCTTCGCAATAACAAACCAGTCCAAAACCCTAAGTTCTAAGTTCAGCCCCCACTAAGAATCCGTCGGGAAGAGGTTGTTGTAAAAGGTGGTTAACGACGAGGATGACGATATCGATGAACAGTAATCGGAGAAGATGACTGGTGTCGTCGATGACGGTGATGGTGGAGTATCAATGGTGGCACGACGTGAAGAAGATGACCGTTTTGATATGATGTACAATGACCGGACAATGTGTGGTGGGTTGAAGATGATCGGAGAAGGTACGACAACGATGATACTGCGATGATGATGATGGCAGATAACGATGATGATGATGTCGTTATGGAGATGGTGATGACTGAGATGATTTTCAGAGTTGCAGGTGATGTGATGACGACGAAGACGGTGATTGCGACTGAAGATGTTGAAGACTCGAGACCTCGATTGCGACTCAGAACCGTTATGAGTCGAAACTATGAAGCCAGTTGCGAGTCGGAACCGAGGTTGCGACTCGAGACCGTTTGGGAAGAAGATGACTCGAGACCAGTGAGGTGATGAGAGTCGAGACCGTGGATGAAGTTGATGACTCGAGACTGTTGTTTCGACTGGATTTGGTTGCTACTCGAGACCAGTGAAGATGACTCGAAATAAGAAACAATATTGACAGTTGTAGCAAACTCCGAGATACTTGGAAATTTTTTTTAAATCAAGATACTTTTCAAATTTAAAAGGATTATGATTAACATCAAGATATTTTCGGAAAAAAATAAAAAGATTATATTTAATCCTTTAACAACTTTTTCAAAATCTAAGCACCGAAATATACCAACTTTTTATAAAATTTGAATGAACACAATGAAGAACGCGAAGAACACCAACTCAAAATTTTCAGAAAACTTGAATGTTTGATATCAAATCGAGCCTAGAAACAGGTTCTAAAGTCTCTGATACCACTTGTAAGTCCCGTGAAACCGGATCTTTCAATGATATCAAACCTAATCTCGTGAGAGTGCGGAAACCAAACACAAGATGATTCAAGATAAACCGAAAAATATGAAAAACGAAGAACAATACCGAATCACTTTCAACACTTGCACACGATTCTATTACTTGAAAAGCAAAACCGTCTAGTACAAGTGTTCACAACTCCAATCGCCTCCCACTCTCTGTTTCTCTAGATTTTCTGTAAATGAGGCTCCAAAGGTTCTGGAAGTTCAAACCTAAAAGCAAGTTAGAAACTTGTTTATATACTAACTCAAGCCCAAGTCCCTACATGGGCTCCCCTTGGGCCTGCTTGGCCCACATGGCCTAAAGCTTGGCCCAAGTGACCTATAAAGGTCCAAAACCTAATATCAACTAACCCAGTAAAGCCCAGTTCGTACCCAAAGCCCGTTGTATTAATTTGATGCGTCAGTCTCACACTTTAGGGCCTAACAAGAAGAACCACGCCTTATGGTTGTTCTTATAAGGAATTCTGGTCCTGTAAACCGATAGAATTCTCGGGCAATGAAGAACCTATTGTAGCTCTACGCTGGATAGAAAAGACTGAGGCTGTTCTGAAAATAAGTAAATGTGCGGAAGAGGACAAGATAATGTTTGCTTCCAATCTATTTAAGAACTCAGCTTTAGAATGGTGGAACACTATCCTCCAGTCAAAAGGAAGTGATAGGGTATACAATATGGAATAGGAAGAATTTAAGAATATGGTAGAAAGGAAATTATGCCCTCCCAATGAAAAAGAACAAATAGCAAACAAATTCCTAAACCTTAGGATGAATGGAGTGGATAGTAAGGGGTACACCAAGTTATTCTTTGAATATGCTAGAATAGTACCAAATCTTGCATCACCAGAGCCAGTATTAATCTCCCGTTACATCTGGGGATTAATTGGAGAGATTAGACATGTAGTCAAGGCCGCTAGACCTCAAACTATAGAAGAAACTGTAGAACTAACCAATACCTTGACAGATGAACTAGTCCGTACTAGAGAAGAAGACTAGAGGAAAAACCTAGCCCAAAGGCTTACTCAAGAATTCCGTTCTGGGAATTACAACCGTAGAAATATGGGTTCTACCTCTGCACCTTTCTGCAAGGTCTGCAAGAAAAAGCATTCGGGAAAATGCTCCACTCTTTGCAATTATTGCAAGATGCCAGGACACAAGGAAGAAAATTGTAGGAAGAAATCCAGTAATGGATTATGCTACAACTGTGGAGAAAAAGGTCATATCAGGCCAAACTGTCCAAAACTAGCCCCAGCTGCAAACAACAAGAACACTAAAAATGCTAGAGCATTTGTTCTGACTGCAGATGAAGCCAAGATGATTCCAGACGTGATAGCTGGTACGTTTTTAGTTAATGATGTTTTTGCTAAAGTATTATTTGACTCTGGTGCAAACCAAAGTTTTATTAATACTTCGTTTTGCAAACTTCTAAATCAGTCATTAACTAAACTACCACAAGAATGTCTAGTAGAGACAGCTAATGGAGAAACTGTTAGGATTTCTGAAATCTTGCAGGGAGCAAGAATAGAAATTTTAAATCAAAAGTTTAAAGCAAACCTTTATCCTATGAATCTGACAGGATTTGATGTTGTATTAGGAATGGATTGCTTAATAGCCAATAAAGCCAGTATTTTATGTGATCAAAAGACAATCCAAGTAAATTCACCAAAAGGTAAAACGATCACAATTAAAGGAGATAAACCCTCTAGGTCCACTAAATTCATCTCTGTGATGAAAACTGCAAGTTATATAAAAAAAGGTTCTATAGTGTATTTGATTTCCATAATCACTAACACTAAAGGAAAAGAACTAAAAGACATTCCAGTAGTGTCCCAGTTTTCAGATGTATTTCCAGAAGAATTGCCAGGACTACCACCGGACAGAGAAGTTGAATTCAGAATTCACCTGCTACCAGGAACAGCCCCAATTGCCAAAGCACCTTATCGTTTGGCACCAGCCGAAATGCAAGAACTGAAGAAACAATTAGATGAATTGCTAGAGAAAGGATTCATACAGCCAAGTTCATCACCATGGGGAGCGTCGATATTGTTTGTTAAAAAGAAGGACGGATCAATGCGTATGTGCATTGACTACCGTGAATTAAACAAGGTTACGATTAAGAATCGGTACCCATTACCAAGAATCGATGATCTGTTTGATCAATTGCAAGGAGCTCGATTTTTCTCTAAAATCGATTTAAGATCAGGATATCATCGATTAAAGGTACAGGAAGAGGACATTCCTAAGACCGCTTTTAGAACAAGGTATGGTCATTATGAATTTACTGTCATGCCATTTGGTTTAACGAATGCCCCGGCTGCATTTATGGACATGATGAACCGAATATGTAAGCCATATTTGGATAAATTCATAATTGTCTTCATAGATGATATTCTAATTTACTCTAAGAGTAAAGAGGAACATGCAAAGCATTTGCACGCACTTTTAAGTCTAATAAGGAAGGAAAAGTTTTACACTAAATTTTCAAAGTGCGAGTTTTGGTTAGAACGGGTACAGTTTCTCGGACACTTAGTCAATCATGAAGGAATTCATGTGGATCCAACAAAAATCGAGGCAATTGTTAAATGGAAAACCCCTGAGTCACCAACCGAGGTTAGAAGTTTCTTAGGATTGGGCGGTTACTATAGAAGATTTATTCAAGATTTTTCTAGAATAGCCATTCCCTTAACTAAGCTAACCTGTAAATCTGTTAAGTTTGAATGGGGAGTAAAACAAGAAGAAGCCTTTAGAATTCTTAAGCAAAGATTAACTAATACACCCATACTAGCATTACCAGAAGGAACTGAAAACTTTGTAGTCTATTGTGACGCTTCTAAATTAGGTTATGGATGTGTATTAATGCAACGTCAAAAGGTTATAGCTTACGCATCCAGACAACTTAAGAATCATGAAGAGAATTATTCAACCCATGATCTAGAATTAGGAGCTATAATTTTTGCCCTTAAGATTTGGAGACATTACCTTTATGGTAGTAAGTTTACCATATTCACTGATCATAAGAGTTTAAGGTATGTTTTCGGACAAAAAGAGTTGAATATGAGACAAAGACGCTGGATGGAGATGCTTAGTGATTATGATTGTGATATCCAGTATCATGAAGGAAAGGCAAATGTAGTGGCAGATGCTTTAAGTCGAAAGTATCATGAAAAGCCAAAAAGGGTACGTTCTCTTAAATTAAATCTGCAAGTAAATTTAAATGATCAAATAAGAGAAGCACAAGAATCAGTAATCAAGAAGGATACTGAAAAATTATAAGGTATGCTAAAAGAATTAGAACAAGGAACAGATGGAATTTGGAGATTCCATAAAAAGAGAATGTGGATACCTAAATTAGGAAACTTACGTCATCGTATATTAGAAGAAGCTCATAAATCTAAGTATACGATGCATCCAGGAAGTGATAAAATGTACCAGGATTTTAGGAAAAATTTCTGGTGGATAGGAATGAAGAAAGACATAGCAGCCTATGTTTCTAAATGTTTAACTTGTTCACAAGTTAAAGCTGAACATCAGAAACCCTCAGGTTTATTACAACAATTAGAAATGCCAGTATGGAAATGGGAATTAATAACAATGGATTTTGTTACTAAATTACCCAAAACAAAGAAAGGTAATGATACAATCTGGGTGATTGTAGATAGGCTAACTAAGTCAGCTCATTTTCTACCAATGAAGGAAACTTTTAGTATGGAATAGCTAGCTAAATTGTATGTAAATGAAATTGTTTCATTACATGGAATTCCTTTATCAATCGTTTTTTGATAGGGATATTCGATTTACCTCTCATTTTTTGTCAAGTTTCCAAAAAGCCATGGGAACCAAGTTGAATCTGAGCACAGCTTATCATCCTCAAACAGATGGACAAAGCGAAAGGACAATTCAAACAATGGAAGACATGCTTAGAGCTTGTGTAATTGATTTCAGAGGTAATTGGGATGATCACTTACCTTTAATAGAATTTTCATATAATCATAGTTATCACACAGGTATCAATGCTGCACCATTCGAAGCACTTTATGGACGAAAGTGCCGAACCCCAGTCTGTTGGGCAGAAATTGGGGAAAAAAAACTATCTGGACCTGAGATAGTGCAAGAAACAACCGACAAGATTATTCAAGTAAAGGAACGACTGAAAGCAGCACGTGACCGATAGAAGAGCTATGCCGATAACCGACGCAAACCATTGGAATTTCAAGTAGGAGATAAAGTATTATTAAAAGTATCTCCTTGGAAAGGAGTAGTAAGATTCATCAAAAGAGGAAAGCTAAGTCCCAGGTATATTCCACCTTTTGAGATTATTAAAAGGATAGGACCTGTTGCCTATCAGCTACAACTGCCAGAGGAAATGGTAGGAATACATGATGTGTTTCATGTATCTAATCTCAAGAAATGCTTAGCTGATGAATCGCTAATGATACCTCTTAAGGATATAGAGGTAAATGAACAACTCAAGTTTGTAGAGAGGCCTCTACAGATCGAAGATAGGAAAGTCAAGAATCTCAAGCATAAAAGATTAGTTCTGGTCAAAGTGAAGTGGGACTCCAAAAGAGAACCTGAGTACACATGGGAGCTTGAATCTGAAATGCAAAGGAAATATCCATACCTATTTCAGTAGATCTCGAGGACGAGCTCTAAAAAAAGGTGGGGAGGATATAACAATCCTCAATAAACCGACACCCTCATAATTTTTCCGACACCCTAATATCCCAATATGTCCCAAAATATACCTCATACGCGAAAACGGGCCTCAAATATATTAAATAGTATTAAAAATAAATTAAAATTTTAAACTTAAGCTGAGGCAGGCCGCGTAGACCCACCCCAACCTTTACACAGGCGGTATAGAGGTTTAAATCAGATTTCGTTAACTTATAAGTTGAGGCGGGCTGCGTGAACCCCCCCCCCCTCAACCTTACGCGGGCCGCGTGAGATCAGAAATGTGGCGCAGCCCTGGGCCGCCACCTGGCCCAACACACGTCGAGCCTACATAGTGATTCGGATGGGCTATAAGTTGATCTGGAGTCAACGCGGGCCGCGTAAGCCCTGCCCCTATGTTACGCGGGCCGCGACAAAGCCAGAATCAGCAACTATAAATAGATGGCCTCGGATCTTCAGTCTGTTCGTCCCATTTTCATTTCTCAATCACAATTTCTGAATAGAAGGCATAATACTCGGGTATTATACCCCCTAATTAATGAAGTTCTGCTCCGTTGTAAGTATTATAACCCCTGGATAGGTATTAGATACGCTGCCCGATTGATCTAGGGTTCCGTAACGGCTGTCGTGGTTCTGCCCGACGTAGTCGTTGGAATACCGTCTCGGGGAGGGTATTACTAATGTTAAAATGGGTTATTAATACTAACACGTGTACTTTTGTGTAAATTTTAGATTATCACCAGGAAACCCTTACGAAAAATCTAAGACAGCAATGTGAGTAATCTCCTTTTTGTTAACAGTTTTAACAAAACCTTAACTATTTTACGATGCAATTTAGCAGTGATTGAGTCTTTGTAATTCTTCAATTACTGCCGGTATGTTGGGGTTTTGTATTCAAAATATACTACACTGTGAGTAGTAAGTCGGGATGACAATACGTTACCATTGGACAATGAGTTAGCCAATGTGTAATATGACCCACAAGTCAGGTTTGACAGTACTAAAAGGAGTAATTGTGTAGATATAAACATTGTAATCGCTCTCAATACTGTTTAAATTAAATTAATGTTTCTTGATTAAACTGAGATTCACTCACTAGTATTTCCCACTGACAAATGTTTTTAAAACGCGTTTCAGGTAACACAATGTGAAAGCCAATTAGAAGCCAGCTGGACAGCACTAAAGGCTTGGAAAAGTGGCTATAAAAGTTACCTAAATAAAGAAGGCGTTTTAATTCAAATAAAATGGGATTTATCCCTGTAATTTAGTTTGTAATAAAAACTTGGGTTTTAACCCATTTGTTTAATGTTATGAAAATGGTGGTTTTACTCTGATAAACATTTCCTAACTACGGTCCTGATGAAAAATTCCGCTGCCAAATTAGACAATACACGATACCACCGAAACTGGCTCGCGGCCTCCCGTTCCCAGGGATCAGGGATCGGGGGTTGCGACATCAATTCACTGGTCCCGAGCTTATACAAGAAGCAACGGACAAGATTTTACAGGTTCGAGACAATTTACTGAAAGCCAGGAGCCGACAAAAGAGTTACGCTGACAAGCGTCGTAAACCCTTGGAATTCGAGACAGGTGACTTGGTACTTCTCAAAGTATCCCCTTGGAAGGGTGTGGTTCGATTTGGTAAGAAAGAAAAACTCGCACCTCGCTACGTTGGTCCTTTCAAGATACTCGAGAGGGTTGGCAAGGTTGCGTATAGACTGGACCTACCTGAAAAACTCAACAATGTACATCATGTCTTCCACGTGTCAAACTTAAAGAAGTGTCTAGCTGACGAAGGGCTTCAAGTTCCACTCGAGGACCTCCAAGTCAACGAGACCTTGCATTTTGTGGAAAAACCCATTGAGATCATGGGATCAAGGAGTCAAGTTATTGAGGCGCAGTAAAATTCCTATCGTCAAGGTTCGATGGGAAGGTAAACATGGCGCTGAATTCACTTGGGAACTCAAGAGTCACAAGAAGACGAAGTATCCGCATCTTTTCCCTACATCTTCCTAAATTTCGTGATGAAATTCCCTAAAGGAGGGGAGACTGTAACGCCCTGCTTATTTGTACTTTCCATTTATAGCAAGTCTTGTTGTATTTCTATTTTTGGAAGTCTTGTGTTCTTGTAATCGTTCTTTCTTTGTAACCGTTGTGAAATACGTGACTTAGATCATATATAAAACACATATTTTGTTAAATACATGTTATACATACCTTATACATGCTCATACATTCGATTTCGTGAAACAATTGATGATTATTCGTAATTCTTGGAAACTATGTGCTAAACTTGCAAATATGTGACACTTATGCATAAAACGTGTTTGGATCGTAAAAAATACTTAAATCGACCTTCATATGCTTAATTATACTTTGTTTATGTTCCTTATACTTGAATTGCTCTTATACTATGCTTTTATGGCGAAAATAGTCCCTAAAAGGCCTTAAAACCCTAATTTACAAACTTCAGGGGCCTAAATGCAATTAAGTGAAACTTGGTCTCCAGCCCACCCCCTTGTAATGGCCCGTGTAAGCTAAACCCTCCCCATACGCGGCTCATGTAAACCATGAATCCGAGATCAGTTGTTTCAGCTTACGGGATTGGGCCATTTTGGTGTGTTTGTTGCTTCCAATGTGTGTTTCTTGCATTAAAAACTCACAACCACCAACCCAAACCCTTCCCCTATAAAAACCACACCACTCCAAGTCATTTTCACTTTACAAACCTCCTCACAACTCTCTCAAACACTCAAAATCGTTGCTACAATCTGAAGTTCGGACAGAAGCATCAAGCTCCACTAAAGTGAGCATAACTTCTTCATTACTTACCCTTTTTAGCTCATTCTTTTTCCAGAACACTTGGATCGACCTTAGCTTCGATTCCATGGGTATTTCACAGTGAATAATTCCCTGGAACTCCGGCAAATAGGCTCCAAAGTTCACTGTTTGTTTTGTTTTGAATCAAACCTTGTTTATACTTGTTCAAACTTGAGTCTAACTCACTCAAACCCACGTCCTTATGCTTATAACCACTTCTATGGTTAGTTAAGCTTAAAAACGGGGCTGAGACATTCGAAATCAGAGGTTAAACCTCACATATATTCTATTTTGTTTAGGGTTTTTAACCCACAAGTAATGTTCAAGCTTCAAGCTTGATGAAGGTGTGATTATGGACTAACTTGGGTTGTCCAACATAGAATCCCCACATTGATTTATCATAGTGTAGTTATTTATTATTCTTGTATTAATATTAGTTCATGACCCTCCTTGTATGTTTTTACATCAAGTGTAGTGGTGAACCATAAGAGGTACCTAAATGGAAGCTTGATCTTCCTACCTACTACATGATTTCCATGATACTAGAGGTACCTAAATGAAGAGTTAATCTTCTACCTCATGCTTGACTATTGGACATAATAATATATATAACCTAAGTAATATTTATATGTATGTAATATTCTATATTCGAACCTTGATGGTGAACTTGTGTTCATTCGTCAAAGTATTAGAATATCATCATTCAAAACCTAAGACTCGTTACGATTCTAATGAGTATACTATTCATGAAAACATTAACACTTGAGGTTCCATAGTGTCGAGAATAAGTACTTTGTGTTAAAGGATGTTTACTTTCGAATACATATGTTCTTGTGTTTTAACTTCCTAAATCCCTAAATCTTCCGAATTCCTAAAACTCATACACTTTGTTTCTTCGTGTAGAAGGACTTGGTGTTCCAACCTCCTAATTGACAACAACTCACTCGCGGATTCAAGTAGAAGACTTGCAAAACCGTGAGTATACTCGCAACCCCCTTTTTATGTTTACCACTTTTGGGGTGTAACATGTTTAAATATTAAACTACACTTAAACTTATTATTTATGCAATGCACGAAAACAATCCTTATACATGAATATTATGTTGTTATACTTGATGCTTACGTGGACTATACTTATGTGATATGTTTTAGTCATTAGCTTTCACGTGCCTCCATTTGACATGTATAGCGCTATAGGAGTAACGCACCACCCGTAAACTAGTGGTCATGTTGAATTATATCATTTTGCGTAAACAGAGGGTTGACTAGAAATATTGCATGCCATGTTAGGTTGATCTTGTATAAACTAAGTTGCCATGTGGATTCGTTTTTAAACTTTTATACTTATACTTATTCATAAACTTGTATACTCTCCTTTGCTTTTAAATTGAATTGTATTTTAAACATGATACAGGTTGAGGATTGATGATGCTATGAAAATGGACTAGAAAAGATGCCTAGATACTCACTTAGACGTTTAGGTTTAAAGTGTTGTATCAATGTTGTTATGTTATGTTTGAACAATGTTGTTATTTGAATTTCTTGTAACGTTTTGACAATTTGTTTATGAAATGAAATCGGTTGAATTAAATATTGTCACAAATAGTGTTATGAAGTCTCTTACAATCTCGAACTAGTCCTACTCCGATGATTCCGCCATTGGTTGGGGTGTGACACAATCATCCACAATAGTTTCAAGTTTCAGAGTTTAACTAAGATGTGTTTCTAAGCAGCATCCTTGCAAGTTCTTGTTTCACAGCATCCTATCAGCCTGTAACATGTATTAAAATAGAGTCGGTACAAAAATGTACCGGCGAGTATACAAGTTTGAGTAGTAGCATAATAGATTAGAAATAACTCATATCCGTATGTAAGTGTAATAAAATAGTTTCAGCCATGTTAGTGTTCGCAGTCCAACAAGTGATAGCCCAAGTATCCCGATGCATTGTTGTTTTCCCAAGTCTCAAGGAAAACTAGAATCCTCCTAACAATACCCCTGAGAATAATGGGGATGTGCATCTCCTATAACGCTACAATTGTTAAGGCGGAACTACACACCCTGGATTAAATGTTCACATAGCACAAATAGAATACAAGAATCAAAAGTTTCACATATAAGCAGGATAGAGTGTAGTTTGCAAAAGTCTCAAGTATCGTAGTTTAGTAGAATACATGTTACATCCCAAAGTTTAAAGCAAAAAGGGATCGAGTATACTCGCAGTGATTGCTTAACAGTTAAGATTGTTATTGGATCAAAGGGAGCTCTTTAGAATTAGCCTGATTAGATTATAACAGATAAGAGTCGGGCAGAATAACGAGATGGCACAAAGTGTTGGGTCAGTCTGTGGATCGGATGGTTGTCCGGTCGGATGGCTATCCGATCGGATTGCCAGTCGATCGAGTGACAAGTGTGTGTGAAGGGACGAATGGTTGTCCAATCGGATGGCTATCCGATCGGGTTGCCACCCAATTTAAATTGACAGAAGTGTGAAGGGAACGGATGGCTGTCCAATCGGATGGCTATCCGATCGGGTCACCACTCGATCCAAGTTCAAGTTTTAAAGTTGCCTTGATCGGATGGTTGTTCGATCGGATGGCTATCCGATCGAGCTGCCACTCGTCGATCAGGACTTCAAAGTTTCAAGAATACATAGGGTTAGGGGCAAGTGTAACTCGATCAGGTTACCTTGTCCCGTTCTTAGTTTTGTAAAAACTCTAAGTTTCTTATTAACGATGACGTGGTACATTCTAAGACAACGGTGAACCCCTCGGTGTACAGCCGATCCGATCGGGTGGGAATCACCCCAGTCCACTTGGTCGTCTGTTCGTAACGGGTTTATGTCGGAATCCGTACTCCGGTCATCTTCTCCGGTAACAATCCTTTTCCAAGCCGACTCTAGACTAATAATCAAGTCTACAGTCCATTAAGATCCGGATCTTACCATTTTTATGTAAGAGTTCAAGAAAAGATGAAGATAAACATAGGTTTTAGCTTGAAAAGTTTAGATCTAGCTCAGATTTATTATAAAACGCATGAAATTCCTTAGATCTAATCTAGATTCTATCAGGAATGACATCACATAGTAGTTCGTACAAACCACCATTGATGACATCATCCTTAAGAACTCAAATCTGAGAGATTCCATGGTGAAAAGTGTGATTTCAAATGAGAATCACGTAGAGAATGAGGTGTAGATCAAGAAAGTACAAGAATCTAGTGTGAAACGTACCGGAATTGCTGAGAAATCGATGAAAAGGTGAGTACGTGCGTCTGGTCGAGTGAGGCTGTCACATCAGTGAAGGACTGATGTGACAGGCCTATTTATAGTATGGGAAAGTGTGAAGGGTGAAGGTGTGCACGGATCGGGTGGTGGTCCGATCGAGTGGTCATCCGATTGGGTGGTCATCCGATCGGATGGTTATCCGATCGGATTGCCACTCGGTCAATCCCGTATTTCCGTTTCACCATCTTTGATTCGATTCGCGAGTTAGATTTAGCGTCGCGTTGCGTTGCGTATTTATTGGGAAATATAATAACTAGATTATAGCAATTACACAAAATTTTTTGAAAGTTTCGTAGTTTCCGCCAATGACAAGACTCCAATCCCTCGTTCAACCAAGTCTCAAGTTTCACGAGCCTCAAGAGTCAAGCACCAAAGTATATAGAATTAGGCATTTCAAGCATATAGAATTAGGCATTTCAATCATATAGATTTCACCAAGTATCAAAAGTATTAGTGACTACATAGTTCAGGGACTAAAATTGAAAATATGCAAAGTCCAGGGACTAAACTTGCCATTAGCCTAAAGTTTAGGGACGCATGACGTTACAGTCTCCCCTCCTTTAGGATATTTCGTCCCCGAAATCTTGAAGGAAGACTGCTCGAAGAGCTGCGGATACTTGGCCTTCATCTCACTTTTCAATTCCCAAGTGAATTCGTCGCCACGCTTTCCTTCCCATCGAACCTTGACTGTGGGAATTTTGCTGCGCCTCAATCGCTTGACTCCTTGATCCATGATTTCGACCGGTTTATCCACGAAGTGCACGGCTTCGTTTATTTGCAAGTCTTCGAGGGGAACCTGCAGTTCCTCATCGGCTAGGCATTTACGTAGATTAGATACGTGGAACACTGGATGCACGTTTTTTAGCTCTTGTGGCAGGTCGAGTCTGTACGCTACCTTGCCAATCCTTTCGAGTATCTTGAAAGGACCCACATAGCGAGGAGCGAGCTTTCCCTTCTTACCAAAACGAACTACTCCCTTCCAGGGAGATACCTTGAGGAGGACTCGGTCATCAACATCAAATTCCAGAGGCTTACGCCTACTATCAGCATAACTCTTTTGTCTGCTCCTAGCCTTGATCAAGTTATCACGGATCTGAAGAATCTTATCCGTTGTATCTTGAATGATTTCAGGGCCAGTAAACTGCTTGTTACCAATCTCATGCCAACTAAGAGGAGATCGGCACTTGCGGCCGTACAAAGCTTCGAAAGGAGCCATCTGAATACTGGAATGATAGCTGTTGTTGTACGAGAACTCAATCAATGGTAAATGTACATCCCAGTTACCACCAAAGTCGATGACACAAGAACGGAGCATATCCTCTAGGGTTTGAATAGTACGCTCGGTCTGTCCATCCGTTTGAGGATGAAAGGCCGTGCTAAGATGAACGGAGCATATCCTCTAGGGTTTGAATATCCTCTAGGGTTTGAATATCCTCTAGGGTTTGAATAGTACGCTCGGTCTGTCCATCCGCTCGGTCTGTCCAGTTACCACCAAAGTCGATGACACAAGAACAGAGCATTTCCAAACTGGGATTTCGGGCTGTTCTAAGAGTCCTGAGGGACGTTGATGTTCAGCCTTAACTTTCGTACAAGTGAGGCATTTAGAAACATACACTGCAATGTCCCTCTTCATGCCAGGCCACCAATAAGTTGTATGCAAATCATGGTACATCTTATCAGCACCCGGATGAATGGAGTAATGGGATTTGTGAGCCTCCTTCGTAATGAGCTCACGGAGATTATCACGATCCGGTACCCAGATGCGATTGAGGTAATATTGTAGTCCATTAGGTTTAGTTTCAAGCTGGTTAATCTTAGCGCCTCAGATTTCCACTTCTAGACTTCCTTCATTTGCTGACGAATACTGAGCGTCACGAATACACGCATGGAGATCATTAGAGATACGAATAGCATTCACATGGGTTTTACGACTAAGAGCATCGGCCACTACATTCGCCTTGCCAGGATGGTAGCGAATTTCGCAGTCGTAGTCGTTAAGCAATTCCACCCAACGTCTCTGTCGCATGTTCAGCTCTTTTTGGTCAAAGATATGTTGAAGACTTCTATGGTCAGTGAAAACCACACACTTAGTACCATACAAGTAGTGTCGCCATATTTTTAACGCAAACACAACTGCACCAAGCTCTAGATCGTGAGTAGTATAGTTTTTCTCATGTACCTTGAGTTGACGGGAGGCATAAGCAATAACCTTGTCTCGCTGAATGAGCACACAGCCCAAGCCACGGTTCGAGGCATCGCAATATACCACGAAATCATCATTCCCATCGGGGAGAGTTAAAACAGGAGCATTACACAAAAGAGTCTTAAGAGTTTGAAAAGATTCCTCTTGTTCGGGACCCCAAACAAAAGGTATCTCTTTCTGAGTTAGAGAAGTAAGAGGGACAGCGATCTTAAAGAAGTCCAAGATGAATCGACGGTAATAACCCGCCAATCCTAAGAAGGAACGAATCTCAGACGCAGATTTAGGCGTACTCCAATTCTTCACAGCTTCGATTTTAGACGTGTCAACATGAATACCTTGCTTACTAACGACGTGACCAAGAAATTGTACCTCATTAATCCGGAACTCACACTTAGAAAATTTAGCATACAGACGTTCACCACGTAAGAGTTCAAGCATCAAGCCTAAATTTCGAGCATGATCAGCTTTAGTTTTAGAATAAATGAGAATATCATCAATAAAGACTATCACAAAACGATCCAAATAGGGCTTACACACACTATTCATGAGATCCATGAACACAGCGGGTGCGCTTGTCAATCTAAAAGGCATGACCACGAACTCGTAGTGTCCATAATGAGTACGAAATGCGGTCTTGGGTACATCATTTTCGAGAACTCGAAGCTGATGGTAACCAGAACGAAGATCGATTTTCGAGAAACAGGGCGCGCCTTGTAGTTGGTCAAATAGATCATCAATACGAGGAAGAGGATAACGATTCTTTATGGTAAGCTTATTAAGCTCACGGTAGTCGATACACATATGGAACGAACCATCTTTCTTCTTGACGAATAATACGGGAGCATCCCAAGGGGAGGTACTTGGACGAATAAATCCTTTCTCGAGTAGTTCTTGAAGCTGGCTAGATAGCTCTTGCATCTCGGAAGGTGAAAGACGATAGGGAGCCTTGGCGACAGGAGTCGCACCAGGTATGAGATAAATACGAAAATCAACAGATCTAGGAGGAGGAAGACATGGAAGATCTTCGGGAAAGACACCGGGGAACTCACACACCACTGGCACATCGCTTATGTTCTTCCCCTTGCCCTTTTGTTCCACCACGTGGGCCAAGAAAGCAAAGTTCTGTTTACATAAGCACCTGATCGCTTGTGTGCAGACATCAGCCTTAGCCCTTTCGAATGTCGGTCTCCATAGACATGCAAGATATCACCAGATGGTAGAGGTAAACGAACAAACTTCTCATGACAAGCAATCTCAGCATGGTTCTTACGCAACCAATCCATACCGATAATGACATCAAAACTACCCAATTGCATGGGTATTAGATCAATAGTAAACACGTGGTCGTTAAGAATCAAGGAACAACCACGGAGAATAGAATCAAGTAGGATAGACTTCCCATTGGCAATTTCCACCGAAAATGACTTAGGTAACATAGAGCGTGCACAGTTTAGCAAAGATTCAAATTCCACGGACACAAAGCTTCTATCGACACCAGTATCAAATAGGATTAAAGCATAAAGGTTATTCACAAGAAACGTACCATTCACGACATCATTGTCATTACATGCCTGATTAGCATTGAAATTGAACGCTCGTCCACGAGCGGCTGGTTGTTGGTCCTGGTTCAACTGAGGACACTGGTTATGGAGGTGAGTAGTATCTCCATACTTGTAGCATGCACAAACAGCATTGACTGGCTTTGGATTATGCGGAAGAGCTGGTAGGGCTGCCTGAACTGGTGCTTGTTGGGGTTGCTGAGCTGGGTTAGCTTGACGATAGAGGGAGTCGTGTGACCATAACGATTGCATTTGGTGCACAAACGACATGCAGAAGCAACAGGATGATGAAAATTACAAGTGGCACACTTGGGGTCAGACCCAGTGTACTGCTTCTTAGCTTCAGGGACAGCAGTGTTCTGAACAGCAGCAACAGGAGCAGGCTTAGCAGCAGGGTTCACAGCAGGAACAATAGCATTGCATCCTGTACCCTGAGACTTTCGCCTCTTGTTCTTGCTGCCACTTGGATGTTGGGTAACTTGATGGACAGACTTGGAGGGAGCAGGGTTAGCAAACTGCTTATCACGTACACGATTGTTGTTGAGAGTGGCTGCAAGACGGTAGACTTCCTCAATATTTCTGAGTTGAGCTGCTTCAATAGAATCACGCATAGCAGGAGGTAGACCATTGAGGTACTTGGTTATCATTCTTTTAGGAGTAGAAACCAAGTGAGGAACAATCAAGCTGAGCTGCTTGAAACAGGTAGTATAAGCCAGATTATCATCACCAATCTGCTTCAGGTCCCAAAACTCTTCTTCAAGCTTCAGTTGTTCATGAGGAGGGCAGAATTCAAGCATCATTAATTCTCGCACCTCAGCCCATGAAAGAGCATAGGCTTCTTCATTTGATCGAATGTTTCTCTCATTTTTCCACCACTCTAAAGCTCTACCTTGAAACATTCTCGTTGCACTTCTAGTCTTTAGCTGTTCTGGGCATTCGCTATTGATGAAGGTAACCTCGATGCTGTCAAACCACTCGAGCATAACGGTCACCCCATCACTGCCTGTGAAAGACTTAGGATTGCAAGAGACGAAATGTTTGTAGTTGAACTTGGTAGACTTTTCTTTCTCCGTCTTAGAGTCAGCAGAAGAGTGCGGTGTGTTCGATCCTTGGATCTCAGAGACGATCTTTGGCACGACTCGAGCGATCTGGTCGGCCATGAAGGACATCATCTTTTTCTGAGACTTTTCCCTGGATCTCTTGAGAGTGTCAGAGTGTCTTCGAGCAGACATCCTAATGATCCAACAAGGGGATCATGTAAGTTTAGGTTCACATAGTCTCACAATATAGATTCACACACGATAGATTAAAGGCTCAAGATTCAACAAGATTCACGTAGTTCACATTAGTCTTAACACCGCAACCCACGACCTTCGCATGGCACGTTGTACGAAGCTTGGCAACATGTCAAAAACACTTATATATAAGAAGTACCAGCGCGTATCCACCACGCTTCGGGCATATTGCTTCCGCCTCATACTCGGTGTCATGTTACATGTCGTAAAACACGCTCATCATCATAGATTCTCATAGACTACTCCAATAGTTTCATATAGATTCCAATAGATTCCATAGATTTAATAGATTCAATAGATTCATAGACTCCAATAGATTCAATAGTTTCTATTAGATTCGATAGATTCATAGATTCCAATAGATTCAATATATCCTCATAGATTCATGTTAACAACCCACAAACGACGAAATCCCGCATGGCACGTGCTACGAAAGTTCGGCAACATGACGGAAGCACTTATATATAGGAAGTACCAGCGGCGTATCCACCATGCTTCAATCATGCCACGTCCCCCTCGTCATCGGTGTCGCGCTTCGTTAACCACAACATTAGATTCTACCACTTTTCACAACATAGATTAACCACATAGATTCGACATGGATAAAATAAATTTAGCATAGATTAACCAAATAGATTTCACAACTTCAACCCGAGCCTACAAAACTATGAACTTCGCTTAGCGCGTGGTACGGAGACTCGGTAACATACCAGAAACACTTATATATAGGAAGTACCAGCGGCGTATCCACCATGTTTCGGACATGCCACGTCCTCCTTGTCTTCGGCGCTAGGCTACGCTTCGCATTTTGTTTCTCTAAAACAATACATACTTAGATCACACATAGATTACGCTAGAGTACACATAGATTCCTCATAGATTACTCAAGTTGTTTCCCATGGATTAGATTTCAACAACTCATCACTAGTCTACAAAACACTAAGTTTCGCATGGCACTTACTACGAAAGTTGGTAACATGTCGGAAACACTTATATATAGGAAGTACCAGCGGCGTATCCACCATGCTTCGGACACGTCACTTCTCCCTCGTGTTTCCATGCCATGTTACATTTAGTGTCTTACAACCACAACTACACGTAGATTCATCAGATAGATTCACATAGTATCATAGTCGATCAAGATTCCCACATAAGCTATCATGATAGAATAAAATTTCATAAATTTAGTCCAATTCTGAGATTAGAATTAAGGTTTTAGATTGCGGACATACGTGCGATTCGTGTAAAAGTCTCAAAATAAACGAAGAATCAAGATAAACGAAGAATTAAGTCTAAAACCACATGCAAAATCGAGATAACATAAAAGTTAGGCTCGTAAAACATAGAGTGTTCCGGGTAGAGGAACGGTGACTAACCAAAGTGATTCGAACCCCTTTCAAATTAAGGTAACGTGTTTTGACTTACTTAGACAAATACGTCATCGATGTTAGGCCTACGATATTCGTCCTTTTGGTCATTTCACGTACCTAATTGAATGGAAGTTTCGAGACTTTGGCGAGACATAAAATCATCAAAGAGTGTGACTAGTTATCAAGGTCTGAGTTTCACCTCTAACTTGACAACATCGTACCTTAATAGCGTCGGTACTTATCTGCAGACAAGACCCACTAGAATAATATCAGGAAATTTCCCGTCAAGGTTTGGATGTCACTCCTGACTTGAGGGTAATCTCGTGCAAAATACAAACACTAATTGCGAGTGTTTTCGAAGTATCAAGTGTATATTGTGTTAGCCTTAGGAAAGGCATGTAAGCTTAATAGGAAAATGTGCTGCTAGGAAGCAGATACGGTAGAATGCATAAGTATTAAACAACAGATAAGAATCAAGATTCCTAGAACTATAGACTAGGGCAAGTATTCCTACTTATCCTAATTCCCTATAGTTATGGCTCTGATACCGATCTCTCACACCCCAACCGATGGCGGAAACATTGGGGTGCGAGCACTAAGCGTTCAGATTGCTCATGAGATTCCATAACACTAATAGTTTCGATAGATATTACTCAAGATTTCATAACGAGTTGTCTAAAACACCAAACATCAAATTTAACATATACAATCATCCAAAATAGTTTCAAGTTTCGGAGTTTAACTAGGATGTGTTTCTAAGCAGCATCCTAGCAAGTTCTTATTTCACAGCATCCTATCAGCCTGCAACATGTATTAAAATAGAGTCAGTACAAAAATGTACCTGCGAGTATACAAGTTTGAGTAGTAGCATAATAGATTAAAAACAACTCATATCCGTATGTAAGTGTAATAAAATAGTTTCAGCCATGCTAGTGTTCGCAGTCTAACAAGTGATAGCCCAAGTATCCCGATGCTTTGTTGTTTTCCCAAGTCTCAAGGAAAACTAGAATCCTCCTAAAAATACCCCCGAGAATAATGGGGAGGTGCATCTCCTATAGCGCTACTATTGTTAAGGCGGAACTACACACCCTGGATTAAACGTTCACATAGTACAAATAGAATACAAGAATCACAAGTTTCACATACAAGCAGGATAGAGTTTAGTTTGCAAAAGTCTCAAGTATCGTGGTTTAGTAGAATACATGTTACATCCCAAAGTTTAAAGCAAAAAGGGATCGAGTATACTCACAGTGATTGCTTAACAGTTAAGACTGTTATTGGATCAAAGGGAGCTCTTTAGAATTAGCTTTATTAGATTATAATAGATAAGAGTCGGGCAGAATAACGAGATGGCACAAAGTGTTGGGTAAGTCACTGGATCAGATGGCTGTCCGATCGGATGGCTATCCGATCGGATTGCCAATCGAACGAGTGACAAGTGTGTGTGAAGGGACGAATGGCTGTCTGATCGGATGGCTATCCGATCGGGTTGCCACTCGATTTAAATTAACAGAAGTGTGAAGGGAACGGATGGCTGTACGATCGGATGGCTATCTGATCGGGACTCGATCTAAGTTCAAGTTTTAAAGTTGCCATGATCGGATGGTTGTTCGATCAGATGGCTATCCGATTGAGCTGCCACTCGTCGATCAGGACTTCAAAGTTTCAAGAATGCATAGGGTTAGGGGCAAGTGTCACTCGATCGGGTGGCTGTTCGATTGGATGGCTATCCGATCGGATTGCCACTCGATCGGGTTACCTTGTCCCATTCTTAGTTTTGTAAAAACTCTAAGTTTCTTGTTAATGATGACGTGGTATGTTCTAAGACAACGGTGAACCCCTCGGTGTACAGCCAATCCGATCGGGTGGGAATCACCCCAGTCCACTCGGTCGTCTGTTCATAATGGGTTTATGTCGGAATCCGTACTCCGGTCATCTTCTCCGGTAACAATCCTTTTCCAAGCCGACTCTAGACTAATAATCAAGTCTACAGTCCGTTTAGATCCGGATCTTACCGTTTTTATGTAAAAGTTCAAGAAAAGATGAAGATAAACATAGGTTTTAGCTTGAAAAGTTTAGATCTAGCTCAGATTTATTATAAAACGCATGAAATTCCTTAGATCTAAGCTAGATTCTATCATGAATGACATCACAAAGTAGTTCGTTCAAACCACCATTGATGACATCATCCTTAAGAACTGAAATCTGAGAGATTTCATGGTGAAAAGTGTGATTTCAAAGGAGAATCACGTAGAGAATGAGGTGTAGATCAAGAAAGTACAAGAATCTAGTGTGAAACGTACCGGAATTGCTGAGAAATCGAAGAAAAGGTGAGTGCGTGCGTCTGGTCGAGTGAGGCTGTCACATCAGTGAATGACTGATGGACAGGCCTATTTATAGTGTGGGAAAGTGTGAAGGGTGAAGGTGTGCACGGATCGGTGGTGGTCCGATCGAGTGGTCATCCGATCGGGTGGTCATCCGATCGGATTGCCACTCGGTCAATCCCGTCTTTCCATTTCACCGTCTTTGATTCGATTCGCGAGTTAGATTTAGCGTCGCGTTGCGTATTTATTGGGAAATAGAATAACTAGATTATAGCAATTACACAAAATTTTTTGAAAGTTTCGTTGTTTCCGCCAGTGACAAGACTCCAGTCCCTCGTTCAACCAAGTCTCAAGTTTCACGAGCCTCAAGAGTCAAGCACCAAAGTATATAGAATTAGGCATTTCAAGCACATAGAATTAGGCATTTCAAGCATATAGAATTAGGCATTTCAATCATATAGATTTCACCAAGTATCAAAAGTATTAATGACTACATAGTTCAGGGACTAAAATTGAAAATATGCAAAGCCCAGGGACTAAACTTGCCAATAGCCTAAAGTTTAGGGACGCAGGGCATTACACACAGATGAGGAGGAGCGGCTGAGGGTAAGGGAGATATACAAGAAGGCAAAAAGGGAAGCGAAAAGGGTGGTGACCGATGCAAAAAACATAGCCTATAAACAAATGTACGAACGTTTGGAAAGGAAAGTGGGGGAGCATGATATGTTTAAGATTTCTAAAGCTAGGGAGCGAAGAAGACAAGATCTAGGAGTAGTAAAGTTTATCAAAGGAGAGGATGGACGTGTTTTAGTCAAGGCACATGACATTAAGTTGAGATGGCAAACCTACTTCCATAATCTTTTCAACCATGGTAGGGCATACCAACAAAATTGCAGCAAACCCAGGATTCAAAGGCGACAACAGAATAATTGCTAGTGCAGGAGGATCACACATGACGAGGTGAGGATGGCACTTATGAAGATGGGAAGAGGAAAGGCAGTGGGTTTGGACAACATACCGATTGAGGTGTTGAAGTGTTTGGGGGAAGAAGGAGTCCGATGGTTAACACTTTTGTTCAATTGTATTTTCAAGACTGGAAAAATGCCAGATCAGTGGAGGAGTTGCGTCGTGGTGACTCTATACAAGAATAAAGGAGACTCTCAATGTTGTGGGAACTACAGAGGAATCAAACTGCTAAGTCACACTATGAAGCTCTGGGAGAGGGTAATTGAAACTAGAATTAGAAGAGAAACTCAGGTTTCAGTAAACCAAGTTAGATTCATGAAAGGGAGGTCAACTACAGAAGCGATACATATTCTAAGGAGGTTGATGGAAAAATATAGAGCGAAGAAGCAAGATTTACATATGGTGTTTATCGACCTGGAAAAGGCATATGACACTGTCCCACGACAACTGATTTGGGATAGTTTGGAGGGTCGAGGGCTACCGGGGAAATATATAGACATAATTAAGGATACATATGATAGAACGGAAACTAGTGTCCGCGCGCCTGTAGGAGATACAAACTTCTTTCCTGTGGAGGTAGGACTCCACCAGGGGTCTGCGTTGAGCCCTTTTCTTTTTGCGGTTGTCTTGGATGAGTTGTCCAAGTTGATTCAGAAGACAGTTCCGTGGTGCATGCTTTTTGCAGACGATATTGTGTTGATTGCAGAGACTAAACAGTGCCTGAACGCGAGGGTAGAGGAGTGGCGAGTAGCCTTAGAGGGCAAGGGCCTAAGGATTAGTCGATCTAAGACTAAGTATCTACACTGTGATTTCAGTGGTGTAGCCGATGACGATGACACCCAAATCACCATTGAGGATCAATTGGTTCCGCAGGTAACTAGATTTAAGTATTTGGGGTCGTTTGTACAAAGAGATGGTGACATAGATAGTGATGTAACGCATCGCATACAGGCTGGCTGGTATAGATGGAGGGTAGCCAGTGGGGTATTGTGCGATAGGAGGTTCCCAACTAAATTAAAGGGGAAATTTATAGGGTAGCAGTCAGGCCCGCTATGATATATGGAACAGACTGTTGGGCTAACAAGAAGACGCATGCGCGCAAGATGGAGGTAGCAGAGATGAGGATGCTGAGGTGGATATGTGGACACACGAGGTTAGATCGGATAAGAAATGAGGTTTTAGGGAAAGATTAGGAGAGGCTAGTATATCGGAGAAGATTAAGGAGGGGAGATTAAGATGGTTTGGGCATGTGAAGCGGAGGGAAACGACGACACCAGTTAGAGTAGTGGAAACTCTTACTGTCGAGGGAGGAGAGGAAGAGGCAGACCCAAACTGACATGGGATGAGCAGATTAGGCATGATTTAGTAGAGTTGCATCTTTCTGAGGACATGGTCCAAGATAGGTGTAACGCCCTGCGTCCCTAAACTTTAGACTTTTGGCAAGTCTAGTCCCTTTGTAACACCCCAACCCAGAAGGGCTGACGTGTCACAATAACAGTGGTATCATAAACAAAAGTCATAATTCCATTTATTTATTTGATAATGATACAACCATACGACAACTAAACTTAAGGTTAATATACAAACAGAGACATTCGACTTAATTAACTAACATCTTCAGATTTATTCCTAGGCTTTATTCTTCTCTCTTTTCCCCGCCCAAAGTAACCTGCTGACCTGTATATGCAAAAAGTTTACGGAATGAGCCGAATGCTCAGTACGGAATTATAGGCTCAAAGAACAAATAACGCTTTATATGAAATGTTATTCGGAGGAAACTTTATGCGAAAATGATACGATGCAAATAACGTAATTTCATAATATAAATCATACGGATGTACCCATGAGCCAAACTTAAAACGTGACAATACACAGGTAGCTACTCCTGCATAATTATCACACGAGATGGCGAGTTGGCATACCCGCTATCCACCTCCTTAACTTAAATCCTAGGATCGATCCATACGCCTCCTAATAGCCATATGTACCACACTTGTACTTAAGAGACGCCGTGAACTGATCTCTCCGTCACGGATGGAGCACATGATGTCGATGCCGCAACAACATGCTCGTGGGACACTCCACGAGAAGCGACACTCAGGGTATCAGAGTATAAATGGTCTTATTTACATAACTTATCAAAATATTTTTCGTAGCATATATTGGAACATGCGATAATGAGTACAACTAACATAATAATATCGCATGACATGAAAGCTAAATCCAAAGTTATGATTAGAATAGGAATCAAACGGACTGTCAAATGAATCGATAATCAAAGACGTGAGGAGTTTTAAAAGATATATGAATTCAACGGGTTTATAACAATTGAATATCAAACAACAAGGAGTGGGGGTAAGGATCCGTACCTTAAAAATTCCAAAGTGATGCTACCTTGTGATAATATTTCAGATTTAATTTGAGCAGAGCCTAGCCTATTTCTTAGCCTGGTAACCTAGTGCACACGAACTAGGTAGTAACTAATACAGCATTTACGATATCTCACGAGATTAAAATCCTCACAACGAATGACAAAGTGCGATACTTAAACATCCATCAGATTCACAACGAATGACAGAGTATCGTCCGAGTTCGAACAGCACTCAAACATTCAAGTCGAAATCACGATGAATAACAAAGTATAAACTCAATTTGAGCGGCACTTAAACATCCATTGGATAGTTTAATCGATCGGACATTGAATCGTAGCAGCGATCGAGTTAATACCCTGTTTGCGGCAGTACCCCGCTATATTAATTAGTGTTTTTGGTAGTAATCAGACGATAACTCCGTGCCAAAGTCGAATTTTATCGTCGAACGAACGCACAGAAGCAAGTCCCAACTCCTGCTATTTATACACCAAATTGTGCCAGGCTTACGGACCGTAACAATATTCCCTTACGGTCCGTAAGGGACACCTTTTCTCCATAGGGTCGCCACGTGTGGGTGTCGGCTTGCTGAGTCGACGATTTGATTAAATTCGATTTTTATATTAACTTATAAGGATAATCGTTGAGTAGGGAATGCCCCCCCTGAGTTTTAGGGGCCTTGATCCTGATTCTGATTGTTCTGAAAATTTTAGGGTTTGCGCAGAATCACTTGGGTGTCTTAATTAGGGTTTCCTATTGAATAAAATAATAATATAAATAGGACTTTTAATGAGGGTTGTTACACCCTTGACCTTGCCTATTGTTAATTTTGGCCCCTTAGTTAAGTAGACATAAAAAAAAAAACTTTGATACTTGGGGATTCTATGTCATATTATATACTTGAAAGGTCTAATTCTATATGATTGGAATGTCTAATTCTACATGTTTGGAATGCCTAATCTATATACTTGGAATGCCTAATGCTTGAAATGTCTAAATCTATATACTTTGGTGCTTGACTCTTGAGGCTCGTGGAACTTGAGACTTGGTTGAACGAGGGACTGGAGTCTTGTCACTGGCGGAAACTACGAAACTTTGAAAACCTTGGTTCTATTGCCTAAATTATACTATTTACACTATTACCCAACAAATACGCAACGCAACGCTTGATCTAACACGCGAAAATGGAAACACGGAAGGGATGGATTGGCCGAGTGGCAATCCGATCGGATGACCACCCGATTGGATGACCACTCGATCGGATGACCACCCGATCGGATGACCACCCGATCGAGTGGCCACTCGATCGAGTTGCCACCCGATCCATGCGCACTGCCATTTGTCACCCACATTCACACTATAAATAGGAGCTGTCACATTAGTCCTTCACTGATGTGACAGCCCTGCTCGACTCAGACGCACGAACACCTTATTCCTTCAATTTCTCGGCTATTTTGGTACGTTTTACACTAGATCCTTGTACTTTCTTGATCTACACTTCATTCTCTATGTGATTCACCTTTGAAATCACACTTCTCACCATGAAATCTCCCAGATCTGAGTTCTTAAGGATGATGTCATCAATGGTGGTGGTACAAACTGCCATGTGATGTCATTCCTCGCAAGACCTAGCTCAGATCTAAGGAATTTCAGGTGTTTTGCACCAAATCTAAGTTAGATCTAGGATTTTTATGATAAAACCTAAGTTTCCTTCATCTTTCCTTCAATCTTTCATTTTAAACGGTGAAATCCGGGTACAAATGGACTGTAGACTTGATGGGTAGTCTAGAGTAGGTTTGGGAACGGATTGTTTCCGGAAGAGGCGACCATGGAACGGATTCCGACATAAACCGCTGCAAACAGACGCCTAACCGGACAGGGGTGATTCCCATACGATCAGAACGGCTGTAAGATAGTGAGTTTATCATTGTCGCAGTATGACATGTGCCGTCCTCATTAATCTAAAAACTTAGAAATTTTACAAAGTTACAAACGAGACAAGGATCACTCGATCGAGTGACAATCCGATCGGATGACCATCCGATCGGACAGCAACTCGATCGGGTAGCAACTGTCTAGCATTCAGGACTTAGAACCTTCTTCAGAAACTTGGAACTTTGGAAATCTCAATCGAGTGGCAACTCGATCGGATAGCCATCCGATCGAGCTGCCATCCAAATCAAGGTGACCAACATTAAACTTAATACCTGGATCGAGTGACCACCCGATCGGACAGCCATCCGATCGGGCAGTCATCCGTTCCCTCTCATATGGCCACTCGATCGACTAGCAATCCGATCGGATATCCATCCGATCGGACAGCCATTCGATCCAGTGACTGTCCCGATACTTTGCGTAATCTCGTTATTCTGCCCGGCTCTTATCTGTTGTAATCTATCAGGCTAATTCTAAGAGAGCTCCTTTTGATCCAATAACAGTGTAACTGTTAAGCAATCACTGTGAGTATACTTGATCCCTTTTTGTTTTAAACTTGGGATGTAACATGTATTCTATAAACTATGAGACTTGATTCTTTTGCAAACTAT
This sequence comes from Helianthus tuberosus, assembly GCA_030545235.1. NCBI lineage: Eukaryota > Viridiplantae > Streptophyta > Magnoliopsida > Asterales > Asteraceae > Helianthus > Helianthus tuberosus. Next base: position 27,446,073 of record CM060438.1, on the reverse strand, counting down.
ACTCTATCCTACGTGTATGTGAAACTTGTGCATTCTAGTATTCTATTTTGTGCTATGTGACGTTTAATCCAGGGTGTGTAGTTCCGCCTTAACAATAGTAGCGCTATAGAAGGTGCACCTCTCCCATTATTCTCAGGGGGTATTGTTAGGAGGATTCTAGTTTACCTTGAGTCTTGGGTAAACACTAAAGCATCGGGATACTTGGGCTATCACTGCGTGGACTGCGACACTAGCACGGCTGAAACTATTTTATTTTTACACTGTGGATATGAGTTGTTTTAATCTATTATGCTAATACTCAAACCTGTATACTCGCCGGTACATTTTTGTACTGACTCTATTTTAATACATGTTGCAGGCTGATAGGATGCTGAAAACATGGAATCAAGCTAGGATGAAGCTTAGAAACCCACCTAGTTAACTTAGTCTATAAACAATGTTTGATACTCAATGTTTGATGGTATTTGTGGTTTGTTTTGATGTGGACGTGTTGTTAGACAATTTGGCATGAAACCTATTAATTTTTATTGAAACAATAGTGTTATGGAATTCTCATGAGCAATCTGAACGCATAGTGCTCGCACCCCGATGCTTCCGCCAACGGTTGGGGTGTGACAGATTGGTATCAGAGCCATAACTATAGGGAATTAGGATAAGTAGGAATACTTGTGCTAGTCCATAGTTCTAGGAATCTTGATTCTTATCTGTTGTTTAAGACTTATGCATTCTACCGTACCGGCTTCCTAGCCGCACCTTTTCCTGCTAAACTTACATGCCTTTCCTAAGGCTGACATAATATACACTTGATACTTTCCTAAGGCTGACATAATTTTTCGAGAAGGTGTATAACGAACTTGAAGGTTCGAGCCGCCCAAAGAAGAAAATGGTGGATCGTGATCGTATACATGCCAACGAAGTGTTAATGAAGGATTATTTGTTGGAGAATCCGACGCCGATACAAAAATGCACATCCGTCATTCGCCAACTAGCGACAGGTAACCCTCCCAATCAATTTGATGAATACTTAGCTATGTCAGACAGAACTTCACGTGAATGTTTGCAATTCTTTTAAACGCGATCATTAAATTGTATGCCAAAGAGTTTCTACGTAAACCAACGAGACGACATCGCACGTATTTACGTCGCGCATGAGGCTAGATGGCATTTTCCAGGGATGTTCAACAAGACTTGCGCAATGAAGAAATTCATTTTCGGTTGAGATATGATTTAATTGAACTTTTAGGTTCTTTAGGTTTGGAATTTATGGATTCGGACAAGGGGTAGGTTTTGTTATGTATCTTTTATGTTTATTTTTAAGTTGTAACCTAAAATATGTCTAGAAATATTGTTTTTTATTTAAATGAAATTTATAATTTTATTGTTTTATTGTTAATTTATATTTAAAAAAAAAACATCACTAGTGATGGGCACCCTTAGTAAAATCCATCACTAATGATTGAATAAAGCTCGATGACGGAACTTGATTGGATGTTGTGAGTGATGGAATTCGATCACTAGATTAGCGCCCCTACCCCTAATAGTAGGAATGAAGAACCAATGAATAACCATGAAGACGGGTCCCAACAAATAGGTCGGATCAAAGGGGGACAACCAGGTAGGAATGAAGAACCATGAAGTACTTGTTGACACGTTCTTATTTCCCATGTTATGGTCGGTGAGTTTATGAGTTTGAAATTAACTATCTCATTGGATTATAAGTTAATTGATCCTTCCATTGCTCAACGAATAGTTCGGGTGGTATTTTCTGTGTCTCGTTTGATTTGTTGCCCATCAGTTCATTAGTTTATACGTCGCCAAGTCGCAGCCAATCACCAACCACAACTAGCATTGGAAACCATCACGGTCTCTAACTGCATTAATCTGTTTATATTCATATTACTATTGCTGCTACTGGAAACTATATATGCTTCCAAATAAGATCCATCTGTACATTATGCAGTCTTGAAGTAGTCAACAGAAGCCCATGTCAGACTATTTGGACTACATTAATCCATTGACCATCTTTAAACGTTTTTTTTTTTTCCAAATATTAACCAGGAACCAGAAACTGATAACCCAACGCAAATACCACATCCAACTAACAATTACCCTCCAACTAGTTATTTTCCGCCCGCGCGTTGCGGCGGGACCCAATGACTACAAAAGGCGTGTAAGCAATGGCAAACAGATACCGAATATCAAAACATAAATAAAATGACGTGGTAAGGATAGTCACTCCGGCATAAAAAACGATTTTAAATAACCTAATATATAATAATATGACCCACACGTCCTACACGTTGGAAATTCGGTTGTTTTCAGTTCAGTTATTACGGCGCTAACACGTTAAAATATGGATGAGCTCGGTACCGGTAACGGCAACGAAAGTATCGATATGGAAAATCATCGAAATTAGGTACCGGCACCGAAAATGCTTGGTACAATACGGTATGGTATTTGAAGGTAAAAATCAATAAATACAGGTATGGTGCTAGACCGGTGTCGAACCTAACGTAACGATTCTGAAAACGCCAAAAGGTGGATACCAAATTGGTACCGAAAATGATTTGGTACCGATACGATACCGGTTCGTTTACAGGATTTGATACGATTTGCTCATCAATATTTTAAATATCCAAGTTAATTTTACATGCTACAATTCATTCATTACAGAAAAAAAAAAAAAAACAAAAAAGAAAGCAAAGTAAGTTGTTGTGTATATAAAACCTCATTCAAACGAAAAACAGTTTACTTACTGTGTGTATAAAAAGTAATCTAAACGGTGCAATTACTTGCATTGCTGCGTTGCTACAGGATTTGTGAGCTCGGTACCAACCGGTACCGAAAATACCTTTACCGAAATCCCCAAAAGTGGGTACCGGTACCGAATATACCTAGTATGGTACGGTTCGGTACTGGTACGGCACCGGTATTTGAGTGTAAAAACCGGTGAATACCTGTGCAGAACCGGTACCGAAAATACACCGGCTTGGTAAATTTGAGACCGGTACCTATACCCGATACCATTTGCTCATCTCTTAATTCTAATAATTCTAATTTTAATTTAATAATTTAATAATATTATAACTGTTCATTCACTTTGAATTTTATCATATATGAATTCAACCTTAAACTCATATTTGATTTCAGTTGAAATTTTGTTGCTAGCTATCGACTTTTGACATGATTCGACAGTTAACCTCAGTTATCTTTTTCCTACTTTCAAACATATCAAATTGTCCTTGAGAACATGAAAAGCTTAAGTAAATGTATTACCAAGTCTGGAATGCCATAACTCACGAGACATATTACATAACAAAACATTGTAATTATCATGTATTACCAAGTCTGGAGTGTCGTTACACACTTTGGGTCGATCGTGGGATTTCCTTCCGGTCCGTGCCTCCCTGAAGGGTGTTTGGAGTAATATCGCGAAGTTAGCTGCTAATCCTATTGTGGGAAGGGCTTCGTTTAGATGTTTTATGAAGGGTGATGTCGGGAATGGGTCGGAGATTTACTTCTGCCTGGATCCATGGTTGAAAAATGAGCCTCTCAAACTTTGTTTCCCGATTTTATTCAGGCTGGAGATCGACATCATCATCATCATCATCATCATCATCGTACTCAGTATATCCCACCTATAGCAAAGCTAAGGTAGGGTCTGAGGAGGGTGGGATGTAGACAGCCTTACCTCTACCCCGTAGGAATAGAGAGGCTGCTTCCAATGAGACCCCCGGCTCGATTGTGGTTTTGCATCAAGCCTTGGACATAAGGCACATAACACTCAGCAATTGAGACAAACGCCAATTGGTGCATGTACCCCCTTGTCTTTCGGCTATCAACGCCACCACATGATGCCTGATTAACGATCCCCTCTTTTTAACGTTATTTTCACGAAATTAGTAAAATAACGTTAAAAATTAGTGCACTTTTGCTTTTGCCCCCCCGAGCGCCCACACATATATTACATTATATGAGCAGACCGCAAGCGGGGCTTAGGCTGGAGATCGACAAGAAATGCAAAGTCTGGGAGCGAGTGGTGAGACCTGTGACGAACCCAGATGCGCCATGGAGATGGAGGACGGCTCCGATAACAAATCTGGAATTAGCGGAGTGGGCATCATTATGCCCCCTAATGCGCGATGTGAATTTATGTAATAAAGGGGATGGAGCTTGCTTGGCAATAAGGAATGAGAGTTTAGTGTCGGATCGGTGAAAAGACTGTTCGATTCTGATGTTGATTATAGCTCAAGATATGTATGGGAGTGGTGTAAATGGATACCTTCCAAGTGTAATCTATTTGCATGGAGGGCAGAGCTGGATAGGATCCCTACGAAGGAGACTCTTCGGAAAAGGAACATACCGGTCACGGACGAACTATGTCCTCTCTGAGGTTCAGAGCGGGAAACCGTCACTCACATTTTCACGGCATGTAGTCTTGCTACTGTGTTGTGGCAGAAGGTGAGTATTTGGTGCAAAACTCCTTTCCTCTTTGCCTTTTCTTTCTGAGATCTGCTGGAAGCACACAACCATTGCGGTTTGAAGGCGATTGAGAAATATATAAACCAGCAGGTTTATGTGATTTCTAAACATAACATGGCTTCTCCAATAAATTATATTCAACATGCATGATTTTGAAAAACTCACTAAAAAGACATTTACTACATTGAACATATAGGAATTGAAGACTAATTAAGGAAAATGAAGTGTATATAAACATAGTTATACATCCACATAGTTTTTTGTGTGATTAATATTACCAAGGTTTATTTAATAAAGTTGATGCATTGTTATCTACAGGACCTGTTTTCGCCTAATCAAACTTGTTGGAGAAAATGTTGGTTTGGGATAATATCATTTACCTTACTTTTAGGTTCTGATTAAACCTTACCCAAAGCTTCAAATATGGGATTACCTGGACTTTTAAAACATTGTAATGGGTGGCTTTGGGTTAACTAGTATGTTTAATAGGTCAAACTGGGCAGAATTGAAATTAAAAATATAGCTAAGTCCAACCTTATCTCTCCACACGGTCACTGATTCTTGGCCATTGTAGGGCGCTAAAAAATGTAAATGCGGGGGAGGAGGTGAATGTCCTATAAACAATAGCCCAAGTCCAGCCTTATCTCCCCCCATGGGCCGCCAACATCCTAAAATCCCTCTAAAAGCCGCTAAATTGGTCAAAAGGGATAACATGTAACCTCAACAATTGACCAAAAGTAATTTCCTAAAATCAAAGAAAGACCAACAGGGGATGAAACACTACCCCACGCTTTATAGTTTATAGAGCACCTTATCTCTGCAAATTTCCCTTTACCGCCATCCCTATTCCTACTTCACAGATTCTACTCTCAATACTCACAAACAAAATAAGAGTAATGATCCCAACCCCTGCCTTCACGGAGACCCCAAACTAACCAGACACACTTTTGAGTTCTTTTGTGCAACCCATTTCACCATATCATGACTTTCAGCTGGACCAGCAGCTTTATATGATTTCTAAACATAACATAACATAGCATCTCCATTAAATTTTAAGGAAAATGAAGTATATATAAACATAGTTAGATCAGAACATTTATATGAGCCATCCATCTTGGATCAAAGTTCAAATAGAAAAATTCCATATAGCCATTTTCCAGATTATTTTGACTAAATAATGTATATGTTCGATTTCCTTTAAATTCATTTTGACCCGACCCAAATAGCCATTTTGCAACTTCAGTAGTACTACTGAATATATTATGAATAATAATAAGATCATAAAAAAAAAACATTAATCTTCCAAATTGAGATAAAGAATCTAAAAGCACAAGTGGATCAAGACTCCAACCAATTGATTTCAAGAATCATATACCCCCATGAACAAAGATCATAATGGCTGGAAGTTTTACCTTAAGAAAAGTACCAAACCTTATCTTGAACACAAGATGGATAATAAATGAATCACATTATTAAGGAAACGACAGTAATCTTGGAACAATGGACGAATACTTAATCTGCTAATACGGATAATAAACAAAAACAAATATGAAAAAAATCTATAACCTGCTTGTACGCTTCAAAAGCCTTCCGTCCTTAACTCTCCACTTTGCTATTTGGCCATTACCTTTTTCATAAGGTGTAAAAATGGGCTGATCAAAGCAGAAGTAGTGTTTCCATGTAGGAATACACATAATGTATAGCTTTTCTTACATTAATCCCAAGATTACTGATGGATTTAGAGTAGGGATCATAAGCAGCAAGTATTTTAGAGGAGCGAGGATGAGCTCGTAAAATAACTTCAACTAAAGCTTCACCTGTCTTCCTAAATCCCCTTGCATAAAGTAGTGATACATCTGGTGAGTGACTACTAATTGTGTAGAGCTTTTGAAACCATTTTGGAACACCATTCACCATCATCCATACATGGTAAACTAGATTATTGGCCTTTACATCGAATTCAATCACAGCAAGGGACTCCCTTAGCTTATACATGGACAAACCATAACGATAGTGGGCTAAACTACCCGGAAGGTTTACTTCTCCAAAGTCTTCAGTTGTAATATCAAACGAGATAATCAAATGATTAGTCGCAAATGTACCATCACGAGCAAGCCAATAAAGACACCCATCTACATCTACTGGTTTCGTCAAAAAAGATACTGATTTACGAGGAAGATTAGTGGTGCTATAAGGACTTCTCCAAGCCCTGGTGGTTAATGTAAACACCTCAACTTGCCAAGGGTTTACACTTTCCGAACGTGTGATGGTGACAATCTTAGGGTCCATAGTCTCACGACAAACCCCAAACCCTGGATCGGTTCGATATGGGTACCTATCTGTGACATGAGGCACATCGACAGCAACCGCTTTTCTAATACTAGGATTCCAAATAACCGCCCTGTCTCTGGGCCGAACATAACGTTGGAAACACAACAAGCCGTGAGAGCTGCCGATTAAGAAAGGATTTTCAAGGTTGTTAAGCAATGGGGGAAGAGTAACAGAAACTCTGTGTTGGGGGAAACTATCATCATCAACAAATGACACATATTCTTCCTTATAGCTTACAAGCAGATGTTGTTGCTGGCTGCTATAATGTGCAACGAAATCAGAGCTCTCGATCAGAGACTTCCACGGTTTGCAGACTGATCGGAATCGAATCAACGATTTGACAGGAAGCCTGTTCATGATTTCCGATTGGATCTCAAAGGGTATGTGGTCTGACATATTTTGATTTTGATTCTAGGGTTTACGACCAAAACGAAGAATTAATTAACCTTTTCAAATCAAAGCAAAACTATTATTTTTAGTTACTATTTATTTTTCTTGGACTCAACTACTCAGCCCAACTGTGGGTGATAATTTGGGCCTGAATGGTTCCCCGGTTCAATTTGTCATTTGTCATCAACAAACAGCAACTCAATCATCAAGGCAATCATTGCAGTCGGTTTCACTCCCATCTCCCTTATAACTTGTTGCACCGTGCTGCTCTTCAGAAGGGATTGCGGGTGCTATGATCGCTGGTCAGTACGGTTCCATCTTTTGGTTTCGATTATGGTTGTTGTTGATCGATGTTTTTGAATTAATACTAGAGGGGGTAATTCTGACCCAAGTGCATAAACATGGGTCATTTTGGACCCTAATTTAATTATTATGGGTTAAATTGGGTTTCCTTGTAATAATTCGCGGGTCCAACATGGGTCATTTTGGACACATAATGCTTAATTTTCTTTCTTTTCCTTTCTTTTTCATTAAACTCGGAACATGAAACCAAAGCAGATCTTTTACTTTCATTTCTTTTCTTTTCTATTTCCACTTCTTTTCTCTTCTCTCATCAAGTAAAACTCTAGAACACAGTGTAAGTTAACGGGTCATTTTGGGTTTAGAAGGAAAAAAGGACGGGTTAGAATCTAGGGTTTCTTCTCAGTTCTCACTTTCACGGTGTGTTCCCGAGTTAAAAATCCCTCCCCTCCCCTCCATGTCTTTCCAAATTGGAAAGACTATTTTCAGGCAAAAAAAACCCCATTTTCCCTCCCCTCCCCCTGTTAAGTGGATCTCTGGAACACCATTTTCCCTCCCCTCCCCCTGTTAAGTGGATCTCTGGAACACAGCGTTCAGAGAATCAAAGACTCTGCAAGCTTTTCTCCAGTGATCCATCAAACAACCGGCAATAGTTCAGCGACCGTTCTCCGACGGTGGAGACGGTGACGAATTCAACAAGAAACCTCCGTAATTTCTCTATCCTTCTCTTTCTATTGATTGTTTGTTCATCTGAATTTAATCTTCCTTAAGTAATTCATGTTGTTCGAGCGCCTTAGATGTAATTGAATTAGAATGGTGCGTTATTTTACTGTAAATTGCTAACGAAAGCTTGTTGATTTGAGGCAGTTGTGATATAATAAGAAATATGAAGTTTTGTTGCCTAGCGTTTTCTCTGTTCTTACCATTGTCTAGTTTTGTTGATTTGGGTATTTTGCTGATTTCACTATTGGGTGTTTCATTTTCTTGCATTTGTTTTAAAAAAAACTTCAACTTTGTGCATTTTAGCATCTGGGTATCTCTTATTTATTGGTTTATTGCTAGGGGTGTTTCACTCTAAACTGTAAATCTAAACGAAGTCCGTTGTTTGTGAAATCTAATAGCAGTATAAACTATTGAAATCGAATCAGTAATGATGCAATCAAGCAACTACCGTTAAATAAAATAAGATAGATAACTGAGAGAAGTGGGTGTGGTTGAGACTGATAGACTTAAAAATTCAGCCGATTCGGTGTAATCAAGGAGAATGGCCTTTGGATGCCTATAGAGAAAGACACCAAGAAAACTCGAGGTTATTGCTTTATCGAGTACAACACTCCTCAGGTCCATTTTTCTTTCTATATTCTTGGCAAAGAAATTTTTGTTTGGGCTCGTTTAGGCTCGTGAGCCTAAACGAGCTTTGTGTTCCAAGCTCGAGCTCGGGCTCGATAACTAAACGAGCTCTAATTCAGGCTCGAGCTCGGACTCGGGCTCGTTAAAGCTCGGCTCGTTCGAGCTTTTAACCGAGCCGATAACGAGTAACTCTCGAGCCTCTGGGCTTGTTTACACCCCTAATAATATATTAATAATGATGATAACATTGGTGAGCCGAACTCTAGCCGAGCTTTGGCTTGTTCAAGCGATATTAAAGCGAGCTCAAGTTGAGCTTTTATCTCGTTTGAGGTTGCATTTTAGAAATTATTGTATATCAGGCTTCTGTATTGTATAAGTAAATGTTTTATGTAAAAGAAAACATAGCATACTAGTACTGTTTGGATTTACATGTTTTTATCAAAAACTTCTGTTGTCTTTTGATGACGATTGTTAATATAGGAAGCTGAGCTTGCTAAGGAAAATACTAATGGACGCAAGCTAGTCGAAGAACATATTTTAGCTGTCAAAATGTTTTGCTGAGAAATATGGAGGGATAGTAACAATTTGAGAAATAAAACAAAGATATGATGACGATGAGCTGTTGAAGAACATATTTAGCAGTTTAAATGTTTAAGCGAGCAGGAGTACGAAAAAAGGAAGCGGTTGAAGGAAGAATGGGAAAGGTGGGTAAACAAGTGGAAGAGAGATCACGAAGAACAAATGCTGAGAGATAGAGAAGCAAGTGATGTTGAAGAAGCCGAACAAGTGGAAGTGGAAGAATTGTTGGACGTTACTGAAGAAATCCTTCCTGATGTCGGCATCTTTTTTATTCGATCCGTTGTGTCATAGAGTTGCCTAGTAAAAAACAATGATACAGTAACTTTTTTGTTATGATGCACATGTTTGTTAAACTGATACACCATTTTTTTGAAATTATAAATATATGCTCTGTTTGATAGCTGTCAAATGTTAATCAAAAGAAATAGTACCCAAATTTAACAAATCTTTACATCATTTAATGTACTTTAGTGAACTGATGTATTGGTACCCAAATTTAACAAATCTTTACATCATTTAATGTACTTTAGTGAACTGATGTATTGATATGGATTAAGAGGTTTCTTGGTACCTGACGCATGATGGCTTTTATATCATTTAGTGCATCTAATTCTGTGTTAAAAAAAACTGACCGACCCGACCCGAAACCCGTTTTGACCCGGACCCATTCCAACCCGAACCCGTTTCGACCCGAACCAAAACAACCCTTTTTTATAATTGACCCGTTTTGACCCGAACCCATTTTGACCCATGACCCGACATTTAATACTGCTTAGTTTTACGTAATTTGATTAAATCGGTTTTGTTTTGATTATCCGTTAAACGATCTAATTACATCGCAGTAGTGGTCGGTTTGTTTTTTAACCGAAAATTGAAATTCAACCAGAAGTAGGGGTGTGCAATAACAAAACCATTAACCGAAACCGAAACGAAAACCGACAAAACCGAACCGAAATTAGCCGAAACCGAATTAACCGAAAGTCGGTTAACGGATATTTTTTTACCATCGGTTAACCAAAATTAAACGAACCGAATCATTTATTTCTTTATATATTTCTAGCTTTTATACATCTATTTCATGTATTTCATGTTTTATACTTTCATTTCATGTAACAATACCTCTATTTCATTTATTTATGCATTCATTTCATTTATTTATATCTTCATTTCATTTATTTATACCTTCATTTTATGTATTTAAACATCTATTCATGCATTTATACCTCCATTTCATTTATTTATACATCTATTTAATGTATTTATACCTACATTACATGTATTTGTAAGCAAAAAAATTAGCCCTTGTTTGAATTGGTTATTAACCGAAAATTAACCGAACCGAACCGAAAACCGACAAATTAACCGAATCGATTAACTGATGACTTCGGTTACGGTTACAGATAATGCTAATAACCGAACCGAACCGTGCACACCCCTAACCAGAAGTACATTATCTGTTTATTTATTGTTTGATGGATGTTCTTATCAGCTAGAAGAAGGGAAGAAAGATTATAGTAGGAGTAAGGAGTACATGTACCCTTTGCACATGTTAGATCAACTGTAGCTAGCAGGGGCGGACCTAGGTGAAGCCTACGGTGGGCGGACGCACCCCTTGAAAAAAAATTAGTGTATTTTTTAGAAAAAAGTGAAAGTGTACTAATTTTAACATTATTTTATTAATTTCGTAAAAATAATGTTAAAAGAGGGGGATGGTTAATCATACATCATGTGGTGGCGTTGATAAGACAAGGGGAATACACACACTAATTGGCCTTTGTTTTAATTGCCGAGTGTTATGTGCCTTATGTCCAAGGGTTTGATGCAAAACTACCATCGAGCCGTGGGTCTCACTGGAAGCAGCCTCTCTATTCCTACGGGGTAGAGGTAAGGTTGTCTACATCTTACCCTTCTCAGACCCCACCTTATCTTTACTATTGGTGAAATTTACTGAGTATGATGATGATGATTATTGCCTGGACCCATATTCGGTTACACCAGAACCGATCATATCCTACCCGGGTACATTTGTACCCCAACAATACTAGGTTTTTCTCAATACCTAATCATAACTAGATCCAGTCGAAACCAGGTATTAAAAACCCGATTTATGCACCTCTAAAATCAACTAATGTTTGTAATTCTAGTACTTTATCAGTTTTGAAAAGGAAAAACATCAATTTTTCCTATAATACCTATGTTGTTTTAACTTTTGTCAATCTCTTTGTAAACAAATTGGTTAGTGGTTAACCATTAAATTAAACGAGTTTTTAGGACTGTGCGTTATGGCAGGGCCGTAAAACCGACAAAATACAAATATAACACTACTTGGTTTTTATTGTGTGAATTTGCAATATTAACAAAAGACCAAGTATAGGATAAATCATAGTTATGAAGACGATCTATGTAATTTTTCCGATTTTCAAATTTCTTCAAGCTTTTAGCCTAAGTCTAAAAATAAGCTCATTTAATAACTTAACTCAAGTCCAGCTGTCAAACTGAAAAAAACGACGTAAAAAGGTTGAACAATACGTGCACGTTGCGTCATGTTAACTCACAAAATTTAGAATGAAGCGAAAAACAAAATGTAAAAACGCTAAAAACGTTGAATCACACACGCACGTTACGCCGTTTTAACTCGCAAAAGAACGAAACGTAACAAAATCTCATACTATATAAATAGGCCTATTCAAAAGGCCTGATGGTCGCTAGAAAAAAAAAGAAGAAAAAAGCTCGCTCTTTGGCTTGTTTAAAATAAAACCTAATTTTAATAAGGTGGGGTTATAGAGTGCACACTAGTGTATGTGTGAACTGAGTGAACAAATTCTGGCAATTGATTTACATCATTAAATCGTAAAATACACTATTTTTTTTCATAATCAAATCATGGCCATTGATTTACACTTGTGTATTGATAATCAAGGGTTGGGATTATTTCACAAAGTTCACTATCAAGGGGGTTGTTCACAAATGAACCTAACCTTATATATATAAGGCATATTGTACATTACACTTTCAATATATAGAAGAATTATAGTGTGCTTATGGAGACCGGAAATGTCATACTATATAATATAAGGTTTACAAATTATACTTACGGAAAATAGGCGCCTTTTTTTAAGAGGCCAGGTGTCAGTCTCAACATATTTTTTTTTGAACGGCCAACGAATCCTCCAAATGGGCTACTGGCGAAATTCACCACATCGGGATACACTCGCCTCCGAACCGGGGAAAACTCTCACCTAGGGCCGAAGCCCGTGAACACTCGCCCGAAGGCACGACAGTGCGGTGAGGTAAAACCCGCTCAGTTCAAGGATCGAACTAGCGATCACCACCTTTTCGCCTAGTCTCCCATCATCAACATGTGCCGCAGAAAATAATGGGGGGGGGGGGTAGGAATCGAACTTGGGTCCCTTAGAACACCAAATCTCTCTCTTACCACTCCACCACCACCTCATTGGCTCAACATATTTATTATCAGTGTAAATACTAAATAGAGAGCACTGAGCCCACCATCCTGTATGTATAGAAAGTTAGAAACTTGACATTGACTTTTGCTTTCTTTGACCTGCTCCCAACATTGACTATGCATGATATTTTTCAATTATTATTATTACTATATGATAAAAGCTAAACTGAATGAACAGTTAAATAGGGTAGTTTTGGAACTTTACATTCTTAGAGCATTCACATCCAATCCATCAAATTATACATGCATTCCACTAAAAAACAACTCCTATATCAATATATTTCCACTAAAAACAAATACTTTTTCTCTCTCCTTTCAATTAAATAATATTATCATTACATTTTTCTCTCACTTCCACTCACAACCACTTTCAAAATATATTAAAAAATTATAACGGGTGAACAGTGTCCCCCCAAATATACAGATGAACAGTAACATTTTCTCTCTCCTCTACTCACAACCACTTTTTATACCCTTTATAATATAAAAACCCCTCCTCACATAATTTGATGGTTAGGATGTGAATGCTCTTACACCTATCTAACACGTGCTTATACATCACGCCCTTCACCACTCCAACTGGTTCAAAGTCCAGATTAGAGAGAGAGAGCAGCCATAGAACAGAGAGAGAGAGAGAGAGCAGCCATAGAACGGGAGAGAGAGTGGAGCGGCGGTGATGGTGGAACGACCATTGTCTCCCGCCGGCAATCGTCTTGGCCTTCGGTCAGACCGGTGGTGGGTTGTGGTGGGTTGGACGCGTGAAACGATGGTAGAAGGCGGTGGTGGACGAGGGTTAGGCGTGATATAATGTTATTGGTGGTAGATGAAGCCGATAATGACGGCTCTGGATTCTAGGGTCCCGCCTTCGATTCAGATCAACAGCCGAAACCCTAGGGTTTCGGTGAACGTGAATGTAGCAACGACGAGGTAAGATATTTCTAGGTCGATTAGCAAAACCTAGGTTCAGATTAGAGTTTTTTATTTCGTTTATGTTTTTTCCTCTTCACCGTCACCGGGCACCATAGCCGGCCCTAGGGGTGGGCGGGGAGGACCACCGGCCAGGGCCCGATATTTCGAGGGGCACGTTTTTTATGAAAAAAACCCGATATGTATATGTAAGATATTTTTTTAATAGGGTACACTCATACAAATACCAACATAGGCCCCCTTACAAAACTATTCTTATGGTTTAGATTAGTTATTAACCCCTTTGGCATTAGGTTTATAGACCTTTAGTGAACCAAATACCCAATTTCGTGAAGGCCTAAGGGCACATTTTTTCGAGCTCGACCATGGTACACGAATTCTCAGGGTCGGCCCTGCCGGGCACGTGCTCGCCTCCTACCAATCAAAGATGTAGAACCTGTCGGTGGTGTCGGTTTAGTCAACTAAGTGCCTAAGTGAAGTGGTTCTTGGTTCCTGTGAAGAATCGAGGGTTCAGAGGTGGAGGTAGGGTTCCGCCATGAACGGTGACGGCGTGGTGGCAGGAAGTCGAAATAGAGACGGCGGGTGGGTATCACAAGGATGCCGGCGGCGATTCAGGTTGTCATATGGTTATTTTTGTTGGTTATCACTACGTTCTTCGATATCTAATTTTTAAGAAAGAAAACTGGTTTAGGGTTTAATGATCAATGTGCTTAATTGACAGATAAAAGATGTGATGATGAATCTGTAAAGGTCGATAATAGAAGAAGGCCATCTGCAATCACTAATTCCCTTCTCGGCTTCTTATTTAGCCAGGTATATTGTTTGATGAATGCTGGATTTGTGTATACTACTGGTTTTGGGCATGTGTGTTTGAACAACTTTTCAACGTAGTCTATGTTTTCTAATGTTTTCTAATTTTTGTATTTGATTTGATGCCTTCTATGTGTTTGATGAAATGCAATATGTGAGTTTCTTCTCATTTGGAGTCCTGGATGTTACCTAAATATCCTTAAATTTGATATTTGTGGGATCTCTGTTTTGGCCAAAAGAAGAAGTGTAACGCCCCAAAATCTGAATGTTAATATTTGTTGTATGTTATTATGTGACACGTCAGGAAATAACTAACTAGGCTATTTAACCTAGTTAAGGGTATGGTCAAAAGTATTAAATGATGAAGGTAGTGTCAGTTATGTTTTAAAGGCAAAACCCGAGGGGCTAAAGTGGAACAAATGGAAGTTAAGTTATTAAATATCTAAACACACACAAACACACACATACGTGTGTTTGAGAAAGAGGCAGGAGGCTCCCATGGAGCCTCAAACCCTAGTTCCATCTTTTTGCTCAAATCGGAAGGCAAGATGAAGCTCAAATCCATAACCGATTATGGATTAATGATCACCAACACGAGGGGATCATAAGGTATGTCAAAAATCTAAGATTGGTGATCATGGGTAAAGTGGGTTATGTTCGAATCCATGAGTTTAAGTGGAATTGAGCATTAGTATGTGCTATAATCATCATATAGAACATGGATTATGAATGATTTATGCTAATTTGATGTTTAGATGATAAACCCATTAGTTATGGTGATGAAGATGACTAGAATCACCTTCTATGTTCAAGTCTTGTTGAATGATTGATGTATTATGTGATTATGATGAAATATTGTTAGATGAAAGTAAAGGAATATGATGATGTTAAGTTTAATGTTCATTTGAAATGATATATGATGATTAGTAGAAGGATTTGATGAGTTATGTATGAGTGTAGAAGATTTATGCATGAATTAGTTGTACGATATGCTTAAAAGGTAGTACTCACATCAAGTGTATGATAAAATGTATATAGTATCGTCCGTATAGTCGATTATGATGTTACGGGTATATGATGATAAGTCGATATTTGAGTATGGTTAATAGTTGACTTTTGAAAGTCAACTAAGTATAAGAAACATGATTTGACTCGTTGTCATAAATGTAGGTTGATGGGAAGTCGTATGGTACATGTTATAGCATTCCGTGTTAAATGTAATGACATGATGAGTTACATGAGTTTAACGTATACGGATATGATTATACGAAGTTGATTATGTATGTTAATGCTTGTAGAAATGACTAAGGAAAGTTAAGTGTGAATTATGCGAATGATATGAATGTTACATGTACAAATGAGTATGATAATAAGAGCGTGGTTTCGATGAAATGAAAGTATAGGAATCACGTCGTGACGGACTCAAGAAGGAGGTGTTAACGGGTCAAGATGAGGCAAGGAATCGGATACGAACACGGACGCACAAGGTAAGTGATTTCCGTAATCACTTCTTAGAACAAGTAAGTAGTAAAGTGTTGGAATGAATTAAACATGAGATTTGAGGTTAAATATGTGTTAAAGTCTTTCGTCGTAAGTGATGGGTTTAAGGTTGACCAAAATGCCCTTGATGGGTATTTTGGGGCAAACGATCTTAACAAGCAGTTTAGGAACAAGTATTTGATGAGTATAATGTCTTGAATAAGTATGGAAACGAAGAGTATGGTCTTGGTATGTCATAAGCCAAGTATTGCGCAAATACCCATAATGGGTCAAATAACTAGAATGTGATGATAAGTCGATAGGGCGCAAGATAAGAATTTCATTAATCCGGATGTGGGATTTCAAGTTCATATGATAGAATGTGAATTTACAAGCATGTAGGAAGAAACGGGAGGTTAAACGGGTAAACGGTTCAAAAGTTACGCGCGTTTTAGTGCGTACGGACGACGAAACGAATCTGCAGAAAAATGCATTTTAGAGAGGCCGTCACCGACGGGCAAGGAGGCCGTCGCCGACGGGCAAGGGAAAGTCAGTTTTCTCCGACGGGTTAACTACCTGTCTACGGGACTTTTGGGCTACGGGTAAATGCAAGGCCCGTCGCCGACGACCTTAGGGGTCGTCGCCTACGGCCTCCCCAAGTCCCAAAAGCTGAAATCTTGTTTGTAAGTTGAATTATGTACCGTAGGCTTCGGTTTGATATCCGTGGACTACGGCGGACTTTCCAAACATGGTTTTGATGGTTCCTTAGATGTTTATGGGCTATAAAGCTAAGTCTAAGACCCATGTAAATAATGTATGAGTATGTAGGAGGTACGCGTGATCGAATACGTGTTTGTTAAGGTATGTACGTATGTGGATGTGTATGTATGTATGTATGTACAAAGGTATGTGCGAGTGTATGCATGTATGTGATGATGTTAGGAAAGGTATGTACGTATGTGGATGAGTGTGTATGTACGTATAAGGACATGTATGAGTGTATGCACGTATGTAAAGTTGTAGGAAAGGTAAGTATGTACGTAGATGTTATGTATGTATGTATAAAGGTATGTACGAGTGTATGCATGTATGCGATGATGTAGGAAAGGTATGTATGTACGTAGATGTGTATGTATGTATGTATAAGGACATGTATGAGTGTATGCATGTATGTAAAGTTGTAGGAAAGGTATGAATGTACGTAGAGGTGTATGTATGTATGTATAAAGGTATGTACGAGTGTATGCATGTATGAGATGATGTAGGAAAGGTATGTATGTACGTAGATGTGTATGTATGTATGCATAAAGACATGTATGAGTATATGCCCGTATGTAAAGCGGTAGAAAAGGATGAATGTATGTAGATGTGTATGCATGTTTGTATGTAAGTACGTATGTATGTATGATTTAGACACATTGAGTGTTAACGTTATTAATGGTGTACCTTGAGAATGATAAGTAATGCAGGTACATTATTGAAGTGTCACCAGGAAATGGATACGCAGATGAAAGGCTTAAAGCTTGAAAGATGATGAAATGTGAAGTATACGCGAATGAATCTTGTTTATTAATGTATGCTAATGTTATGTATGTATGTGGTGAACGCAGGTAGTGCCAGTCATGAGGATAGTCAAGGATTGGAGATCGAAGATCGAGTCACTAGAGAGATTGTACGGAAATGTTGATGTACATAATGTAGTAAACATAAGCTATGTTTTCAACTAGTAAACGAGAGGATGACGGATTTATGGGAAAGAGTTGTGTTAAAGTTAAATTTTAAATAAGTTGAGGTATTTATAAGGAAAGAAATTTTATGGTACGTGTTTCCGCTGCGACTTTTGTCATGTACGATTTAGGGTCTTACAAGTTGGTATCAGAGCCCTGGTTTGAGGGAATCAAGTACGAGAAGATAAGTACTTGAACTCAAACTTGTGTGCTCTTGAGATAAGAAATCCGTACAATCTGAGACTCGATCAAGATCCCAAGGTAAAGGCTAATGTAAGCATGTATTTATGTATACGTATAAAGAAACTGACGGTTTTGTATGTTCAAGGTAAGCATAAGTGTTGGAAGAGGATGATCCGTGAATGCAGTCTAGGATGAATACTAAGGCAGGCAAAGAGGTAATAAGACAAGTAGGTGAATGAGCCCAGGCAAGTACATTTAATATGTGGGTGTAAGTAATGGTAAAATGCATTAAGGGAAGAAAAATGCTAAATGAAAGACTATGATGGTATAGTGAACATGTTTTGAAAATGATACACGTGCCGAAACCTAATTCTTCGGGCATAAGGTGACAATTACACGAAGACACGAAACTAGTATGTGGATTGTGTACCTGGCCAGTACATGTGAAGCATATGACGTTCGTGAGACCGTGATAATTGATACAGGTATGTCCGTTAGAATTAAGTAGTAGGTGGACGTGAGGGTGAAGAGAAATGTAAGACTCTCAGGAGTGAAAGTATGAATGCTATGTTAGAATCCGCAAGACGGATTCGAAACATGAAAGAAGTTAATGTGTGAATGCAATGTTTGAATCCGTGATACGGATTCAAAGAATGAAAGATATGAAAGCAATGCTTGGACCCGCGAGACGGATTCAAGGGATGAAATGTATGAATGAAATGTTTGAATCCGCGAGACGGATTCAAGGAAGGAAAGGTATGAATGAAATGTTTGAATCCGCGAGACGGATTCAAGGAAGGAAAGGTATGAATGAAATGTTTGAATCCGCGAGACGGATTCAAGGAAGGAAAGGTATGAATGAAATGTTTGAATCCGCGAGACGGATTCAAGGAAGGAAAGGTATGAATGAAATGTTTGAATCCGCGAGACGGATTCAAGGAAGGAAAGGTATGAATGAAATGTTTGAATCCGCGAGACGGATTCAAGGATGAAAGGCATGAATGATATGTTTGAATCCGTGAGATGGATTCAAGGAGGAAGGGCATGAATGGAATGTTTGAACCCGCGAGGTATTAGATATGTTAGTATTCGACTCATGGGAGTCATAATGTAGGGCGGGCTACTACCCGGGCAATAAGTTAAGTATGAATCGGAAGGGTAAGTTTGGTCATGAGTACCGGAATAATGTAATGAATGTCGTTGCAAGTAAGCAGGAATGGAAAGAAGCACGAACGGGTACCTCGATGCATCTCTGTTAAGTAAGAAATGTCAGTTGGACTTGAAAGGTCAAACCGCTAGGGTGACGAAATAAGTAACTAGAGTAAAAGAATTGTATGTAAGGAATGAAGTATGGAATGTGTTATAGCATGTACGTAGGAAGTTGTAGAAGAATTATGGGTGCGTAATCACCTAGCAAAATAAATGTTGGAATGAAATGTGCACGAGCGGAAGCTCATTATAAGGATGAATGAACCATGGCCGGGTACGATTAGTACTCGTGAAGAGGCGGATCGATCTGGTTTACGGATCGTTGAGTTGTGAAATGAAACCGAGGTCAGTGAAATGTTCAACTTATGCTGGATGTGTACGAATCAGAAGATTGGAAATCGACCTATGAAGTGAAGGATAGGATAGGTATGGTAAGGTATGTGATGTTTGACTTTTAACAGTCAACCTAAGAAGAAAATGGTAAATCCTAAAAGTTTTGAATGAAAATTTTAGGTAATGATTAAATTCCCGTAAGATGAACTGCATGATACACTTACGTATGTAAATTAAGTAATGCATGAAGTGAAAGCAATAGTAATGTGAAATGAACGAAATGATTTAAAGATAATGTAAAGGTATGCAGGATACAAGTAACTGTAGAAAATGTAGAATGAGGTTAACGTTAGAATTAAGCACGTAGGCGTGATTATGTAATAATAGTTTTGTTGTGATAACAAAACAAAAGTGAAATGTTATACAGAGTATGTAGAGAATGTAAATTTTTAGAGGTGAGATGGAGATATTAGATCCATTAAAAGGGATCATATTAAAGGACGGAAGAGTATGTGTAATGACCAGTTATTGACAGGTCAAGTAAATGAAAATGAAAATGATATAGGAAAGAATGATCAGGAAAGTATGGGCTAGTGGTCGTATGGATGGACTAGAAGGAAAGATGATGTGTGTTCGATGAAAGTGAGAAAGGTTTCGGGGACGAAACCTTGTTTAAGGGTGGTAGACTTGTAACGCCCCAAAATCTGAATGTTAATATTTGTTGTATGTTATTATGTGACACGTCAGGAAATAACTAACTAGGCTATTTAACCTAGTTAAGGGTATGGTCAAAAGTATTAAATGATGAAGGTAGTGTCAGTTATGTTTTAAAGGCAAAACCCGAGGGGATAAAGTGGAACAAATGGAAGTTAAGTTATTAAATATCTAAACACACACAAACACACACATACGTGTGTTTGAGAAAGAGGCAGGAGGCTCCCATGGAGCCTCAAACCCTAGTTCCATCTTTTTGCTCAAATCGGAAGGCAAGATGAAGCTCAAATCCATAACCGATTATGGATTAATGATCACCAACACGAGGGGATCATAAGGTATGTCAAAAATCTAAGATTGGTGATCATGGGTAAAGTGGGTTATGTTCGAATCCATGAGTTTAAGTGGAATTGAGCATTAGTATGTGCTATAATCATCATATAGAACATGGATTATGAATGATTTATGCTAATTTGATGTTTAGATGATAAACCCATTAGTTATGGTGATGAAGATGACTAGAATCACCTTCTATGTTCAAGTCTTGTTGAATGATTGATGTATTATGTGATTATGATGAAATATTGTTAGATGAAAGTAAAGGAATATGATGATGTTAAGTTTAATGTTCATTTGAAATGATATATGATGATTAGTAGAAGGATTTGATGAGTTATGTATGAGTGTAGAAGATTTATGCATGAATTAGTTGTACGATATGCTTAAAAGGTAGTACTCACATCAAGTGTATGATAAAATGTATATAGTATCGTCCGTATAGTCGATTATGATGTTACGGGTATATGATGATAAGTCGATATTTGAGTATGGTTAATAGTTGACTTTTGAAAGTCAACTAAGTATAAGAAACATGATTTGACTCGTTGTCATAAATGTAGGTTGATGGGAAGTCGTATGGTACATGTTATAGCATTCCGTGTTAAATGTAATGACATGATGAGTTACATGAGTTTAACGTATACGGATATGATTATACGAAGTTGATTATGTATGTTAATGCTTGTAGAAATGACTAAGGAAAGTTAAGTGTGAATTATGCGAATGATATGAATGTTACATGTACAAATGAGTATGATAATAAGAGCGTGGTTTCGATGAAATGAAAGTATAGGAATCACGTCGTGACGGACTCAAGAAGGAGGTGTTAACGGGTCAAGATGAGGCAAGGAATCGGATACGAACACGGACGCACAAGGTAAGTGATTTCCGTAATCACTTCTTAGAACAAGTAAGTAGTAAAGTGTTGGAATGAATTAAACATGAGATTTGAGGTTAAATATGTGTTAAAGTCTTTCGTCGTAAGTGATGGGTTTAAGGTTGACCAAAATGCCCTTGATGGGTATTTTGGGGCAAACGATCTTAACAAGCAGTTTAGGAACAAG
This sequence comes from Helianthus tuberosus, assembly GCA_030545235.1. Taxonomy (NCBI): domain Eukaryota; kingdom Viridiplantae; phylum Streptophyta; class Magnoliopsida; order Asterales; family Asteraceae; genus Helianthus; species Helianthus tuberosus. The sequence continues at coordinate 27,424,390 of CM060438.1, read as the reverse complement.
TATTTGATGAGTATAATGTCTTGAATAAGTATGGAAGCGAAGAGTATGGTCTTGGTATGTCATAAGCCAAGTATTGCGCAAATACCCATAATGGGTCAAATAACTAGAATGTGATGATAAGTCGATAGGGCGCAAGATAAGAATTTCATTAATCCGGATGTGGGATTTCAAGTTCATATGATAGAATGTGAATTTACAAGCATGTAGGAAGAAACGGGAGGTTAAACGGGTAAACGGTTCAAAAGTTACGCGCGTTTTAGTGCGTACGGACGACGAAACGAATCTGCAGAAAAATGCATTTTAGAGAGGCCGTCACCGACGGGCAAGGAGGCCGTCGCCGACGGGCAAGGGAAAGTCAGTTTTCTCCGACGGGTTAACTACCTGTCTACGGGACTTTTGGACTACGGGTAAATGCAAGGCCCGTCGCCGACGACCTTAGGGGTCGTCGCCGACGGCCTCCCCAAGTCCCAAAAGCTGAAATCTTGTTTGTAAGTTGAATTATGTACCGTAGGCTTCGGTTTGATATCCGTGGACTACGGCGGACTTTCCAAACATGGTTTTGATGGTTCCTTAGATGTTTATGGGCTATAAAGCTAAGTCTAAGACCCATGTAAATAATGTATGAGTATGTAGGAGGTACGCGTGATCGAATACGTGTTTGTTAAGGTATGTACGTATGTGGATGTGTATGTATGTATGTATGTACAAAGGTATGTGCGAGTGTATGCATGTATGTGATGATGTTAGGAAAGGTATGTACGTATGTGGATGAGTGTGTATGTACGTATAAGGACATGTATGAGTGTATGCACGTATGTAAAGTTGTAGGAAAGGTAAGTATGTACGTAGATGTTATGTATGTATGTATGTATAAAGGTATGTACGAGTGTATGCATGTATGCGATGATGTAGGAAAGGTATGTATGTACGTAGATGTGTATGTATGTATGTATAAGGACATGTATGAGTGTATGCATGTATGTAAAGTTGTAGGAAAGGTATGAATGTACGTAGAGGTGTATGTATGTATGTATAAAGGTATGTACGAGTGTATGCATGTATGAGATGATGTAGGAAAGGTATGTATGTACGTAGATGTGTATGTATGTATGCATAAAGACATGTATGAGTATATGCCCGTATGTAAAGCGGTAGAAAAGGATGAATGTATGTAGATGTGTATGCATGTTTGTATGTAAGTACGTATGTATGTATGATTTAGACACATTGAGTGTTAACGTTATTAATGGTGTACCTTGAGAATGATAAGTAATGCAGGTACATTATTGAAGTGTCACCAGGAAATGGATACGCAGATGAAAGGCTTAAAGCTTGAAAGATGATGAAATGTGAAGTATACGCGAATGAATCTTGTTTATTAATGTATGCTAATGTTATGTATGTATGTGGTGAACGCAGGTAGTGCCAGTCATGAGGATAGTCAAGGATTGGAGATCGAAGATCGAGTCACTAGAGAGATTGTACGGAAATGTTGATGTACATAATGTAGTAAACATAAGCTATGTTTTCAACTAGTAAACGAGAGGATGACGGATTTATGGGAAAGAGTTGTGTTAAAGTTAAATTTTAAATAAGTTGAGGTATTTATAAGGAAAGAAATTTTATGGTACGTGTTTCCGCTGCGACTTTTGTCATGTACGATTTAGGGTCTTACAAGAAGTCTAAGAATAAATCGACAAGGAATTGATTATATTCAAGAATGTGTTGAATTAGATTCAATTAGTTACCTGAGCATTTTTTTAAGATTATTTTCGCAAATCCATTAATATTTCACATAATGCTTTTATGTTAATTTATGCTTTCATTATTTTAATTGTAGGAGCACCCGTATTTAATATATACCAAGATACACGTTACATTTGTGTGGAACAAGTGATTGGATGAAGCTACTTCTTGCTGGTAAGAATTCAACTCAGAAATCATTGAATTATTTGTGTTGTTTACTGATACATTATAAGGTTATTAAAAATTGTTCTAATTTGTTTCTTAAAGAGACATGTCTGGGTTTACACACATGTAAGTAAAGTTTTATATGAACTAATATAAAATAAGAAATTAGATATTGAACTTTAGGTAGAGGATCCTGTAAAAAAGGCCTAAAGTGTGAGAAGGGTAAGAAAGAATCTCAGCCATTAGATCTTTTGATCTAATGGTTGAGATCAATAGGGACCAAATTGTAAAATATTTTCATTAATTTGGACTGATTTGAAATATCTAGGGGCAATATAGTCTTTTAAACCCACTAGAAATTAGGTAATGCACATGTAACTTCCCCCCGTCTTTTTTAAACGTCAACAACTTTTTATACGTAACTTTTTTTAAAAAAAAATTACACCATAATAACGAGCGTTTTTTTATCTTTAATATGAGTACCATATTGTCATACTTATATAGAGAAAAAAAAATATGTTTCGATCAGATGTTTAGTCAATGAATGGTGTTATATACTTGCTGAATGGTGTTATATACTTACTGAATGGTGTTATATACTTGCTGAATGCTGAATGGTGTTATATACTTGCTGAATGGTGTTATATACTTACTGAATGGTGTTATATACTTGTTGAATACTGAATGGTGTTATATACTTGCTGAATGGTGTTATATACTTACTGAATGGTGTTATATATTTGCTGAATGGTGTATATACTTCCTATAATTAAGGTGGCGGTTATGGAAAGTTTTTAATTAATTGAATTAATGATAAAATTACTTGTTTACCCTTTTCAATTAATTTAGATCTAATGGCTGAGATTCTTTCTTACCTTTCTCACAGTTTTGGTCTTTTTTACAATAACCTTACCCTTGAACTTTATATAAACTTGATGTCAATCAAAAGATGAAAACCATGACCTTTCGTTTATCTAAAAGGTTCACTGGTATGTAACGGGTTTTTGGAGAGGGAAGTGATCACTGTTCGGTTTTGGGTTTGTACTGGTTGGGGTCGTGTGTTATCTGGTTGGGACCAGTTTCAAAACATAGGGTTACAACCTGGTTTATACTCAACAGCTCACGGCTTCATCATTTGCTCCATGTTCAAGTTGCTTATTCAAAACCCTAGCACCTCCCATTTATGCACTTTCTCACGGCTCACGGCTGCCCAATGTTTCCGGTTGGATTTCAGATATGTTTTTGTGTTTATAATAATCAGTATCACTTTATGCACCCTCTCACGGCTCACGGCTCACGGATGCCGAAAGCAACATCACCAGCATCTCTATTATGCATAGTTTAATGTATTTTAGGTTCTCTCAAGAATATGAAGTTATTTTTCAGTTGGTTTAATTAGAGGTGGCGAGATGGCAACTTAGGTAGTGGGTTAAAGCAGGTTGGATGCATCTATGTGCTAATTGAAAACTACCAGGATTGCGAACTGCTATAATATTGAAATGGGTCATGTGTTTAAGCAGCACAACCTTTTCATGCAGTGTTGGACTTAGGAGTAGCATAGGCTGAACATGATGATTTTAGAGACAGAGAAACTGTTTGAGATGTAAGAAGAGTAACTGAAAATTGCAATTCTTTTGATTCTTTGGTATGGTATGCAAGTCTTTGAGATCAGAGTAAAACTCCATTTGTTTAGGTTCTTTCACTCACTCAGTTTCTCATTCTTGCAAATTTCATTTATCTAGATTGCATTTTACTGATCTTTGCAGTTAGGTGATGATAAAAGTCCCATTCAAAGAACATTTGGTAATCAGGTAATATTATACGGAACTCATAACTACCTCGGGCTGTTAGTTTCACCTAACATTAAATCTTTTATAAACATAATGTGAAATTTTTGCTTATAATCTTTTTTTGTGGCCATTCTACTGTGTATTTATAAACTTAAAAAAGTTTATATATGTTTTACAACACATAAAATCAGGCCCCACCTGGTAAAAATAATATGTTGATAAGTGACCCTTTTGAAATATGTTGCAGAGTGACCGTATGAGTAACCGTGGGTCAAACATTGAGCACGAAGACAAGTTCTGGAATGGGAGAACTGGCTATCCTTCAACATTCCAGTAAGTTAGTGGTATGACTTTTTAGGTGATGTTACTTTTGGGTGTTTTTTTTTTTTTTTTTTTTCTGGTTTGGAGTTCTGTACTAGCAGCTTGCTAGCTAGAACCAACTTAAGGAGCCAATTCTCCAAGGAAAAAATTGTCATTCAATGTTGATGTAAGCTTATATGAAGTTGTTAATGTATAATTTAAGGCCATGTGTAGTGATAGAGCCCCATAGTGGGGGGTTATGTAACAAGTGGTAATTGTGTAAATGGGGGGGGGGGGGGGGGGTATGGGGCTTTATATATATGTGTGTGACTGGGGAAGGAATAGTAACGCCGTGATATACATAGCGGGGATGCAAAAAACTTACCTCATAGCACCGGCCGTAACAGTGTAGTCGGGCGCTATGGGGCGCCATAGATGGCACCGGCGTGATATGCAACCCTACTACAGAGGGCCTAATAACCGTTGGTATATATTAGAGCTTCTGTCATTAAATAACTGTTGGTATATATTAGAGCTACTATCATTAAGTTTGTCTAAACGTATTTCTAAGCTGTTCTGGTGGTTGAAATTGAGGACAACAAGGAAGCAACACCTTTTGAAAAGCATATAGTAGTGCATGTGAACTCCACACTTTTGATACTAAAACCATGTAATCTGGCCACTTTATAGGCACATTTTGAATGTTACAATCCAACTTTTAACGCAGAAGGGTACTAATGCAAATATCGTTAGTAATTCAAGTATCCGTTAGTATTTAACACCGAATTCATTCACTCGCGCAACGTGCGACGATGAAATTCACTAGTTAAGCAGAAAAACGCAACTTTCACCAATCAAGAATCCTCTTGGAAGTTGGAACAAAGGCTAATACAAACCAACAACTACAAAGCTGAATTTTGCCCCAACAAATATAATACAAATTAAAAGACATACTTGATTTTCGGAACAAAATTCACTAAAAAAGACATACTACAAAAGACATACTTGATTTTCGAAACAAAATTTAACTAAAAAACACATACTACATTGAACACTCAGGGATTGAAGACTATATAAGGAAAAAGAAGTATATATAAGCATAATTAGTTGTCGTTAAACCGGGTGTTTGTATTCTCGTTGAAAGACGAGCACAATTCAGATGACCCATTCGAAGACGAGCACGATTCAAATTGGTATTCTCATTGAAAGTAATCAGCAACTTATTTATTTTTATCTCCGATTATTTTATGCTTTAGAAAAATGAACATTTTGAAAAAAGTTTAAAAAACGAACAACGAACGATTCTAAAAAACCGAATGGTTTAACAAAACAAACGATTCTGAAAAACAAACTGTGAATGGTTTTAAAAAGATGTATATAAAAACCAAACGGTCTAAGAAGATACATATTTATTTGTATATCTATAATTTATAATTATAATGTTCTTTATTAAGTAATAATAATCGTAAAAATAACAAAATAATAAAAGTACTTGAGTAATTACACAAGTAGCCCCTTAAATCTAAAAAAAAACTTTGTGATTTACACAAAATGCTACGCAAACACATTACCCTATATACACACTTTATATATATATATATATATATATATTTAGATTTTATATGCTAATGAACTTATTTTGTATTCGATTGAACTTAATATGGGTTTGTTTTGCATATCGTTCCTAATCATTGAATGGTAATTTGAACTATTAAACTTGAAATTGGTTAGTAAATTTTCTTTTTAAAACCTGACTCAAATCAAGCCGAGCCAAGACAGCTTGTTTTCAAATCCGAGCCAAACCGGGCCCGAGCTTGCCCTGGCTCGGCTCGTGAATTGCCCTAAGTCATACAATATCGAATACTCCAGCACAATAATCCATCCCTTGTTGACTGCCAAAAAGTCAACACGAACACTTCTAACCCACTCAATCAGAAATTGCAAAACTTCCAGAATACCCCATGTTTTGTCCTGATTTTTATATTTGGTACCCAAAACAGAGAAAACGCTAATTGACTTGGATTGAAATTTAGCAAACAGGTTGCTTCGCTTTTGTTAAGAGTTGTACCTCTGGCTATGGAGCTTGTACCCCTCATAGCATCGACATAAACTAGTACCCTTTTTCCTACAATATAAGGATGATGGAAAAAGAAAAATATGGTGATTTTATGGCTAAGGTGAAGGTGAGATGACTACCCAATCTTATTTTGAGTTTCCTTATTTCAGCATTTTGCCAAGTTAAAACCCCCCCTGGTCCCATTAGACAAATGTCTAGAAAGATCATAACGGCTGGAAGTTTTACCATAAGAAAAGTACTAAAACTTATCTAGAAAACAGGATGGATCATAAATGAATCATATAATTACGAAAACGACACTAATCTTGGAACAATGGACGAATACTAACTTTGCTAATATGAATAATAAACAAAAAAAAATATGAAAAAAAAAATCTATAACCTGCTTGTATGCTTCAAAAGACTTCCATCCTTAACTCTCCACTTTGCTATTTGGCCATTACCTTTTTCATAAATGTAATAATGTGTGAATCAAAGAAGAAGTAGCGTTTCCATGCAGGAATACATATAACAGTATACAAATATTCTTCCATTAATCCCAAGATTACTAGTGGATTTAGAGTGGGGTTCATAAGCAGCAAGTATTCTAGTGTCGTCGCCAGGATGAGCTCGTAATTCAATTAAAGGTTGACCTGTCTTCCTAAATCCCCTTACATTAATTAATGATACATCTGGCGAGTGACTACTAATGGTGTAGAGCTTTTGAAACGATTTTGGAACACCACCCGCCATCATCCATACATGGTAAACTCGTTTGTCGGCCTCATAACCGGATTCAATTACAACAAGGGACTCCCTTAGTTGATACATGGACAAACTATAACCACCATGGGCTAATCTAACCGGAAGGTTTACTTCTCCAAACTCTTCGCTTGTCATATCAAACGAGATAATCAAACGATAAGTCGTAAACTTACCATTATCCACGGTAATACTATCATGATGAGCAAGCCAATAAAGACACCCATCTACAACCACCGGAAACTCAAAATACTTAACTGATTTACTCGGGAGATTACCACCATAAGGACTTCTCCAAGCCCTTGTGCTTAATGTAAACACCTCAACTAGCCAAGGGTTTACACTTTTCGTATCTATAATACTGCTTTGAGGACGTGTGATGATGACAATCTTAGCGTCCCTAGTCTTACGACAAACCCCAAACCCTAGAGCGGATCGATATTGTTCCTCATATGTCATATAAGGCACAACTGCATAAACTGCTTTTCTAATAGTAGGATTCCAAATAACGGCCCAGACTCCAGGCGAATAAACACCCCATAAACAAATCAAGCCGTGAGAGGAGCCGATTATAACATGATATTTAAGCATCTTAAAAAATGGGGGAAGAGTCACACAAACTCTGTGTTGGGGGAAACTATCATCATCAACAAATGAAACATATTCTTGGCTATGATCATCTAAATATAAATAAGTTACGAGCAGATGTTGCTGTTGGCTGCTGTAATGTTCAATGAAATCAGAGCTCTCGATCAGGTACTTCCACGGTTTGCAGACGGATCGGAATTGAAGCAAGGATTTGACAGGAAGCCTGTTCATGATTTCCGATTGGATTTCCAACGGTATGTGCTCTGACATCTTTTGATTTTGATTATGGAGATGTAAAATTTCTAGGGTTTAATCTACGTGTGTTTTATTCCAACGTAAGAGATAATCTATGTGTGTTTTATTCCAACTTAACTTCTTGTAAGCAAACGACGCCGTATCAATCGCCTTGAACCGCTTTTTTAGTTTTTTTATTTTTGTTTCTTAAGTTTGGCAAAAAAGACGGGTTGTTTCGGGTCATGTTCTAGATAAATTTAGTTTGGGTCAAAATGTGTTGTTTTAAGAATATGCATCAATCTAATTTAACTCCAAACAATGATCATGTTATATATTCTATATATAGCCAATGGTGGCGACGAGTCACCAGTGGAAATGACAGTGACGATCTAGTTATAGACAACCATTTATCATATAGAAATTTTGCTTTTAACCTTTGCAAATCTATTTATAAAAGGGTATTGTTAATAAACCGTTCGTCTTACCCGTTGATTGTTCGGACCAGTTTCGAAAGCCGCATAACATCATGAACTCATAAATAATTTAGGGGGGACGGTATGATAGCGGGGACTCCATCGGGGAGTTATTTTCACCGCTCGTTGAATCATCGCCGCCCCCTAAGCGGTGTTCGGTGATTGCCTTTTTCAGTGAGTATTCACCGATTCGGTGAAGAAGAGGAGAGGTGGGAGAGAGAGAGGGTGAATGGTGGGTCCCAACCCCTTTCAACCAATCATAATTTTTTTTTTAAATTACCACTCTCCAGGTGTTTGAACCACTGCCAGTGATTGAGTGCAAAATGAAGAGTGGAATGGACTTGACATGGCATTATATTATTGGCTAGACGATAAGTCAAACACCCTAAAGTGATTGAATGATACCCCCCACCCTTAAAATTTATATATATAATCTAAAACAAAAATATAAAAATATTTTATTTTTGTGGAAGTGTTTGCAATGTTAAGAACATTTGAAGCTAAGAATAAACAAATTATAAAGCACGGATGAAACTTTCGAAGATAAAAGAATAAATATTTACGGCTAGTATTGAAGTCCGCGTTTCTCGACGGGGTTGTAGATTGGTATTGGAGAGTATATATTTGTTACATGATATATCGATAGGTTATTATGGACCATGCGGGCTTTAATCTAAACGACAATAAAATTAAACGATCAACATGGTTAAGTAAACATGTCTAGAGTTAAATGTTAGCTTTAATCTAAACGAAGGTAAAATTAAGCAAACAACACAATTAAGTAAAACAAATAATAAGTAAAATGGAAAAGAATCAAACTTATAAAAAAGATAAAAGAACAAAAATTTGATACAAAATGAACTTTGTTAAACTTTATGGGACGTATGTATGATAACTCTATTAAAATTTGAGATTGAAACGTAAATCGTTATATTAAAAAAATAATATTAAACTTCCGTATAATAAATATATTAAAAATCACGGGTATATGTAAATCGTTTATAAAATAGTATTAGATTTCAGAGATCGTTTAATAACTTTCTTAACATTTAGTGTTAGAAATGTTAATTAATTACAATATAGGGTTAAAAATATTGTAGCTCTATAATTATTATATAGGTTTATTAGATTTTATCACCCCCAACTATTGGCTATTGGCCGCAACCACCGCCAACTATCACTTTGACGCCTGTCACCCCCTACTTAACACTTAGTATATTCTGTCACCACGTCGTTAACTGATCACCAAGTTTTGATCCTGTTACTACACTTTTGGGGTGCCATAGGGATCACGTTTTCTTGTGTTGGACTCTTCTTGAGGTTGGATACATGGAACGTATCATGTACTCCATTAAGTTCTTCCGGTAATTCCAACTTGTACGCCACGGTACCAATTCTTTCCAAAATCTTGAATGGTCCGATGTATCGTGGATTCAGCTTTCCACGCTTTCCAAACCTTACTACGCCCTTCCAAGGTGAGACCTTCAACAAAACTTTGTCTCCCACCTCGAACTCTAATGGTTTCCGTCTTCTATCAGCGTAGCTCTTTTGTCGATCTCGAGCCGCTTTAATGCGCTCTCGGATCTGCACAATCTTGTCGGTTGTCTCTTGTACCAGTTCAGGACCAACCATTCGTTTATCTACAGCGTCTGCCCAACATAAGGGCGAGCGGCACTTGCGGCCATACAGAGCTTCGAACGGTGCGGCTTTTATGCTTGTATGGTAACTGTTATTGTAGGAAAACTCAACTAAGGGTATATGTGTATCCCAGCTGCCGCCTAGGTCCATAACACATGCGCGAAGCATATCTTCTAGTGTTTGTATGGTCCGTTCACTCTGTCTGTCTGTTTGCGGATGGAAGGTCGTGCTTAGATCTAGTTGAGATCCAAAGGCTACCTGAAAGGATTGCCAGATCCTTGAGACAAAACGTCCATCTCTGTCTGAAATAATTGAGATAGGCACTCCATGACATGCCACGATTTCTTTCAAGTACAACTCAGCAAGCTTTCCAGTGCTATCCTTCTCTCGGATCAGTAGGAAATGCGCAGATTTCGTCAATCGATCAACTGTCACCCATATCATATCGTGCCCTCTCGGGGTCCTTGGTAGTTTCGTTATGAAGTCCATTGAGATTTGCTCCCACTTCCACATGGGTATCTCTGGTTGTTGCAGTAGGCCAGACGATTTCTGATATTCAGCCTTAACCTTAGCACAGGTTAGGCACTTTCCAACATAGATAGCAACATCGCTTTTAAGTCTCGGCCACCAATAGTAATCATTCAAGTCTTGATACATTTTGTCCGATCCTGGATGGATCGAGTATCTTGACTTGTGAGCTTCACTAAGAATGATTTCTTGAATACCACCATAAAGCGGAATCCAAATACGCCCTTTAAAGTATAAGGTTCCCTCTTTGTTTGGCACCATATTCTTCAGCATACCTCGGAGGTATTCAGTTCTACGATTCTCCATCTTAAGGGCTTCTTGTTGTGCGTCACGAATGCGTGCAGTGAGGCTCGTTTGAATAGTCATCTCCAATGCTCGAACCCTTAGGGTCTTAACCCTTTCTTTTCGGCTTAACGCGTCTGCTACAACGTTTGCCTTTCCAGGATGGTACTTAATCTCACAGTCATAATCGTTCAGAAGCTCGACCCAACGTCGTTGGCGCATATTTAATTCCTGCTAATCAAATATGTGTTGTAGGCTTTTGTGATCTGTGAAGATTGTACATCGAGTACCATATAAATAGTGTCGCCAGATCTTCAAGGCGAATACCACCGCGCCTAGTTCCAAGTCGTGCGTGGTATAATTCCTTTCATGTACCTTTAACTATCTTGAAGCGTAAGCGAAGACCTTTTGGCGTTGCATGAGCACGCAGCCCAAACCTTGACGCGAAGCGTCGCAGTATACCACGAAGTCTTCAGTGCCTTCAGGCAAGGATAGTATCGGTGCATCGCATAGCTTATTTTTGAGCAGTTGGAAGGCTTCTTCCTGCTTATCACCCCAGTCGTACTTCTTGTCTTTCTGCGTAAGGGTAGTTAGCGGTTGAGCTATCTTGGAGAAATTCTCGATAAATCGTCGGTAATTGCCCCGCTAAGCCCAAAAATTGTCGAACTTCAGTTGGGGTTTTGGGGGCTTCCCAATTCTTTATGGCTTCTATCTTGGATGGGTCTACATGAATGCCCTTCTCGTTTACAACGTAACCAAGGAACTGTACTTCACGAATCCAAAATTCGCACTTTGAAAACTTTGCATAAAGTTTCTCTTTCTTCAGTAGTTCCAAAATGGTTCTGAGATGTTGCTCGTGCTCTTCTCTCGTTCGTGAGTAAATCAGGATATCATCGATAAATATAATCACGAATTTATCGAGATATGGTTTGCATACGCGGTTCATCAGATCCATAAATACTGCTGGCGCGTTCGTCAGTCCGAATGGCATCACAAGGAATTCGTAATGCCCATAACTCGTTCGGAATGCAGTCTTTGGCACGCTTTCCTCTTGGATTCTTAACTGATGGTATCCAGATCGAAGGTCGATCTTGGAATAGTAGCTTGATCCTTGCAACTGATCAAATAAGTCATCAATCCTCGGTAGTGGGTACCGATTCTTGATTGTGAGCTTGTTCAGTTCTCTGTAATCGATACACATCCGTAGTGTTCCATCATTCTTCTTCACGAACAATACTGGAGCTCCCCAAGGTGAGAAGCTTGGCCTTATGAATCATTTATCCAACAACTCCTGGAGTTGTGTAGATAATTCTTGCATTTCGGATGGTGCAAGCCGATAGGGTGCCTTGGTTACAGGAGCGGCTCCTGGAACCAAGTCTATATGGAATTCGACTCGTCATTGCGGAGGTAGTCCTGGCAAGTCTTTGGGAAAAACATCAGGGAATTCCTTCACCACAGGAATGTCTTCAAGTTTCGGCTCCTCAGCCTTCTTATCTATAACGTGCGCTAGGAAAGCAACACATCCTTTCCTTAAGCACTTATGTGCCTTCATACAACTAATGATTAACAGAGGCGCGTCTCGTTTTTCTCCATGTACGATGAGAGTTTCATCATTCGCCAAAGGGATGCGAATGATTTTCTCATGACAAATAACTTCAGCTTTGTTCTTGGACAACCAGTCCATTCCGACCACTACATCGAAGCTACCCAATTGAATAGGTAAGAGATCGATGCTAAATCTTCGCTCACCAAGTTCTAACGTGCAACTCCTAACGACTTCACTCGTTTCAACAAGTTTACCATTGGCTAGTTCTATGGAATAAGGAATATTTAATCTACTAGATTCTATTCCAAGCATACGTTTAAATTCCACAGACATGAAGCTATAATCAGCACCAGTGTCAAATAGTATGGATGCAAAGTGGTTGTTAACGAGAAACGTACCGGTGACCACATTATGGTCCTCGCGTGCGTTCTTTGCTCCAATCACAAATGCTCGAGCCTGAGCATTGTTTCCCCTTGGGCAATCTTTTATGAAATGATCTTTGCTTCCACAACTGAAGCATCCTTGGTTTTGCCCAACTCCATTCCCATTCCGATTACCATTGCCATTTCCATTTCCACCATTCCTATTACCAGTACCGTTGCGATTTCCATTTCCGTTCCTTCCTTTTCCCCAACAGTCTTCTGTTAGATGACCCAACCTACCACATTTGTCATATCTTGGAATGCGACAAGCTCCTTCATGATGATACTTACATTTTTGGCATTTAGGCAGGGTGCCTTGGTATCCTTTGGCTGCAGTATCATTTTCCGCTGCAAAGGTTCTCTCCTCCTTAGGTGGGCTAGTGTCACGTTTCTTGTTGTTTGAACCTTTGTTGTTGCTGAGGGTTGCTTGATTCAGGTTTGCATGCTTCCTTTTCTTGTCACCGGACGACTCAGCGTGCGTCTCGGTCTCCTCAGTAGGGTTCAGCGACAACTTCTTCATATGGACAGCAACTTCAGTAAGGCTGACAGCCAGAGTTACAGCCTCTGTGATTGTTGCAGGTTTGGCCAAAGTTACCATGCTACGAAATTGTGAGGCCAATCCCCAGATGTATCGTTCAACACGCTTAAATTCGGGAGTCACCATGTCACACCCCGATTTCCACGTGTCACCGGTGGGCCCGGTGGGGGTGTATCGTGACGTGGTTGGCAACATAATAGTCAAACAATACAATATTTAATATGCACAGCGGAAGCAATTTAAAAGATATAATACAACCGAATTTAATATTGTATATCAATGTCACAATATCCGGAAGTTTATCCACAGTCGGATCGAAATAAAATAGTATTTATGGTTCAACAGACTTCAGGCATCTTAAGCTTGCGAGACTTCTAATGATGCTAAGGAGAAATCCCAGCCAATTTCGCTTAGTACCTGCATTTAATCTTTTTGGGAAAATACGTCAGTTTACACTGGTAAATACATTCAACTGACTCATTTTGGAAAATGATTGAAAATTGGTTTGGATGCACATGGCATAAACATATTTATTTAACTTGGGAGAATTATTTAATATTATAATATTGTGAACGAATTACATGTTCCTTGTGCGTTCAGTAGCCCGGATCTTGTCCGGGTTAAAGATCAATAGACACACCACAATGTTCTTTTGTGCACTGACGGGTGTACGCCTACACCCCGCGCTTAAGTCGTGGCCATTTCGTAAAATGATGCCGAGGATATCCGAGACATGGTCATTAACCCCCCAAAGGCTTTAAGTAACAAGACTGTTTAAACGAGCCGATCAAATTATTCAACTACCCACCTTACGGTGGAGATTTGATGCCCGATCAAGCGGTATGCTATATACCGTAACCCAATCCCGTATAGGGAAAATAAGTTAAAAGTATTTACCTGAGCAAAGTATAATTCACAATAAGTAAAATGCACGTAGCTTTTACTGGTTCTCCTAATCTGGAACGAAGGTTTAATATAACCTATTAGAATCCTAACGGGTCTTTTAATTAAGCTCAAGCTTAGACCGGCTAGTTTCAAAGATACGGTTCGTACGCACGATTAAGCGAAGACCGGATAGAATGTGATTTAGACCCGACAAGTTTGAAGACTTGTTTAATATGGGTTTATTATTCACATTCTGGATTTTGAGATAAAACCGTTAAGGTTTGACCCGTTTCGGCTAATTTATGTAAACTTGTTACATAAACCGAACCGTACGCGTAATAAGCGTGACGGGTATTCATGAGAGCTATATACAGGTTTCCTAAGTTAATTATGCCTCAAATATGTTGTGACATCAGTAAGATGTCTTTCATTATGCCCGAAACAATTTTAAACACAAACTATGCCCCGTAGGGGTAGTTTGGTCATTTTAGAGGTTGTAAAAGAGTTTAAGTGATAACCTGAGTTACAGGCCTGATGTAATCAGTAAATATACTCAATTTTCCAAGTTATATCAGTAGGTTAAAGTATATGTGTGAAATTTATCATTTATAACCAACTATGCACCGTAGGGGCATTTTGGTAATTTCACATAAGCCGAAAAGCTCAAAACCGAAGTCTGAGTTATCCAACCTTTGCTTATTGTTAAAACATTCTAATTTGCCTAAAATATCAGTAGGTATCAACCCGAGTATGTTCAATATGATTTTAATACATACTATGCGTTAAAAACGCTAAATAAGGCGATTAAAGGCCATTTCCGGGTTCGATACTTAAATCTGATATTTTTATATTTCCAGAAGGCTTAAAATGATTTATTTATCATATGTGATCAGTAGCAAAAGGTTTGGAGTCGTTTAGATAGGTAAAACTCATTTTATGGCCCGTAAGGGCAAAATCGACAATTACCGGATTAAGCCTACGACTACTAGTTATGCTCAACCTAAAATTAATTAAAAATCTTTAAAAATCCCAAAATAATATATTACATAAGTGGGTATTAAGTTTGATACCAAAAAGTAGGCTTAACTAGGCTATACGCTAATTACGCCGTTTTATTAACATAAAGCATTCATTTTGCGATGATGAGCATAACTCTTAATCTATAATTCAAACTGATGTCAAACTTTGCATACAAGTTTATATATCAGTAATTAAAGTTTCTACTCCTTTACATTTCCAAAAATCACGTTTTAAAGTAATAAGGGCATAACGGTCAACATATGAGCAATTAACGGAAACAAGCATATTAATTGGATAACTAATGAACCAAGGTGTAACATCACAGAGGGTTATTCTAACATGTAACCTAGTCCAATTAAAGCTCTGAGGCATTTCTAAAACATGCCTAAACGGGTCAGAACTGAAAGTCAAAGTGAAAGTCAAACTATGTGACTTTCGGTTCCGAACTGGGTATTTACAGGAAACTGTCGGGTTGAACATGTTTGGACATGTTCTTACACTTATTACTAAGTTATAACAATGATCAAATAGGTTGTATATGATCTACATTGCTAATTATGCATAAATTGTATTTTAAGTATCATGTTGACTTTTTCATAGTAAGTTTGACCCGACTTTTGACCTGTTTAGAGTGGTAATCAGGGGGAACCCTTTTAAGGGTTTATTACCCACATAATTACCAACTTATAATTGCTTTTAATTCGAGATATGACTGAGCCATTATTGACTAATCTCGAAGTCAAACCGTAATTACGATGGTTTGACTTTTAGCTAAATAACTAAGCTAAACTTAATTAGAAAGGTCAAGCAGACTTACAAGTGTTTAATGGTTGATTAGGAAGGCCTGGAGAGTGCTCTTGTGCTCCACAATTGATCAGAAGATTGTTTGATGGATGAATGATCAAGTGTTGCACATAGGAGCCTTATATAGTGAACTAAGGCACCATAGGGAGTTGATAAATAAGTATAGCACTGACCATGAGTTACCAACATGTGTCCTACATGTTTAGGGATTGTTTAGGGGCCAAGGGATATGAGGAAAATCGGATAAAATGTCAAGAATCGTGTTTGACAGCAAACAGCACATTCTGTTGGAGCTGGGCACTGCTTGCGCACCGTAAGGGTGCGCTTGCGGTGCGCAAGGCCTCATCAGGGACCAAAATGTTTGATCTTTCATGCACTCGAAAGGGCAACCTCAATATCTGACTTTGGGGCCTCAATTAACATCTAGGGACCTCCAAGAAGTGCCTTATACAGTAACATACCCTACCATTATGAATTTGTTTGCTTGGATCCTTTATAAAAGTACCGAAAACTAAGGGTTACCGTAGGAATTTCTTCGTAGGAGTCCACCAATTAAATTATGAATCATTCATTGCTATAATTCACTGAACTTGAACATATACTAGATGTTTTTAATATGATTTGAGTCTTGGGATTTATAACGAGGTCGTTCAGAGGTGCAAAAGTTAACATGACGACGTTTTTAAATCCTGTCAAACATTTTTAATAAATCCGGGTTTATAACGCTTTTTGTCTTACACGACACGTGTCGTTATTTTATTTAACACGAATTTTCGAGGTGTTACATCCTCACCCCCTTAAAATAAATCTCGACCCGAGATTTACTGAAACAAATAAGGGTATTTTTCTTTCATGGTGGATTCAACCTCCCACGTATATTCGGGACCTCTACGGGCATCCCATTTGACCTTCACAATAGGTACATGCTTCCTTCGAAGCTTCTTTACCTGTCGATCTTCAATCGACAAAGGTTTTTCCACCAATTTTAAGCTCTCATCTATATGCATCTCTGTAGGCGGTATAACCAGTGATTCATCAGTGAAGCACTTCTTCAGATTGCATATGTGGAACACATTGTGAATTCCACTGAGCTCTTCTGGTAAGTTTAACTTATAGGCAACTGACCCGACAAGTTCGATAACCTCGAAAGGTCCTATGTATCTCGGGCTTAGCTTGCCTTTCTTACCAAACCGCATTACTCCCTTCCAGGGTGACACTTTAAGTAGGACTTTGTCACCTACTTCGAAGTGAAAGTCTTTACGCTTAGGATCAGCGTAACTCTTCTGCCTATCCCGGGCAGCTTTGAGACGGTCACGAATCTGGACAATCTTGTCCGTTGTTTCGAACACGTTCTCTGGTCCTGATAACTGGACATCTCCAACTTCCGCCCAACAAATAGGCGATCTACACTTTCTACCGTATAATGCCTCAAAAGGCGCAGCCTTAATGCTGGTATGGTAGCTATTGTTGTAGGAGAATTCGATTAACGGTAGGTTCTTATCCCAACTACCTCCCAAATTGATCGCACATGCACGTAGCATGTCTTCCAACGTTTGAATAGTACGCTCACTCTGACCGTCTGTCTAAGGATGGTAAGCTGTACTAAAATTCAAACGTGTGCCCAAAGATTGTTGGAAACTCTTCCAAAAATGTGACGTGTACCTAGTATCTCTATCAGAGATAATAGCCACAGGTATGCCATGTAAGGCTACAATCTTATCAACGTATAACTGGGCTAACATGTCGGAGCTATAAGTCTCCTTGATGGGTAAGAAATGTGCTGACTTAGTCAGTCTATCAACTATAACCCATATTGTATCATTGCCTTTCCTTGTCTTTGGCAACTTGGTAATAAAATCCATTGTCACCATTTCCCACTTCCACGTAGGAAGTTCAGGCTGTTGTAGCAAACCTGACGGTTTCTGATGCTCAGCTTTGACTTGCGCACATGTCAAGCATTTAGCTACATGGGTGGCTACAGACTTTTTCAAGCCTATCCACCAATAATTTGCCTTTAGATCCTGGTACATCTTATCAGCTCCAGGATGAACGGAGTATTTGGAACTATGGGCTTCCTGGAGGATAACATCTCGAAGACCTCCATAAATTGGAACCCATATTCGTCCATTTAATCGTAAAATTCCGTCCTTGCTAAGAGTTAACTGCTCCTCAGTTACTCCTAGCTTTTCATTAGGATAGTTAGCTTCCAACACAGCTTCCTTCTGTGCAGCTAACAACGTTTCAATCAAATTATTCTTTATCTCCATGCGCTTGGCATTGATTCGGATGGGTTTCACCCTTTCCTTCCGACTCAAGGCATCGGCGACTACATTCGCCTTGCCGGGATGGTATTTGATTTCACAATCATAATCATTTAAAGTCTCCATCCAGCGGCGTTGCCTCATATTTAATTCCTTCTGATTAAACAGATGTTGGAGGCTCTTGTGATCAGAATAAATCACACACTTGACACCATATAGATAGTGCCTCCAAAGCTTTAGTGCGAACACAACGGCACCCAACTCTAAGTCGTGGGTGGTGTAATTCTTTTCATGCACTTTCAACTGTCTTGAAGCGTAGGCAATAACTTTGCCTTTCTGCATAAGCACACACTCCATGCCAGTGTGCGAAGCATCACAATAAACCACAAATTCTTCTATTCCATCTGGCAATGTCAGTACTGGGGCGTTGCTCAACTTTTGCTTCAATATATCGAAGGATTCTTGCTGCTTAGGGCCCCAAACAAACTTAACCTTCTTCTAAGTTAAGGAGGTTAGGGGTGCAGCAATCCTTGAAAAATTTTCAATGAAACGCCTGTAATATCCTGCCAATCCCAGGAAGCTACGAATCTCTGTAGGCGTCTTCGGCTCTTGCCAGTTCATTACGGCTTCAACCTTAGCGGGATCCACCTGGATACCACGCTCACTGACCATGTGTCCAAGGAATTGGACTTCTCGTAGCCAAAATTCACACTTAGAGGATTTGGCATAGAGTTTCTCCTGATGTAGAAGTTTGAGAATACAACGAAGGTGTTTCTCATGGTCAGCTTGATTCTTAGAATAAATGAGGATGTCGTCGATGAAAACGATGACGAATTTATCCAAGTAAGGCTTGCAGACGCGATTCATGAGATCCATGAATGCGGCTGGTGCATTAGTGAGCCCAAACGGCATCACTAGGAACTCGTAGTGACCATAACGAGTCCTAAATGCAGTCTTGTGCACGTCTTCATCCTTAACCTTCAACTGATGGTAGCCTAACCTCAAATCGATCTTCGAGAAGTAACTTGCCCCTTGAAGTTGATCAAACAAATCGTCGATCCTGGGCAAAGGATACCTATTCTTGATCGTGACTTTATTAAGCTCGCGATAGTCGATGAACAGGTGCATCGACCCATCCTTCTTCTTGATAAACAAGATTGGCGCTCCCCAAGGAGATGAACTAGGTCTAATGAAACCTTTAGCCAGCAATTCATCTAGCTGCGTCCTCAACTCCTTCATTTCTATGGGTGCCAATCTGTATGGTGCTCTAGCAACTGGTGCTACTCCGGGGATGATATCAATCCTGAATTCCACTTGTCTATCTGGTGGTAAACCAGGTAGATCTTCTGGGAAAACTTCTGGGTATTCAGAAATGACAGGGATGTCTTCTATCTTCGGTTTAGGCTCATCAATAATCACTTGCGCCATGTAGATGACACACCCCTTCTTCAAACACTTGGAAGCCTTGAGCATAGTCACCTGCTCAGGCAGCCCATACTGGGTATCTCCCCGAATGGTAAGTGATTCACCAGACGGAGTCTTTATTACCACTTGTTTCTTGTTACAAACAATTTGGGCCTGGTTATTAGATAACCAGTCCATACCCAGAACTATGTCAAAACCGGCCAACTTAAAGGGAAGTAGAGACAGAGGAAAAGAATGGTTCTTAATGGATATAACACATCCATCTAACACAGTAGAGACGGTTTCTAGGGTGCCATCTGCTAACTCCACCTCATAGTTCACTTTTAAGGTTTTGACAGGTAACTTCAACAATTCACAAAACTTATTGTCTACAAACGACTTATCAGCGCCAGAATCAAAAAGTACTCTAGCATATACGTCATTTACAAGGAAAGTACCTGTAATAACGTTGTCGTCTAGAACCGCTTCCTTTGCGTCCATTCTGAAGACTCTAGCATTAGTCTTCTTAGCCTCTTCAGGCTTCTTGGCGTACTTAGGGCAGTTGGTTTTAATGTGGCCCTTTTCATTGCAACGGTAGCACGTCGCGTCTTTTATCTTCTTGCAATCCAAGGTTTTGTGATCCGTGGATTTGCATATACCACAAGCAAAGGGTTTTGACTGAGTCTGAGAGTTCCACTCGAGTTTGCACTTTCCATAGTGCTGTTTCTTGCAAATTTTGCATTTGGGCTTCTCACCAGAGTGATGCCCTTCTTTCCTTGACTCCGATCCTTTCTTGTTATCACCGTTCCCACGGTGTTTCTTGTTCGATCTATGTGAACCATCATCTTCACGCTTTCTCTTCTCGGCCTCCTTATTCCTCAGCGATCTCTGCCTGACCGCATTCAGAGTGAGGGATAAGGAAATGTCAGCTACTGATCTAAAAGTAGCTGGCCGAGAAGCTTTCACGCTTGCCTTGATCTCGGGGGCTAAACCACCGATAAAACGAGCTTTTCGCTTTGGTTCCGGGGTTACTAAATATGGAACCAACCGTGACATAGTATTGAAGCTCGTTAGGTAAGCTTGACAGTCAAGGTTTGTCATCACCAATGATAGAAAGTCAGATTCTATCTTCTCCACCTCATGCTGAGGGCAGTAATTTTCCTTGATTAGGGCGACAAATTGATCCCATGACATAGCGTACAATGGGATTTTCCCGGTGGCTTGAATTAAAGATCTCCACCATGCTAATGCTTCACCCTTAAAGGACTGTGATACAAACTTAACCACATCCTTTTCAGCGCATCCGCTGATATCTACCACCGTGTCCATCTCGTCCAACCAAGTCATGCAGTCGACGGCTCCCTTTTCCCCAGTAAAATCCCTGGGCTTACAAGACACGAAGTACTTATAGGAGCAACCCTTGTTACGGGGTTCTTGATTCAGCACTATATGCTGAGATGGGACACTTTGATGGTTGGTGGACTGGCGATCATCACCATCTTTCTTGGGAATATCCGTTTTGGGAGGAGGCTTGCTATGAGCCTCAGAATGTGTCTTGGGCTTTGAATGCGGTGCAGATTGGGTCCTACTTCGAGTACCACTATAATCATCATACTGCCGCTCCAGAGCCTGTGTAACAGCGCCGTCTATGATCGCTTTTAATTCAGCACCCGTTAGATTAATTCGGGCTTCATTATTAACCTCCACTGGATGGCTATTAACCTCGTCTGAGTTAGCCATTTAAACTTGAACTGTTGCAGAAAACAAGGACAATAGTTTATTTGGGAGTTTATTATGGAATTGTCTTTTATGGCAATTCTTTAACCATGGTACAGAGACCATATTTGGTTAATTTATAAATCATATTTATTTAGGATTTCTATTATAATTTATCCTAATTATAAAACATTAACAGTTTTATTTGTGGCACAAAAGGCCTAGTCACTTGGACACTTTTAATTTAATCTATGATTTCAGAGAATCAAAACATTAAGGTATACTGGCACAATAGGCCTAGTCACAAGGACAATTATAAATTATATGCTAGGATTGCAGAGAATCAAAGCATTTGAGGTTTGAACCTAGTTCATTACCTTTATTTGACAGGGAGTCATAACTACCACTGTCTTTTGGCTCATATGGAAATGAGCAGGGCCCGTAGGCACTATATTACCACGTATGGTAAAAATATGATCATCTTAATTGATGATCTTAATCCTTGATTCAGAGATCATTAAATTGGGTTAGGAATCTTCTAAAGAATCCTTATACATATACAATGACGTGTGATTTTAACGAATCACTTCTGCCAGGAGTGTTAACATGTTTTCAGATGTTAACTTAGATTTGAATCTTTTGAACAGGTCTCACCATCTTGGCCTGGTCTTATTATTTACCCGAGGCTAGGTTTCACACTTTAAGATTCTTAATTAATAATTACATAGGCAGATTAATTCAAAAGGAATGATATTTATTTATTTCATTTATAATTTATTTATGCACAAAATGGCAAACATGAAATTTATAAAACAAACATTCCATTAATTTATTCAAAATATTACATACTGCCCTAAACGGGTCTTTTCAACAAACAATTACCCACGCAGGGGTTAATCAACATACTTGTCCACGCAGGGACTTTAAACAAACATAATAGTCCACGCAGGGACCTTAAACAAACTAGTCCATGTAGGGACTTTAAGCAAACATCATACCCTCGTAGGGGTTAACGGAAGATAGACCCACGCAGGAGTCAAAACAAACACACATACATACCCACGCAGGGGCTTAAACAAATACAACAAATACAGGCCCACGCAGGGGCTTAACAACAATTGGAAGGATTCAGTGATCCTTCTTGTTCTTCCCTTTGATCAAGCTTGCCAATCCTTGGAAGAAGGTCTGTCTCTCCCTACGGTCCCTGTGCACTTCCCGTTCAACCTGATCCATCCTCTGAAGGAGTTCTTCATGCTCAGGTGGGGAGAACCTAGGCGGCTGCGATTGAGTCCGTATGATAGGCCTAGGTGGTATCTGGTACCCGTGTGTTGGGTATCCAACTCCCCATGGAGCTCCGTATGGTCCTTCCGGGTGCAGGGCATTGTAGTTAGCTGCCACCATGTAAGGGTCGGCCTCTGCGTACCCGTAGTTGTTGTGGACCGGCGGCTCGAACGGGTTGTATGCCATGGAACCCGTATACGCTGGGATTGGGTTGTCAAAACCCATTGGCGGCGGCTGCGGCATCGCCGGGTTGGAAGGCCCACCCATTTGTGGGTCCTCCTGATGTGGCGGGTAGTGGCTGCCACTGGATTGACGTGGGGAACTGAAATGGAAGTCCCCTGCTCGTGCCGACATGCGGGCACCGGTTCTCCTACGCCTTGGCAGTTGAGGAGGTGCCGGCTGAACTGGAGGCGGCGGAGGTGGTGGCGTAACTGCCACAAATCGGGAATCCCCAGAGGAATCTTGATGATGCTGCTGCTGCTGCGGCTGCTGCTGCTGAGGAGGCGACGAATGGTGAGGAGGTGTGTAGTACCACTCGTGCCGAGTGAACATAGCTTGGAAGCTATCCGGACCAACATAGGGTGATCCGTGGAACGAAGATCCGTCAGAGATCTCGATCGGGTGGTTTGGGGTGCCACTTGCCGGTTCGACGGGGTCAGTATCCTCGTCCATGTCGTCCGCATTATCTCCCGAGAGGTGATCATCTGGCCCCAGTGGGTTGAAACCCACGGGTTCTGGTATGTAGCCTACCGGATTAAACTGGCCCCGAAATGCAGGTGTAGGGTCACCAAACGAATGATGCGATAGAGATCGCAGCAACGGTATAAAGGACGGTTGAGGGTTGTTCGGCTCGTAGTCCGGTTGTGGCCCATACGGGTTTTGGACCGGCGGTGTAGAGCTGTGTGATACCGATCTTCTTGCTGGTTCAAACAGGTTTCTCCTGTTCTGCCGAGGGTCGTCACTCTCGGTAGTAGACGGAGCTCGCGCGTGCGATGGTCCAGCTTCATTGTCATTGGGGGCGGTGACTGGCCCCTTGCCTCGTCCTCTCCTTCGGAAAAATCTTGGCGGCATTTTCAAATCCTGTCATAATAATATGAGATAACAAAACAAGAATATATGCAAAAATAAAGGACAACACAAACAAAGTGGAATTTGTCCTATGTTATATGTCTAGACTCGAAAGTTTAGAATTGTGCAATTGTGTAACTGAGATTAAACACAAAAGGCTAGTGTTTAATTCACTCAGTGTTGGCTCTGATACCAACCTGTCACACCCCGATTTCCACGTGTCACCGGTGGGCCCGGTGGGCCCGGTGGGGGAGTATCGTGACGTGGTTGGCAACATAATAGTCAAACAACACAATATTTAATATGCACAGCGGAAGCAATTTAAAAGATATAATACAACCGAATTTAATATTGTATATCAATGTCACAATATCCGGAAGTTTATCCACAGTCGGATCGAAATAAAATAGTATTTATGGTTCAACAGACTTCAGGCATCTTAAGCTTGCGAGACTTCTAATGATGCTAAGGAGAAATCCCAGCCAATTTCGCTTAGTACCTGCATTTAATCTTTTTGGGGAAATACGTCAGTTTACACTGGTAAATACATTCAACTGACTCATTTTGGAAAATGGTTGAAAATTGGTTTGGATGCACATGGCATAAACATTTTTATTTAACTTGGGAGAATTATTTAATATTATAATCTTGTGAACGAATTACATGTTCCTTGTGCGTTCAGTAGCCCGGATCTTGTCTGGGTTAAAGATCAATAGACACACCACAATGTTCTTTTATGCACTGACGGGTGTACGCCTACACCCCGCGCTTAAGTCGTGGCCATTTCGTAAAATGATGCCGAGGATATCCGGGACATGGTCATTAACCCCCCAAAGGCTTTAAGTAACAAGACTGTTTAAACAAGCCGATCAAATTATTCAACTACCCACCTTACGGTGGAGATTTGATGCCCGATCAAGCGGTATGCTATATACCGTAACCCAATCCCGTATAGGGAAAATAAGTTAAAAGTATTTACCTGAGCAAAGTATAATTCACAATAAGCAAAATGCACGTAGCTTTTACTGGTTCTCCTAATCTGGAACGAAGGTTTAATATAACCTATTAGAATCCTAACGGGTCTTTTAATTAAGCTCAAGCTTAGACCGGCTAGTTTCAAAGATACGGTTCGTACGCACGATTAAGCGAAGACCGGATAGAATGTGATTTAGACCCGAAAAGTTTGAAGACTTGTTTAATATGGGTTTATTATTCACATTCTGGATTTTGAGATAAAACCGTTAAGGTTTGACCCGTTTCGGCTAATTTATGTAAACTTGTTACATAAACCGAACCGTACGCGTAATAAGCGTGACGGGTATTCATGAGAGCTATATACAGGTTTCCTAAGTTAATTATGCCTCAAATATGTTGTGACATCAGTAAGATGTCTTTCATTATGCCCGAAACGATTTTAAACACAAACTATGCCCCGTAGGGGTAGTTTGCAAACTTTGCATAACTCTTAATCTATAATTCAAACTGATGTCAAACTTTGCATACAAGTTTATATATCAGTAATTAAAGTTTCTACTCCTTTACATTTCCAAAAATCATGTTTTAATGTAATAAGGGCATAACGGTCAACATATGAGCAATTAACGGAAACAAGCATATTAATTGGATAACTAATGAACCAAGGTGTAACATCACAGAGGGTTATTCTAACATGTAACCTAGTCCAATTAAAGCTCTGAGGCATTTCTAAAACATGCCTAAATGGGTCAGAACTGAAAGTCAAAGTGAAAGTCAAACTATGTGACTTTCGGTTCCGAACCGGGTATTTACAGGAAACTGTCGGGTTGAACATGTTTGGACATGTTCTTACACTTATTACTAAGTTATAACAATGATCAAACAGGTTGTATATGATCTACATTGCTAATTATGCATAAATTGTATTTTAAGTATCATGTTGACTTTTTCTTAGTAAGTTTGACCCGACTTTTGACCTGTTTAGAGTGGTAATCAGGGGGAACCCTTTTGAGGGTTTATTACCCACATAATTACCAACTTATAATTACTTTTAATTTGAGATATGACTGAGCCATTATTGACTAATCTCGAAGTCAAACCGTAATTACGATGGTTTGACTTTTAGCTAAATAACTAAGCTAAACTTAATTAGAAAGGTCAAGCAGAGTGTTTAATGGTTGATTAGGAAGGCCTCGAGAGTGCTCTTGTGCTCCACAATTGATCAGAAGATTGTTTGATGGATGAATGATCAAGTGTTGCACATAGGAGCCTTATATAGTGAACTAAGGCACCATAGGGAGTTGACAAATAAGTCTAGCACTGACCATGAGTTACCAACATGTGTCCTACAAGTTTAGGGATTGTTTAGGGGCCAAGGGATATGAGGAAAATCGGATAAAATGTCAAGAATCGCGTTTGACAGCAAACAGCACATTCTGTTGGAGGATACCATAGGCTCGCGTAGCGCGAGCCCTCACCCTCATGCAGTCGCGCTACGCTACTGCCTCATCTGGACAGCATTTTGATTTTGTTTGATCTTTGTCTGCCATTGCCTTGTATCAGCCATTAGTTCGAATTGCCTCTTCATGCTTGGCCTCTAAACAACCCCTAAAACTCTAGGGACACTTGTTAGTGAGTTGTGGATGGTTGTAGACTTGTGTGTCAACTTCTTGTGGTGATTAAACCACTATAAAAGGACATGAGTTGCAACCAAGTTCTTCACACCTCATTTCTGCACTTAGGATCATTTGTGGAGCTCAAAACTTCTCTCAAGTGATCTCTGGTCGTTCATAGGACTCTTGTAAGTTTGCTTAACCTTTCTTAATTAAGTTTTAGCTTAGTTTTAGCTTAAAAGTCAAACTGTCGCAATTAACGGTTGACTTAACGATTAGTCATTGTTAGCTCAGTGATTAGTCGAAGTGAAAGTAGTTATAAGTTGGTAATTATGTGGGTAATAAACCCTTAAAAGGGTTCCCCCTGATTCCCACTCTAACTAGGTCAAATGTCAGGTCAAACTTGTGCTTAAAAAGTCAACAGAACGTTTAAGTTCTAATTTATGCATGATTAGCAATGTAGAACACATACAACCCATTTGATCATTAATATAACTTGGTAATTAGTGTAAGAACATGTCTAAACATGTTCAACCCGACAATTTAATGTATAGACCCGGTTCGGAACCGAAAGTCGCAAAGCTTTGACTTTTGCTTTGACTTCAGTTCTGACCCGTTATGGTATGATTTAGAAATACCTTAGAGCTTCATTTGGACCAGGTTACATGCTAGTATAACCCTCTGTGATTATACCCCTCGGTTCATTAGTTATCCGATAAATACGCATGATTCCGTTAATTGCTCATATGTTGACCATTATGCCCTTTTCACCTTAAAACGTGATTCTTGAAAATGTAAAAGAGTAGAAACCTTAATTACTAAATTATAAACTTGTATGCAAAGTTTGACATCAGTTTGAGGTGTAGAATGGGAGTTATGCTCATTAGCGCAAAATGAAGGCTTTATGTCACTTAAACGGCGTAATTAGCGTATAGCCTATTTAAACATACTTTTTAATATCAAACTTAATACCCACTGATGTAATATATTATTTTGGGATTTTTGAAGATTTTTAATTAATTTTAGGCTGAGCATAACTTATAGTCATAGGCTTAATCCGGTAATTGTCGGTTTTGCCCTCACGGGCTATAAAATGAGTTTTACATATCTAATCGACTCCAAACCTTTTGCTACTGATTACACATGATAAATAAATTATTTTAAACCTTCTGGAATAATAAAGATATCAGCTTTATGTATATAACCCGGAAATGGCTCCTAATCGCCTTTCTAAGCGTTTTTAACGCATAGTATGCACTAGAACTATTTTAGACATACAAGGGTTGATACCTACTGATATTTTAGGTAAATTATAATGTTTTAACAGTAAGCAAAAGTTGTTTAACTCAGACTTCAGTTTTGAGCTTTACGGCTTATGTGAAATTACCAAAATGCCCCTACGGTGCATAGTTTGGTTATAATTGATAAATTTCACATATATACTTTACCCTACTGTTATAACTTAGTAAAATAAGTATTTTTACTGATTACATCAGGCCTGTAACTCAGATTAATACTTAAACTCTCTTATAACCTTTTAAATGACCAAACTACCCCTACGGGGCCTAGTTTGTGTTTAAATACGTTTCGGGCATAATGAAAGACATCTTACTGATGTCACAACATATTTGAGGCATAATTAACTTAGGAAACCTGTATATGGCTCTCATGAATACCCGTCACGCTTATTACGCGTTCGGTTCGGTTTATGTAACAAGTTTACATAAATTAGCCGAAACGGATCAAACCTTATCGTTTTATCTCAAAATACTGAATGTGTATGAAATACCCATGTTATACAAGTCTTCAAACTTGTTGGGTCTAAAACACATTCTATTCCGGTCTTCGCTTAATCATGCGTTTGAACCGTATATTTCCTTAAGACTAACCGGTCTAAGCTTAGGCTTAATTAAAGACCCATTAGCATTCTAATTGGTTATTTATACCATCATTCCAGACTAGAGCCTTCCAGTAAATTGTACCTACGCTTACTTAAGTGAATACGGCTGAGTTATTATTTCTTGCTATTTAAGACAGGAGCTAGCTCAGGTAAATACTCTTAACTTATTTTCCCTTATACGGGCTTGGGATACGGTATTATAAAAATACCGCTTGGTCGGGTGTATAAACCTTTTAATCGGAGATGATTAAATTGCATAATCCCGTTTTGATCTGTATTGATTGATAACAAATAACATTAGGGGTTAATGACCGTGTCCGGGATATCCTTGGCTCATTTAAAAAGTGAATGGCCATAACTTAAGCACAAGGTGTAGGCATAACACCTCCTGTTGCGTATGTAAAAGATATACTCATTCGTAAGGCTGTCTTCTTGTGAGTTATATTTATGGTGTGTCGATTAATTTAGACCGGCTTGTATTGTATAATCACCGGCCCTAAATGTTGGACAAACATGTAAATCGGATACAAGATTTTTATTAATAAAATGGTCCCAAGTTATAAGAGATTAATTTTTCCTTGTGCATTTTGATCAATGTGTCAAGATATTTTGTGCCTGGTGCATCTAAATCAATTTTCTTAAACTCTTTTCAAATGAGTCAGTTGAGTGTATTTACCAGAGTAAACTGACGTATTTTCCAAAAGGGTTAAGTGACAGGTACTGAACGTAATTGGCTGGAAGCTCAGGGCGTTAATAAGGAATCTTGCAAGTTCTAGATGCCTGAAGTCTGTTGAACAGTTTTTCTTTTATTTGATCCGCCTGTGGATCCTTTACTTCCGTTGTAATACTTTGATATTACTTTATATTCGGATCGTAATATATATTATCTTTTGCTTCCGCTGTGCATTTATATATTGTGTTGTTTGACTATGATGATATCAACTACGTCACGATACTCCCCACCGGTGACACGTGGAAAGTCGGGGTGTGACAGGTTGGTACAGAGCCAACACTGAGTGAATTGAACACTAGCTTTTTGTGTTTAATCTCAGTTACACAGTTGCACATTCTTGAGTCTAGACAAGAACATAGGACTAATCCTAATTCGTTTTATTTGTTTCTTTTGTTATTTTTCTGATTAGCCCTTGCATGGGCAAGTCATTTTTATTAGAAGTCTCGTTTAGGGCAACCGTATACTTGTTTAAATTTTAAAGGAACGATTATGTTTAAAATACCATTCCTATATTATAAGATCTACCATTATAATAAAATGGCAAAATCTAAAAAGGGGACAAGACCTAGCCTGGTGTCATTATTAAGACGCGGCCAAGATGGCAGTTCCTCAACTTAGGTTCAGATCCTTATTAACATCCCGAGCTAGGATTGTTCTGCGTTTATTATTAAAAAGGGAATCTTAAAGGTAAACCTAGCTTATATGACGAGGCCAAGATGGTAGGACCTATTCAAGAGATTCAAATCCCTGTTAACACCTAAGAACGTGTTAGCACTCTTGACAGATGTGATTCGAGAAAATCACAACAGTCATTCATATATTGGATTCTTCCAATTTTTTTTATCTAGTCTATTGATTTAGAAATCATAGCTTATATCATCCTATAAGATGATCATGTTATAAACAACCCTTAGAAGGGGAATGCCTACGGGCTATAGTTAATGTCCTCTGAGACTAAAGACAGTGGTAGCCTACAACTCCCCGTCAAGAAAAGGTAATGAACTTTGATTCACACCTTAATGCCTCGATTCTCTGAAATCATGGCATATAAATTAAACTTGTCCACGTGACTAGGCCTTTTGTGCTACTAGTAACTTATAATTTAGGATTATGATAAAGATCCTGAACAACTAAATATTTAACAAATTAACTAAAATGTGTATTAAAAACATGGTTAATAAATCGGCAAGAACGATAGTACTGTAAGGGCTTCTAAATAAACCTTGCCCTTATTTTTCTTTTTGTAGCAATTAAAACTACCTACATGGCTGACTCTGACGAGATACAGTCATCCTCTGGAAAACCGCGATGATGATAAGATTAACATAACCAGAGGAGAACTTCGTACACTGATTGATACAGCTGTATCTAAAGCTCTAGAGGAGCAATTTAAGGAGTATAGTGGGACGCATAGTAGAGCCTCATCTGTACCCCACTCTAAGTCTGTCCCTAAAACTCATTCAGAGCCTCATAACAAGCCGCCCTCTAAGAAAGAGGAACCAAAGAAGGATGATGATCGACATTCATCTAATGAACACAATGTTCCATCCAAGAGGATAGTGTTCGATAATGAACCGCGTACCAAGTCCTGTACCTATAAATACTTTGTTTCCTGCAAACCCCGGGATTTCACGGGGGAGAAAGGGGCAATCGATTGTATGACCTGGTTGGAGGAAATGGACACAGTTGTCGATATCAGCGGTTGTGCTGAGAGGGATGTAGTGAAGTATGTGTCCCAATCGTTCAAAGGAGAGGCACTAGCATGGTGGAAGGCTCTCATTCAAGCTACTGGGAAGATCCCACTTTACAACATGTCACGGGAACAGTTTGTTGCTCTCATTATGGAGAACTACTGCCCTCAACACGAGGTTGAGAGGATTGAGTCAGATTTCTTATCATTGGTTGTGACAAATTTAGATTGTCAAGCTTACCTCACCAGTTTCAATACCCTGTCCAGACTGGTTCCTTACTTAGTAACACCAGAACCTAAGAGAATTGCTCGCTTCATTGGGGGTTTAGCCCCAGAAATCAAAGCCAGTGTTAAGGCTTCAAGACCTACTACATTCAGGTCAGCGGCGGATCTGGCGCTATCCCTTACACTCGATGTCGTCAGAAACAAGGCTGCCAAAGCCTCTGAAGATGGAAAGCATGAAAGAGAGGAGGAGAACTCTCAACGATCTGACAAGAAGAAGAAGGGAAGTTCTGAGCATAAGAAAGATTCCGAGTTTAGGAAAAGCTCAAGTCAGTTCAATAACAAGCCCAAATGCAGTAACTGCAGAAAACAACATTCTGGAAAATGTACGATTGACCTAAGTGCTAAATTGTGTGGAATTTGCAAGACCAAGGGTCACAAAACTTTAGATTGCAAGGAGCTGAAGAACGCGACATGTTACAATTGTAACGAGGAAGGGCACATCAAAACCAACTGCCCAAAACTTATAAGGAAGCCTGGGGAGACCAAGGGAACAAATGCATGAGACTCCCAGAGGAACACTCAGGAGATGATGCAGAATAATTATATAGCAGGTATCTTTCCTTATCAAGCAATTTATGCAGAAATTTATTTGATGCTGGCATATATAATTCTATAATGAACGATAACTGTTGAGAACTGTTGTCTCCGCCTGACTAAGACTCTGGTCATTTAATGCGAGGTAGAAAGTGACCGATGATACTTTAGAAAATGCTCCAACAAATCCTAGATTGATATTTTATATCTATTAGGAATCGCTCTTTTCTGATACCCTTATGTCCAACTTTAAAGCTATCCAAATTCATCAGTATAATAAAGACATATGTGACTTTTTGATCCCCTGTCAAAAAGGTGATGGACTAGGTCCAACCCTTAAATGCCATTGATGGTCTTTTGTGACCTAGGCTAAGTGATATTAATATATTTTTAAAATAATGTTCATTAAGAATGTTAGTGCCTTATTGGCCGGTATAGTTTGATGAAACCATGGTTAGTATATGTTAAGGCCATCAGGGTGATGAATAGCAGATGTTGGATTGCAACTAAGTAAATGATTCATCTGGTAATAGGAACTAAATCTCGAGTATGATAAACTCGGATAAGACAACAGTCAATCGCGCCATTGATGATGCGACTCATGCTATTGATACTACAATAGTAAACCGTATAAAGTCCTAATATACCCTCCCTCCAGATAAAGTACATCATCATATGAAATTGATATCTCTTTGATCCCTACTGATTTCGAATACCAAATGGTATGACAAAAGCGCTATATGAGGATTGGCGTATCTTAATATGTTCCATAGATTGCTTCCATGCCTGATCAGTATGGAGGTTTAATGCATGGAACCACAAAGATATCTCAATGATCATATGGTATTAAAGTCAACTAATGGTATTCAAAGAAGATATCCAGAATAGAATTGTCCAAATAAATGTTTCCTAGTAAAGGAATCTGAGGACTCATAGCATAAATGTGTCACTCATTTGACACCAGCAAGGATGATTAAACTAGAGCCTGAGATATGGAAATTCTCTGTAACCTCCTTGTATCTTGATTATCTTCTCCTAAGGCTACCCTGTTTACCTCCTGGGAGGCAGGTAGAGTTAAGGTTTATACCCCTTTTAAGGCTGTGTTATTATGAAATCTCCTAGACGGCTAGTACCATTATTGGGAGAATCGAAAACCCTGGTTAAGTAGTTTTAAGATATAGATTCATAAAGCCTAACTCAATATCCTAAGAATTCCGAATAGTAAATTATGAAAGACAATTCATTTTTCTTAGGCATTGTTTACCGCAACCCTAATTAGACAACGATTAAGAATCGCCATCAGCTACCCAGGATCATCGATTTGTTCGACTAACGGTAAAGATTAGTTATTCCTTAAGATTTGTTTTGAGCAATGGTTGGAATAACCATCTCACCTTAAGATAAGCTTTTCTATAATAGCTGTTATATATGTATCAAGGTGGCTCCTTTGGAGACCTTGTATAGATGAAATATCAAGACATCCGTTGGATGGACGAGACTTTGGAAAGTCCACTTATCTGAATCCGAAAGTTGCATTGGAAACAACGAATAAGATCATACAAATCCCTAATCATCTGTAAGATGCCAGTATTCGGCAGAAAATCAAGAATTAATGAAAATAGCAAACCTCCTAAATTCTTGTTAAGATTAAGGTTCAACAAAGGATATCACCCAGGAAGGGTGTGCCAAATTGTTAAATAATCAGGCTAGTTAAGCTCTGAGTATATGGAATCATTCAAAGGATTCGAATGTATCAAGATTAAATAGCTTACGAGCTAAGACCTAATTAAAGAACTTAGTGGAATTCACAATGTGTTCCACATCTGAAATCTGAAGAAGTGCTTCGCTGATGAATCACTGGTTATACCACATACAGATGTGCAGATTTATTATATAATGAGCGACATATGTCGATTAAGGATCGACAGGTGAAGAAGTTCCAAAAGAATACATGTACCTAATATAGGAGTCATTTTTTGGAGCTTGGAAAGACTCCAGATATGCTATGGAAGTTAAGTCCATTATGCGACAAAAAGTACTTCCGGCATTTAAAAAATCTCGAGGTCGAGATTTCTTTTAAGGGGGTGAGGATGTAACACCTCGAAAATTCACGTCCTATAATGTATTGACACGTGTCATATGCTTGAACGTGTGAAAGAATGTTCGGAAAGGACTGAAGTTGACAATCATGAAAAGTATATGAAAAATACGAGTTCTGAATGTCAACGGTGAATAAATATATTGTACATTAACCCTACATGATGTTTATAGCATCAAACGAATAAATCATGGATCATGCGAAGCTAAAAGTGAGAAATTACAAACTACAGGGGTTAAATGTGTCAACATGTTTAAGATATACCTCTGAGTGACCTTTTGACAAACCCGAAGCTTTGTAATGGTAAATTATGCTCACTAGAATGCACGATATAAATTTCGTAAAGTTTCGTTATCGTATTAGAAAGTTATGATCAAATTCGTGTGCGAGGGGTTAAAGCGTCAACGTTGAAAGTTAGGACTTTTTGGGTAACAATTAAGTTAACCGAGGACTTAACAAAGTGGGTATATGTCTTGAAGCCCTTATACGTCAATTACGAGGGCTCAAAATGCAAGAAAATAAGGTCTAATCAAAGTTTGAAGAGCCAAGGACCAAAACTGCAATTTATAAAAATTTTGTTGGAGGATACCATAGGCTCGCGTAGCGCGAGCCCTCACCCTCATGCAGTCGCGCTACGCGACTGCCTCATCTGGACAGCATTTTGATTTTGTTTGATCTTTGTCTGCCATTGCCTTGTATCAGCCATTAGTTCGAATTGCCTCTTCATGCTTGGCCTCTAAACAACCCCTAAAACTCTAGGGACACTTGTTAGTGAGTTGTGGATGGTTGTAGACTTGTGTGTCAACTTCTTGTGGTGATTAAACCACTATAAAAGGACATGAGTTGCAACCAAGTTCTTCACACCTCATTTCTGCACTTAGGATCATTTGTGGAGCTCAAAACTTCTCTCAAGTGATCTCTGGTCGTTCATAGGACTCTTGTAAGTTTGCTTAACCTTTCTTAATTAAGTTTTAGCTTAGTTTTAGCTTAAAAGTCAAACTGTCGCAATTAACGGTTGACTTAACGATTAGTCATTGTTAGCTCAGTGATTAGTCGAAGTGAAAGTAGTTATAAGTTGGTAATTATGTGGGTAATAAA
The DNA here is from genome assembly GCA_030545235.1 of Helianthus tuberosus. NCBI lineage: Eukaryota > Viridiplantae > Streptophyta > Magnoliopsida > Asterales > Asteraceae > Helianthus > Helianthus tuberosus. The sequence goes on along the minus strand of CM060438.1, from coordinate 27,389,957 downwards.
CCCTTAAAAGGGTTCCCCCTGATTCCCACTCTAACTAGGTCAAATGTCAGGTCAAACTTGTGCTTAAAAAGTCAACAGAACGTTTAAGTTCTAATTTATGCATGATTAGCAATGTAGAACACATACAACCCATTTGATCATTAATATAACTTGGTAATTAGTGTAAGAACATGTCTAAACATGTTCAACCCGACAATTTAATGTATAGACCCGGTTCGGAACCGAAAGTCGCAAAGCTTTGACTTTTGCTTTGACTTCAGTTCTGACCCGTTATGGTATGATTTAGAAATACCTTAGAGCTTCATTTGGACCAGGTTACATGCTAGTATAACCCTCTGTGATTATACCCCTCGGTTCATTAGTTATCCGATAAATACGCATGATTCCGTTAATTGCTCATATGTTGACCATTATGCCCTTTTCACCTTAAAACGTGATTCTTGAAAATGTAAAAGAGTAGAAACCTTAATTACTAAATTATAAACTTGTATGCAAAGTTTGACATCAGTTTGAGGTGTAGAATGGGAGTTATGCTCATTAGCGCAAAATGAAGGCTTTATGTCACTTAAACGGCGTAATTAGCGTATAGCCTATTTAAACATACTTTTTAATATCAAACTTAATACCCACTGATGTAATATATTATTTTGGGATTTTTGAAGATTTTTAATTAATTTTAGGCTGAGCATAACTTATAGTCATAGGCTTAATCCGGTAATTGTCGGTTTTGCCCTCACGGGCTATAAAATGAGTTTTACATATCTAATCGACTCCAAACCTTTTGCTACTGATTACACATGATAAATAAATTATTTTAAACCTTCTGGAATAATAAAGATATCAGCTTTATGTATATAACCCGGAAATGGCTCCTAATCGCCTTTCTAAGCGTTTTTAACGCATAGTATGCACTAGAACTATTTTAGACATACAAGGGTTGATACCTACTGATATTTTAGGTAAATTATAATGTTTTAACAGTAAGCAAAAGTTGTTTAACTCAGACTTCAGTTTTGAGCTTTACGGCTTATGTGAAATTACCAAAATGCCCCTACGGTGCATAGTTTGGTTATAATTGATAAATTTCACATATATACTTTACCCTACTGTTATAACTTAGTAAAATAAGTATTTTTACTGATTACATCAGGCCTGTAACTCAGATTAATACTTAAACTCTCTTATAACCTTTTAAATGACCAAACTACCCCTACGGGGCCTAGTTTGTGTTTAAATACGTTTCGGGCATAATGAAAGACATCTTACTGATGTCACAACATATTTGAGGCATAATTAACTTAGGAAACCTGTATATGGCTCTCATGAATACCCGTCACGCTTATTACGCGTTCGGTTCGGTTTATGTAACAAGTTTACATAAATTAGCCGAAACGGATCAAACCTTATCGTTTTATCTCAAAATCCTGAATGTGTATGAAATACCCATGTTATACAAGTCTTCAAACTTGTCGGGTCTAAAACACATTCTATTCCGGTCTTCGCTTAATCATGCGTTTGAACCGTATATTTCCTTAAGACTAACCGGTCTAAGCTTAGGCTTAATTAAAGACCCATTAGCATTCTAATTGGTTATTTATACCATCATTCCAGACTAGAGCCTTCCAGTAAATTGTACCTACGCTTACTTAAGTGAATACGACTGAGTTATTAATTCTTGCTATTTAAGACAGGAGCTAGCTCAGGTAAATACTCTTAACTTATTTTCCCTTATACGGGCTTGGGATACGGTATTATAAAAATACCGCTTGGTCGGGTGTATAAACCTTTTAATCGGAGATGATTAAATTGCATAATCCCGTTTTGATCTGTATTGATTGATAACAAATAACATTAGGGGTTAATGACCGTGTCCGGGATATCCTTGGCTCATTTAAAAAGTGAATGGCCATAACTTAAGCACAAGGTGTAGGCATAACACCTCCTGTTGCGTATGTAAAAGATATACTCATTCGTAAGGCTGTCTTCTTGTGAGTTATATTTATGGTGTGTCGATTAATTTAGACCGGCTTGTATTGTATAATCACCGGCCCTAAATGTTGGACAAACATGTAAATCGGATACAAGATTTTTATTAATAAAATGGTCCCAAGTTATAAGAGATTAATTTTTCCTTGTGCATTTTGATCAATGTGTCAAGATATTTTGTGCCTGGTGCATCTAAATCAATTTTCTTAAACTCTTTTCAAATGAGTCAGTTGAGTGTATTTACCAGAGTAAACTGACGTATTTTCCAAAAGGGTTAAGTGACAGGTACTGAACGTAATTGGCTGGAAGCTCAGGGCGTTAATAAGGAATCTTGCAAGTTCTAGATGCCTGAAGTCTGTTGAACAGTTTTTCTTTTATTTGATCCGCCTGTGGATCCTTTACTTCCGTTGTAATACTTTGATATTACTTTATATTCGGATCGTAATATATATTATCTTTTGCTTCCGCTGTGCATTTATATATTGTGTTGTTTGACTATGATGATATCAACTACGTCACGATACTCCCCACCGGTGACACGTGGAAAGTCGGGGTGTGACAGGTTGGTACAGAGCCAACACTGAGTGAATTGAACACTAGCTTTTTGTGTTTAATCTCAGTTACACAGTTGCACATTCTTGAGTCTAGACAAGAACATAGGACTAATCCTAATTCGTTTTATTTGTTTCTTTTGTTATTTTTCTGATTAGCCCTTGCATGGGCAAGTCATTTTTATTAGAAGTCTCGTTTAGGGCAACCGTATACTTGTTTAAATTTTAAAGGAACGATTATGTTTAAAATACCATTCCTATATTATAAGATCTACCATTATAATAAAATGGCAAAATCTAAAAAGGGGACAAGACCTAGCCTGGTGTCATTATTAAGACGCGGCCAAGATGGCAGTTCCTCAACTTAGGTTCAGATCCTTATTAACATCCCGAGCTAGGATTGTTCTGCGTTTATTATTAAAAAGGGAATCTTAAAGGTAAACCTAGCTTATATGACGAGGCCAAGATGGTAGGACCTATTCAAGAGATTCAAATCCCTGTTAACACCTAAGAACGTGTTAGCACTCTTGACAGATGTGATTCGAGAAAATCACAACAGTCATTCATATATTGGATTCTTCCAATTTTTTTTATCTAGTCTATTGATTTAGAAATCATAGCTTATATCATCCTATAAGATGATCATGTTATAAACAACCCTTAGAAGGGGAATGCCTACGGGCTATAGTTAATGTCCTCTGAGACTAAAGACAGTGGTAGCCTACAACTCCCCGTCAAGAAAAGGTAATGAACTTTGATTCACACCTTAATGCCTCGATTCTCTGAAATCATGGCATATAAATTAAACTTGTCCACGTGACTAGGCCTTTTGTGCTACTAGTAACTTATAATTTAGGATTATGATAAAGATCCTGAACAACTAAATATTTAACAAATTAACTAAAATGTGTATTAAAAACATGGTTAATAAATCGGCAAGAACGATAGTACTGTAAGGGCTTCTAAATAAACCTTGCCCTTATTTTTCTTTTTGTAGCAATTAAAACTACCTACATGGCTGACTCTGACGAGATACAGTCATCCTCTGGAAAACCGCGATGATGATAAGATTAACATAACCAGAGGAGAACTTCGTACACTGATTGATACAGCTGTATCTAAAGCTCTAGAGGAGCAATTTAAGGAGTATAGTGGGACGCATAGTAGAGCCTCATCTGTACCCCACTCTAAGTCTGTCCCTAAAACTCATTCAGAGCCTCATAACAAGCCGCCCTCTAAGAAAGAGGAACCAAAGAAGGATGATGATCGACATTCATCTAATGAACACAGTGTTCCATCCAAGAGGATAGTGTTCGATAATGAACCGCGTACCAAGTCCTGTACCTATAAATACTTTGTTTCCTGCAAACCCCGGGATTTCACGGGGGAGAAAGGGGCAATCGATTGTATGACCTGGTTGGAGGAAATGGACACAGTTGTCGATATCAGCGGTTGTGCTGAGAGGGATGTAGTGAAGTATGTGTCCCAATCGTTCAAAGGAGAGGCACTAGCATGGTGGAAGGCTCTCATTCAAGCTACTGGGAAGATCCCACTTTACAACATGTCACGGGAACAGTTTGTTGCTCTCATTATGGAGAACTACTGCCCTCAACACGAGGTTGAGAGGATTGAGTCAGATTTCTTATCATTGGTTGTGACAAATTTAGATTGTCAAGCTTACCTCACCAGTTTCAATACCCTGTCCAGACTGGTTCCTTACTTAGTAACACCAGAACCTAAGAGAATTGCTCGCTTCATTGGGGGTTTAGCCCCAGAAATCAAAGCCAGTGTTAAGGCTTCAAGACCTACTACATTCAGGTCAGCGGCGGATCTGGCGCTATCCCTTACACTCGATGTCGTCAGAAACAAGGCTGCCAAAGCCTCTGAAGATGGAAAGCATGAAAGAGAGGAGGAGAACTCTCAACGATCTGACAAGAAGAAGAAGGGAAGTTCTGAGCATAAGAAAGATTCCGAGTTTAGGAAAAGCTCAAGTCAGTTCAATAACAAGCCCAAATGCAGTAACTGCAGAAAACAACATTCTGGAAAATGTACGATTGACCTAAGTGCTAAATTGTGTGGAATTTGCAAGACCAAGGGTCACAAAACTTTAGATTGCAAGGAGCTGAAGAACGCGACATGTTACAATTGTAACGAGGAAGGGCACATCAAAACCAACTGCCCAAAACTTATAAGGAAGCCTGGGGAGACCAAGGGAACAAATGCATGAGACTCCCAGAGGAACACTCAGGAGATGATGCAGAATAATTATATAGCAGGTATCTTTCCTTATCAAGCAATTTATGCAGAAATTTATTTGATGCTGGCATATATAATTCTATAATGAACGATAACTGTTGAGAACTGTTGTCTCCGCCTGACTAAGACTCTGGTCATTTAATGCGAGGTAGAAAGTGACCGATGATACTTTAGAAAATGCTCCAACAAATCCTAGATTGATATTTTATATCTATTAGGAATCGCTCTTTTCTGATACCCTTATGTCCAACTTTAAAGCTATCCAAATTCATCAGTATAATAAAGACATATGTGACTTTTTGATCCCCTGTCAAAAAGGTGATGGACTAGGTCCAACCCTTAAATGCCATTGATGGTCTTTTGTGACCTAGGCTAAGTGATATTAATATATTTTTAAAATAATGTTCATTAAGAATGTTAGTGCCTTATTGGCCGGTATAGTTTGATGAAACCATGGTTAGTATATGTTAAGGCCATCAGGGTGATGAATAGCAGATGTTGGATTGCAACTAAGTAAATGATTCATCTGGTAATAGGAACTAAATCTCGAGTATGATAAACTCGGATAAGACAACAGTCAATCGCGCCATTGATGATGCGACTCATGCTATTGATACTACAATAGTAAACCGTATAAAGTCCTAATATACCCTCCCTCCAGATAAAGTACATCATCATATGAAATTGATATCTCTTTGATCCCTACTGATTTCGAATACCAAATGGTATGACAAAAGCGCTATATGAGGATTGGCGTATCTTAATATGTTCCATAGATTGCTTCCATGCCTGATCAGTATGGAGGTTTAATGCATGGAACCACAAAGATATCTCAATGATCATATGGTATTAAAGTCAACTAATGGTATTCAAAGAAGATATCCAGAATAGAATTGTCCAAATAAATGTTTCCTAGTAAAGGAATCTGAGGACTCATAGCATAAATGTGTCACTCATTTGACACCAGCAAGGATGATTAAACTAGAGCCTGAGATATGGAAATTCTCTGTAACCTCTTTGTATCTTGATTATCTTCTCCTAAGGCTACCCTGTTTACCTCCTGGGAGGCAGGTAGAGTTAAGGTTTATACCCCTTTTAAGGCTGTGTTATTATGAAATCTCCTAGACGGCTAGTACCATTATTGGGAGAATCGAAAACCCTGGTTAAGTAGTTTTAAGATATAGATTCATAAAGCCTAACTCAATATCCTAAGAATTCCGAATAGTAAATTATGAAAGACAGTTCATTTTGCTTAGGCATTGTTTACCGCAACCCTAATTAGACAACGATTAAGAATCGCCATCAGCTACCCAGGATCATCGATTTGTTCGACTAACGGTAAAGATTAGTTATTCCTTAAGATTTGTTTTGAGCAATGGTTGGAATAACCATCTCACCTTAAGATAAGCTTTTCTATAATAGCTGTTATATATGTATCAAGGTGGCTCCTTTGGAGACCTTGTATAGATGAAATATCAAGACATCCATTGGATGGACGAGACTTTGGAAAGTCCACTTATCTGAATCCGAAAGTTGCATTGGAAACAACGAATAAGATCATACAAATCCCTAATCATCTGTAAGATGCCAGTATTCGGCAGAAAATCAAGAATTAATGAAAATAGCAAACCTCCTAAATTCTTGTTAAGATTAAGGTTCAACAAAGGATATCACCCAGGAAGGGTGTGCCAAATTGTTAAATAATCAGGCTAGTTAAGCTCTGAGTATATGGAATCATTCAAAGGATTCGAATGTATCAAGATTAAATAGCTTACGAGCTAAGACCTAATTAAAGAACTCAGTGGAATTCACAATGTGTTCCACATCTGAAATCTGAAGAAGTGCTTCGCTGATGAATCACTGGTTATACCACATACAGATGTGCAGATTTATTATATAATGAGCGACATATGTCGATTAAGGATCGACAGGTGAAGAAGTTCCAAAAGAATACATGTACCTAATATAGGAGTCATTTTTTGGAGCTTGGAAAGACTCCAGATATGCTATGGAAGTTAAGTCCATTATGCGACAAAAAGTACTTCCGGCATTTAAAAAATCTCGAGGTCGAGATTTCTTTTAAGGGGGTGAGGATGTAACACCTCGAAAATTCACGTCCTATAATGTATTGACACGTGTCATATGCTTGAACGTGTGAAAGAATGTTCGGAAAGGACTGAAGTTGACAATCATGAAAAGTATATGAAAAATACGAGTTCTGAATGTCAACGGTGAATAAATATATTGTACATTAACCCTACATGATGTTTATAGCATCAAACGAATAAATCATGGATCATGCGAAGCTAAAAGTGAGAAATTACAAACTACAGGGGTTAAATGTGTCAACATGTTTAAGATATACCTCTGAGTGACCTTTTGACAAACCCGAAGCTTTGTAATGGTAAATTATGCTCACTAGAATGCACGATATAAATTTCGTAAAGTTTCGTTATCGTATTAGAAAGTTATGATCAAATTCGTGTGCGAGGGGTTAAAGCGTCAACGTTGAAAGTTAGGACTTTTTGGGTAACAATTAAGTTAACCGGGGACTTAACAAAGTGGGTATATGTCTTGAAGCCCTTATACGTCAATTACGAGGGCTCAAAATGCAAGAAAATAAGGTCTAATCAAAGTTTGAAGAGCCAAGGACCAAAACTGCAATTTATAAAAATTTTGTTGGAGGATACCATAGGCTCGCGTAGCGCGAGCCCTCACCCTCATGCAGTCGCGCTACGCGACTGCCTCATCTGGACAGCATTTTGATTTTGTTTGATCTTTGTCTGCCATTGCCTTGTATCAGCCATTAGTTCGAATTGCCTCTTCATGCTTGGCCTCTAAACAACCCCTAAAACTCTAGGGACACTTGTTAGTGAGTTGTGGATGGTTGTAGACTTGTGTGTCAACTTCTTGTGGTGATTAAACCACTATAAAAGGACATGAGTTGCAACCAAGTTCTTCACACCTCATTTCTGCACTTAGGATCATTTGTGGAGCTCAAAACTTCTCTCAAGTGATCTCTGGTCGTTCATAGGACTCTTGTAAGTTTGCTTAACCTTTCTTAATTAAGTTTTAGCTTAGTTTTAGCTTAAAAGTCAAACTGTCGCAATTAACGGTTGACTTAACGATTAGTCATTGTTAGCTCAGTGATTAGTCGAAGTGAAAGTAGTTATAAGTTGGTAATTATGTGGGTAATAAACCCTTAAAAGGGTTCCCCCTGATTCCCACTCTAACTAGGTCAAATGTCAGGTCAAACTTGTGCTTAAAAAGTCAACAGAACGTTTAAGTTCTAATTTATGCATGATTAGCAATGTAGAACACATACAACCCATTTGATCATTAATATAACTTGGTAATTAGTGTAAGAACATGTCTAAACATGTTCAACCCGACAATTTAATGTATAGACCCGGTTCGGAACCGAAAGTCGCAAAGCTTTGACTTTTGCTTTGACTTCAGTTCTGACCCGTTATGGTATGATTTAGAAATACCTTAGAGCTTCATTTGGACCAGGTTACATGCTAGTATAACCCTCTGTGATTATACGCCTCGGTTCATTAGTTATCCGATAAATACGCATGATTCCGTTAATTGCTCATATGTTGACCATTATGCCCTTTTCACCTTAAAACGTGATTCTTGAAAATGTAAAAGAGTAGAAACCTTAATTACTAAATTATAAACTTGTATGCAAAGTTTGACATCAGTTTGAGGTGTAGAATGGGAGTTATGCTCATTAGCGCAAAATGAAGGCTTTATGTCACTTAAACGGCGTAATTAGCGTATAGCCTATTTAAACATACTTTTTAATATCAAACTTAATACCCACTGATGTAATATATTATTTTGGGATTTTTGAAGATTTTTAATTAATTTTAGGCTGAGCATAACTTATAGTCATAGGCTTAATCCGGTAATTGTCGGTTTTGCCCTCACGGGCTATAAAATGAGTTTTACATATCTAATCGACTCCAAACCTTTTGCTACTGATTACACATGATAAATAAATTATTTTAAACCTTCTGGAATAATAAAGATATCAGCTTTATGTATATAACCCGGAAATGGCTCCTAATCGCCTTTCTAAGCGTTTTTAACGCATAGTATGCACTAGAACTATTTTAGACATACAAGGGTTGATACCTACTGATATTTTAGGTAAATTATAATGTTTTAACAGTAAGCAAAAGTTGTTTAACTCAGACTTCAGTTTTGAGCTTTACGGCTTATGTGAAATTACCAAAATGCCCCTACGGTGCATAGTTTGGTTATAATTGATAAATTTCACATATATACTTTACCCTACTGTTATAACTTAGTAAAATAAGTATTTTTACTGATTACATCAGGCCTGTAACTCAGATTAATACTTAAACTCTCTTATAACCTTTTAAATGACCAAACTACCCCTACGGGGCCTAGTTTGTGTTTAAATACGTTTCGGGCATAATGAAAGACATCTTACTGATGTCACAACATATTTGAGGCATAATTAACTTAGGAAACCTGTATATGGCTCTCATGAATACCCGTCACGCTTATTACGCGTTCGGTTCGGTTTATGTAACAAGTTTACATAAATTAGCCGAAACGGATCAAACCTTATCGTTTTATCTCAAAATCCTGAATGTGTATGAAATACCCATGTTATACAAGTCTTCAAACTTGTCGGGTCTAAAACACATTCTATTCCGGTCTTCGCTTAATCATGCGTTTGAACCGTATATTTCCTTAAGACTAACCGGTCTAAGCTTAGGCTTAATTAAAGACCCATTAGCATTCTAATTGGTTATTTATACCATCATTCCAGACTAGAGCCTTCCAGTAAATTGTACCTACGCTTACTTAAGTGAATACGACTGAGTTATTAATTCTTGCTATTTAAGACAGGAGCTAGCTCAGGTAAATACTCTTAACTTATTTTCCCTTATACGGGCTTGGGATACGGTATTATAAAAATACCGCTTGGTCGGGTGTATAAACCTTTTAATCGGAGATGATTAAATTGCATAATCCCGTTTTGATCTGTATTGATTGATAACAAATAACATTAGGGGTTAATGACCGTGTCCGGGATATCCTTGGCTCATTTAAAAAGTGAATGGCCATAACTTAAGCACAAGGTGTAGGCATAACACCTCCTGTTGCGTATGTAAAAGATATACTCATTCGTAAGGCTGTCTTCTTGTGAGTTATATTTATGGTGTGTCGATTAATTTAGACCGGCTTGTATTGTATAATCACCGGCCCTAAATGTTGGACAAACATGTAAATCGGATACAAGATTTTTATTAATAAAATGGTCCCAAGTTATAAGAGATTAATTTTTCCTTGTGCATTTTGATCAATGTGTCAAGATATTTTGTGCCTGGTGCATCTAAATCAATTTTCTTAAACTCTTTTCAAATGAGTCAGTTGAGTGTATTTACCAGAGTAAACTGACGTATTTTCCAAAAGGGTTAAGTGACAGGTACTGAACGTAATTGGCTGGAAGCTCAGGGCGTTAATAAGGAATCTTGCAAGTTCTAGATGCCTGAAGTCTGTTGAACAGTTTTTCTTTTATTTGATCCGCCTGTGGATCCTTTACTTCCGTTGTAATACTTTGATATTACTTTATATTCGGATCGTAATATATATTATCTTTTGCTTCCGCTGTGCATTTATATATTGTGTTGTTTGACTATGATGATATCAACTACGTCACGATACTCCCCACCGGTGACACGTGGAAAGTCGGGGTGTGACAGGTTGGTACAGAGCCAACACTGAGTGAATTGAACACTAGCTTTTTGTGTTTAATCTCAGTTACACAGTTGCACATTCTTGAGTCTAGACAAGAACATAGGACTAATCCTAATTCGTTTTATTTGTTTCTTTTGTTATTTTTCTGATTAGCCCTTGCATGGGCAAGTCATTTTTATTAGAAGTCTCGTTTAGGGCAACCGTATACTTGTTTAAATTTTAAAGGAACGATTATGTTTAAAATACCATTCCTATATTATAAGATCTACCATTATAATAAAATGGCAAAATCTAAAAAGGGGACAAGACCTAGCCTGGTGTCATTATTAAGACGCGGCCAAGATGGCAGTTCCTCAACTTAGGTTCAGATCCTTATTAACATCCCGAGCTAGGATTGTTCTGCGTTTATTATTAAAAAGGGAATCTTAAAGGTAAACCTAGCTTATATGACGAGGCCAAGATGGTAGGACCTATTCAAGAGATTCAAATCCCTGTTAACACCTAAGAACGTGTTAGCACTCTTGACAGATGTGATTCGAGAAAATCACAACAGTCATTCATATATTGGATTCTTCCAATTTTTTTTATCTAGTCTATTGATTTAGAAATCATAGCTTATATCATCCTATAAGATGATCATGTTATAAACAACCCTTAGAAGGGGAATGCCTACGGGCTATAGTTAATGTCCTCTGAGACTAAAGACAGTGGTAGCCTACAACTCCCCGTCAAGAAAAGGTAATGAACTTTGATTCACACCTTAATGCCTCGATTCTCTGAAATCATGGCATATAAATTAAACTTGTCCACGTGACTAGGCCTTTTGTGCTACTAGTAACTTATAATTTAGGATTATGATAAAGATCCTGAACAACTAAATATTTAACAAATTAACTAAAATGTGTATTAAAAACATGGTTAATAAATCGGCAAGAACGATAGTACTGTAAGGGCTTCTAAATAAACCTTGCCCTTATTTTTCTTTTTGTAGCAATTAAAACTACCTACATGGCTGACTCTGACGAGATACAGTCATCCTCTGGAAAACCGCGATGATGATAAGATTAACATAACCAGAGGAGAACTTCGTACACTGATTGATACAGCTGTATCTAAAGCTCTAGAGGAGCAATTTAAGGAGTATAGTGGGACGCATAGTAGAGCCTCATCTGTACCCCACTCTAAGTCTGTCCCTAAAACTCATTCAGAGCCTCATAACAAGCCGCCCTCTAAGAAAGAGGAACCAAAGAAGGATGATGATCGACATTCATCTAATGAACACATTGTTCCATCCAAGAGGATAGTGTTCGATAATGAACCGCGTACCAAGTCCTGTACCTATAAATACTTTGTTTCCTGCAAACCCCGGGATTTCACGGGGGAGAAAGGGGCAATCGATTGTATGACCTGGTTGGAGGAAATGGACACAGTTGTCGATATCAGCGGTTGTGCTGAGAGGGATGTAGTGAAGTATGTGTCCCAATCGTTCAAAGGAGAGGCACTAGCATGGTGGAAGGCTCTCATTCAAGCTACTGGGAAGATCCCACTTTACAACATGTCATGGGAACAGTTTGTTGCTCTCATTATGGAGAACTACTGCCCTCAACACGAGGTTGAGAGGATTGAGTCAGATTTCTTATCATTGGTTGTGACAAATTTAGATTGTCAAGCTTACCTCACCAGTTTCAATACCCTGTCCAGACTGGTTCCTTACTTAGTAACACCAGAACCTAAGAGAATTGCTCGCTTCATTGGGGGTTTAGCCCCAGAAATCAAAGCCAGTGTTAAGGCTTCAAGACCTACTACATTCAGGTCAGCGGCGGATCTGGCGCTATCCCTTACACTCGATGTCGTCAGAAACAAGGCTGCCAAAGCCTCTGAAGATGGAAAGCATGAAAGAGAGGAGGAGAACTCTCAACGATCTGACAAGAAGAAGAAGGGAAGTTCTGAGCATAAGAAAGATTCTGAGTTTAGGAAAAGCTCAAGTCAGTTCAATAACAAGCCCAAATGCAGTAACTGCAGAAAACAACATTCTGGAAAATGTACGATTGACCTAAGTGCTAAATTGTGTGGAATTTGCAAGACCAAGGGTCACAAAACTTTAGATTGCAAGGAGCTGAAGAACGCGACATGTTACAATTGTAACGAGGAAGGGCACATCAAAACCAACTGCCCAAAACTTATAAGGAAGCCTGGGGAGACCAAGGGAACAAATGCATGAGACTCCCAGAGGAACACTCAGGAGATGATGCAGAATAATTATATAGCAGGTATCTTTCCTTATCAAGCAATTTATGCAGAAATTTATTTGATGCTGGCATATATAATTCTATAATGAACGATAACTGTTGAGAACTGTTGTCTCCGCCTGACTAAGACTCTGGTCATTTAATGCGAGGTAGAAAGTGACCGATGATACTTTAGAAAATGCTCCAACAAATCCTAGATTGATATTTTATATCTATTAGGAATCGCTCTTTTCTGATACCCTTATGTCCAACTTTAAAGCTATCCAAATTCATCAGTATAATAAAGACATATGTGACTTTTTGATCCCCTGTCAAAAAGGTGATGGACTAGGTCCAACCCTTAAATGCCATTGATGGTCTTTTGTGACCTAGGCTAAGTGATATTAATATATTTTTAAAATAATGTTCATTAAGAATGTTAGTGCCTTATTGGCCGGTATAGTTTGATGAAACCATGGTTAGTATATGTTAAGGCCATCAGGGTGATGAATAGCAGATGTTGGATTGCAACTAAGTAAATGATTCATCTGGTAATAGGAACTAAATCTCGAGTATGATAAACTCGGATAAGACAACAGTCAATCGCGCCATTGATGATGCGACTCATGCTATTGATACTACAATAGTAAACCGTATAAAGTCCTAATATACCCTCCCTCCAGATAAAGTACATCATCATATGAAATTGATATCTCTTTGATCCCTACTGATTTCGAATACCAAATGGTATGACAAAAGCGCTATATGAGGATTGGCGTATCTTAATATGTTCCATAGATTGCTTCCATGCCTGATCAGTATGGAGGTTTAATGCATGGAACCACAAAGATATCTCAATGATCATATGGTATTAAAGTCAACTAATGGTATTCAAAGAAGATATCCAGAATAGAATTGTCCAAATAAATGTTTCCTAGTAAAGGAATCTGAGGACTCATAGCATAAATGTGTCACTCATTTGACACCAGCAAGGATGATTAAACTAGAGCCTGAGATATGGAAATTCTCTGTAACCTCCTTGTATCTTGATTATCTTCTCCTAAGGCTACCCTGTTTACCTCCTGGGAGGCAGGTAGAGTTAAGGTTTATACCCCTTTTAAGGCTGTGTTATTATGAAATCTCCTAGACGGCTAGTACCATTATTGGGAGAATCGAAAACCCTGGTTAAGTAGTTTTAAGATATAGATTCATAAAGCCTAACTCAATATCCTAAGAATTCCGAATAGTAAATTATGAAAGACAGTTCATTTTGCTTAGGCATTGTTTACCGCAACCCTAATTAGACAACGATTAAGAATCGCCATCAGCTACCCAGGATCATCGATTTGTTTGACTAACGGTAAAGATTAGTTATTCCTTAAGATTTGTTTTGAGCAATGGTTGGAATAACCATCTCACCTTAAGATAAGCTTTTCTATAATAGCTGTTATATATGTATCAAGGTGGCTCCTTTGGAGACCTTGTATAGATGAAATATCAAGACATCCGTTGGATGGACGAGACTTTGGAAAGTCCACTTATCTGAATCCGAAAGTTGCATTGGAAACAACGAATAAGATCATACAAATCCCTAATCATCTGTAAGATGCCAGTATTCGGCAGAAAATCAAGAATTAATGAAAATAGCAAACCTCCTAAATTCTTGTTAAGATTAAGGTTCAACAAAGGATATCACCCAGGAAGGGTGTGCCAAATTGTTAAATAATCAGGCTAGTTAAGCTCTGAGTATATGGAATCATTCAAAGGATTCGAATGTATCAAGATTAAATAGCTTACGAGCTAAGACCTAATTAAAGAACTCAGTGGAATTCACAATGTGTTCCACATCTGAAATCTGAAGAAGTGCTTCGCTGATGAATCACTGGTTATACCACATACAGATGTGCAGATTTATTATATAATGAGCGACATATGTCGATTAAGGATCGACAGGTGAAGAAGTTCCAAAAGAATACATGTACCTAATATAGGAGTCATTTTTTGGAGCTTGGAAAGACTCCAGATATGCTATGGAAGTTAAGTCCATTATGCGACAAAAAGTACTTCCGGCATTTAAAAAATCTCGAGGTCGAGATTTCTTTTAAGGGGGTGAGGATGTAACACCTCGAAAATTCACGTCCTATAATGTATTGACACGTGTCATATGCTTGAACGTGTGAAAGAATGTTCGGAAAGGACTGAAGTTGACAATCATGAAAAGTATATGAAAAATACGAGTTCTGAATGTCAACGGTGAATAAATATATTGTACATTAACCCTACATGATGTTTATAGCATCAAACGAATAAATCATGGATCATGCGAAGCTAAAAGTGAGAAATTACAAACTACAGGGGTTAAATGTGTCAACATGTTTAAGATATACCTCTGAGTGACCTTTTGACAAACCCGAAGCTTTGTAATGGTAAATTATGCTCACTAGAATGCACGATATAAATTTCGTAAAGTTTCGTTATCGTATTAGAAAGTTATGATCAAATTCGTGTGCGAGGGGTTAAAGCGTCAACGTTGAAAGTTAGGACTTTTTGGGTAACAATTAAGTTAACCGGGGACTTAACAAAGTGGGTATATGTCTTGAAGCCCTTATACGTCAATTACGAGGGCTCAAAATGCAAGAAAATAAGGTCTAATCAAAGTTTGAAGAGCCAAGGACCAAAACTGCAATTTATAAAAATTTTGTTGGAGGCCAAGCATGAAGAGGCAATTCGAACTAATGGCTGATACAAGGCAATGGCAGACAAAGATCAAACAAAATCAAAATGCTGTCCAGATGAGGCAGTCGCGTAGCGCGACTGCATGAGGGTGAGGGCTCGCGCTACGCGAGCCTATGTATATAACCCGGAAATGGCTCCTAATCGCCTTTCTAAGCGTTTTTAACGCATAGTATGCACTAGAACTATTTTAGACATACAAGGGTTGATACCTACTGATATTTTAGGTAAATTATAATGTTTTAACAGTAAGCAAAAGTTGTTTAACTCAGACTTCAGTTTTGAGCTTTACGGCTTATGTGAAATTACCAAAATGCCCCTACGGTGCATAGTTTGGTTATAATTGATAAATTTCACATATATACTTTACCCTACTGTTATAACTTAGTAAAATAAGTATTTTTACTGATTACATCAGGCCTGTAACTCAGATTAATACTTAAACTCTCTTATAACCTTTTAAATGACCAAACTACCCCTACGGGGCCTAGTTTGTGTTTAAATACGTTTCGGGCATAATGAAAGACATCTTACTGATGTCACAACATATTTGAGGCATAATTAACTTAGGAAACCTGTATATGGCTCTCATGAATACCCGTCACGCTTATTACGCGTTCGGTTCGGTTTATGTAACAAGTTTACATAAATTAGCCGAAACGGATCAAACCTTATCGTTTTATCTCAAAATCCTGAATGTGTATGAAATACCCATGTTATACAAGTCTTCAAACTTGTCGGGTCTAAAACACATTCTATTCCGGTCTTCGCTTAATCATGCGTTTGAACCGTATATTTCCTTAAGACTAACCGGTCTAAGCTTAGGCTTAATTAAAGACCCATTAGCATTCTAATTGGTTATTTATACCATCATTCTAGACTAGAGCCTTCCAGTAAATTGTACCTACGCTTACTTAAGTGAATACGGCTGAGTTATTAATTCTTGCTATTTAAGACAGGAGCTAGCTCAGGTAAATACTCTTAACTTATTTTCCCTTATACGGGCTTGGGATACGGTATTATAAAAATACCGCTTGGTCGGGTGTATAAACCTTTTAATCGGAGATGATTAAATTGCATAATCCCGTTTTGATCTGTATTGATTGATAACAAATAACATTAGGGGTTAATGACCGTGTCCGGGATATCCTTGGCTCATTTAAAAAGTGAATGGCCATAACTTAAGCACAAGGTGTAGGCATAACACCTCCTGTTGCGTATGTAAAAGATATACTCATTCGTAAGGCTGTCTTCTTGTGAGTTATATTTATGGTGTGTCGATTAATTTAGACCGGCTTGTATTGTATAATCACCGGCCCTAAATGTTGGACAAACATGTAAATCGGATACAAGATTTTTATTAATAAAATGGTCCCAAGTTATAAGAGATTAATTTTGCCTTGTGCATTTTGATCAATGTGTCAAGATATTTTGTGCCTGGTGCATCTAAATCAATTTTCTTAAACTCTTTTCAAATGAGTCAGTTGAGTGTATTTACCAGTGTAAACTGACGTATTTTCCAAAAGGGTTAAGTGACAGGTACTGAACGTAATTGGCTGGAAGCTCAGGGCGTTAATAAGGAATCTTGCAAGTTCTAGATGCCTGAAGTCTGTTGAACAGTTTTTCTTTTATTTGATCCGCCTGTGGATCCTTTACTTCCGTTGTAATACTTTGATATTACTTTATATTCGGATCGTAATATATATTATCTTTTGCTTCCGCTGTGCATTTATATATTGTGTTGTTTGACTATGATGATATCAACTACGTCACGATACTCCCCACCGGGCCCACCGGTGACACGTGGAAAGTCGGGGTGTGACAGGTTGGTACAGAGCCAACACTGAGTGAATTGAACACTAGCTTTTTGTGTTTAATCTCAGTTACACAGTTGCACATTCTTGAGTCTAGACAAGAACATAGGACTAATCCTAATTCGTTTTATTTGTTTCTTTTGTTATTTTTCTGATTAGCCCTTGCATGGGCAAGTCATTTTTATTAGAAGTCTCGTTTAGGGCAACCGTATACTTGTTTAAATTTTAAAGGAACGATTATGTTTAAAATACCATTCCTATATTATAAGATCTACCATTATAATAAAATGGCAAAATCTAAAAAGGGGACAAGACCTAGCCTGGTGTCATTATTAAGACACGGCCAAGATGGCAGTTCCTCAACTTAGGTTCAGATCCTTATTAACATCCCGAGCTAGGATTGTTCTGCGTTTATTATTAAAAAGGGAATCTTAAAGGTAAACCTAGCTTATATGACGAGGCCAAGATGGTAGGACCTATTCAAGAGATTCAAATCCATGTTAACACCTAAGAACGTGTTAGCACTCTTGACAGATGTGATTCGAGAAAATCACAACAGTCATTCATATATTGGATTCTTCCAATTTTTTTTATCCAGTCTATTGATTTAGAAATCATAGCTTATATCATCCTATAAGATGATCATGTTATAAACAACCCTTAGAAGGGGAATGCCTACGGGCTATAGTTAATGTCCTCTGAGACTAAAGACAGTGGTAGCCTACAACTCCCCGTCAAGAAAAGGTAATGAACTTTGATTCACACCTTAATGCCTCGATTCTCTGAAATCATGGCATATAAATTAAACTTGTCCACGTGACTAGGCCTTTTGTGCTACTAGTAACTTATAATTTAGGATTATGATAAAGATCCTGAACAACTAAATATTTAACAAATTAACTAAAATGTGTATTAAAAACATGGTTAATAAATCGGCAAGAACGATAGTACTGTAAGGGCTTCTAAATAAACCTTGCCCTTATTTTTCTTTTTGTAGCAATTAAAACTACCTACATGGCTGACTCTGACGAGATACAGTCATCCTCTGGAAAACCGCGATGATGATAAGATTAACATAACCAGAGGAGAACTTCGTACACTGATTGATACAGCTGTATCTAAAGCTCTAGAGGAGCAATTTAAGGAGAAACTGCTTGAAAGTGCAGCCCTGAGCTGTGTTTCCTCCATATGAATCTCCATTCCCATTGCGTCTTGCATTGCTTGGTCCTCCACTTTGTTCGGTACGGTTCGCCTCGTACTGGACGATAGCTGCGGAGATCCTTTCTTCCAGTAGGGCGTTTAGCTCTTCAGTAGTTCTTGGCAGTGGGGGAGGAGGAGGTTGATCATGAGTGTTCACAGCTCTTCTGGGTGCCATGTTCTGACAGAACACAACACAATAGGGTTAGACATTTGTTTGATATCATCTTACGAGACAGTAGTAGTATATATATACAGGCATATACCACATAAGTGACATCAAACAATCCACCAAATGTATAAATCAATTCATACAGCAACAAGCATGTATAGATAGGTAATTACTAGCGTGTCATAAGATATTCATCGAGTCTTTACACATATGGAACAACTTGTTACATCATTGTTTGCGAAGTAAACAAAATGCATAAGGGTTACATCTCCCCAAGGTCCAAGTTTAATATATGTAGAAGACAAATATCTTACTTCACATTGGTGGTTCATGTCTTTATACTCTAAATCATTACTCCAAAAGAGTATTTAATAGGCTTGGGGAAAAGGTGTTCACGTTTGACCCTTTTCTTGTACTGAAGGAATCTATACGTGACAAGACTTGCTGTGGTTTCTGTTCACTGAATTCCATAATTATGTATGCATCCATAATTACCTAAGTCCTTGCACAGTCCGCACAGTTCGTTTCATCCTCGTATCTCTTCCTTCAGATAGGCCATTGTTTTCAGGTAAAGTCACGAGTACCTGAGATATTCTATTTCTAGCATATGTATATATCAATTATTTCACATAGTCGCAAGTAATTTCCAGTCAAAGTCAAGCGCTACTCCAGTGCACCCTAAGTCTCATAGTGTCTTTTCTTGACTCTTTGAAA
Source organism: Helianthus tuberosus (assembly GCA_030545235.1). NCBI lineage: Eukaryota > Viridiplantae > Streptophyta > Magnoliopsida > Asterales > Asteraceae > Helianthus > Helianthus tuberosus. The sequence continues at coordinate 27,370,564 of CM060438.1, read as the reverse complement.
ATAGTTTCAGGTAGTGGATGTCGCGGAAAGTTTTATGCAATGAAAACTATTTGAAAATTTGTTTTCGTGAAAGGATCCTAAAGATTGTAGACTAGACTCGAGAAGGAATCCTGGTTCACTACAATCGCAGCTCTGATACCAATCTGTCACACCCCTTTCTAAGGCGGAAGCACGAGGTGTGATCATGAAAGGTTCTCATTGCATACGAAAGGTAAACATACTACATGCTCGTAAAAAAACATTAAATACCAAACATTTCATAACTGAAAACATGGTTTAAGTGTTTACATCACAAGACAGCATATTGTCTGAAAAGATTACAACTTTATTTAGAAGATAAACATAAACAACATCCATGAGCAAGAGTAAGACCGCGCGCACATCCACTTTAGTTACCTGAAATACATGTGAGTTTTGGAAAAACGTCAACATAATGTTGGTGTGAATTCATGCAGTTCTTGTATTGAATGTTTGTATACTTTGTATGAAAAACATGGTATGTATCTTGTATAAATCAAGTATTTCTGTATGTATCTTGTATAAATCAAGTATTTCTGTATGTATCTTGTATAAATCAAGTATTTCTGTATGTATCAAGTTGTTAATGGGTTGCAAGGCCATTAACATGTGACACGACATAGGAAGCATCCAAACCATGGGCATTTTTCTAGTTGTCGATTCACGACTGAGACACAAAAGCACTACTCGGTACTCGTTCTCACCAAGAGTGTGGCTGCCCGAAAACCAGTTAGAACTAACCTTTTGTTCTGCGGTCTAGGTATATTGTTGATTAATGGTGCTTATGGTACCCTAATCGTGACACGATTTCTCGTATCATTTCTCAATTCTTGTATCCATCATACCATTTGAAAATATTGTAACATGTATTTCACCCCCGAAGTTATAAAACTGAAAACAGTTAAAAGAAAAAGGGGAGCATGAACTCACAACTTTGCGTTCCTTGCGCCGTAAACTTCACCGGATTTTTCTTTCTAGCGTCGTGACCTAAACGTGTTTTATTAACGTTAGTCACTAGACTTGTATCGCACAAGTACAAGTCACTATCTTTGTGTATGTTTCTTGTGTTAAAAATAATTTATATTTTTAACTATGTGTCTTACTTATATTATTTTCAGCAATAAGTATAAGTATCTTGTATTTTTCACCCGAATTATGTATTTTGTCCAAAACTGCATTTCATGTTCATAACTTGTCCAAGTTATTTATTCTATCAAGGAATATATTTTCATAAATATATTTTCTCGTGTTTGTCTAAGCATGTTGTATGTGTATTTTTGTATTTTCACTCCTTAGGAGTAGTTAGTGTGTATTCAGGTCCTAATACACTATTACATGTAATACATACTACATACACTTAGCACAAAATTTGGTGATCAATAAATATATATATTTTTCTCAAAAATATACATACTTAATATCGATTTTAGTCTTGAAGAAATCATCATTTCTTAACACCAAAAATTAGGGAAACCTTGGTAAATATTCTTAGATACATTTTTTAGGAAATAAGTTTCTCAAAAACTTATATTTTTCTAAGTGTCAAAGTTTATAGAAATTTTGACAGAATTTCCCCTAAAAATGGAGGTTTCCCATGTTTTTAAAACATGTGTTTATTTTCTTTTAAAATCATCGCAACAATCAACAATCAATCCTTAAACAACTTACACTTCCCAAGTGCAAAAATTATACAATGTATATAACAACATGAACATGAACTTTCACAAAAACTCGTAGTAACTTGGTAATATGTTTAGTAGACTTAGTTACCCCTTAAAGTGTGTTTATTTCTTAATAAACTTCCTTCTTGAAAATTTTAGATGTTTACAACTTGTAAACATTTTCTACAAAAATTATTCTTTTGAACTCTCCTTGTAAACAAAGTGTTCTTACACTTATTTTATCACCAAAAACAATGTACATTTATGTAAGAATCAAGTTCTACTAAAAATCATATTTTGAACTTGGTTTTCTTGGAAAAATCATTCATGGATCTTGAATTTATAAGTTTACTAGCTCACTTTATTTATTATTTTTCAAGAAACAATTTTTATTTTCAAGTTCATGTTCATATGTGAGGATGATCTTCTTAAGTTAACACATAATCATCCTCTAACTTGCTAAATCGTGTGTTTAATCACAATCTAGCAAGCTCCTTATGATGATCAACATCATAATCTCAAGTAAATAACAATCAAGTGTCATGCATGCCTTAATCAACATTATTTCAACAAGACTTCATCATTTTTTAAGCTTATGTTTATGATTCTTGTTTAAGTCTTTTAGTGTTCTTGTGATTTATAACAATGTACATCTTTTTAACCAACAAAATGAGAAGTAAAAATTAGTAGCAAGAAGCTTACAACTAGCTCAAAGGCTATAGAAGATCACTAGAGAAAAGATGATGAAGATGGTGTGTGAAAGCAATGGATGAAGGTTATTCAAGTTCTTCAAGCACCAAGCTCCATGAATCACCTTCTTGCACTTGAAATAAGCTTGAAAATGGATGGATGGTTGTTGAATATGGTGGTGGTGGTGGCGGCACTTCTAGGCCGAGAGGGAGAGAGAGAGAGGAGAAAGTGTGTGAAGAAGATGGAGTGAGGATGGTGATATATATAGCACTTGCAAGATCTTACAAATCTCAAAGAAATCAAGGAAAGATCATGTGAATCCAAATGAAATCTATGAAAGATCATGTAAGATTTTAAGGGATCTTGGCAAGATTGTGGTGGGGTCACCCCTTTATGACCGTAAACAATAATGGGGGGGGGGCAAAGTGTAATTTCAATCTCTAATTTATAAACAAGTTAGCTTTCATGTGTAATTTTTAGGGACTTGTTGTGTTATTATGTTATAAGAGGTGTTATGGTGTTCGGGGACCATAACTAGCTCAGAAACATAAAAAAAATGCTTCTAGTAATATTTTGATGTTCCGGGTAATGTCCGGTTGTTTGGTTAGATACCGGTTCGTTAAAGTGCTAAATTGCGCCGTTTAGTGTCCTTTATGTACCCTTTTGTAACCCCTTTAATTCCCAACACTTAGGAGGGTATTCTGGATAATAAAACAAGAATTCTGCATAAAATTTATATGTTAAAAAGCTGATTTATAGCTGAATTATGTAGATTTCTGCATTTAAAGTGCGTTTCGGGTGCTTTTTAGTGCATATTTTAGCTTCCGGAAAGTCTATATGTTAACCCTTGTATATACTCTTGGGTTTTAATGTATTCTTGACGTTGGACCTACACCTAGGCTCCAATTCTATTGCCTGACTGTTTTCTGCAGAATTGTTGACACGATGTGTCTTACCGGTGAGTTTACTAGTATTTCTGACGCAACGCTATCATTAATGCATAAAGCAAATTTCTCGTAGTATAAAAACGTGCATGAATTCACAAGTATAGTAGGTAATCAGACAATGTTGACATTTAAGCACATAATTGCAGTCATTAAATAATAATCAAAGTGTACGGAAATTACCGGTTGGGTGCCAGTTGTCACAATTAACTGTTCCATGCGTGATTATAGCCCTGATCTGATGGTTACGATTGTCGTGTACGTGAAGTATGATAAGGGCTTTTGTATGTTAACCGCTCTATATATATATATATATATATATATATATAGAAACGGGATCAGGAGAAAACGACAAAAAGTGTGAGAACGGTGAGAACGCATCCTGGCCGAACACGTGGCGTGGGGCATGATCAGGGTCCGAGGGGTTTTTTTGTCTTTTTAATATTCTTTTCCTCTCACGATTTTCGTGTTTGACATGCTTCTTTATTTTTTGCGTGCAAGATAATTTTCGGGTTATGTAGATTTATTAATTATTTGGCGTTTTATTGTTTTTTCTCAGATTTCTTCTCGTTGAATTAATTCTTTTTGTGTCACATAGTTAATCTTTTGGCGTTATGGCTTTTTCCTTGTCATTTTTGGCGTTTTGTATCTTTTTGTTAATAATTAATTACCATAGATTAATATTTTATAAAACTACAATAACACGAAAATCAAAATAGACTAATAGTCTTCCGTAGGTGGGATTACATCAGAGATGTACCCATCGATTTCTTCATCACTTTCTTCAGATTCTTCATCATCAAATTTCATTTTTGCGTATAACGCCATTAGCTCGTCTCTTCTTTCCTGCAGCCTATTCTTGAATATCACTGCTTTCTTGGATTTTGGATCGTTTGAATGTGTTAAATCACAGAGTTGTTCAATGATAGATAGCAACCCTGTCTTCAACGTTTCTTCCATTGGTCTTGAATATTGCACCCCGTTTTTATAAGTAACTTCAAGTGTTCCTTCTTCCTCATGCAATACCCAACTGCTAAGTTTTGGTATATGAGTATCTTCAATATCATCATCATCTTCATCATCTACTGCTGGAAACTTTCTCTCCCGTCTTTTTATTACAGTTCTTGTTCTTTCACAATCGTTGTCTCTTGGAACCCCAAGGGCCAAGATATCCTTCTGAACATTTTCATTCATTCCCATCATGGCTTTTATTGTTCTTACCTTTACCCTTCTCCTGTCAGAGAACTTTATGATGAATCGTTTTTCTTTCCTTTCAAACCTCCATGCAATAACCTTAACCATTTTTTAAATTTTTTGGCGTTTTTGGAGAATATGTTGCGTTTTAGTCTTTTTGGCGTGTTTGAGCTTGGGTTCTGATGGTCTTCTTTTATATTGACTTTTTTTCCCGCGTATGTCAGGTAATTATGGCGTTTTGAAAAAGATAAATAAATTTAATATAATAAATGTTAGTAATTATGTTTTCCGTCGTTTCATTTTAGTGTTTTTTGCAGTTTACCGTGTTTTGTTTTCAGACTCAACTGTTTTAATGGTGTAACACGCCAAATCTTTTGACGACTGTAATTATGGCGTTTTGTTTTCCAATGGCGGTTAGATAACTATTGGACTTCTTTTGTTTTATATTCTTTGCACATTGTTTCACGCTTTTTTTATAATATTAGTTCAAATTAATTTTATTATAGTTTGGTAGTTTTTTGGGGGCTTTTTTATGGCATTATGGCGTTTTACATGTATTTGCTAAATTTGGCGTTTTATTATATTTTTCATTATAGCATTAATATTATTTTGTTGTTTATTATCTGACATTACAAAACAAACAATAGATAAAGAAAATTAAAAAAAAAAAAACAAACAAAGTAGAAGCAATTTATGATTTTAAATCTTCAGTGTCATCAGTCTTTTTTTCTTTTGAAACCACAAGAAATGTGACAAATAAATGGCGCTTTGGGTTTGGCGTTGTTTATTTTCTTTGTTCATGTGTTGAAGTGTCTTTGTGGATGTTGGAGATATAGAGCGACCCCCTGTGGGTGGATGATATCTGCCTGTGGTCTTCATTATATTCATTGAGGCCAAAGTAGCATTTACACTGGTATAGGTCTCTTCTTATCATCCAAACCTTCTTCAGGAACAAAGATGACAGTATGACATATGGGTGTCATTAGTCCCTCTTTTTTCAATTTTGTCTATCTCATGAAGCAAAATCTTTCTACACTCACGTAATAAATCATTAAATGAAGCTTCATGCAGAACATTACTGAGGATCAAAGAAAAGATGTTTGTTGTCGTTGTATTTTTTGGCGTTTTACATTGAATTGTAAATTTTTTTAGCAACCACTGTGTGTTTTTTTGTCTTTTTTTGGTGTGATAAACGGAAGGTGGTGAGGCGTTTCTATTTATAGAATTTTTTTTGGCGCGTAGTTTAGGCGGGATGTTATTTTTATAACAAAAAATGTAATTAACATTTATCCGGATGTAAACTTTGGCGTTATATATAATGACGTTTCATATTTTATGGCGTTTTTGTAGCCAGAGAACTTAAATAAAAACACAGAAAAAAGTACGCAGTGATAAAATTCGCGTTTTGTATTTATTTGGCGTTTTATTTTTCAATGGCGTTTTATGTGAGGAATGATTTTTTTACTTTTTTACCCTTAATGACGCGCGTCTACGTAATAAAATTGGTGTTATTTACTAAAATGCCACCGCGCCAATCTAGTCCATAGATTGTTTTGATCGGACGATCAATAAGCGTTCTCACTGTAAATAACACCAGTTTTCTCTCTCTCTCTCTCTCTCTCTCTATATATATATATATATATATATATATATATATATAGGGTTAGGTTAACGTACAAATGCCCTTATCCTACATTACGTACGCGATCATCTCAGCCGTCAGATCTTCATCCCACATTGAAATCGCATGTTGATTTTTGTAACAATTTCGCATGTTGGTTTTTTAACATGCGATTTCATTAAAATTACCACATGCGAAATTGTTACAAAAAACGAACTTGCGATTTCATCAAAATTATCACATGCGAAATTGTTACAAAAAAACATGCGATTTCATCAAAAATTATCACATGCGATTTCATCCTGCTATTTTATAACATGCGAATTCACCATCGCGTACATAGCGTACGTTAAGCCATTTTGTACAGTACACTTTATCTCTCTCTCTCTCTCTCTCTCTCTATATATATATATATATATAAGCTGTATGTATATGTGTGTGTGAGTGTGTTTTGTCTTGTAGTGGATCGTCCTCAACGTCCACAAGTCGACGAGGAGGACGTTGGAGGACCGGCGACAAGGGGGGCGAAATGGCTGGAGGATCGGCGATGAAGGGGGACGATCCTCCATACCGTCCAGTCTTAGGGAACTATTAAAGCTAAATCTTGTCAACGCGACCCTAAGGCTCGACCTCGACAACTACTGATTGTTAAAAAATGACTAAAGAACCAATTATAATATTGAATAGAAGTATAGAACACACATGGTTCTTTGATTAAACATAATACCCCTCCATGAAAATATAAAAACAACTAGTAAAGACAACCGCGCTACGCAGCGGGTTCACTCGATAACAGTTCGGTACAACACCGGTACTCGATATAACAACCGATGCAATTATGCAAAAGAAGATATCAATACATTTTTGCATTGATCAAATATCATAAAAGGAAATTTACATCAGAAAATATCGTTGTAGGGCGTTAAACCGTGAGAAAAATTAGCGTTTCCGAACCTAAAAATAAGTCTTAAAAAATATTTATTTAAAAAAATAATAAAAAAATCCTTATATTTTTTTTAAAAACAGACAATAACAATAATATAGAAACAAAAACAATAAGAAAACAGATTATTAAAACTAAAATAAAATAATTTATAGTATCAAAGGTTTCTTAGTTAAATAAAAAAAAAGAGCAAAAAACTTGGGTTGAGGAAAAAAGTATTTAGGATGAAAAATGAGAAAAAGTGAAGACCATAAAAATCGAACCTATGACCTAGAGTTTGGGATTACAGCCAATAACCACGGCACATCACAATTATTTGTTGTTTATTTTAAATATAAATAATATATGTCAATAGTTGCTCTGTAAAACAAAAAAAAAATAATGGAAGTTAGTGGCATCACTGATTGGCTCTTCACCCTAACTAACTAACCAACAAAATAAAATTACTGTTCATCTCCTTTGAAAATGTAAGATATAGAATAGAATAAAATGGTCCTATTTAATTTATATAATTTAAGCGGATACAACATCATTTAGCTTGAAAACTAAACAACATCACCTACCACTCAGGTACTTATTACACGGTAACACCAACCAGGTTCTAGGCGTGTAATGCAAGGCTGCAATAAGACTTCTCCATAAGCTACTCTCCTCATTCTTATACCGCCACCAACTATGTGGAGCATTTGGAAAGCGAGAAACAGAAAAAGATTTGAAGGCATAAACGTTAATAGGTACAAGTTGGTGGAAGACTTCAAGGAGACGGCATTCGACTGCGTGGTCAATAGATCCAAGTTCAAAGATATCTCGTGGGGGATTGACGTAATTCTAACTAGTGTGATTCTCCCTGCGCGATGCGGCAGGTATTCGATCTGTATCGGTTCGCTAAACGGTGGGAACTCGGTCGATATTGGTTGGGTTTCTTTAGTATCGATTCAATTCATTGGGTTTTCGGTCAGTATCTATTAAGTGTGTTACGGTACCGACAAACGGTATAGCAACCGAAAGAGATATATATCAACACGTGTTTTATATACATAAAAAACTATTAATAATGAATATCGGTACATTTACCAATGTTATATCGTTACACCATTTGTGTCTTCACAGCACATGGAGTTTCTTTGTCACCACCACTGTTTAGACTGTGGGGTATGGTGGGGCTTGGGTTGGGTTGGGGGGCATGAGTTGACACGTGGAGTTCGAGCCCCCCCCCCCCCAACCGCCTAGTGACGTGTCCGTGGGGTATGGCGGGGCGTGGGTGCACCGCTTGGGTTGGCAGGTTATTAAAAAAAATTACAAAAAATTTTAAAAATTCACACAACATTTATAAAAAAAAACCTAAAATTTTATTAAATTTTTAAAAATTACATAATCCTAAAAATTACATAATTCCTAAAAATTACAAAATAAAAAAACCTAGAGCGTTAGGTAAATTTCAAAAAGGGCGAGCTTGTCGAACGTCTTTCGCTCCTTGCCTCGAAACTCAATGTTCGCCACTGCCACACGGTCCTCGTTGCTTAACTCGCCGCTCGGAACAGCTTCGTAGTAGGCCTTGAAACGATCGAGTTTGGGCCGTAGCTCGCGCCATTTATGTTGGCACGCGTTGAGGTTGTGCCGGTCATGTCCGACGTTATGTTGGTAGCTTGCGAATGCTTCCGGCCAATATCGTGTTTGGCCGGGTTGCCGCCCCTTCATAGCGTCAACGACGCTTGTGACAAGAGCCAATTCTTCTTCGTGGGTCCAAGAGGCCATCTTCTTCGGGTTGGGGTAGCGGGTTCGTGGGATCAAGTGGGTTATGGTTGGGATAGCCGGTGGGGTAGCGGTGGACAGCGACGGCTTGGGATGGGGTAGCCGGTGGGGTTTGGGGTTACATTTATAGGGGATGTTGGGGGTTGGGGTGACCGTTTGGCTTGGCCAAACGGTTGGAATTTAAAATTCAAACCCGCTATGACACGGCGGTGGACAGCGAATAGGAGGCCGCCACATCGGATCTCAAGCCCGCCCCACGCCCGGCTTCAAACCCAAGCCCCAAGGGCCACACCCCAATCCAAGCCCACCCGGGGTGGTGGCTTGGGCGTTTTCCCCCAACCCACGCCCCAACCCAAGCGCCATACCCCATAGTCTTACTTAAATCACCGTTGTCGACTCACCACCATTTTATCCCTATAAACTTAACGCTTTAAGTTATATTAGATATATATTTGGTTCCAAAATCTAATTATTTTTGTAGAGTTTAAAAATAATAATTTAAGTATATATAATAAAAATCATAGAAATGAATTAAGTAATAATTAATAAAATAATTAAAAGTATTAATAATATTATAACATGCTTGAGTACTTTTTATGGTAAGTTTAAATTAATATGTATAATTTACAATTGTAATGAAAAAGCTGTAATGTTTTGTTTCTTTGAAAGTAACTTGTATTTTGTATTCAGCTTCTTGCTAATGGCCTTGGTTTTTTGTGTGATATTAATTTGCGTTACCTTGCAAAAAAAAAAAAAAAAAAAACTTATCGTTGACAAAGTGTAGTAAAGAGTTGACTCAAGTTTCAGTGCGCAATTATTAATAATTATTAGATTATGAATATTTACGAATTCTTTGTTGAGAGTTGTACCTCAGGGTATTAATTCTTTGTTGGGCCAGCTTATTAGCTGATGAAAAAGTGCTTTAAGCTCCACCTTTAAAAGGCTTTGTTGTACACACTTCTGCTGCCATGAAGCTCATTCCCCCTATCAAACACCAAAAATCCAATCCCAACAAGACACCAGGCTTACCCAATGAAGACTCAAAACCAGTTGGTCCGACCTGGTCTGAGCAGAGCTTCAGTTGACCTGGCAAGAACCTGCAAGATCACAAAGAAGAAACACACCGTTAGCCTCGTCACAGGGAGGGGGCCTCTCTGTGACCATGCTCGGGCGTGAGAATAAGTATTTGTGAGGAGAGAATAGGTCAGGAAGAGAGAGAGGAGAGTTTAGAGAGAGAAAGTTACGGTTACCCTTTGCTGGAAGTCTTGGCTGGGTATTTATAGTTTTTGGGTATGCTGACGTGGCGAGTTAGTTAGGGTCGGACCAGTCATTGTCATGGCGGTTAAAGTTGTGGGCCCCGGGTTAGTTACACCGGATCAGGGAGTTGGGTCGCTTCGTCTATGACCCTAGATGCGTCCGTTCCTTTAGGCTTTCGGTTCGGTTTGTGTTTGCTAGGCATTCGGTCCGACCAAGGACGTATCCTCATCACCCAACAAAATGACACAGTTGGTTTCCTTATCTCTTCAGTGGGTAGGCTAACCTCCAACCTTGACAATTGGAGGAACTTTACAAATTAGCGACTTTCCAAATTCCGTCTGACTTCCAATTCTGGTTGGGTTCGATGTTCGCATGGATTTGCAGACGTTTTTCGAATTCTTTAAGATCATGATCCCATTAGTTTGTGGTACAATTGGATTCATAAACTGAGAAGGCCAATTTCATGTTCTGAATCACGATCCGGGGCGATCCCACAACATGTTCGTACCATGTTGGGTACGGGCAATCCGGATCGCAGATCATGGCACATCAAGCGATTTATGTGACTATGGTTCAGACTATGCCTAACCCATTTAAACTATATCATTCAAATCAAATTCCAGTATGCTAATCTCATATCTTTCACTATTCCAAATTTTCTGAACCAGCAACTTTATGTGATTTCTAAACATAACATTGCATTTCCAGTAAATTTTATTGAACATGCATAATTTTGCTATAAATTTCACTAATAAAACAATTTTGTAAATCCGGTTAGGCAACGGTGGGAAAATTTATAATTCAAACGCAACGGATGGCAATGGAACTTAGATACAGAATTTCACCACCCAATCCAATTCTAGGACAATCTAAACACAAGTTTAGGATACAGAAAACACCACCTAAACTTATGAATAGGATCCAAAAACACCACCCAAGTAGCCAAACTTGGATTGGCAAGAAAAAAAAAACTACAGAGTATTCAGAATGACAAACGCAGTAGGAAATCATTCATAAAACACCACCTCTTTCATTGCAAACGGAAACGAGTACATCCACTTCTGAGTTCTGACCACATTGCTATCAGACAGTTACTACATTGAACATATAGAAATTGAACACTAGTTAAGGAAAATGAAGTGTATATAAACATAGTTAGATTAGAACATTTAATGTATATGTTCGATTTCCTTTAACCTCATTTGAACCGACCCAAACAGCCATCTCACAACTTCAGTAGTTATTTAATGTTTGCCTTAACTATTAAATCTATTACAAATAATAATAAAATCATCAAAAAACATTTAAGACTTCCAAATTGAGATAAAGAATCTAAAAGCAAAAGTGGATCAAGGTTTATTTAATAAAGTTTTTTGTGTGATTAATATTACCAAGGTTTATTTAATAAAGTTGATGCATTGTTATCTACAGGACCTGTTTTCGCCTAATCATACTTGTTGGAGAAAATGTTGGTTTGGGATAAAATCATTTACCTTACTTATAGGTTCTAATTAAACCTTACCCAAAGCTTCAAATATGGGATTACCTGGACTTTTAAAACATTGTAATGGGTGGCTTTGGGTTAACTAGTATGTTTAATAGGTCAAACTGGGGAGAACTGAAATTAAAAATATAGCTAAGTCCAATCTTATCTCTCCACACGGTCTCTGATTCTTGGCCATTGTAAGGCGCTAAAAATGTAAATGCGGGGGAGGAGGTGAATGTCCTATAAACCTATGCAGTTAATAGCGGTGAGATATCGGTGATATATCGGTTATATCGGTCATATCGGTCCCTTAATAAAATATCGGTGTCAAATATCGGTCAAAATACCGGTACCGATATTATCGGCGATATTGACCGATATAACCGATATTTGACCGATATAACCGATATATCACCGATATTTGACCGATATATCACTGATATATCACTGAATTATTGGTGTTAAATTGCTATATATATAAATTCTGCATTATATTAAAATTACCGATATCCCACCGATATCTCACCGAGATAACCTATATTTCAAATATCGGTCCTTTACTGATATCCGATATTTTACCGCATTAACTGCATAGCTATAAACAATAGCCAAGTCCAGCCTTATCTCCCCCCATGGGCTGCCAACATCCTAAAATCCCTCTAAAAGCCGCTAAATTAGTCAAAAGGGATAACATGTAACCTCAACAATTGACTTTCAGCTGGATTGTCTTTAACCCTCTTTAGAGTTTAGACTATGTCTAACCCATTTCACTCTATCATTCAAATCAAATACCACTAAGCCAACCTCATATCTTTGACTAATCCAAGTTTTCTGAACCAGCAGCTTTATATGATTTCTAAACATAACATAACATAGCATCTCCAATAAATTTTAAGGAAAATGAAGTGTATATAAACATAGTTAGATCAGAACATTTATATGAGCCATCCATCTTGGATCAAAGTTCAAATAGAAAAATTCCATATATCTTCCAGATTATTTGACTAAATAATGTATATGTTCGATTTCCTTTAAATTCATTTTGACCCGACCCAAATAGCCATTTTGCAACTTCAGTAGTACTACTGAATATATTACAAGTGAATCAAGACTCCAACCAATTGATTTCAAGAATCACATACCCCCATGAACAAAGATCCTAATGGCTGGAAGTTTTACCATAAGAAAAGTACCAAACCTTATCTTGAACACAAGATGGATAATAAATGAATCACATTATTACGGCACGACAGTAATCTTGGAACAATGGACGAATACTTACTCTGCTAATATGAATAATAAACAAAAACAAATATGAAAAAAATCTATAACCTGCTTGTACGCTTCAAAAGCCTTCCGTCCTTAACTCTCCACTTTGCTATTTGGCCATTACCTTTTTCATAAGGTGTAAAAATGGGCTGATCAAAGCAGAAGTAGTGTTTCCATGTAGGAATACACATAATTATAAATAACTTTTCTTCCATTAATCCCAAGATTACTGATGGATTTAGAGTAGGGATCATAAGCAGCAAGTATTTTAGAGGAGCGAGGATGAGCTTGTAAAATAACTTCAACTAAAGCTTCACCTGTCTTCCTAAATCCCCTTACATAAAGTAGTGATACATCTGGTGAGTGACTACTAATTGTGTAGAGCTTTTGAAACCATTTTGGAACACCATCCACCATCATCCATACATGGTAAACTAGATTATTGGCCTTTACATCGAATTCAATCACAGCAAGGGACTCCCTTAGCTTATACATGGACAAACCATAACGATAGTGGGCTAAACTACCCGGAAGGTTTACTTCTCCAAAGTCTTCAGTTGTAATATCAAACGAGATAATCAAATGATTAGTCGCAAATGTACCATCACGAGCAAGCCAATAAAGACACCCATCTACATCTACTGGTTTCTTCGAAAAAGATACTGATTTACGAGGAAGATTAGTGGTGCTATAAGGACTTCTCCAAGCCCTTGTGGTTAATGTAAACACCTCAACATTCCAAGGGTTTACACTTTTCGAGCGTGTGAGCGTGTGATGGTGACAATCTTAGGGTCCATAGTCTCACGACAAACCCCAAACCATACATATTCCACATGAGGCACATCGACAGCAACCGCTTTTCTAATACTAGGATTCCAAATAACCGCCCTGTCTCTGGGCCGAACATAACGTTGGAAACACAACAAGCCGTGAGAGCTGCCGATTAAGAAAGGATTTTCAAGGTTGTTAAGCAATGGGGGAAGAGTAACAGAAACTCTGTGTTGGGGGAAACTATCATCATCAACAAATGAAACATATTCTTCCTTGTACCTTACAAGCAGATGTTGTTGCTGGCTGCTATAATGTGCAACGAAACCAGAGCTCTCGATCAGAGACTTCCACGGTTTGCAGACTGATCGGAATTGAATCAACGATTTGACAGGAAGCCTGTTCATGATTTCCGATTGGATCTCAAAGGGTATGTGGTCTGACATATTTTGATTTTGATGATTACAGGGTTTACGACCAAAACGAAGAATTAACCTTTTCAAATCAAAGCAAAACTATTATTTTTAATTACTATTTATTTTTCTTGGACTCAAATACTCAGCCCAACTGTGGGTGATAATTTGGGCCTGAATGGTTCACCGGTTCAATTTTTCATCAACAAACGGCAACTGGCAATCATTCCACCTTTTGGTTTCGATTATGGTTGTTGTTGATCGATGTTTTTGAATTAATACTGGTTAGTTTTATGTAATTTGATTAAATCGGTTTTGTTTTGATTATCCGTTAAACGATCTTATTACATCGCAGTAGTGGTAGGTTTGTTTTTTAACCGAAAATTGAAATTCAACCAGAAGTACATTGATAGGAATCGGATTTGAAACTATAAAGAAACGGATAAAATAAGATAGATCTATGGTTCGTTTGTGATACAGATACACCACACAAACCAACGATAGGGCAACGAAATCCAACCGGAGATACAGAAACACCACTACGGTTAGAGAATCGGGTCTAAGAACACCACCCAACGTGCCACGGTTGAGCTAGCATAGACATAACCAATTTAACTCAAAATCCATTGAGATAAATTAATCAAAGAGAAAATTCTCATACTCAAAAGACACTGCCTTTTCATTGATTTCATGGAGATACATATAGGAATTAAGAAACAAACCCACGATGCTAAATTTTAGGAAAATGGAAAACTAAACAACTGACTCTAAATTAAATAAATCATACCTATCAAATAATTAAAAATAACATTACATGAAAAACAAAATTTAACTACTACATGTTGAACGTGGGGTATTGCATGGTTGCATGGAACCCTCGCATGTTGAAGTCGTATTCGGGTCATTCCAAATATAATTGAATCAACCCTGCCCTGACTTTGCCGACCCGAGAAGTTCTGTTCATGGTCCGATTGTATTAACGACTAAAACGGGTTGCCCTTGCTATCATACATTATCTGTTTATTTATTGTTTGATGGATGTTCTTATCAGCTAGAAGAAGGGGAGAAAGATTACAATAGGAGCAAGGAGTACATGTACCGTATGCACGTGTTAGATCAAATATAGCTAGCAGGGGCGGACCTAGGTGAAGCTTACGGTGGACGGACGCACCCCTTGAAAAAAAATTAGTGTATTTTTTAGGCAAAAGTGAAAATGCACTAATTTTAACGTTATTTTACTAATTTCGTAAAAATAATGTTAAAAGAGGGGGATGGTTTGTCGCAACCCCCCGTCCCTTAACAAACCCGGGAACGGGCGGCCGCGGCCAGTTTTGGTGGTATCTGTGTTTTATCCATTTTGGCAGCGGAAATTTACATCAGGACCGTAGTTAGGAAATAATTTATCAGAGTAAAATACCACACTTTTACTATAATAAACACATGGGAAAAACCCAAGTTTCAAGTACACATATTTTTATAGGGATAACCCTATTTTATTTAATAAAAACATATATTTATTTTGGGTAACTTTATTGCCACTTTTCCAAGCCTTCAGTGCTGTCCAGCTGGCTTCTATTTGGCTTTCACATTTGGTTATCTGAAACGCGTTTAAAAAAATATTTTGTCAGTGGGAAATACTGGTGAGTGAATCCCAGTTTAATCAAGTTTAATAAAGGCCATTGTACAGTATTGAGGGCGGTCGCGCAATTACATTTGTTTCCATCTATTCAATTACCACACACGGTAGTGTCAACCCGACTTGTGGTCATGTTACTCCTCGCAAGGTAGTAACAAATTTTGTATACAAAACCCCAACATACCGACGATAATTGTAGAATACAAATACTCAATAACTGTTTAATATCTTATTAATTGTGTGAGGTTTTGTAAAAACAATTTGCAAAAAGGTGATTACTCACATTGCTGTCTTAGGTTTCCTTTAAGGGTTTCCTGGTAATTATCTATAATTTACACAAATGCACACGTGTTATTATAATAACCCAATATTTATATTAATGATACCCTCCCCGAGACGGCATTCCAACGACTACGTCGGGCAGAACCACGACAGCCGTTAAGGAACCCTAGATCAATCGGGCAGCGTATCTAATACGTAACCGGGGTTATGATACTTACAACGGAGCAGAACTTCGTTAGTTAGGGGGTATTATACCCGAGAATTATGTTTACTTCTTCAGAAATTCGTGAGAAAGAAAGGAAATGAGCGAGTCGACTGAACTGCCGATGCCTCCTTTATATAGGGCCTGATTCTGGTCTTGTCGCGCCCCGCGTAAACTCCGGCCAAGGTCTACGCGGCCCGCGTAGTAGGCTGGTAGGCCCTAGCCTGGCCTAGTCATCACACTAGCCTTTACACGCGTTGTGCCACGTGGCAGCACTGGGTGCGGCCTGGTGGTTGAGTTGTCGCGGCCCGCGTAGGCAGTAGCCAAAGGCTACGCGCCCCGCGAGCGACACAAGAATTTTGTTTTTAATTTATATTTATAAAAATAAAGGTATTTGGGCTCGGTTTTCACATACGGGGTATATTTTAGGACATATTGGGATATTTTAATATATTTTGGGGTGTCGGAAATATTTTGGAGGGTTGTTACATCCTCCCCACCTTGTTTTAGAGCTCGTCCTCGAGATCTACTGGAACATGTGTGGATATTTCTTTTGCATTTCTTATTCAAGCTCCCATGTGTACTCTGGTCCTCTTTTGGAGTCCCATTTCACTTTGACCAGAACTAATCTCTTGTGCTTGAGGTTCTTAACTTTCCTGTCTTCAATCTGTAGAGGCTTCTCTACAAATTTAAGTTGTTCATTTACCTCTATATCCTTAAGAGGTACTACCAGCGATTCATCAGTTAAGCATTTCTTGAGATTAGATACATGAAATACGTCATGTATTCCTGCCATTTCCTCTGGCAGTTGTAGCTGATAGGCTACAGGTCCTATTCTTCTAATAATCTCAAAAGGTCCAACATACCTGGGGCTTAGCTTTCCCCTCTTGATGAATCTTACTACTCCTTTCCAAGGAGAGACTTTCAATAACACTTTGTCACCTACCTGAAATTCTAACGGCTTGCGTCTGTTATCAGCGTAGCTCTTTTGTCGATCACGTGCTGCTTTCAGTCATTCCTTGACTTGAATGATTTTGTCGGTTGTTTCCTGTACTATTTCAGGTCCAGCTAATTGCTTTTCCCCAACTTCTGCCCAACAGACTGGGGTTCGGCACTTTCGTCCATAAAGTGCTTCGAATGGTGCAGCATTGATACTTGTGTGATAACTGTTATTATAAGAAAATTCTATTAAGGGTAAGTGATCGTCCCAATTACCTCCGAAATCAATTACACAAGCTCTAAGCATGTCTTCCATCGTCTGAATTGTTCTTTCACTTTGTCCGTCCGTTTGAGGATGATAAGCGGTGCTTAGATTCAACTTGGTTCCCATGGCTTTTTGGAAACTTGCCCAAAAATGAGAGGTAAAACGACTATCTCTGTCAGAAACAATTGATAAAGGAATTCCATGCAATGAAACTATTTCATTTACATATAACTTAGCTAACTGTTCCATACTGAAAGTTTCCTTCATTGGTAGGAAATGAGCTGACTTAGTTAGCCTGTCTACAATCACCCAGATTGTATCATTACCTTTTCTTGTTTTGGGTAATTTGGTAACAAAATCCATTGTTATTAATTTCCATTTCCAAACTGGCATTTCTAACTGCTGTAACAAACCTGAGGGTTTCTGATGTTCAGCTTTGACTTGTGAACAGGTTAAACACTTAGAAACATAAGCAGCTATATCCTTTTTCATTCCTATCCACCAAAAATTCCTTCTTAAATCCTGATACATCTTATCACTTCCAGGATGCATCGTATATTTAGACTTATGGGCTTCTTCTAATATACGGTGATGTAGGTTTCCTAATTTAGGTATCCACGTTCTTCTCTTATGGAATATCCAAATCCCATATGTTCTTTGTTATAATTCCTTAATCATTCCTTTTAATTTTTCAGTATCATCCTTGATTACTGATTCTTGTGCCTTTCTAATCTGATCATTTAATTCTACTTGCAGATTTAATTTAAGAGAACATACCCTTTTTGGCTTTTCATGATACTTTCGGCTTAAAGCATCAGCCACTACATTTGCCTTTCCTGCATGATACTGGATATTACAATCATAATCACTAAATATCTCCATCCAGCGTCTTTGTCTCATATTCAATTCCTTTTGCCCGAAGACATACCTTAAACTTTTATGATCGGTAAAAGTGATAAACTTACTACCGTAAAGGTAATGTCTCCAAATCTTAAGGGCAAAAATTATTCCTAATTCTAAATGATGGGTTGAGTAATTCTCTTCATGATTCTTAAGTTGTCTAGATGCATAAGCTATAACCTTTTGGCGTTGCATTAACACACATCCATAACCTAACTTAGAAGCGTCACAATAGACTACAAAGTCTTATGTTTCTTCTGGTAACGCTAGTATGGATGCATGGGTTAGTCTTTGCTTAAGAATTTTAAAAGCTTCTTCCTGTTTTGGTCCCCATTCAAACTTAACAGACTTACAGGTTAGCTTAGTTAAGGGAATGGCTATTCTAGAAAAATCTTGAATAAATCTTCTATAATAACCGGCCAATCCTAAGAAACTTCTAACCTCGGTTGGTGATTCAGGGGTTTTCCATTTAGTAATTGCCTCGATCTTGGTGGGATCTACATGAATTCCTTCATGATCGACTAAATGTCCAAGAAACTGTACCTGTTCTAGCCAAAACTCGCACTTCGAAAACTTAGCATAAAGCTTTTCCTTTCTTAGTAAACTTAGAAGTGTGTGCAAATGCTCTGCATGTTCCTCCTTACTCTTAGAGTAAATGAGAATATCATCTATGAAGACAATTATGAATTTATCCAAATATGGCTTACATATTCGGTTCATCATGTCCATAAATGCAGCTGGGGCATTGGTTAAACCAAATGGCATGACAGTAAATTCATAATGGCCGTACCTTGTTCTGAATGCGGTCTTAGGAATGTCCTCTTCCTGTACCTTTAATTGATGATATCCTGACCTTAAATCGATTTTAGAGAAAAATCGAGCTCCTTGCAATTGATCGAACAGATCATCGATTCTCGGTAATGGGTACCGATTCTTAATCGTGACCTTGTTCAATTCGTGGTAGTCAATGCACATACGTATCGATCTGTCTTTCTTTTTAACGAATAAAATTGGTGCTCCCCATGGCGATGAGCTTGGCTGTATGAATCCTTTTTCTAACAATCCGTCCAACTGTTTCTTTAGTTCCTGCATTTCAGCGGGTGCCAAACGGTAAGGTGCTTTGGCGATTGGCGCTGTTCCGGTAGCAGATGGATTCTGAATTCAACTTCTCTGTCTGGCGGTAGTCCTGGTAATTCTTCTGGAAATACATCTGAAAACTGGGATACTACTGGAATATCTTTTAGTTCTTTTCCTTTAATGTTAGTGATTATGGAAATCAAATACACTATAGATCCTTTTCTTATATAACTTGTTGTTTTCATCACAGAGATGAATTTTGTGGATCTAGATGACTTATCTCCTTTAATTGTGATCTTTTCACCTTTTGGTGAGTTTACTTGAATTGACTTTTGATCACATAAAATACTGGCTCTAGTGGATATTAACCAATCCATCCCTAATACAACATCAAATCATGCCAGATTCATTGGGTAAAGATTTGAAATAAACTTTTGATTTAAAAATTCTATTCTTGCTCCCTGCAAGATTTCAGAAATCTTAATGGTTTCTCCATTCGTTGTTTCTACTAGACATTCTTGTGGGAGTTTAGTTAATGATTGATTAAGAAGTTTGCAAAACGAAGTATTAATAAAACTTTGGTTCGCACCAGAGTCAAATAATACTTTAGCAAAAACATCATTAACTAAAAACGTACTGGCTATCACGTCCGGAATCATCTTGGCTTCATCTGCAGTTAGAACAAATGCTCTAGCATTTTTAGTGTTCTTGTTGCCCATGGCTGGAACTAGTTTCGGACAATTTGGCTTGATGTGACCTTTTTCTCCGCAGTTGAAGCACATCCCATTATTAGGTTTCCTCCTGCAATCTTCTTCCTTGTGTCCTGGTATTTTGCAGAAATTGCAGTAAGTGGATCATTTTCCCGAATGTTTTTTTCTTGCAAGTCTTGCAGTAAGGTGCAGAGGTAGAACCTATATTCCTACGGTTGGAATTTCCAGAACGGAATTCCTGGGTAAGCCTCTGAGCTAGATTCCTTCTCTGGTCTTCTTCTCGTGTACGCACTAACTCATCTGTCAAGGTATTTGCTAGTTCTACGGTTTCTTCTATGGTTTGAGGTCTAGCTGCCTTGACTACATGCCTAATTTCCCCGATTAATCCCCAGATGTAACGGGAGATTAATATTGGTTCAGGTGATGCAAGGGTTGGTACTATTCTAGCATATTCAAAGAATGTGGTAGTATAACCCTTACTATCCATCCCGGTCATTCTAAGGTTCAGGAATTTATTCGCTATCTGTTCCTTTTCATTGGGAGGGCAGAATTTCCTTTCTACCATGTTCTTAAATTCTTCCCATTCCATATTGTAAACCCTGTCACTTCCTCTAGACTGGAGGATAGTGTTCCACCATTCTAAGGTTGAGTTCTTAAACAGATTGGAAGCAAACATTATCTTATCCTCTTCCGCACATTTGCTTATTTTTAACACAGCCTCGGTCTTTTCTATCCAGCGTAGAGTTGCAATGGGTCCTTCATTGCCCCAGAATTCTATTGGTTTGCAGGACCAGAATTCTTTATAAGAACAACCATAAGGCATGGTTTTTCTTCTTTTGGGAATGGGCGCTTGAAGTACAGGTCCATTGTTCACGCTGTGTTCAGGTTCAGTTGGTCGCTTACTGCTATGTTTACTTTTATTATCTGCTTCCCTAACTGTTTGGATAATAAATGGCATTGCGTCTATAATTCCTTGTGCCACTATGTGTTGGATGGCACTGTTATCCACTTGGTTTCCATTGTTATTGTTGTTTGTATTCTCATTAATCGGGTTATTGTCGTTCTGGTTATTATCGTTCTGGTTTCTCTAGTTCACTTCGTTGTCCATCTGAATTTTAAACATTTACCACGTATTAATATCACAAGATAATATTTAATACAACCAATCACAACGCGCATATTGATCAAAAACGTCGAGCATTGCGACTTACTCTTTTTATATGTATAATATGCATCTAGTACAAACCGATACTAAAATTAAAAATTACAATACAACTGAAATAAAAATTACACTACTAGTAGGATTCCATAGCTATGAATTTTTTTTCAAACATACACGCATATTATATATTATATTATTATTATTACCACCTCCACTATCACCTTCTTGGATATGGATTCATCCAGAAATCCATATTGCGCTCGTCGTACTTCCAGACGAGTCGCTCTCCGACCTGCCTCATTCTCTCGCTACTCTCTAAAATCTCTTCTCCGAAAGTTCGGAGTTCTTGCACATTTTCTGCACTCATTGGGGGTGCAGGTGATGGGACTGGGTTTGGAATCTGGGGCATGGGTTCCTGGTACGGGTAAGGATTCTCTATGATCTCCCTAATGTATTGATCACTATCATAGTAGGGATCTAGAGGGTCCAAACCTGGGTAAGCTCCTAGATTCGGCATGGGCATGTCTTCTGGTATTGGGTAACGTTGCACATAATCCCTATTGTCATCCCACCACGGGTCATAGTCTGGGTCTAAGGGATTGGGTGCTGGTACCCTAGGTATCTCCTCTGGATTAAAATCATGCATTTCGACTTGATTTTTTGGGTTGTTTTCTATTTCCATTGGCTGGTTAGGAAACAGTGGTAGTGGTTGGGGTGCTATTAGTTGCTCCAGGTTAGGGTCGGCAGCAGTGGTTGCTTGGATATGAAAGTTTGCTAAACCCTATTAATCATGTCCTGGGCGTGGGCATCTGTCTCTCTTTTAGCGGCTGCTAGGGCTCGTTGCTCTTGTAACTTTTTCATTCGTTTCCTACGTTCATGTGCTCCCCTACTGAACCATCCTCTCTTTTTAGGAGGGAATGGCTCTTCAGACTGAGCCTTAAACACGAATATTCCTTCTTCATTATCAGCAGAATACCCTGAGAGGGCAGGCTGTGAAAAGGCGGCTTCGCTTCTAGGAGAACCGGACAACTGACGGTACGCGTCAGATGGTCCATGGTCGCTCATACTGTAAACTAATAAATAGTCAAATAACACATAACAATAAAATACAGTTATGCACGTATTTTCGTAATTTATTTCCTAACATATTGAATAATATTTTGGTGTCAGCAGAACACTTCTATGGCTGAATCAGTGGCTTAGCTTTGATACCACCTTCTGTCGCAACCCACGTCCCTTAACAAACCCGGGAACGGGCAGCCGCGGCCAGTTTTGGTGGTATCTGTGTTTTATCCATTTTGGCAGCGGAAATTTACATCAGGACCGTAGTTAGGAAATAATTTATCAGAGTAAAATACCACGCTTTTACTATATTAAACACATGGGAAAAACCTAAGTTTCAAGTACACACATTTTTATAGGGATAACCCTATTTTATTTAATAAAAACATCTATTTATTTTAGGTAACTTTATTGCCACTTTTCCAAGCCTTCAGTGCTGTCCAGCTGGCTTCTATTTGGCTTTCACATTTGGTTATCTGAAACGCGTTTAAAAAAATATTTTGTCAGTGGGAAATACTGATGAGTGAATCCCAGTTTAATCAAGTTTAATAAAGACCATTGTACAATATTGAGGGCGGTCGCGCAATTACATTTGTTTCCATCTATTCAATTACCACACACGGTACTGTCAACCCGACTTGTGGTCATGTTACTCCTCGCAAGGTAGTAACAAATTTTGTATACAAAACCCCAACATACCGACGATAATTGTAGAATACAAATACTCAATAACCGTTTAATATCTTATTAATTGTGTGAGGTTTTGTAAAAACAATTTGCAAAAAGGTGATTACTCACATTGCTGTCTTAGGTTTCCTTTAAGGGTTTCCTGGTAATTATCTATAATTTACACAAATGCACACGTGTTAGTATAATAACCCAATATTTATATTAATGATACCCTCCCCGAGACGGCATTCCAACGACTACGTCGGGCAAAACCACGACAGCCGTTAAGGAACCCTAGATCAATCGGGCAGTGTATCTAATACGTAACCGGGGTTATGATACTTACAACGGAGCAGAACTTCGTTAGTTAGGGGGTATTATACCCGAGAATTATGTTTACTTCTTCAGAAATTCGTGAGAAAGAAAGGAAATGAGCGAGTCGACTGAACTGTCGATGCCTCCTTTATATAGGGCCTGATTCTGGTCTTGTCGCGCCCCGCGTAAACTCCGGCCAAGGTCTACGTGGCCCGCGTAGTAGGCTGGTAGGCCCTAGCCTGGCCCAGTTGTAACAACCCTCATTAAAAGTCCTATTTATTTTATTATTTTATTCAATAGGAAACCTTAATTGAGACACCTAAGTGATTCTGCACAAACCCTAAAATTTTCAGAACAATCAGAATCAGGATCAAGGCCCCTAAAACTCAGGGGGGGTATTCCCTACTCGACGATTATCCTCACAAATTGTTGTCTAAATTGAATTTTACGAAAATGTCGACTCAGCAAGCCTACTCCCACACGTGGCTACCCTATAGTGAAATTGCAACCCTTACGGACCGTAAGGGAGGAGTCTTACGGTCCGTAAGTAATGTCAAATTCTTGTATAAATAGCAGACATTGGCAATTGCATTCTGGCGTTCGTTCGACGATCAAATTCAATCTGTACGTCGAGTTATAGTCGAAACAGTCTCAAAATCACTAATTAGTATAGCGGGGTGCTGCTACGATACAGGGTATTAACTCGATCGCTGCTACGATTCAATGTCCGATCGATTGAAACTATCCGATGGATGTTTTAGTACTATCCTTTGTCATTCGTTGTGAATCCGATGGATGTTTAAGTAATTATACTTTGTCATTCGTTGTGATTCCGATGGATGTTTAAGTGATTGCACTTTGTCATTCGTTGTGAGGGTTTTTATCTCGTGAGTTATCGTAAATGCTGTATTAGTTACTTACCTAGTTTGTATGCACTAGGTTACAAGGCTAATTAATAGGCTTATCTGTAGACTAAACTTTGCCCGTAGAAATCTGCAATGTGAGTCCATTCTCTTTTCTCATCATTTTATCACCTTTTTGTGATACAATTATATTTACAAATGCTTTCCAAAATCCTAAATGTTTACCAGTTATACTTACAGTGATTAAATTTTTATATTCTATAATAACTGCCGGTATGGGAGGTTTTATACATTATTTGATCCTCATTACTATTTGCCAGAAAGTTAGCCAATAATAACATGACCACAATCATAGTGAGAATTATGCCCCAGTAGCCATAGCCTATAACTAATATTATTTTGACATTAAATCATTAATAAATTTAATATATGTTTGAAATAAATCTAAATGGTGTATACCATAATAAAATAGTCAAGTATAATATATTCTACTATACTAAGATTATATTTTTAGTTTTAGTCACGTTAATATATTAAATAATGATATTATAATTATTTAATTAACATATTATATTTGATAAGTTATAGTAGTTTGACATAAAATGATATATATTATTTTCTGGGTTAAATGGTTTTGTACCATAAGTAATATATTTGACAAAGTAATGTCACGGGACACAACTAAGTCCAGAGTCACTAGTTGAGAGAATGATCAACGGTGACATGACCAAAAGCACTAGTTGAGAGAATGATCAACAGTGTTATGATTAGAATCACTAGTTGAAAGAATGATCAACAGTGATATGACCAGAGTCATTAGTTGAAAGAATGATCAACAGTGATATGACCACCGTCACAGGAATCGCCTAGTGACAGATAAATTAAATAATAGTAAAATATAATTACTTGATAAATTCACTATTGGACGAAAATGAGCCAATGAGTAATATGACTACTGTCACATCGGAACTGCCACCATGTGACAAATACTGATTTAGTTGGGTAAATATAAATAAATATAAAAACCTTAATGCTGTAAGGTATAACAATATATTTTATAAAAATGGAATGAACTCACTCAGTATTTTCCGCTGACAAAACATTTTTCAAACATATTTCAGGTAATTAAAGTAGATTGGAGTAAGAGATGGATACGGCACTGAAAGGCTTCAAGAAGTGGCTTATTTTATTAATTAAATCAAATTAAGAAATATTGTTTTATGTAATCAAATTTATTAAAGCTACCATTGTAAAACATGGGTTTATCCCAATCTATTTAATAAATAAAATCCGGTGTTTTCTAAACTCTGATATTTTTCCTAACTCACGGTCCTGATGAAATTTCCGCTGCAATAGTTTTCAAAATAATCACCGGTACCACTGGGCTGTTCGCGACTCCCGATTCCGTCCAGGGTGGGTCGGGGGCCGTGACACCAGTCATCACACTAGCCTTCACATGCGTTGTGCCACGTGGCAGCACCGGGTGCGGCCTGGTGGTTGAGTTGTCGCGGCCCGCGTAGGCAGTAGCCAAAGGCTACGCGCCCCGCGAGCGACACAAGAATTTTGTTTTTAATTTATTTTTATAAAAATAAAGGTATTTGGGCTCGGTTTTCACATACGGGGTATATTTTAGTACATATTGGGATATTTTAATATATTTTGGGGTGTCAGAAATATTTTGGAGAGTTGTTACATGGTTAATCATGCATCATGTGGTGGCGTTGATAGCCGAAAGGCAAGGGGAGTACATGCAGTAATTGGCCTTTGTCTTAATTGTCGAGTGTTATGTGTCTTATGTCCAAGGTTTGATGCAAAACTACCATCGAGCCGTGGGTCTCACTAGAAGCAGTCTCTCTATTCCTACGGGGTAGAGATAAGGTTATCTACATCTTACCGTCCTCAGACCCTACCTTAGCTTTGCTATTGGTGAAATTTACTGAGTATGATGATGATGATTATTGCCTGGACCCATATTCGGTTACACCCGAACCGATCATACCCTACCCGGGTACATTTGTACCCCAACACTACTAGGTTTTTCTCAATACCTGATCATAACTAGATCCAGTCGAAACCAGGTATTAAAAACCTGATTTATGCACCTCTAAAATCAACTAATGTTTGTAATTCTGGTACTTTATCAGTTTTGAAAAGGAAAAAACATCAATTTTTCCTATAATACCTATGTTGTTTTAACTTTTGTCAATCTCTTTGTAAACAAATTGGTTAGTGGTTAACCATTAAATTAAACGAGTTTTTAGAACCCGCGCGTTACGGAAGGATCGTAAAACCGACAAAATACAAATATAACACTACTTGGTTTTTATTGTGTGAATTTGCAATATTAACAAAAGACCAAGTATAGGATAAACCATAGTCACGAAGACGATCCATGTAATTTTTCCGATTTTCAAATTTCTTCAAGTTTTTAGCCTAAGTCTAAAAATAAGCTCATTTAATAACTTAACTCAAGCCCAAGCTTCATTTATCAAGCTAGAGTCGGCTAGCGAGCCTAACAAGTTTTTTTTATTACATAACATTTTTAATACATATATATTTACAGGGTTGAGATTCTGTACAAACAGTGCTAACTGTAAGAACCGTAAAAACAGATCTGAACCATTAATAGTTTAAATCAAGGGTTGGGGTTGATTATAAATAAAAGCCTTATAATTAAAAATTAGTACTAACAAGTTAGGGGTAATTTCGTAAAATTGCTAGTCATTTGACCATTTTCAATTAAATACAAATTCCACCAAGGTTTTTTTAAATAAAATAACTTTTATATACTTTATTATTTTTTTTTAAAATATACCATAAAATCAAGTTTTTTTTTTAACTTTAATATGAGTACCATATTGCTATACCTTTTTTATTTATAAAAGTAACTTTTAAAAAAGTTACCAAAAGTTGTTTTATAATTGTGCTGATAATGTGCTCTAATTATGTGTTAGTTACAATATAATACAAACAAACACCAAAAGTAGATATAATCAACACATCTGTTGTGCTGATAATGGAGAACGATTGAGGATGTTGTGCTAATGTCGTTTATGTTGATAATGGAGGACGATTGAGGACGATGTGCTGATAATGGAGAACGATTAAGGATGTTATGCTAATTATATAGTGTTGTGCTGATTATATTTTTTTGTGGTGGTTCCTAAAGGTTGGTTCGATCATGGAGAGTTACTAGATCATGGATATGTTAAAAACTTCAAACTTTGATTTGAATTAAACTTGCATGGATTTAGGGATGTTTTAATAATTATTTTTAATTAGTTATAAATAAATATGGTGAAAAGGTCTAAATTACCCCTAAACTAATTTTTTATTGAGGGACACTTGTCAATTATGTGTTGGTTCTTACGTTTCTTACAAACATAAGTGTTTGTATTTGATCCCATTCCTATATTTACATAATACTTATTGTATAAAAGATTACTGTAGAAGTAACTAAATATATTATAACTAGATTTAATCCCCCACGTTGCGGTGGGGGCGTAAAATCGTGACAAATAACACCAATGCTGATGCGTGTGAAGTGTCGTTAGTTTTTATTGTATATATTAAGCCCTTCTTAACACTTTTTAGCCAAGTTTTAAATTTATAAAACACGATATTTTACTAACACTAAACACACATATGGGCAAGTGCACCCATCGTGAGCGTAGTATAGTGTTGGCAAGAAACCGAGGTCGTCCAAGGACATAAGAGCTTTTAGTACCGGTTTATCCTCAACGTCTAATCAAATCAAGAGTTTAGAAAAAGGTTTTAAACTAAGAAAATAAAAACTAACTAAAATGCTGAAAAATAAAAATAAAAGAAAAACAGATAGACAAGATGAATCACTTGGCTCCGACTCGTGTATAGTGTAACCTTTGATTATTTCCGCACTTTTGCACTATTTAAGAGATTATCTTAGTTATTGTAGTATGCCCCTCTTTTGGAGGTGACGTTATCCTCAACCCAGTAGTTTGAGTCAGCAAGGATACAATCCTAAAGGGTCGGATTATTGAAAGATAATTAATTAAGTTATTAATGCATAATGTGGTAGGCCTCTCTTTTGAAGGAGACGTTACCCTCGGCTAAGTAGTCTGAGTCAGCAGGGATACAGTCCTAAGTAGTCGGGTTAAAGTTTAATAGTAGCTTAACTTATGAGGGGATCAAAGAGTTTGGACCACCGCCATCCAATACCGTTAAGTATTGAAGGAGGTCCTACTAAATTTGACCCAGGTCCTTTGCAGGATCTATACACTGAACAATGGCAAGACTCTTACCAAACCGTTCCCTTAACCCCGACCAGGTAGCCAACATACCTCCATATAGACCGTGGAGATATGAATGGTGAAAATCTTTTATTTTATATAGACAGTAAAATAATGCCAAGACACCACGGACAAACGATAAGGAAGAATCACCTTCAACATAAGAAACTAGTTATTAAAGTCATTAATACATAACCAAGTAAAAAGTGCGAAAAGATTAAAAATAAAAAGTATTACACTAGACACTTGTCTTCACCAAGTGATGTAAGAGACTTAGGCAAACATGGCCTTTGATTGTCAAGAACTCTTACGATCAATCTTGGATCCCGAGACGACTCACACACTCTATGATGGACAATGGATGATGGTGGTGGATGATGGTGTTATCGTGGTGGTGGGTGGTGGGTGAAGTGTGAGAGAGGTGGTGTGCCAAGGGATGGTTTGAGCTTGTGCCAAGCACTCCTATTTATAGGCTGAACAGGAGCTCGGGCACGGCCCCGTGTCCATCCTCTTCTCTGTCTTCATTCATTGCTTTTGTCTGCATTAGTTAACCACGACCCCGTGTCTGCTGGGCACGCCCCCGTGTGCAGAAGCATATCTGTACTATCAAGATTTGTCTGGATTCTGCGAATCTTATAGTTGACCACGGCCCCGTGTCCGCAGAGCACGGTCCCGTGGTGGGCGATGGAAGCTTCTACAACTTTGTCTTTTATGCTGACACTTGGGCACGCCCCCGTGTTCACTGAGCACGGGGCGTGTTCAGCCTTCTGTTCTCTTGTTTTGCTTGGGAAGATGCTTTCGGGGAGGTCGAGCATGCCACGTTTGTTCCTTTTCTTGTATTTATGTTAGATTTAGCTGCCTTTTTGCTTTTTTTGTTAATTTGAACTCATTTAATCCTGAAAATACAAAAGGAAGACAAAAGCACACTTTTTCCAACATTAGTACTAAAAAAGGGTTAGTTTTATGTCACAATTGAGGTAATTTATATGTTGCATTTTGCACACATCAAATGCCGCACCACCGCTAACGATCACCAACACTAAAGTTACGGCGTGTTAATGTGAAGAAATTAGACCGAAACATAAAACGCAAAAAATAATAACTAAGTCGATTTAGGACCCACGCGTTACGACGAATCTATCAAACTGGAAAAAAAACGACGTAAAAATGTTGAACAACTGATGCGTGTGTAGCGTTATATATTTTTATGTATATTTTTAGCCCTTTTTACCACTTTAGTCAAGTTTTAAATTTATAAAACACGATATTCTACTAACACTAAACACCCATATGGGCAAGTGCACCCATCGTGAGCGTAGTATAGCGTTGGTAAGATACCGAGGTCGTCCAAGGACACTAGAGCTTTTAATACCGGTTTATCCTCAACGTCTAATCAAATCAAAATTTTATAAAAAGGTTTAAACATGAAAATAAAAACTAAAAATGTTGAAAATAAAAATAAAATAAAAACAGATAGACAAGATGAATCACTTGGATCCGACTCGCCTTTAGTGTAACCTTTGATGTTTTCCGCCAATTTTGCACTTTTTAAAAGATTATATTAGTTATAGTAGTAGGCCCCTCTTTTGAAGGTGACGTTACCCTCAACCCAGTAGTTTGAGTCAGCAAGGATATAATTAGGGCTGTAAACGAGCCGAGTCAAGCCGAGCTAGACCCAGCTCGAGCTCGGCTCGAACTCGATTCGAGCTGGCTCGGCTCGAGCTCGAATTTCTAATCGAGCTGAGATTTGAGGCTCGAGCTCGACTCAATTAGAATTCGAGCTAGCTCGGCTCGGCTCGATCTAGCTCGAACTAACAAAGAACTGCAAAATTTACTACTTAAAAATCCGTTAAAAATGAATTTCTTTATAGACTAAGGGCCATAATTGCCATTTAATTTAACCATATGGCTAAATATGCAAGTATAAATAGTTAATTAATTTTGTACATTGTCTTTACCTTCTTTTATAGGGGAGATACTCCCTTAGTTTTTGTTTTCTAAGCGATGTGGGACAAATAAAATGAAGTATGTAAACCTTATCGAGCCAGCTCACGAGCTCACGAGCCGATCCAGGCCAAGCTCGAGCTCGGCTCATTTACAAACCGAGCTGAGCCGAGCTTTCTTCGAGCATTTTTCGAGCGAGTTTCGGGCGAGCTGCGAGCCACGAGTTTTTTGAACACCCCTAGATACAATCCTAAAGGGTTGGATTATTGAAAGATAACTAATTAAGTTATTAATGCGTAATGTGGTAGGCCCCTCTTTTAAAGGTGACGTTACCCTCGGCTAAGTGGTTTGAGTCAGCAGGGATACAATCCCAAGTAGCCGGGTTAATGTATTAATAGTAGTTTACATATGAGGGGATCAAGCCATTCGCACCCCCGCCATCCAATACCAGTGGGTATTGAAGGAGGTCCTAGTAAGCTTGACCCAGGTCCTTGCAGGATCTATACACTGAACAAGGCAAGAACCTTACCAAACCATTCCCTTAACCCCCGACCAGGTAGCCAACATATCTCTATATAGACCGTAGAGATATGAATGGTGTAAATCTTTTATTTTATATAGACAGTAAAATAACGCCAAGACACCACGGACAAATGATAAGGAAGTTTCACCTTCAACATAAGAAACTAGTTATTAAAGTCATTAATACAAAACCAAATAAAAAGTGAGAAAAGATTAAAAAACAAAAGTATTACACTAAATGCTTGTCTTCACCAAGTGATGTAAGAGACTTAGGCAAACATGGCCTTTGATTGTCAAGAACTCTTACTATCAATCTTGGATCCCGAGACTACTACACACACTCTATGATGGATGATGGATGATGGTGGTGGATGTGGGTGTTGTGATGATGGTGGAGTGTGGGTGAAGTGGGAGAGAGGTGGTTTGTCAAGGGATGCCTTTGAAGTGAACCAAGCACCTCTATTTATAGCCTGCACAGAAGCCCGGACACGACCCCGTGTCCATCCACTTTCTCTTTCTTCATTAAATGCAGTTTGTCTGCATTAGTTGACCACGCCCCCGTGTCCGCTGGTGTCACACCCCGATATTTCCACGTATTACCGGTGGGCCCGGTGGGGAGTATCGTGACGTAGTTGATATCATCATAGTCAAACAACACAATTTAAATGCACAGCGGAAGCAAAAGATTGATTCATTTCAACTTTAATAAATTGTAATATTAAGTATCACAAATAGTTGAAACAGATCCACAGGCGGATCAAAATAAAAAAAAGGAAACATTGTTCAACAGTCTTATGACATCTAAGCTTGCGAGACTTATTGTGGACACTAGGAGAAAGTCAGCCTAGTTCGAGTAGTACCTGCACTTAACCTTTTTGGGAAAATACGTCAGTTTACACTGGTAAATACAATTAACTGACTCATTTTGAAAAGGGTTTAATAAAATTGATTTGAATGCACGTGGCACAAAATAATTTTTATAACTTGGGATAATTATTTGAATATAATACTTGTAAAAGAATTACATGTTTCTTATGCGTTCAGTAGCCCGGTTCGTGCCAGGTTAAAGATCAATAGACACACCACATTATTTATTTAGGCACTGACGGGTGTACGCCTACACCCCGTGCTTAGGTCGTGGCCATTTCGTAAAATGATGCCAAGGATATCCGGGACATGGTCATTAACCCCCCAAAGGCTTTAAGCAAACAAACATTTTTAAACGGGACATTTCAATGATTTAACCTTCATACAATTAAAAATTCAATGCCCGACCAAGCGGTATTTTATATACCGTACCCCAAGCCCGTATAGGGAAGATAAGTTAAAAGTATTTACCTGAGCAAATTTATACAATTTATCCCATCCGTATACCACCAAGCAAGTACAGATAGCTTTTACTGGGCTCCTAAATCTGGAACGAAGGTTTTTAATTATTAGGATCCTAACGGGTCTTTAATTAAGTTTACACTTAGACCGGTTAGTTTTCAAAAGGAAGATACAGTTCAAACGCATGATAAGGCGAAGACCGGCTTAGAATGTGGTTTTGACCCGACAAGCTTGTATGCTCGTTTAATATGGGTAACTTAAACACATTCTGGATTTTGAGATGAAAACGATATGGTTTGACCCGTTTCGGCTAAATTATGCAAACTAGTTACATAAGCCGATCCGAACGCGAAAAGTGCGTAACGGGTAACCATGAGTCATATACAAGTTTCCTAAGTTAATATGCCTTAAATATGTTGTGACATCAGTAAGACATCTTCTATTATGCCCAAAAACGGATTTAAACTCAAATTACTCCCCGTAGGGGTATTTTGGTCATTTCAAAGGTTATAAAAGAGTTTAAAAATAAATCTGAGTTTCGGGTCTGATGTAATCAGTAAAAATACTTAATTTAATAAGTTATATCAGTATGGTATTACATATATGTGAAATTTATTAATTATAACCAAACTATGCACCGAAGGGGCATTTTGGTAATTTCACATAAGCTTAAAGGTCAAAATTAGAATTCTGAGTTTAAAACTTTTGCCTACTGTTTAATTATGAAAATTTACTTAAAACAACAGTAGGTATCAAACCTTATATGTTAAAAATAGTTTTAATACATACTATGCGTTAAAAACGCTTAAAAATGCGATTTTGAGCTATTTCCGGGTTTTTAAGAGAAGCTGATGTTTTTATTATTTCAGAAGGCTCAAAATATTTTATTTATCATATTAGATCAGTAGAAAAAGGTTTGGTACTAAAAGGATTTGTAAAACTCATTTTATAGGCCAAAAGGGCAAAACCGACAATTACCGGATCAAGCTTAGAACTCTATGTTATGCTTAGCATAAAAACAAATAAAAATCTCCAAAAATCCCAAAATATTATTTTATATCAGTGGGTAACAAGTTGGGTATCAAAAATCGGGTTTAGATATGCTATACGCTAATTACACCGTTTAATTACTAAAAAGCTTTCTAATTACGCTAATGAGCATAACTCTTAATCTAGACCTCAAACTGATGTCAAATTTTAGGTACAAGTTTATAAATCAGTAACTAAGGTTTCTACTCTTTTACATTTTCAAAATTCATGTTTTAAGGTCTTATGGGCATAATAGTCAACATTTAGGCATTTAACGGAAATATGCATATGAATCGGATATCTAATGAACCAAGTTGTATAATCACAGAGGGTTATACTTATATGAAACCTGGTCCAAAAATGGCTCTAAGGCATTTCTAAAACATGCTACAATGGGTCAGAATCGAAAGTCAAAGCGAAAGTCAAACTATGCGACTTTCGGTTCCGAACCGAGCCTAAACTGAAAATTGTCGGGTTGAACATCTTTAGACATGTTCTTACATTAATTACCAAGTTATATTAATGATAAAACAGGTTGTATAGCTTCTACATTGCTAATTATGCATTAATTTGAAATTAAGCTTCTTGTTGACTTTTTAACATCAAGTTTGACCCGACAATTGACTTAGTTAGAGTGGGAATCAGAGAGTACCCTTTTAAGGGTTTATTACCCATATAATTACCTACTTATAGGTACTTTCAATTCGAGATTTGATTGGATAATTATTGATTAATCTCGAAGTCAAACCTTAATTGCGACGGTTTGACTTTTAGCTAATTAACTAAGCTAAACTAAATTAGGAAGGGTTAAGGACACTTACAAAGGTCCTAAGTATGATTTGGAACTTAAGGGAACTTGCTTGCTGACCAGAGGAGCTCCAGAGACCAGCTTGAAGTGAGTTGCAAATGAAAGACCAAATGTTGCAACCTTGTGTTCCTTATATAGTGACTTTGATGCATCAAGATCACTCCAAATCAGTCTACAATTGTTGTAAGATGTTCCCAGGTGTCCCTATGATGCTAAAAACCAGTTATAGGCCCCCCTGAATTCGAAAACCACTCTTGTAAGGCGGTGCAACAGGCTGAACAGGCAGTTGTCCATTTTCTGCTGCCAGCGACGGTCTTACGGACCGTAAGCCTTAAGCCTTGCGGACCGTAAGCGTCTCTCACGGACCGTAAGCTCTTGGCCTTGCGGTCCGTAACCGACCTTTAATTGTGTTACCCAGTTGCAGTGCTTGCGGACCGTAAGCCTAAGGCCATACGGTCCGTATCCGATGACCAGAAGACAAAACTTTGTAAACTTTTAAGCTTTGACCATGCAATCTTTTATAACTCGAATCTTGGGTCTTTTTGCAACAGAATGGGACCATTTGACCAGACTTTGCATGCTTTGCATGTACTTACACATCTTGGACTCTTGTGTTGAATGCTTTAAGGAACTTGTCGTAAGAACCATAAAACTAAATCCATATACCAATTTAGATTATCAAATTAACCGGATTTGAACATGTCGAATGTTTATGGAATGTATTAAGATTTGGGATTTGTAAATAGGTCGCTCAGAGGTATTTATTAACATGTCGACACTTTTGATCCTACCATACATCCTTTAATTTGATCCGGGTTTACGACACGTTTATCTTACATGACACGTGTCTTTATTTTATTGGACATGAATTTTTCGAGGTGTTACATCCTCACCCCCTTAAAAGAAATCTCGACCTCGAGATTTACTGTAACAAATGAGGGTATTTTTCTTTCATGGTAGACTCTACTTCCCAAGTATATTCGGGACCTCTTCGAGCATCCCATTTAACCTTTACGATAGGTACATACTTCCTTCGAAGCTTCTTAACCCGTCGATCCTCAATCGACAAGGGTTTTTCCACAAATTTCAAGCT
The DNA here is from genome assembly GCA_030545235.1 of Helianthus tuberosus. Taxonomy (NCBI): domain Eukaryota; kingdom Viridiplantae; phylum Streptophyta; class Magnoliopsida; order Asterales; family Asteraceae; genus Helianthus; species Helianthus tuberosus. Next base: position 27,335,473 of record CM060438.1, on the reverse strand, counting down.
CTCATCTATATGCACATTTGTGTGAGGCATGACTAGCGATTCATCTGCTAGACATTTCTTCAGATTGCAGATGTGGAATACATTGTGAATACCACTGAGCTCCTCAGGCAAGTTCAACTTATAAGCCACCGACCCAACACATTCGATAATCTCGAATGGTCCTACATACCTTGGGCTTAACTTACCTTTCTTACCAAATCGCATCACTCCCTTCCAGGGTGATACTTTAAGCAGAACCTTATCACCAACCTCAAAATTTAGAGGTTTTCGCCTTTTATTAGCATAACTTTTCTGCCTATCCCTGGCAGCTTTTAGGCGGTCACGAATTTGGACAATCTTGTCCGTCGTTTCAAAGACTATGTCAGGTCCTGATAACTGAACTTCTCCTACTTCTGCCCAACAAATAGGCGTTCTGCATTTCCTACCATATAATGCCTCAAAAGGCGCAGCCTTAATGCTTGTATTATAGCTATTGTTATAGGAGAACTCGATCAATGGCAGGTGGTTATCCCAACTACCACCTAAGTCAATCACACATGCATGAAGCATGTCTTCCAAAGTTTGGATTGTACGCTCACTTTGCCCATCCGTCTGAGGATGATAAGCTGTACTAAAATTTAAGCGCGTGCCCAAAGATTGTTGGAAACTTTTCCAAAAATGTGATGTGTATCTGGTATCTCTGTCAGAAATTATTGACACTGGTACACCATGCAAAGATACAATCTTATCTACGTACAATTGGGCTAACATGTCGGAGCTATAAGTCTCCTTAATGGGTAGGAAATGTGCTGACTTAGTCAGTCTATCTACTATTACCCATATAGTATCATTTCCTTTCCTGGTCTTTGGCAACTTGGTAATGAAATCCATCGTCACCATCTCCCACTTCCATGTGGGAAGTTCAGGTTGTTGTAGCAAACCTGACGGCTTTTGGTGTTCAGCGTTGACTTGCGCGCACGTCAAACATTTAGCTACATAGGCAGCTATAGACTTTTTCAAGCCTATCCACCAATAGTTTACCTTCCGATCCTGGTACATCTTATCAGCTCCTGGAGGATGACATCCCGAAGCCCTCCATAAATTGGAACCCATATTCGTCCATTTAACCTCTGAATTTTGTCCTTGCCATAGGATAACTGCTCCTCAGTTACTCCTAGCTTTTCATCAGGATAGTTAGCTTCCAACACAACTTCCTTTTGTGCAGCTAACAACCTTTCGTTCAAACTATTCTTTATCTCAATGCTCTTGGCATTGATCCCTATAGGTTTCACTCTTTCCTTCCTACTTAAGGCATCAGCAACCACATTTTCCTTGCCAGGGTGGTATCTTATTTCACAATCATAATCATTCAAAGTTTCCATCCACCGTCGTTGCCTCATGTTCAAGTCTTTCTGATTGAACAGATGTTGCAGGCTCTTGTGATCAGAATAGATCACACACTTGGTTCCATACAAGTAATGTCTCCACAGTTTTAGTGCAAATACAACGGCACCCAGTTCCAAGTCATGGGTGGTGTAATTCTTCTCATGCACCTTTAACTGACGTGAAGCATAGGCAACAAACTTTGCCTTTCTGCATAAGCACACATCCCATACCGGTGTGTGATGCATCACAATATACTACAAATTCATCAATCCCATCAGGCAATGTCAATACAGGAGCATTGATCAACTTCTGCTTAAGAATGTCAAAGGATTCCTGCTGCTTAGGGCCCCAATCAAACTTAATATTCTTACGCGTCAATGAAGTTAGGGGCGCAGCAATCCTTGAGAAGTTTTCAATAAATCTCCTATAGTATCCTGCCAGTCCTAGAAAACTACGAATCTCTGTAGGCGTCTTGGGCTCTTGCCAGTTTGTAATAGCTTCAATTTTAGCGGGATCCACCTGGATACCACGCTCACTAACCACATGTCCAAGGAATTGGACTTCTCGAAGCCAAAATTCACACTTTGAAAATTTGGCATAGAGCTTTTCTTGTTGAAGTAGCTTAAGAATGCAACGGAGATGTCTCTCATGGTCAGCTTGGCTTTTCGAGTAAATGAGAATGTCGTCGATGAAAACGATGACAAATTTATCTAAGTAGGGCTTGCAGACACGATTCATGAGATCCATGAATGCGGCAGGTGCATTAGTGAGCCCAAAAGGCATCACTAGGAACTCGTAATGACCATAACGAGTCCTAAATGCAGTCTTGTGTACATCTTCATTTTTAACCTTCAATTGATGATAGCCTGACCTCAAATCGATCTTAGAGAAGTAGCTTGCCCCTTGTAATTGATCGAACAGATCGTCGATCCTGGGCAAAGGATACCTATTCTTGATAGTGACCTTATTAAGCTCACGGTAATCGATGCACAGACGCATCGACCCATCCTTCTTCTTGACAAATAGGATTGGCGCTCCCCAAGGAGACGAACTAGGTCTAATGAAACCTTTGGCTAGCAATTCACTTAGTTGTGTCCTTAATTCCTTCATCTCTGTTGGTGCCAACCTATAAGGCGCTCTCGCAACAGGTGCTGCTCCAGGGATGATGTCAATTCTGAATTCAACTTGCCTATCTGGGGGTAAACCAGGTAGTTCTTCAGGGTACTCAGAAATGACTGGGATATCTTCAATCTTGGGTTTCTGCTCATCAATAGTTACCTGTGCCATATAGATGACACAACCCTTCTTCAAACATCTAGATGCCTTGAGCATAGACCCTTGCTCAGGCAGTCCATACTGGGTGTCTCCCTGAATGGTGAGTGGCTCACCAGACGGAGTCTTGATTACCATTTGCTTCTTGTTGCAAAAGATCTGGGCCTGGTTATGAGATAACCAGTCCATGCCTAAAACGATATCGAAACCGGCTAACTTCAAAGGAAGCAGGGATAGTGGAAAGGAGTGGTTCCTAATGGATATGAAACATCCATCTAATACGGTTGATGCGGTTTCTAAGGTGCCATCTGCTAATTCCACTTCATATTTCACACTTAGGGTTTTAACAGGTAAATTCAGTAACTTACAAAACTTATTATCTACAAATGATTTATCAGCTCCTGAATCAAATAGCACTCTCGCATAAACATCATTTATGAGGAAGGTATCTGTGATCACGTTGTCGTCTTGGACAGCTTCCTTTGCATCCATTCGGAAGACCCTTGCATTGGTCTTCTTCCCATCCTCAGTCTTCTTAGCAAGTTTTGGGCAGTTGGATCTGATATGCCCTTTTTCATTGCAGCTATAACACGTAGCATCCTTGATTTTCTTACAGTCTAAGGTCTTGTGCTCTGAAGACTTGCAAATCCCACATGCCCTTGGCTGTGACTAGGATTTCGACTCATATATGCACTTCCCGAAATGTTGTTTCTTGCAGATTTTACATTTGGGCTTATCTCCCGATTGATGACCATCTTTCTTGGATCTAGAACCCTTCTTGTAGTCATTGTTTCCCTTATGTCTCTTATCTGATCACCGTGAGTTATCATCCTCATTCTTCCTTTTCTCAGCATCAGTGTTTCTGAGCGATCTTAGCCTAACCGCGTCCAAGGTAAGAGACAGAGATAGATCAGCTGCTGATCTAAAAGTAGCAGGTCTGGACGCCTTAACACTGGCTTTGATTTCTAGGGCTAAACCCCCAATGAAGCGAGCAATCCTTTTGGGTTTCGGGGTTACGAGATACGAAACCAGCCTAGACAGGGTATTGAAACTGGTGAGGTAAGCTTGACAATCTAAATTCTTCATCACCAATGATAAGAAATCTGATTCAATTCTTTCAACCTCATGCTGCGGGCATGATGTACTGTAAAGTACATATGTTTATAGTGTATATTTTGATTAGTTTTTAGTCGTTTCGAGTCTGTTTTAGGTTAGAACTGTGATACTGCTGACGTTAAGCTTTGATTTCAGGTCCCGTAGCTTAAAGTGTTGAAAAACGAGTCAAAACGAGCAGTTCGGAAGAAAAACGGGATTCGTACGCGCGTTGGAGAAGCTGGAAATCAGAAATAATTAAAAAAATTAAGAAAAATCATTCTTGAAGGCGACGCGTGACGCCACCCCCCCTCTCGCGTCGCGCGAGGGGTCTGATTTCGAGAAAACATGTTGCTGTTAGGGTTTTGATGATTTAATTCCCAAGAAACCGGATTAGTAACCCTAATTACGAACGAGAGGACATTGGAGGCGATTTTGGAGCTATCTTGGAGCTGAATCGGAGATCGTGAAGCATTCGAATCACTGGATCAAGTTCAGGATGAAGCATCGAAGATTTCTCGGGTTTTCCATTCCCTTGTTTTGTCGATTTCTTTCTTGAAACTTGTTACCATGAATTCTAGTTTGATTATTTTTTATTTGTGTTCGTTTATAGGCATGCTTGGCTAATTTCATAAACCACCTAGACTATGATGAATGGATTAATATAAATATTTTACCTTTTTCGTTATTTGCACGATGTTTATGGATTGATTGTGTTTAGTAAAAGGTTTGATTTAATGATTTGATGTGTATGCGTGCTTTGATTTGGTTTATTATTGTTACTTGCTTCGTATGATTCTTAGTGACGGTCTATATCACAACGTAGAGTCATATTAGGGTTTAGGGTTTCGGTGAGTGTCTATATCACGTTAGAAAACCTTCACTCTTTAGGGAGAATCGGCCGATAACCTCTAGAAGTAAGTGGTAATAATTTACTAAGTCTTAGTGTTCTACTAGTCCTAATAACTGGGAAATGAGGGGCTATTGGTAGGTCTTACCCGGCGAATTGCTTTAGATAGGCCTTGGGAAAGGTTATGTCTTGGTTTACCTGTCGGTCTTATTAGTCTATCAAGTCAAATCTATTACTTCAAACTACCCTAGACCTAGGATTGGGAAAGAATAGGTCAATATTAGGGTACTTACACAATAATTAGATAACTGGGAAGAAGTCTAATAACCGGTAGGATTAACGGCCTAGGTAGTTCCACAGGTTTCTCCTTGAGAAGGGTCGAGGGGCCTCGTTGGTTCTTAATAGGTTTAGTATTATAAGATCCCGGTTCCATAACTCGTGCACTTAACTTAATCGGTAATCTCTTAAAAACAATCCAGGATTCTTGTCTAGGTGGTCCTGTTCTCACATAAGAAAAGTTCACAGTCGTCATTCGTTTTAGTATAGTTTTAGTTATTTTAGTAGTCTAATATAGGTTTCCTTAGTTTTCAGTAACCCCCCCCCCCCCAACAATTAAACATAGTTTAAGTCGTGTTTGTCAGTGTCTAGTCAGAGTCTAATTTGCGTGATAAATAGAGTCTCGTGGTTCGATATCCGGACTTCCTAGGTTATACTACATTGATCGGTACACTTGCCGATTGTGTGGTTTTAGGTCGAGTCTAGAATTAAAGCTTTTTAGTGTCTAGCTTAGAGAGTCTAATTTAGTTTGTTTTTAATAGTCTGTTTAGCACACATCAAGTTTTTGGCGCCGTTGCCGGGGACTCTTGGTAATTGCGTTCATTAGCTTTGATAGATTTACTTGACAAATACGTGCTACGTGTTTACGTTGTTTTGTGTCTTTTATTTTCGTCTTGAGTCGTAGTAACTATTGTTTGTTTTTCTTGTGTTCAGGTTTTTGCTTGTAGTGGATGCCACATCTGCGCTCGCACGGTCCGCCACCACCAGTCAAGCCGTCATCATCTCAATCGGGCGAAGGCCCACAGGTTACTTCTACATCCACTTCTCGTTTCCCCAATTTCGATTCCACCCCGTTACCCACCCCACCTCCTACACCACCACCTTCGCCTAACCATTCACCTAAGACCTCTCCTAAGGTTTCCCCACCCGATAGCCCTACTTCTAGTACCTCTAGTAATCTAGAAAACTTAGAACACATGGCTAACCCTAGGCAAACCGTCCATCAGCAAGCCACTCAGGATTTCACCGGCCTAGCTTCACCCATCACCGTCCCACCCATAGTTAATGACAATTCATGGCAGATTCCATCGTATGCCATGCAGGCTATCACCAATACCATCCAATTCCATGGCCGAGACGATGAGGACGCCCCGGCCCACATCAACCGTTTCTCCCGAATGCTAGCTACCTTTAACCTTCACGGTGCACCCAACGATGCCACCTACCTACAGCTTTTCCCATTCTCCTTAGCCGGCCGTGCGGCTACTTGGTTGGACTCTCAACCAACCAGTACTTTTACCACTTGGGCGGGGCTTCGTCAAGCCTTTTTGAATAAGTACTTCCCGCCCGCAAAAGCTTCACGGCTTAGAGACCAAATCCACTCCTTTCGCATGGAGCCCGACGAGCCTTACTACCTTGCTTGGGAGCGTTTCCAAAACCTTTGTGCTCGTTGCTCCCAGCATGGTCTTTCTGATTGGGCTTTGTGTGAGAAATTCTATAACGGTCTTACCCAAGAGACTAGAGATAGGTTCGATACTAATGCGGGGGGCATATGATGGGTATTCTCACAGTTGCAGAGTGTCTAGAGCGTTTTGAGGCATTTGCTCAGTCTCAGTCCCAATCACGATCCGATCAGAGGTCTCAAAGTGGTAATTCAAATACCACTACTAGTGCACCCGCCCGAGGGGTGAACCATGTCACCATGGACCCTAGTTTAGCCTCTGTTTTGGAGAACATCACTCGAGAGCTTAAGGAGATTAGAGCTAAGGTTGATAAGTGTGAGTTTTGTCGAGGTGGTCACGACACGAGTGCATGTCCTTTACTAGTTGGTGAGGAGCAATGTGATTATTTAGGAGGAGGGTTTGGTAGAGGTCAGTCTAGCGGGTTTGGTAGTAATAATCTTGGCTCGGGTTGGCGAAATAATAATAATAACTTTAATAATAATAGCAATTTTCGCTCAAATGGACCTCCTGGTTTTCAAATAGCTCAAAATCCAAATAGAGGTCTAGGTTCGCTTTTCAGTGGGGGTTTAAATGGGCAAGTCAAAGATGGGGGGTCGAGTAGTCAGGTTCAAACAGGTCAAGGTTCAAGTTTTGATTTAGGGGGTAGCATAGAAAGAATGGAGTCTATGATAAGCCAGTTAATTGTTAGGGATCAAAATACCCAAAAGAAACTTAGTGAACATGACCTCATGCTTAAGAATCACCAAGCTGCGGTCCAAGACCTTTCTACGGTTGTAGGTGATATGTCTAGGAAGTTAGATGAAAGATTACCCGGCCAGTTTGCAGCTAACACCCAACCTAACCCGAATACTCATGTCAAAGCCATTACCACCCGTAGTGGAAAGACCGTAGGAAACCCTAGAGTCGAAGAGAGAGAGGTTGATGAGGATGGAGATATAATAGATGAAGCGATTGAGATGGAGGCTCCCGGCAAAGTGCAAAAGAGGCTAGTCCCAGCAAGTACCGCACAGCCCGGTGAGTCTCAAAGTGAGAAGACAGTTGAGAAAAAGCCCATAGATGTTAGACCTTCACCCTATGTGAATCATGCGTATGTTCCGTTTCCCTCGCGTCTTAAGAATAAAAAATACTCAAGGGAATACGGGCAGTTTCTAGATATCTTCAAGCAATTGAAGATTAATCTTCCGTTTATAGAGGCGCTTCAGTCCATGCCGAAATATGCAAAATTCTTGAAGGACCTTCTTAGGAATAAGGAAAAATTAGGTGAGTTGTCGAATGTCCCGTTGCATGGAGGGTGTTCGGCCATTGTTTCAAATAAGCTTCCTGAAAAGCTTACCGATCCCTGTGTGTTCACTATTCCTTGTCTATTCGGTAGTAACACAAACACTAGAGCCTTAGCCGACCTAGGTGCTAGCATTAATCTGATGCCCTTTTCGCTTTACGAGAAGCTAGACTTAGGTGAGCTTTCACCTACCCGAATGACATTGTCTTTAGCTGATAGGTCCGTGAAACACCCGAGGGGAATAGTTGAGAATTTGCTTGTTAAGGTGGATAAGTTTGTTTTTCCGGCCGATTTTGTTATTCTAGACATGGAAGCCGATGAAAACATACCGCTAATTTTAGGTCGCCCATTCTTAAACACCGCTAAAGCTCTCATAGATGTATTTTTAGGCACCATCACACTTAGAGCAGGCGAGGAAGCGGTAGTTTTTAACGTTACGAATTCGAGAGGGTCAGGTGATAAAGTGGAGGCGGTTTCGTTAGTGGGGGAGTGTGAGAAGGACAAGAGAGATGAGAAGAAGGATGTGAGTGATGCGAGTTTAGAGAAAGTGACAGGATTCAAGTGTGGGGACCCACCGGATAGAAAGTTAGAGGAATTGGAGGAGAGGGTGGAGCGTTTAGAATCTAGGATTGAGACACTGAGCAAACCTCAGTGTGTGGATAAATTTCGATATGGAGAATTTAGATTCAAAACGCTAGATGAGGAGTTGAGAGGTTTTGAAAGAGATAAGGGTTTTGGGGTTGATTTGGGCGATACGTATAGTGGTGCTACAGCCCGTGAGAGTATGTTTGGAGGTGAGCTGCATCTCCATGATCCTCCGTAAGCATGTGAGAAGTTGCTACTCGAGTGTAGAGTTTGTATAGTTTGTATCTTCGTTTATTTTTTTCGTTTTTTTAGTAGCTAGTGGTCGTTCTTGTCAGTTTTTCGGGTCTTTGTTTGTGGTTTGAGTCGTTTGCAGGAGTGCCTCACCGAAGATTTGCAGGAAATCGCGAGAAAAATACGGCTCTAGGTAAGTTTCATACTTAGAAAATCTTTGGTAGGTTGTTGGATGTTTTGGAGAAGTATAGGAAAAAAATTCTAAGGCATGAACATAAATTTCCACGAAACAGTCTGTGAAAAATGGACCTTGGCGTGACGCCAAGGTCCTTAGCGTCGCGCGAGGCCTTCCAGGCAAACATTAATTATTTATTGACCCGCCGCGTGACGCGAGGGGGTCCGTAGTGTCGCGCGAGCTCTCTTGAACCGGTTCAAACTTGTTTTTTGGCCTTTATTTTGTATTTTGAGTCCTTTAGTTTGTATTTTGAGTCTAAATTAGTGGTTTGTGTCGTTTTTAGAATCGGTACTGCGTTGGGTTCTGTTTTGCTTTGATTGTGCAGGTTTGGATTGTACCACCCGTACCCAATTGCCATTCGGGTGATTTTGGACTTGCCATTTTAAGAAACCCAAGCAGACTAGGCAACGATCGCGAATGAAATGCTATACGATCGTTCGTGGGATTCAAGACTCGTACGGCTGGCACTGACTTTTGTCCTAACCAGCTAAGTCGTTTCCCTTTGTGTTGTTGTTGTATATTTTAATTTTTTCGTTGCAGTTTCTATTCTTAGGTAGTTGTTGAGTCGTATTTTCGTTCTTGCATCAGGGACAATGCAATCTCTAAGTGTGGGGATGAGATATTTGTAAATATTTGAGTCTTAAACTTGAAAAACACAAAAAAATTGAAACAATTGAAAAATTCAAAAAAAAATTGAAAAAAAATCAGAAAATGTCTTTCGAATAAAAAAGAAGTTTGCAAATTAAAGCGGAAAATGATAGAAAAAATGAATTTTTGCTCGGGTTCGAATAATAATAATATGAGATTATAATAAACCGAGTTTGCGTCTAGTTTGGGATATGTGGATAGGCCCGGGTTTGGTTTTAAGTCCCTTTGAGCTAATATACCTTAATTGTCGGTCTGCTAGTGGGTTTTCGCCTGGGAAATATGGGAAACTAAAACTGCCAATAAGAGTATAAGGGGCACCGTTATAAGTTAAAACCGTTAGAGTTTGTGATCATGCTAGAAAAAAAATAGAATAAAAAGTGAGCTAGAAACTAAATGAAAGTAACACAGGCCTATGTAATCCGAGTTGGGGATAGCGACTCTACAGCCGGAATGCCTCTGGGATGTGTGAAATCGACTTGCCGAATAAAAGTACCAAAACCTAAGTAATCTGTGGTTGGGGATAGCGACTCTACAGCCGGAATACCTCTTGGTTAGGGAAAGCATCGTCTAGACTCACGAAAGAAAGAAAAAAAGAAGAAAAAAAAAAGCAAAAAGCAAAGCAAAAATAGAAAAAAAAATGAAAAAAAAGAAAAAAAAATTTGATTGTAAACTCTCTTGGTTTTGATATAAGACGGTTAGGAATTGGTCCAGTGATCGTTCTTTTAGTCCTATAAGCTTGAGGTGGGAGTAGGTGGACCGTAGATTCTAGTGTGAGACCCTAGGTAGACTGACCGCACTTAAATTAAATTTACATGATAAGGGCTTAGGATTGACTTCGGGTTTAAAGGGATAAGTATATTCGCAATCGCGGCTAACGCAAGTCTTGGTTTTAATTAATTATACCTATACTTTTGACCCGGGTGATTATTTGTTTCTGATTCCGTTGCATAATTCTTTTTCGAGGACGAAAAAAGAGTAAGTGTGGGGATGTTTGATGTACTGTAAAGTACATATGTTTATAGTGTATATTTTGATTAGTTTTTAGTCGTTTCGAGTCTGTTTTAGGTTAGAACTGTGATACTGCTGACGTTAAGCTTTGATTTCAGGTCTCGTAGCTTAAAGTGTTGAAAAACGAGTCAAAACGAGCAGTTCGGAAGAAAAACGGGATTCGTACGCGCGTTGGAGAAGCTGGAAATCGGAAATAATTAAAAAAATTAAGAAAAATCATTCTTGAAGGCGACGCGTGACGCCACCCCCCTCTCGCGTCGCGCGAGGGGTCTGATTTCGAGAAAACATGTTGCTGTTAGGGTTTTGATGATTTAATTCCCAAGAAACCGGATTAGTAACCCTAATTACGAACGAGAGGACATTGGAGGCGATTTTGGAGCTATCTTGGAGCTGAATCGGAGATCGTGAAGCATTTGAATCATTGGATCAAGTTCAGGACGAAGCATCGAAGATTTCTCGGGTTTTCCATTCCCTTGTTTTGTCGATTTCTTTCTTGAAACTTGTTACCATGAATTCTAGTTTGATTATTTTTTATTTGTGTTCGTTTATAGACATGCTTGGCTAATTTCATAAACCACCTAGACTATGATGAATGGATTAATATAAAGATTTTACCTTTTTCGTTATTTGCACGATGTTTATGGATTGATTGTGTTTAGTAAAAGGTTTGATTTAATGATTTGATGTGTATGCGTGCTTTGATTTGGTTTATTATTGTTACTTGCTTCGTATGATTCTTAGTGACGGTCTATATCACAACGTAGAGTCATATTAGGGTTTAGGGTTTCGGTGAGTGTCTATATCACGTTAGAAAACCTTCACTCTTTAGGGAGAATCGGCCGATAACCTCTAGAAGTAAGTGGTAATAATTTACTAAGTCTTAGTGTTCTACTAGTCCTAATAACTGGGAAGTGAGGGGCTATTGGTAGGTCTTACCCGGCGAATTGCTTTAGATAGGCCTTGGGAAAGGTTATGTCTTGGTTTACCTGTCGGTCTTATTAGTCTATCAAGTCAAATCTATTACTTCAAACTACCCTAGACCTAGGATTGGGAAAGAATAGGTCAATATTAGGGTACTTACACAATAATTAGATAACTGGGAAGAAGTCTAATAACCGGTAGGATTAACGGCCTAGGTAGTTCCACAGGTTTCTCCTTGAGAAGGGTCGAGGGGCCTCGTTGGTTCTTAATAGGTTTAGTATTATAAGATCCCGGTTCCATAACTCGTGCACTTAACTTAATCGGTAATCTCTTAAAAACAATCCAGGATTCTTGTCTAGGTGGTCCTGTTCTCACATAAGAAAAGTTCACAGTCGTCATTCGTTTTAGTATAGTTTTAGTTATTTTAGTAGTCTAATATAGGTTTCCTTAGTTTTCAGTAACCCCCCCCCCCCCACCAACAATTAAACATAGTTTAAGTCGTGTCTGTCAGTGTCTAGTCAGAGTCTAATTTGCGTGATAAATAGAGTCTCGTGGTTCGATATCCGGACTTCCTAGGTTATACTACATTGATCGGTACACTTGCCGATTGTGTGGTTTTAGGTCGAGTCTAGAATTAAAGCTTTTTAGTGTCTAGCTTAGAGAGTCTAATTTAGTTTGTTTTTAATAGTCTGTTTAGCACACATCAGGGCAATAATACTCCTTAATGAGAGCAACGAACTGATCCCATGACAAATTGTAAAGCGGAATCTTCCCAGCAGCTTGAATGAGAGACTTCCACCATGCTAGTGCCTCTCCCTTGAACGATTGGGATACATACTTCACTACATCCCTTTCAGCACAACCGCTGATGTCAACTACTGTGTCCATCTCCTCCAACTAGGTCATACAATCAATTGCCCCTTTCTCCCCAGTGAAATCCCGGGGTTTGCAGGAAACAAAGTACTTATAGGTACAGGACTTGGTACGCGATTTATCATCAAACACTATCCTTTTAGATGGAACACTGTTTTGATTAGATGAATGTCGATCATCATCTTTCTTTGGCTCATCTTTCTTAGAGGGTGGCTTGCTATGAGCCTCCGAATGAGTCTTAGGTTTGGAATGCGGTGTGGATAGGGTCCTACTTCGAGTCCCGTTAGATTCATTATATTGCCGCTCAATAGCTTTTGTAACAACATTATCTACTAGTGCTTGCAGCTCCGCACCGGTCACATGTATCTTAGTATTTTCATGGTTTTCTACCGGATGACTGTTTACTTCTTCTGAACTAGCCATGTAGCTTTAATTGCTACATAAAATCAAATAAGGGCAAGTTTTATATAGAAGCTTATACAGTTTTATTGTTTTTGAAAATTCATTAACCATGGTTTTAATAGCCATTTTTTAGTTAATTTGCTAATTATATAATCCTTCAGGATCTTTATCATAATCCTTATTTATAAGTTAGTAATAGCACAAAAGGCCTAGTCACATAGACGAGTTAAATTTATAAACCAGGATTTTACAGAATCGAGGTATTAAGGTTTGAATCAAAGTTTGCTACCTTTTTCTTGACTGGGAGTTGCAGTCTACTACGGTCGTTAATTATAGCCCGTGGGCACTTCATCCTTAAGGGATGATTATATAAGTGAGGGAATTTAGAATAACCCAGTTTAAGAATGACTTATGTGATTTTATCGAATCACATTTGTCAAGCATGTTAATATGCTTTCAGAAGTTAAGGTTTTGAATCTTTTGAATAGGTTTTACCATCTTGGCCATGTTTGCAATGACATTTAGGCTAGGTTTTTCCTTTAAGATTCTTTTTAATATTTAGCGCAGAACAACCCTAAATTGAGATGTTAATAAGGATCTGAATCTAATTGAGGAACTACCATCTTGGCCCTGTCTTAGGGTGACATATGGCTAGGTCTTGTTCTTTTTAGATTTTGCCATTTTATTATAATGGTAGATCTTTTTAGTGGGAAAGTTATTTTATTTATTTCATAGTTTATGTTTATGCACATAATTAATAAAATGAAAATCTAAATTAACCATTCCACAAAAATTCAACAAGTACAATTTTGCCCAAAACGGGACTTCTACAAAAATAACACGCCCACGCAGGGGCTTAAACAACAAACATACCCACGCAGGGGTCAACAGAAAAACATGCCCACGCAGGGGCAGAATACAAAAAAAACATACCCTCGCAGGGGTTGAACAAAAAGGCATGCCCACGTAGGGGCTGAATTGAAAATAAGGAAATACAACCAACAATTTAAGGATTCAATTGTCCTTCTTGCTTTTTCCTTTTATTAAACTCGCCAATCCCTTAAAGAAGCCTTGTCGTTCCCTGCGATCCCTGTGAACTTCCCGCTCAACCTGATCCAACCTTTGGAAAATTTCCTCCCGCTCTGGCGGGGAAAACCTTGGTATCTGCGGTTGCGGCTGATGTGGAGGTCGAAGAGACGGCTGCTGTTGGTATCCATAAGCTGGGTAACCAACTCCCCAGGGAGCTCCGTAAGGCCCCTCAGGGTTGAGAGTATTGTAGTTCCACGCCGCTAGGTATGGGTCGATCTCAGCATAGTTGAAGCTGGTGTGAGCCGGCTGCTCAAAGGGATTATACGTTGCTGGGCCAGCGTACGTGGGAATTGGGTTGTCAAAGCCCATCGGTGGTGGCATGACAGGTGCAGAGTTTACTTCCGGGATGGGGTTTGAAGGTCCCCCCATCTGCTGGTCTTCTCGGAGTGGCGGGTAGTGGCTGCCACTCGATGGTTGAGGGGTGCTGATATGCACTCCTCCTCGCACGGACATCCGTGCGTTCGATCTCCTTCGCCTTGGTGGCTCAGGAGGCTGTTGCTGAGGTGGTGGTGGTGGTGGTGGTGGCGGGGTAACTGCCACGAAACGTGAATCCCCGGAAGGATCCTCCTGTTGCTGCTGATAAGGCGATGAATGGTAAGAGGGTGTGAAATACCATTCATACTGGTTGAATCTTGCTTGGTAGCTGTCAGGACCACGGTAGGGTGATCCATGTAAAGATGAACCATCAGAAATTTCTATGGGATGTGTGGGGGTACCGGTCGGTGGTTCGGTAGGGTCAGTATCCTCGTCCATATCTATGGCGTGATCTCCAGAAAAGTGACCTTCGGGTCCCAATGGGTTAACGCCCATTGGTTCTTCGAGGTGGTTTGCCGGGTTGAACCGGCTTCGAAAGATATGTGACGGGTTATCAAAAGATTGACGAGAGTTGGACCTCTGGAGAGGGATAAATGAAGGCTGTGGGTTTTCGGGCTCATTTTCTGAATGGGATCCGAAAGAGTGAAGGTAAGACGGTGACGAGCTTAACGAGATGGACCGTCTCGCTGGCTGCAGATGCGTCCTCTAGCCCCCCCCCCCTGGGGACCTGTACGCATGTTGATGGGTGAGGTTCTTCTTTGAGAAGGCCCGGCCTCCTGGTCGTGGCCTGCTACAGGTGACTTTCCCTTTCTCCTGTCATATTCGAACCTGTCAACATAATTAAAGATAACAACAAGGAAAAATATAACAGACAAAAATAAAACAAAATCAGGATTTGTCCTATGTTTTTTTGTCTAGACTCGAAAATTAGAGGAATGTGCAACTGTGTAACTGAGATTAAACACAAAAGGCTAGTATTTAATTCACTTAGTGTTGGCTCTAATACCAACCTGTCACACCCCGATATTTCCACGTATTACCGGTGGGCCCGGTGGGGAGTATCGTGACGTAGTTGATATCATCATAGTCAAACAACACAATTTAAATGCACAGCGGAAGCAAAAGATAGATTCATTTCAACTTTAATAAATTGTAATATTAAGTATCACAA
Organism: Helianthus tuberosus; assembly: GCA_030545235.1. Lineage (NCBI taxonomy): Eukaryota > Viridiplantae > Streptophyta > Magnoliopsida > Asterales > Asteraceae > Helianthus > Helianthus tuberosus. Next base: position 27,320,398 of record CM060438.1, on the reverse strand, counting down.
ATAGTTGAAACAGATCCACAGGCGGATCAAAATAAAAAAAAGAAACATTGTTCAACAGTCTTATGACATCCAAGCTTGCGAGACTTATTGTGGACGCTAGGAGAAAGCCAGCCTAGTTCGAGTAGTACCTGCACTTAACCTTTTTGGGAAAATACGTCAGTTTACACTGGTAAATACAATTAACTGACTCATTTTGAAAAGGGTTTAATAAAATTGATTTGAATGCACGTGGCACAAAATAATTTTATAACTTGGGATAATTATTTGAATATAATACTTGTAAAAGAATTACATGTTTCTTATGCGTTCAGTAGCCCGGTTCGTGCCGGGTTAAAGATCAATAGACACACCACATTATTTATTTAGGCACTGACGGGTGTACACCTACACCCCGTGCTTAGGTCGTGGCCATTTCGTAAAATGATGCCAAGGATATCCGGGACATGGTCATTAACCCCCCAAAGGCTTTAAGCAAACAAACATTTTTAAACGGGACATTTCAATGATTTAACCTTCATACAATTAAAAATTCAATACCCGACCAAGCGGTATTTTATATACCGTACCCCAAGCCCGTATAGGGAAGATAAGTTAAAAGTATTTACCTGAGCAAATTTATACAATTTATCCCAGCCGTATACCACCAAGCAAGTACAGATAGCTTTTACTGGGCTCCTAAATCTGGAACGAAGGTTTTTAATAACCTATTAGAATCCTAACGGGTCTTTAATTAAGTTTAGACTTAGACCGGTTAGTTTTCAAAAGGAAGATACGGTTCAAACGCACGATAAGGCGAAGAACGGATTAGAATGTGGTTTTGACCCGACAAGCTTGTATGCTCGTTTAATATGGGTAACTTAAACACATTCTGGATTTTGAGATGAAAACGATATGGTTTGACCCGTTTCGGCTAAATTATGCAAACTAGTTACATAAGCCGATCCGAACGCGAAAAGTGCGTAACGGGTAACCATATGAGTCATATACAAGTTTCCTAAGTTAATATGCCTTAAATATGTTGTGACATCAGTAAGACATCTTCTATTATGCCCAAAACGGATTTAAACTCAAATTACGCCCCGTAGGGGTATTTTGGTCATTTCAAAGGTTATAAAAGAGTTTAAAAATAAATCTGAGTTTCGGGTCTGATGTAATCAGTAAAAATACTTAATTTAATAAGTTATATCAGTATGGTATTACATATATGTGAAATTTATTAATTATAACCAAACTATGCACCGAAGGGGCATTTTGGTAATTTCACATAAGCTTAAAGGTCAAAATTAGAATTCTGAGTTTAAAACTTTTGCCTAGTGTTTAATTATGAAAATTTACTTAAAACATCAGTAGGTATCAAACCTTATATGTTAAAAATAGTTTTAATACATACTATGCGTTAAAAACGCTTAAAAAGGCGATTTTGAGCTATTTCCGGGTTTTTAAGAAAATCTGATGTTTTTATTATTCTAGAAGGCTCAAAATATTTTATTTATCATATTAGATCAGTAGAAAAAGTTTTGGTACTAAAAGGATTTGTAAAACTCATTTTATAGGCCAAAAGGGCAAAACCGACAATTACCGGATCAAGCTTAGAACTCTATGTTATGCTTAGCCTAAAAACAAATAAAAATATCCAAAAATCCCAAAATATTATTTTATATCAGTGGGTAACAAGTTGGGTATCAAAAATCGGGTTTAGATAGGCTATACGCTAATTACACCGTTTAATTACTAAAAAGCTTTCTAATTACGCTAATGAGCATAACTCTTAATCTAGACCTCAAACTGATGTCAAATTTTAGGTACAAGTTTATAAATCAGTAACTAAGGTTTCTACCTTTTTACATTTTCAAAATTCATGTTTTAAGGTCTTATGGGCATAATAGTCAACATTTAGGCATTTAACGGAAATATGCATATGAATCGGATATCTAATGAACCAAGTTGTATAATCACAGAGGGTTATACTTATATGAAACCGGGTCCAAAAATGGCTCTAAGGCATTTCTAAAACATGCTACAATGGGTCAGAATAGAAAGTCAAAGCGAAAGTCAAACTATGCGACTTTCGGTTCCGAACCGAGCCTAAACTGAAAATTGTCGGGTTGAACATGTTTAGACATGTTCTTACATTAATTACCAAGTTATATTAATGATAAAACAGGTTGTATAGGTTCTACATTGCTAATTATGCATTAATTTGAAATTAAGCTTCCTGTTGACTTTTTAACATCAAGTTTGACCCGACAATTGACTTAGTTAGAGTGGGAATCAGAGAGTACCCTTTTAAGGGTTTATTACCCATATAATTACCTACTTATAGGTACTTTCAATTCGAGATTTGACTGGATAATTATTGATTAAACTCGAAGTCAAACCTTAATTACGACGGTTTGACTTTTAGCTAATTAACTAAGCTAAACTAAATTAGGAAGGGTTAAGGACACTTACAAAGGTCCTAAGTATGATTTGGAACTTAAGGGAACTTGCTTGCTGACCAGAGGAGCTCCAGAGACCAGCTTGAAGTGAGTTGCAAATGAAAGACCAAATGTTGCAACCTTGTATTCCTTATATAGTGACTTTGATGCATCAAGATCACTCCAAATCAGTCTACAATTGTTGTAAGATGTTCCCAGGTGTCCCTATGATGCTAAAAACCAGTTATAGGGCCCGCTGAATTCGAAAACCACTCATGTAAGGCGGTGCAACAGGCTGAACAGGCAGCTGTCCATTTTCTGCTGCCAGCGACGGTCTTACGGACCGTAAGCCTTAAGCCTTGCGGACCGTAAGCGTCTCTTACGGACCGTAAGCTCTTGGCCTTGCGGTCTGTAACCAACCTTTAATTGTGTCACCCAGTTGCAGTGCTTGCGGACCGTAAGCCTAAGGCCATACGGTCCGTATCCGATGACCAGAAGACAAAACTTTGTAAACTTTTAAGCTTTGACCATGCAATCTTTTATAACTCGAATCTTGGGTCTTTTTGCAACAGAATGGGACCATTTGACCAGACTTTGCATGCTTTGCATGTACTTACACATCTTGGACTCTTGTGTTGAATGCTTTAAGGAACTTGTCGTAAGAACCATAAAACTAAATCCATATACCAATTTAGATTATCAAATTAACCGGATTTGAACATGTCGAATGTTTATGGAATGTATTAAGATTTGGGATTTGTAAATAGGTCGCTCAGAGGTATTTATTAACATGAGGACACTTTTGATCCTACCATACATCATTTAATTTGATCCGGGTTTATGACACGTTTATCTTACATGACATGTGTCTTTATTTTACTGGACATGAATTTTTCGAGGTGTTACAGCTGGGCACGGCCCCGTGTGCAGAAGCGTATCTGTACTATCAAGATTTGCTTGGATTCTGCGAATCTTAGCGTTGACCACGACCGTGTGGAGCTAGGCACGCCCCCGTGTTGGGGAATAGAAGCTTCTACGCTTTTGTCTTTTCTGCAGACGCTTGGGCACGCACCCGTGTCCGCTGGGCACGGGGCGTGTTCAGCCTCCTGATGTCTTGTTTTTGCTTGGGAAGATGTTGTCGAGGGATCGGGCATGCCACGTTTATTCCTTTTCTTGTATTTATGTTAGATTTAGCTATATTTTTGCTTCTTTTGTTCATTTGCGCTCTTTTAACCCAGAAAATACAAAAGGAAGACAAAAGCACACTTTTTCCAACATTACTACTAAAAAGGGGTTAGTTTTATGCCTCATTTGATGTAATTTATATGTTGCATTTTACACACATCAAATACCCCCACACTTGAATCTTTGCTTGTCCTCAAGCAAAACTCTTTATGTGTGGCTTACACACCCAAATGGAATGGGTAGAAGAGAAGGTTTTGGGCTTGTCTTGAGTGTCGGGATTCCAAGATCTTTATTAGGCTTTATTTTTATGTTATTTACAATCCTATTCGTTATGATTTATTTAAAACATTACATAAGAGAAGTTACTTATTTGGGCATAACATGCCTCTTTAAAATTTCATTTATATACAAGTTCACATACCTCACGGGAGATCACTCAACACTCGGCCGAAGATGTATTTTTGTGAAACACTCGAGACCGGCATGGAACTTACTTCTACCATATGCTTGCCAAGCAATCAATCCTCATCCTTTTTAACTAAAAACCTTTGTAAATATCAAGAGGACTTGGGGAAGGGTTAGGCTTGGGTTACAGGTAGGTGGTTTTGGGTTAGTGGTTAGTAAAAAAAGGCGAAAGGCGTAAAAAGCGTCGGTTTTCGTAAAACTTTTTTTTTTGTGACTTTTTATTCAAACGAAGCATTTTTCAAACAAAGTTTCTTTTGAGGAACTTGTTTGTTTATTGGTAAACTTCACCATTTTTTTAAGGAATGTCACATGAATACCGAGCTTTTTACTAAAATAAAAGGTTTAAAATAAAAAAGTGTTTTGGTGGGTAAAGGGTGTTTGTTTTGTGGGTTAAAAAATGAAAAGGTTTAGGCTCAAATGGGTTAACTAGGGGGATTTTGGGTAGGTGGTAAAAAAAGAAAAAATAATGGTGTTGAAAGAAAAAGGGTTAGTCATAATGCCTCCATCATTTACTTACTTGGGTTTAAGTTGGTAAGGACCGGGAATGTATCGTCATGGCAAGTTCTAGAGTCGTAAGAAACCAAGCGGCTATTCACACAAGAAACGAAAAATGAGCATTTAGTTTAAAGATGTGTATTTGTATGCTCAATTAAAGGCTCAAAACTCATTTTTTTGTGGGAATGGGTTTTTAATGTGACCAAGTATATATAATCAAATTTTAACTAGATTTGTCATGCCGTTTCATAATTTTCTTATGTTGGTTCTTTTTATCACGACGCTATCGGTTGTAAATTCGTAAAAATATAACATTTTTGGAACTTGTTATTTCCGATTTAAACCAAGACAAGTAAAAAAAATGAAAAGTTTTTGAAAATATTTGGGGTGTTTAGCGGTTCCAATAGAGTTTTGTGTAAGGCTTGTAATTAGCACTTGCAAAATTCAAGGTTTTAGCATCCCCCCCACACTTAAATTACACATTGTCCTCAATGTGTCCCAAAAATAAGTTTTTAGGTTGATTGAATGTGTAAAAAGGTATGTAAAAACAAAAATTTATGTTACTGGGCATCTGGACATGGGTCGTGGTGACCGGGCACGGCCCCGTGTTCAGATTGCCAGTAACAGAAAGTAACAGAAGGCTGGGCACGGGGGCGTGTTCAGCGAACACGCCCCGTGTCCAGTTACCTAAACTGGGCGTTTTCTGCAGATCCTTGAGCATGGGGCGTGTTGGCTGGGCACGACCCGTGCTGAACTTGCTGTAATGAAGAAAAATTGTCAGGTGGCTCTGTTTTTGTGCATGGGGTGTTGGTTCAAGCTTCCCTTAGTATCCTTCACCATCTCGAGTGTGTTTTACCCATTACAACATCATCCAAACACCAAATAATTTTGAAAACCATCATTCATTAAATAGAGAGAGTTACATAAAGTCCTAGAAAAAGAAAAAAAAATAGAAAACTAGAAAGTTCCTAAGATAGTTAGGTCAAGTGATACATGAAATTATCCTAACGAGTTCTACCCTTATTGTAGGAATAACAAAAGTCCGGAAATAGCTTCTCGGTATAGTCATTGTAGAACTCGGAACCGAGAGGTGTCCTCTAGATGTCGTTGAGCCACTCCTCTATCTCTTTCGGGAGGAAGAAGGCGGGCTCATTTTCCGCAACATCTTGTGGGGGAGGAGCGGCGGCGCCAAAAACTTGATGCGTGTGTAGCGTTATATATCTTTATGTATATTTTTAGCCCTTTTTACCACTTTAGTCAAGTTTTAAATTTATAAAACACGATATTCTACTAACACTAAACACACATATGGGCAAGTGCACCCATCGTGAGCGTAGTATAGCATAGTAAACACACACGAGTTCACGAGCCGATCCAGGCCAAGCTCGAGCTCGGCTCATTTACAAACCGAGCCGAGCCGAGCTGGCTCGTTTACAACTGAGCCAATTTCGAGCCGAGCTTTCTTCGAGCATTTTTCGAGCGAGCTGCGAGCCACGAGTTTTTTGAACACCCCTAGATACAATCCTAAAGGGTTGGATTATTGAAAGATAATTAATTAAGTTATTAATGCGTAATGTGGTAGGCCCCTCTTTTGAAGGTGACGTTACCCTCGGCTAAGTGGTTTGAGTCAGCAGTGATACAATCCCAAGTAGCCGGGTTAATGTATTAATAGTAGTTTACATATGAGGGGATCAAGCCATTCGCACCCCCTCCATCCAATACCAGTGGGTATTGAAGGAGGTCCTAGTAAGCTTGACCCAGGTCCTTGCAGGATCTATACACTGAACAAGGCAAGAACCTTACCAAACCATTCCCTTAACCCCCGACCAGGTAGCCAACATATCTCTATATAGACCGTAGAAATATGAATGGTGTAAATCTTTTATTTTATATAGACAGTAAAATAACGCCAAGACACCACGGACAAATGATAAGGAAGTTTCACCTTCAACATAAGAAACTAGTTATTAAAGTCATTAATACAAAACCAAATAAAAAGTGCGAAAAGATTAAAAAAACAAAAGTATTACACTAAATGCTTGTCTTCACCAAGTGATGTAAGAGACTTAGGCAAACATGGCCTTTGATTGTCAAGAACTCTTACTATCAATCTTGGATCCCGAGACTACTACACACACTCTATGATGGATGATGGATGATAGTGGATGTGGGTGTTGTGATGGTGGTGGAGTGTGGGTGAAGTGGGAGAGAGGTGGTTTGTCAAGGGATGCCTTTGAAGTGAACCAAGCACCTCTATTTATAGCCTGCACAGAAGCCCGGACACGGCCCCGTGTCCATCCACTTTCTCTTTCTTCATTAAATGCAGTTTGTCTGCATTAGTTGACCACGCCCCAGTGTCCGCTGGGCACGGCCCCGTGTGCAAAAACGCATCTGTACTATCAAGATTTGCTTGGATTCTGCGAAACTTAGCGTTGACCACGGCCGTGTGGAGCTGGGCATGCCCCCGTGTTGGGGAATAGAAGCTTCTACGCTTTTGTCTTTTCTGCAGACGCTTGGGCACGCCCCCGTGTCCGCTGGGCACGGGGCGTGTTTAGCCTCCTGATGTATTGTTTTTGCTTGGGAAGATGTTGTCGAGGGATCGGGCATGCCACATTTATTCCTTTTCTTGTATTTATGTTAGATTTAGCTGTATTTTTGCTTCTTTTGTTCATTTGCGCTCTTTTAACCCTGAAAATACAAAAAGGAAGATGACGTGTGCAAAATGCAACATATAAATTACATCAATTGTGGCATAAAACTAACCATTTTTTAGTACTAATGTTGGAAAAAGTGTGTTTTTGTCTTCCTTTTGTATTTTCAGGATTAAATGAGCTCAAATTAACAAAAGAAGCAAAAGGGCAGCTAAATCTAACATAAATACAAGAAAAGGAATAAACGTGGCATGCCCGACCTCCCCGAAAGCATCTTCCCAAGCAAAACAATAGAACAGAAGGTTGAACACGCCCCGTGCTCAGTGAGCACGGGGGCGTGCCCAAGTGTCAGCATAAAAGACAAAGTTGTAGAAGCTTCCATCGCCCACCACGGGGCCGTGCTCAGCGTACACGGGGCCGTGCTCAGCGTACACGGGGCCGTGCTCAGCGGACACGGGGCCGTGCTCAGCGGACACGGGGCCGTGCTCAGCGGACACGGGGCCGTGCTCAGCGGACACGGGGCCGTGGTCAACTATAAGATTCGCAGAATCTAGGCAAATTTTGATAGTACAGATATACTTCTGCACACGGGGTCGTGCCCAGCGGACACGGGGCCGTGGTCAACTAATGCAGACAAAAGCAATTAATGAAGACAGAGAAGAGGATGGACACGGGGCCGTGCCCACTGGACACGGGGCCGTGCCCGAGCTTCTGTTCAACCTATAAATAGGAGTGCTTGGTTCAAGCTCAAACCATCCCTTGGCACACCACCTCTCTCACACTTCACCCACCACCCACCACCACCATAACACCATCATCCACCACCATCATCCATTGCCCATCATAGAGTGTGTGAGTCATCTCGGGATCCAAGATTGATCGTAAGAGTTCTTGACAATCAAGGCCATGTTTGCCTAAGTCTCTTACATCACTTGGTGAAGACAAAGTGTCTAGTGTAATACTTTTTATTTTTAATATTTTCGCACTTTTTAATTGGTTATGTATTAATGACTTTAATAACTAGTTTCTTATGTTGAATGTGATTCTTCCTTATCGTTTGTCCGTGGTGTCTTGGCATTATTTTACTGTCTATATAAAATAAAAGATTTTCACCATTCATATCTCCACGATCTATATGGAGGTATGTTGGCTACCTGGTCGGGGGTTAAGGGAACGGTTTGGTAAGAGTCTTGCCATTGTTCAGTGTATAGATCCTGCAAAGGACCTGGGTCAAATTTAGTAGGACCTCCTTCAATACTTAACGGTATTGGATGGCGGGGGTCCAAACTCTTTGATCCCCTCATAAGTTAAACTACTATTAATACTTTAACCCGGCTACTTAGGACTGTATCCCTGCTGACTCAGACTACTTAGCCGAGGGTAACGTCACCTTCAAAAGAGGGGCCTACCACATTATGCATTAATAACTTAATTAATTATCTTTCAATAATCCGACCCTTTAGGATTGTATCCTTGCTGACTCAAACTACTGGGTTGAGGGTAACGTCACCTCCAAAAGAGGGGCCTACTACAATAACTAAGATAATCTCTTAAATGGTGCAAAAGTGCGGAAATAATCAAAGGTTACACTAAACACGAGTCGGAGCCAAGTGATTCATCTTGTCTGTCTGTTTTCCTTTTATTTTTATTTTTTCAGCATTTTAGTTAGTTTTTATTTTCTTAGTTTAAAACATTTTTCTAAACTTTTGATTTGATTAGACGTTGAGGATAAACCGGTACTAAAAACTCTTGTGTCCTTGGACGACCTCGGTATCTTGCCCATATGTGTGTTTAGTGTTAGTAAATATCGTGTTTTATAAATTTAAAACTTGGCTAAAAAGTGTTAAAAATGGCTTAAAATATACATTAAAAAACTAACGACACTTCACACGCATCAGAAGACAAAATCACACTTTTTCCAACATTAGTATTAAAAAGGGTTAGTTTTATGCCTCATTTAATGTAATTTATATGTTGCATTTTACACACATCAACAACACGCGCACGTTGCGTTGCGTTATGTTAACTCACAAAATTTAGAATGAAGTGAAAAACAAAATGCAAAAAACTAAAAACGTTGAACCACACACGCACGTTACGCCATTTTAACTCGCAAAAGAACGAAACGTAACAAAATCTCATACTATATAAATAGGCCTATTCAAAAGGCCCGATGCTCGCTAGAAAAAAAGAAAAAAGCTCGCTCTTTGGCTTGTTTAAAATAAAACCTAATTTTAATAAGGTGGGGTTCTAGAATGAACACTGGTGTATTTGTGAACTGGGTAAACAAATTTTGGCCATTGATTTACATCATCAAATCGTAAAATACACTATTTTTTTCATAATCAAATCATGGCCATTGATTTACACTTGTGTATTGATAATCAAGGGTTGGGATTATTTCACACAGTTTACTATCAAAGGGATTGTTCACAAATGAACCTAACCTTATATATATAAGGCATATTGTACATTACACTTGCAATATATAGAAGAATTATAGTGTGCTTATGGAGACCAGAAATGGCATACTATATAATATAAGGGAGTTAATTGCCAAAATCGTCCCTGAGGTTTGGGCATGTTTGCCATTTTCGTCCAAAATAACACTTTTGTACCAAATTGCCTCCAACGTTTGTAACTTTTTGCCATTTTCATCCAAACCACTAGCTTAGTTTATTTTTTCTATTAAGTTGAAGATATTTGGATGAAACTGGCAAATATAAAACCACATGGACGATTTTGGCAATTTACTCAAACCCTTTTTAATTTATTTTATTTAATTATTTTTGTTACATATATAATAAAAAAGAATATACATGGAGTTTTTAGAAAATAAAATTAATAGTTTTGTCACATAATTTTTATAAATTTTCATCCAAATCACTAACTCAGTTTATTTTTTCTGTTAAGGTGAAGGATGTTTTAAATTTTATAAATTAAGACAGAAATTAATTTACTTCATTATATAAATCAGTTTTATTAAGAGAAAACGTCATTGGTGTGCAACACATAACAATCGATTACAACTTTTAGTATTTATCAGTTGTAGATATAGAAAAAAACTTTAAAACGTTACATATTTTTTAAATTTGTTGAGCACCTAGGAAATATGTTGGTAGAAATAAAATACTTATTTAATTAAGATTATGAGGGTAACTAACTAATAATTATTCTGAGTGTCTTGAGTAAAGAAACTTTTGGTTCATAGCATTATAATTACAATTTGCTGAGTAATTTTATGGTTTGGTAACCATACGTTGTTTGATGGGCGGGGGGGGGGGGGGGGGGGGGGGGGCACTGGCTTTTGTTTTTCCTTAGGAGCGAATTTAAAAGAGTAGAAGATGAGTTACAAACTTAGTACATATGATAAGATTTTTTTATTTGACCTTTTTCAATAAGGTCACCAACATTTTACTTTTATAAAATTTAGAGGTTTAAGTAGATTTTATTTTTATAAAACTGATCTATATAAAAAATTAGAAATTAATTTCTGTGTTAGTTTATAAACATCCTTCGCCTTAATAGAAAAATTAACTTAGTTAGTGGTTGGATGAAAATTTATAAAAATTATGTGACAAAGCTATTAATTTTATTCATATAAAAATCGCATGTATATTCTTTTTTATTATATATGTAACAAAATTAATTAAATAAAAGAAATTTAAAAGAGTTTGAGTAAATTGCCAAAATCATCCCTATGGTTTTATACTTGCCAGTTTCATCCAAATATGCTCAACTTAACAGAAAAAATAAACTAAGTTAGTGGTTTGGATGAAAATGAAAAAAAGTTACAAACGTTGGGGGCAATTTGGTACAAAGGTGTCATTTTAGACAAAAATGGCAAACCTGCCCAAACCTCAGGGATGATTTTAACAATTAACTCAATATAAGGTTTACAAATTATACTTACGGAAAATAGGCGCCTTTTTTGAGAGGCCAGGTGTCAGTCTCAACATATTTTTTTTGAACGGCCAACGAATCATTCAAATGGGCTACTGGCGAAATTCACCACATCGGGATACACTCGCCTCTGAACCGGGGGAAAACCCTCACCTAGGGCCGAAGCCCTCGCCCGAAGGCACGACAGTGCGGTGAGGTAAAACCCGCTCAGTTCAAGGATCGAACTAGCGATCACCACCTTTTCGCCTAGTCTCTCATCATCACCAGTGCCGCAGAAAATAATGGAGGGAGGGGGGGCAGGAATCGAACTTGGGTCCCTTAAAACACCAAGTCTCTCTCTTACCACTCCACCACCACCTCATTGGCTCAGCATATTTATTATCAGTGTAAATAGAGAGCACTCAGCCCACCATCCTATATGTATAGAAAGTTAGAAACTTGACATTGACTTTTGCTTTCTTTGACCTGCTCCCAACATTGACTATGCATGATATTTTTCAATTAAGCAGAAAAACGTAACTTTCACCAATCAAGAATCCTCTTGGAACAAAGGCTAATACAAACCAACAACTACAAAGCTGAATTTTGCCCCAACAAATATAATACAAATTAAAAGACATACTTGATTTTCGGAACAAAATTCACTAAAAAAGACATATACTACAAAAGACATACTTGATTTTCGGAACAAAATTAACTAAAAAACACATACTACATTGAACATTCAGGGATTGAAGACTATATAAGGAAAAAAGAAGTATATATCAGCATAACTAGTTGTCGTTAAACCGGGTGTTTTTATTCTCGTTGAAAGACGAGCACGATTCAGATGACCCATTCGAAGACGAGCACGATTCAAATTGGTATTCTCGTTGAAAGTAATCAGCAACTTATTTATTTTTAATCTCCGATTATTTTATGCTTTAGAAAAATGAACACTTTGAAAAAAGTTTAAAAAACGAACAACGGACGATTTTAAAAAACCAAAGGTTAGAAAACCGAATGGTTTAACAAAACGAACGATTCTGAAAAACAAACTGTGAATGGTTTTAGAAAGATGTATATAAAAAACAAACGGTATAAGAAGATACATATTTATTTGTATATTTATAATTTATAATGTTCTTTATTAAATAATAAATGTAAAAATAACGAAATAATAAAAGTACTTGAGTAATTACGCAAGTAGCCCCTTAAATCTAAAAAAAAACTTTGTGATATACACAAAATGCTACGCACACACATTACCCTATATACACACACTTTATTATGGGTTTTTGTTTTGTTTTGAAATAATGGAACTCAAATTTAATTTCTATTTGTATGTTTTTTTAGACTTTTATACACCTCAGTTTACTTAATATAGCTTATTAATAATAAATTTTATACAATAGATACACAATACACATGTGTACAGTTATGATAACCAATATGATACACATATTATGCAACTCAGTACATATGAGTACTAGTGTATAAATATTCAAGTACACATGTGTACAGACATAGTAAACAAGTAAGTATACAAGTGTTCATGTAATATACAGTATATAAAACACATATTAATAAACTAAGTAAACTTCTGTAGGGATTTATGTAATATACAGTACACATGGTTGCCGGAATAAAACTACAATAACCAAATCAACTACCAGCGAGGATATAGTTGCGATCGATCTTCAGACGAAAAATTGACGTGATGTACAATGAAATTGGAACTTGATTTCCTGGGTTTAAGGAACTGATGTACGATGAAAGAAATGAGGGAAAAAAATTATACACATTCGTATAAAAGAAATAAGGAAAAAAATTAAAACTTTGATTGATACCTGCAATATCCCACAAATCAAATCATCTTTTGAAGGAACTTGAATTGTTGAAGAAGAATGAAACATTGGAACAAAAAAGGGAGGTCTGATCTTCTCGATTTAGAGAGAGAAGGTTGTAATTTTGTTTATGAATCATTAATTTGAATTCCTAAAATGCAGGAATTAGGTAGAATATTATGGTAACTAATTAGGATAAATCTTAATTATAATTGGTTTAAAATTAAATAAGAATTAAATCTAATTAGTTAATGACAATCCTATCATTTTAAAATCAAGGGTCAAGATGAGTTCACACAGTTCACAAATGAGGGAGGTGTTCACTCTTGATCCTAACCCTATATATATATATATATATATAGAAAAAGTATATCGTACATTACGGTTTAACGTACTTCACGTACGACAACGTGCGTGATTTGTTCTATAACATGCGTGATTAATGTTTTCAATATGCGTGATTATTGTGTTTCAACATGCGTGATTTTGGATTTTTGAGTTATAACTTTTGTATCCGATTGAACTTGATATGGGTTTGTTTTGCATATGGTTCCTAATCATTGAATAATGAATGGTAATTTGAACTATTAAACTTGAAATTGGTTAGTAAATTTTCTTTTTAAAACCCGACTCAAATCGAGCCAAGCCAAGACAGCTTGTTTTCAAATCCGAGCCAAACCGGGCCCGAGCTTGCCCTGGCTCGGCTCGTGAATTGCCCTAAGGCCAAATATTACAAGCCATACTATATCGAATGCTCCAGCACAATAATCCATCCCTTGTTGACTTCCAAAAAGTCAAAACGAACACTTCTAACCCACTCAATGAGAAATTGCAAAACTTCCAGAATACCCCATGTTTTGTCCTGATTTTTATATTTGGTACCCAAAAAAGAGAAAACGCTAATTGACTTGGATTGAAATTTAGCAAACAGGTTGCTTCGCTTTTGTTAAGAGTTGTACCTCTGGTTACGGAGCTTGTACCCCTCATAGCATCGACATAAACTGGTACCCTTTTTCCTACAATATAAGGATGATGGAAAAAGAAAAATATGGTGATTTTATGGCTAAGGTGAAGATGAAATGACTACCCAATGTTATTTTGAGCTTCCTTATTTCAGCATTTTGCAAGTTAAAATCCCCCCTGGTCCCATTAGACAAATGTCTAGAAAGATCATAATGGCTGGAAGTTTTACCATAAGAAAAGTACTAAACCTTATCTAGAAAACAGGATGGATCATAAATGAATCACATAATTACGAAAACGACAGTAATCTTAGAACAATGGACGAATACTAACTTTGCTAATATGAATAATAAACAAAAACAAATATGAAAAAAAATCTATAACCTGCTTGTATGCTTCAAAAGCCTTCCATCCTTAACTCTCCACTTTGCTATTTGGCCATTACCTTTTTCATAAACTGTAATAATGTGTGAATCAAAGAAGAAGTAGTGTTTCCATGTAGGAATACAGAAGATAATGGTATATAGATATTCTTCCATTAATCCCAAGATTACTAATGGATTTAGAGTGGGGTTCATAAGCAGCAAGTATTCTAGTGTCATCGCCAGGATGAGCTTGAAATTTAATTAAAGCTTCACCTGTCTTCCTAAATCCCTTTACATGAATTAATGATACATCTGGTGAGTGACTACTAATTGTGTAGAGCTTTTGAAACGATTTTGGAACACCATCCACCATCATCCATACATGGGAAACTAGTTTATTGGCCTCAAAACCGGGTTCAATCACAACAAGGGACTCCTTTAGCTTATACATGGACAAACGATGATAATCATGGACTAATCTATCTGGAAGGTTTACTTCTCCAAACTCTTCACTTGTCATATCAAACGAGATAATCAAAAGATAAGTCGTAAACTTACCATCATCCACGGTAATACGAGCAAGCCAATAAAGACACCCATCTACAACCACCAGTTGTGACTCGAAATAGTCAATTGATTCACGAGGGAGATTACCACTATAAGGACTTCTCCAAGCCCTTGTGCTTAATGTAAACACCTCAACTAGCCAAGGGTTTACACTTTTCATATCTATAATACTGCTTTGAGGACGTGTGATGATGACAATCTTAGCGTCCTTAGTCTTACGACAAACCCTAGAGCGGATCGATATTGTTCCTCATATGTCATATAAGGCACAACTGCATAAACTGCTTTTCTAATACTAGGATTCCAAATAACGGCCCAGACTCCAGGCGAATAAAAACCATAGAAACAAATCAAGCCGTGAGACGAGCCGATTATAGCATGATATTTAAGCATCTTAACAAATGGGGGAGGAGTAACAGAAACTCTGTGTTGGGGGAAACTATCATCATCAACAAATGACACATATTCTTCCTTAATCTCATGTAAATGTACATAATAATAATTTACGAGCAGATGTTGTTGTTGGCTGCTGTAATGTGCAATGAAATCAGAACTCTCGATCAGGCACTTCCACGGTTTGCAGACGGATCGGAATTGAAGCAAGGATTTGACAGGAAGCCTGTTCATGATTTCCGATTGGATTTCCAACGGTATGTGCTCTGACATCTTTTGATTTTGATTATGGAGATGTAAAATTTCTAGGGTTTACGGCAGATATGAAATTTCTAGGGTTTGAGAGATGTAAAATCGAAGATGATTTCCGATTGGATTTCCAACGGTGTGTTTTATGGGGAAATAGCCAAAATGGCCTTGACCCGGTCAACTTTTCCAATATAGCCAATCCAGACGTCTTGTGGAGACGTCTCCACACACCCATAACGTCTTAAGCATTCACCAATTAAATCGCTCCACGTCTCCACACACCCGTAACGTCTTACCCGAGACGTCTGAAGGTGGCTTGAGACGTTACCCACATGTTCAGACGTCTGACACACCTGTAATTCCTTCGCCTTCTCCGACTCAGACGTCTGACACACCTGTAATTCCTTCGTCTTCTCCGACGAGTCCTCCGGCCACCATCACCTTCGACGTCCAACCCCTCCACCACCTCCGTTAACCTGCAACTCCTCTCCGACGACACCTCTTCTTCTACGGCGACTAACGTCACCACCACATTGTTTCTTCATCAGGTTAGTACCGGTTTTTGTGGTGGGTGGTGGTTGTGGTGGGCGGAGAGTGACGATTGTTGGTAGGTGATGGTGGTGGTTAGTTGGTATGTGACCGTGCCGTGGTGGTTTACGGTGGTGGTGGAGGGTTGAGGTGCTCGGTGGAGGGTGGTGGTGCTTGGTGAGGGTGGTGGTGGTGGTGGTGCTCGGTGAAGGTGGTGGTGGTGCTTGGTGAAGAAGAAAGAGGAATAGTTGGGGAGAGAGTTCATGAACAGCTGGTTGCAAAATTAAAGCATTGGGACTTTGCCTTTCTAGATAATTAAAGCATTTGACATTTGACAGCTACTTTTTGTCAGACAAAGTGTGCGCCCATGTGATGTGAGTGAGGCAATAGTTCCAAAACCCCCCCTCCACTATGTAGGTTGTCCAAACATACCCCCATACATACAAATATTACTAGTAACCATGAAACGTGTCGTGGTGACATGAGATCCCCATTTGGATCTAAAGGTAGTGAGTGAATGATCTGACACAAGCAGATGTGTTCAGTGCCAGGGCCCCACACGCACAGAGACCGAAGCTGGTTTGAATAAAAAGGTACGGTACTATGTGTTCATGATGAAACGTCTTTAAGACGTTACGGGTGTGTGGAGACGTCTCCACAAGACGTCTGGATTGGCTATATTAGAAAAGTTGACCGGGTCAAGGCCATTTTGGCTATTTCCCCGTGTTTTATTCCCACTTATTAATGAGTAAAGAGTAAACTGCAATTTTACCCCCTGAGGTTAGGGGGCATTGGCACTCTTACCCCCCTAAGGAAATAAATGCAAAATTACCCCCTACTGTTAAGTGTTATGTCGCAGTTCTACCCCCCGTCTTCAATTTTCTTGACCTGCCTGTTGACTTGGGGGTGAAAAGACTATTTTACCCTTTTGTTTTACCCCCCAACGTTTGCTCTTATTTCGCATGTTTACCCCCTTAAATCAAATATGTTGCTGATCTGTTGACTTGGGGTAAATTACTAAAATACCCTTTCTTATAACCCCCTATAATTTGTGTTTAGAAGCACAATTACCCCCTGCAACTTCCACAACCTTTCCCGCCACCATCCATATTCGATTCCACCACCATATAAACAGGCTTGTAACAGAGTTCAAGCCACTCAGCCACCGTTGACCACCCTTCGCTACTGTCCCATCTCCATGAACCTGGCTGAAGCCCATACACATCCAGAGCCAGGTTCAGATGTCAAACTAGGTTCACTGTCAGCAAAAATGGTTCACATGTCCAACTAGGTTCACTGTCAATTCAAAAATGGTTCACATGTCCAACTAGGTTCACTCAGCAAAAATGGTTCAGCATTTGAATGGTTCACAAGCATGTTTGACTTTCATAAGTCAAATTGCACACTGTCATAACTATTGTGTGTATGGCATCAAGTGTTGTAACAGAATACAAAAACCATGAAGAAGTGTTGTAACATAATTCAAAAACCATGAAGCTGTCAAACAGGTTCACTGTCAATTCAAACAGAATTCAAACAAGCATGTTTGACTTTCATAAGTCAAATTGCACATACACCTATTGACCCATATGCATTTGTACAAACTTGTATAACTTCCATAAGCCAAACTTCACATACACCTATTGATACACCTATTGACCTATATGCATTGTACAAACCTGTATATGCATTGTACAAACCTGTTTGACTAGAAACCTGTTTCATAAGTCAAACTGCATATCCATATTACCCATATGCATTTGTAGAAGCCTGTTTGACTTTCAACATACACCTATTGACCTATATGCATTGTACAAGCCTGTTTGACTTTCATAAGTCAAACTACACATCCACATTACCCATATGCATTTGTAGAAGCCTGTTTGACTTTCATAAGTCAAACTGCACATCCACATTACCCATAATTCATAACCTCAGGTGATAATTCATTAACAGCATCAACTCAACATTAGTCAATGCTTCTGATATGCAACTTAACAGGAGCAACTTAACATTAACAGCAGCAAGTCAACATTAACAACAGCAGCTTAACATTAACAACAGCAACTTAACATTAAGTCAATGCTTCTGATATGCAACTTAACAGCAGAGCTACTTAACAGCATAATATATTAGAGTTTTACACCAAAAGATCCTAATATATACCAAAAGATCCTAATATATACCAAAAGATCCTAATATATAAACCAAAACATCCTAATATATTAGAGTTTTACACAACCATTTCCTGCTGTGGTGGAAATTGGAAGTGGAGGAAAGGGCGGCCCCGCATTTTCACCACCACTGAGACCACAATCGATCGGCCCGACCACCGAATCCTCATGTCCACTGCAAACACATGAAGATGGATGTTTTCAATAACCCCCTGTTTTTAACTTGTTCACACAGATCGGTTTATACCTGACAGCAGAGACCAAAAGGAGGAACGGTTGTTGTCGCCGGAAACCATGTTCATCGGCGGAGGTGTGGTCGCCATTGTGGTCGCCGGAGGTGGAGGTGGAAGGATGGGGTTCTCTTCACTCATTGTGATCGCCGGTGTTGGAGGTGGAAACAGGTGGTGGAGGTGGAATGTGGTGTCGCAATAGGCCGGTGGTGGAGGTGGAAGGATGGATCGTCGGAGGTGGAAGGATGGATCGCCGGAGGTGTTGAGGAAGAAGGAGTGGAAGCTTAGGGGGTAAGATTGTTGGATTATGTTTAGTTTAAGGGTTTATATAATATATAAACCAATAATTAACGTGAAATTACCTATTTTCCCTTTGACTCTTATTGACCAGTCAAGAAAATTGAAGCCGGGGGGTAGAACTGCGACATAACATTTAACAGTAGGGGGTAATTTTGCATTTATTTCCTTAGGGGGGTAAGAGTGCCAATGCCCCCTAACCTCAGGGGGTAAAATTGCAGTTTACTCATGAGTAAATTGCCAAAATCGTCCTTGAATTTTGAACATTTTTGACAGTTTCATCTAAAACAACTTTTTTTATAATATTGTCCTTCACTTTTGGGAAATTTTGTCACGTCTAACTTTTTTGCCAAAATCGTCCCTGAGATTTTGGAACTTTTGTCATTTTCATCCAAATGTTTAACGGAAAAAATAAAACAATTTGAAAGTTTGGATGAAAATGGCAAAAATTCTCAAAAGTGAATGGCAATATGGTACAAAAAAAGGTTAATTTGGATGAAACTGGCAAATATACCCAAACCATCAGGGGCGATTTTGGCAATAACTTCTTGTAAGCAAACGACGTTAGTTTTTATTTTTGTTTCTTAAGTTTGGCAAAAAAGACGGGTTGTTTCGGGTTATGTTCTAGATAAATTTAGTTTGGGTCCTCTTTTAAGAATATGCATCAATATAGAAATTTTGCTTTTAACTTTTGCAAATCTAGTTAGGGTGAGAGGGGCGTAGCCCTTGGGGCTTGGGTTTCAAGCCGGGCGTGGGGCGGGGGAAGTGAGCTGACATGGCGGGCTGTGTATGGCCAAAAGAAAAGAACCGTTGGGCTAGCCGTTGGCCAACGGCTATATTAAAAAATAATAATAATAATTTTTTCTTCCATTTTTTCACTATAAAACTCACATTTTTCTTCCATTTTTTACCACATTCAACCACATCTTTACTATAAAACTCACATTCTCCTTCTACAAAACGAAAAAAATGCATCCTTACAACCGTCCTTATGACCCGAGCAACCCGTATGGATTCCAAGAAAATAATCCTAGCCCACCACCCACTCGTCCAATAGCTCGTCCATTTTTGATACTCTTTTATGCCCGACATGGCGAGTTATGCATCGTATATCGGGAATCGTGTGTTTACTAACTTCCCACACAACGACGATTCGATACCTACCCCGTTTTCACAATCGCCCATCGACCTTTCACCAACCTCCATCGACCTATCACAATACGAATCCGTTCCCGAAACTCAACCACCCAATCATGGTCCTTCCGCATCGAAACCCATCAAAAAATGAAGTCATAAGAAAAAACCCGAGGAGGATAAAGTAGTTGAAACCGCCAGACGAAAACAACAAAAATGGGTCGTTGCTGAAGAAGTTGCATTGACGAGGGCTTGGTGTGAACAAACTCAACATTCAACTTTAGGTATTCTTAACCTTTGTTTTTATTAATGATTTTTTTTGTATAATTAATTTTTTTTATTAAAATAGGAAATTCGCAACATCGAACCGCCCTGTGGGAATCGGTTAGTAGACTATTCCATGAAGAAATGGGTAGGGAGAGTTATCGTGAAAACGATAGCTTATCCTCAAAGTGGAGCGAGATAAGCACCCAACTTACAAAATTTAGTGGTTTTTTAAATAAAGCAAAGCAAAACCCTAAAAGTGGTGAAACCGAAGCCGACATTTTTACAAATGCATTGGTCGCATTCAAATCAAGTGTGAAGACCGACTTCCGTTTCATGCATTGTTGGGAGATTTGTAAGTTCCATCCAAAGTGGGCGACTATCCCCATTGGTAGCGAAACTAACTGCTAAAAAATCAAGATCTGAAACGCCATCGCCTTCAGCTGGAAGTTCTGGCTCGCGTAGGGGAATATACAGCGAGCAGTTGGATGACATTTCATGCAAGATGGATACATTCAACGTATTCCAACAACAAAGGGCTGAAATACGAAGGAACAAAGAAAAACGAGATGATATGAAATTTCTAACCCAGTCCATTGATCACCTACAGGGTGACGAGTTACAACTAGTCTTGGCGATGAGAGAAGAGATAAAAAAAAATATAAAAGTTAGGAAATTTTAATGTTTTTGTAATTTTCTTTATTTAAAAATATTAAAAAAATTAAATTTGTTGTTTTAAATATTGAAATAGCCCGCTGGGTCAGCCCAACGGGTCAGCCCAGCTCCAGCCCACCAAACCCACGCCCCAAACCCACGCCCCAAACCCCCGCCCCGCCATACCGTGTTGAATGTGGGTTTGCCCATGTCTGCCACCCCATTCCATGTGTCAACCAATGCCCAATCCACGCCCCAACCCAAGCCCCACCATACCCCACGGCCTTAGGGGAGTCCCCTCTCTTACGCACGGCCAATCAGCACGCGCCACGTCAACTCCCCTCACACCCTCAATTTGATAGCGGCACTCCTCTCTTGGGGGACTTGTTTTTTTATTTTTTTATATAAATAATTTTATAAAAGTAAAACATAATTTAAATAAATTAAAACTAAATAAAAATAAAAAATAGAACATTTTATTTAATTAAAAACAAGTTTGAGAGGTATTTTTAAAAGTAATAAAAAAATGTAAGTGTTTTTTTAAATTAAAAATAAAACTTAAAGGGTATATTTGAAAATTCTTTTTCCTTCTTTTTTCTTCCTCCTCCCCTTATTCTTCTTCATATTTGAAAGTGTAACAGGTCCTAATAACTCACAAACTCAGCAAATTATCACAAGGAAAAAAAAAAACCTCAAAAATATACAACTCTCATCGGTGACTTCTCCCCGATCCCCCTCCCCGAATACCCTCCCCGAAGCGATGGCGGCGGTGTTCCCGCTCGGGGACTTGGGTCACCGCACCACTCCCCGCATGGTGCCCCGTTCACCCTTAGACCGTGGGGTATGGTGGGGCAGGGGTTTGGGGTATGGGTTGACACGTGGACTTCGACGGACACCGCTGGTCAATTGCATGATGGGTTGGTATGGCGGGGCGTGGCTAGCCCACGTGGGTTGGCCACGTGTTATGGGTTTGGCTTGGCCAAACGGTTGTTTTTTAAATTTAAATCCTAGCCACCTATAGCCTAGCCAACCCAGCCAATGAGAGCCGGCCACGGAAGACCGTTAGGCCCGCCCAACGCCCGGGCTGAAACCCCCGCCCAATGGGCCACGCCGAAACCCAAGCTCACCCGGAGTGGTGACTTGGACGTTTGTACCCAACCCACGCCCCAACCCCGCCCCATACCCCATAGTCTTATAGAAAACCATTTATCGTATAGAAATTTTGCTTTTAAAATATTTTATTTTTGTGGAAGAGTTTGCAATGTTAAGAACATTTGAAGCTAAGAATAAGCACGTCATAGTCGATGAAACTTTGGAATGTAAAAGAACAAAAATATTTACGGCTAGCATTGAAGCCTGCGTTTCGCGACGGGGTTGTAGGAAGGTATTGGCTAGTATATATTTGTTACATGATATATCGATGGGTTATTATGGACCATGCGGGCTTTAATCTAACGACAATAAAATTAAACAATCAACATGGTTAAGTAAACATGTCTAGAGTTAAATGTTAGCTTTAATCTAAACGAAGGTAAAATTAAGTAAACAACACAATTAAGTAAAACAAATAACAAGTAAAATGGAAAAGAATCAAACGTATAAAAAGATAAAAGAACAAAAATTTGTTACAAAATGAACTTTGTTAAACTTTAAGGGACGTATGTACGGTAACTCTATTAAAATTTGGGGTTGAAACGTAAATCGTTTATTGAAAAAAAAAATATTACACTTCTGTATAATAAATATATTAAAAATCACGGGTATACGTAAATCGTTTATAAAATAGTATTAGAGCTCAGATTTCATTTAATAACTTTCTTAACATTTAGGGTTAGAAATGTTAATTGATTAAAAAACAACAATATAGGGTTAGAAATATTGTAGCTCTATATAATTATTAAAAATTAAATTCAAAGTGAACCAAATAAATTTAACAACTGTTCATAATCTATTTTGTTAGTATATAGAATTGGGCCAAACCGGTATTGTTTTAGCATCGACGGGTCCAAATCGATTTTTTTTACACCAGGATGACACTTTACAACCACACTATGTCCCTTAAGGAACTATTAAAGTTAAATCTTGTCAACGCAACCCTAAGGCTCGATATAATCTCAGGCATGACAACCGGCTCAAGCTTTCGTTATTTGAAAAAAAATTTAACTACTCGTATTGGTGGTATGTTAATAGGAATAAAAAGTTGAATGTTAGTTGAGTGGCGTGGATTTAGAATCCTCTTCTTGTAATGTAACTATGGTGCTCTTTGTAGCTTTTTATTTAATTTTGCAGTTAAAAAAAAAAGTTCAAGGTATTTGTACTAACCTTTTTTTATTATCAATGTGGGCTTAATTGAACATAGAATGAGTGGTAGAAGGTATTATATGTCAAACAAACGGAGTCAAATAGTAAACTTAATATAATACTTGTTTGTAACTGTTTTATGACCAAATGGTGTTTTTCCTCTTACCAGTCTCTAACTCTATTAAGCCATTCTTTTACAGAATCTTGGTTATCTCCCTCCGAGAAGCATCAATAGCAAGCCCCCTGCGTTGCGACGGGGCGTGAATCACTGACAAATAGCACCAATGCCACACCACTGTCATCGATCACCAACACTGAAGTTGTGGCGTGTTAATGCAAAGAATTTAGATCGAAACGTAAAACACAGAAAATAATAACTAAGTCGATCTAGGACCCACGCTTTGCGACAACCTGTCAAACGGGAGAAAATAGATGTAAAAACGTTAAACCACACACACGTTGCGCCGTGTTAACTCGTAAAATTTAGAGCGAAACATAAAAACGTTGAACGTGGACGTGTCTTGTAAGTTCAATTTATAGTGTTGTCGAGATTTGTTGATTTCGCATTTAAGGCATGTCCGTATAAGAACATACCTTCGGTCGATCTTTCACAACGTACCACACATGTTCGTATACATAAGACCCATCATTTTTTTATTCCGAAGAGCATTCAACCCGTGTGCATTTCATAAGTTGGTCATTACGGTTGTTCCCGGTAGTGGAGTCAACGAATATATGTGAATACACCCTAGCTAGACCCCTTGCCGGCTACAGTCCATTGATTTCGTTTGACAGTCTTCTTGACCTTGACGCAACCCCACCCACCCTCATCTGTTCGCATGGGCCCTTCAACACAGGCGCCCTCTAGCCATCACCCCTTCCACCGGTGTCCACAGGCCAGTGGATTGGAGATGCTCTAAAAGTTTAAAAGATGAATGAACCACTAAAAGTTTAAAAGGATGAGTGAGACGAACCACAGAACCAGATAATATATTGCTTGTATTAGGCAGCACATAAACAAAGTAGAACATTCATACTCATTAACAGGAAAATCATTTAGGTTAGAAAATGGCAAAAATCTTCCAACTCAAATCACCATAATGTTAGTTGAATATAATGAAAACATGCCTTTCTTGGTCAAGTAAAACCACATAGACATGAATATTAGTACAGCACATAAGCTTCCAGAGTAACAAGTTCTTTCGGTTACAAGGAATAAAACAAGTCGTTACACTCATATACCTGAAGGATAGATGCAATCTGAAACATTTCTTACAGTTATGAAGTCATGTTCGTGATGAAATCGAAGAGTCGCGCACATACAGTTGAAGAAACGACACCTTCCGCGACCAACGACTTCATAAATCCCTCCATTTCCTCCACGTTACGCTTTCTTTCCAAATACTCCATAACGATCGCTAACTTATCCTTAACGGGTTCCTCATAAGGCGAAACATAACAATTCGATACTGCATTCTTTAATGCTTCGACACCTTTTAGGACTTGATCATCCTCGATATACCCGATCATTAAACGATACCATGTATGAAACCTAGGAGTACCCCCTTTCTCAATACCAGAATTCAAAACAGCTTCTGCCTTCTCCAATTCGCCATTTTTAACATAAACATCGATCAAGTCATTTGGTATACGAAAATCATAAGACAAACCCTGCATTTCCCATTCTTTGAAGATCGTCTCGGCTCCTTCAACGTCGTCTAATTTCAGCAACGAGATAATCATATTTCTATAACCAACATTATATATCTTTTCCTTCTTTAAAAACTTCCAAATTCGATCCACTTCACCTTTCTTTCCTAACTTTGCATACGTGTAAAGCACGGTATGGAGTGTTTTATGTCTACCCTTTGTGGTTATCGCCATTTTTTCTACCTTTTTTAGTAATTCAAAACTTTTCTCACCCAACCCGGCTTTCAAAAACGCATGTGCAGCAACAAGATACGTCTCACAGTCCATACCAACACGCGAGTCGGCTTCCATGATCTCCATGATCTTATTTAACCCTTCGATATTACCAGTAGCCGCATAAGCACGTAACCGAGGGGTGAATGAGTATTTGTCTTGATAAAACCCGGCATTTTCCATTTCATTAGCTATCGCATCCATTTTCTCCCACTTTCCAACATTGTAATAAAGATTTAACAAGATATTGAAGGGCAAAGGAGTCGATATGCGCCCTGAATCACGTAACTTTTGCATCATGGCCTCTGCTTTATCCTCTAACTTTTCAAGAGCATAGATGTTAAGAAGGCAGATATCAATAATAAATCCTTTGAATACTTGTGAAATGTTATTGTAGAACTCCTCGGCTTTCTCTAAACCGTGAACTTTATAAATCAAATGTAGTCTGTCCCTAATGTCACCCTTTGTAGGGGGTATGTATCGTTTATCAGTCATCCACTCTAATACCTGTGAGAAAAAAATACAACACATTTTAGCATATTTACACATTCATGATTTGGGACATTTAAAAGGACGGATAAAACAAGTTCTGGCGAGTCGACGGACCATTCTAATATGATGAATATTTTTTTTTGATATGTTACCCAGCCCACCCTTCGCCACCTGTACAGAAAGCTCACAGCATCAACGACATCCGGTCTGTATCTCTATACCATCTTTGGATAACTATCGATTGTACATGCAATTATGCAAATAGCTCAAGGCCTAGTTTAGCATTGCATTTTTAGGGTTCTTGGGCAACAAAAGTGTCGAGTCCGGATCATAAATTGTTTGGTGAACCCACAGGCAAAAGGCAAACATATTTAGAGGCCTCAAATTCCTAAAATCTGTGTTGGAGACAAGATATCATTAAATGCGTGTTTGGATCTAGGGTTGTTCTAAAAGCTCGACGCTCGCTGATAAAACGAGCTAAACCGAGTCCAAGCCAAGGTAAGCCCGGCTCGTTGGCTCGCTCCTTAGGCTCCTTAGCTGGCTCATTGGCTCGCTCGTTTAAATTAAAGCCTAACTTTTAATATATAAACTATAACTCAAAAGTATAACCCAAATTTTAATATACACAAATGATAAATTCTATTGTTTTTAATCATTAGGGTGTAGGGAGTGGTTAGACACTTGAAAGTGGTAAACTTCAAAATCAACAAATGAGAGTGTGTCATGTCAAAGTGGCAGTGGCGGATGTAGCTTATACCAGGGGGCAACGCCCGCTACGGCTTGGCGCGGAAAAATTTGGAAAAATTAGTGTAAATTTCGGAAAAATTTGACGTTTTTTCGATTTCGTTACGGCTTATTTATAAAACGTTACGGCTACGATCCGTTTCTAGATCCGCCACTGCAAAGTGGTAAACTATGCTCAAAAGTGTTGGCAATGGTTAGACACTTCATGAATTGGTAAACTATTTAAAAAAAAA
The DNA here is from genome assembly GCA_030545235.1 of Helianthus tuberosus. NCBI lineage: Eukaryota > Viridiplantae > Streptophyta > Magnoliopsida > Asterales > Asteraceae > Helianthus > Helianthus tuberosus. The sequence continues at coordinate 27,293,945 of CM060438.1, read as the reverse complement.
AGGAAAAATGTGTGATTGGTTGAGATGGTATGGACCCCACCACACACCCCCCACTCTCTCCCCTACCCTCCCTCTCCCCGATTCGGTATTCCCTCACCGATTTGCCCCCTAAAATCGGTAAAGCATGTGCGGTGAAAAGGTTGGCATTGATTGCCGCTTGGTGCCGATGGACTTTGCCGACTCCACTCCTTATACCCTTATGTCTATGTTATAAATATTATTTTTGTTTTTATATATACTAATATGTGTAAAAACATAAAATAAAATAAAAAAACGAACGGTCCGATTCAAACTTTTTACGAGCCGAGCCCTAGCCCAACCTGGTTTGGTTTGGCTTGGCTTGTTAACAGCCCTATTCCTAACCCTCAAAAAACAAAATTTATAAGGACTGTGTAAATTGGATCTCAGGCTGTTGAACAGGCGAGATACTATATGAAAGTCAGTGTTCTAATTAGAGCAACTAATCTAACTCAAAATAACAAACATGTAAACCTCAAGTAAAAGTTTGAATCTTTTAAATTTCTTTAAATAAAAGATTATGATCAAAAGTTAGCAGCAATAAAAGGTCATAATAGATTAGAATTGGAACCTCAAGGGCATGTGTGAATCTTCTGAACTTCATCAAAGATTTAACAATACTATCAAGAGAATCTTTATCAACTTTCCTCCCTTCACTGACCCACTGATCCAGAACTGGTACAATTGAAAGACCAGGATCACCTACTGGTGAGATTCTTCTGTAAAGTGATGAATCAGATTCGGTTTTGTTCTAAAATGTTGGTGACCCATGTGATGAATTCTTGTTCTTCCTTTGGGTAAGTGATGGTGATGATGTTTGTAAGGGCAATTTGGTTGAGAATGATCTGAAGTTCTTTGAGGCATTTCGGCAAACACCTTGTGCGCGTAACGTTAAACGACAGAGTTTCATCTTGTTCCAACAAATATCGTCTGGGGTTTATCTCAAAGTTTAAACCCTAAACACATGAGTATACTCGCTGCTATAACAACATATTTCCACTTATACACATACCAGGCTCACACTCTCACGAATCTACAATTTTAGCTTGGGTTGGACGAATCTACTTGTATCATCCACAACAAAAAGAAATGAGAAAAAAAACATAAAAAAACTCTTTTAACATAGGGCTGTTTGTTTACATCTTAACGAGCAGGGCCGGCTCGACCATTTTGGTGGCCTAAGGCGAAGTAAAATCTTGTGGCCTTTTTCCCAAAAAGATGTATGCAATTGAAAGATAAATTTGAAGGGCCCAAGTGTAATTATTTTAAAGATTGTTTTAAAATTTAAAAAGAAGAAAAAAAAATGGTGAACCAAGGATTTGAACCGGGGTCTCACCAACATCCATACATACACAAAACCACTACACTACCAACCATCAATTTGTTGATAACCCACACCCTAAATCTTTTATAAATAGACTTTGGTTTCATCAAATTATGGAGGCCCTATAGTTTTGGTGGCCCAAGGTCCAAGCCTCATTTGGCTTACCCTTAGGCCGGCCCTGTTAACGAGATTTTTAATGGTTCTGACATCTTACTCGTTCAGCACTTAATGGTTCAGACTGTTTGTTTTGCGAGCAGATGTCTGAATGGTTCAGACATTTGCCTCTGAATGGTTAAGTATTATACCGAGCCTGAATGATTAAGACCTCTAATCTGAATTGGTCAGACATTTGACTCTGAACGGTTAACTTTATACTAGCTCTTAATGGTTCAGACCTCTTACTAGTTCAACACTTAATGGTTCAGACCTCTTACTGATTACCAAACAGCCCCATAGATTCACAATAGAAAACACTCATTTTTTATCTTTTTTTTTTCTTTCTCTACTTTGCAGTTTGGTTGGTTAATTTTCTTTTTTTTTTTCCCGTTTTCCTTATACGATTTACACTGAAACCCCTGAACTCTAAAGTTATTATTTTGAGTTTTTTAACGAATTTTTTTGTTACGTGATTTTTGATGGGTTTTGTTTTATATCAGCGTTCCAAACAAGGTATTTTTATCCATTTTTCGGCGTGAATTTTTGTAATATTACTTTTAAATTGACCGGTTGTTTTAAAATTGTTTTTTAAACCATTCGGTTTATTTAAATTGGTCGTCGATTGTCTCTAAATATACCATTGCGACGTGTTTTTTATCCACGTTAAACCAACCTGTTGTAATGTGATGCCACCATGTTTATTTTTGTATATGTTTTGGTCTAAGTTTTGTTTAAATAACATGGCTTTTGTATACCACAACTTAACTTTTCTGTAACTTTCGAATCTACCGCCACGACGTGGTTTTTTTATCGTCATGTTTGTGATTTGCTTATTTTTATCTAACTAGGATTACGACCCGCCGCAATGCGGCGGAGATTCTTTATTTATAACTAAGTCGATCTACGACCCACGCGTTATGTTAAACCTGTCAAACGGGGTAAAAATAGACGATGTAAAAACGTTCACCCACACACGCACGTTGCATCGTGTTAACTCGCAAAATTTAGAACGAAACGTAAAAACGTTAAGCCAAAGACGCACGCTGTGATGTGTTAAGTCACAAAATTTAGAACCAAGTATAGAGCGCAAAATTTGAGGAAAATGAAAACTATAAAGGACAAAAGTTGAAAGTAAAAAAAGTTATGAGGATAGATTGTAAAAGATAAAAAGTTTTGGGTTAAAAGTAAAAAACAAATAGTTTTAGGTTAAAAGTAATTTATGAAATACTTTTGGGTGAAAAGTAAAAAAAATCAATTTTTTTTTTGGAAAACCCCCAAAGCCAACGTTACGACAACCATATGCATAACAATTTTTTCTTTGAAAAATCCCCAAAGCACACCCCGTGTTGCGGCGGGGCGTAAAACGGTGTCAAATAGTACTAATGTCACACAACCTTCATTGACAACCAACACTGACTCGACCTATAATATGCGTATTGCGACGAACCTGTCAAATATGGAAAAATAGAGGTAAAAACGTTGAACCACACATGCACGTTGCGTCGTATTAACTCGAAAATTTTAGAACTATACGTAAAACGAAAATTTGCGAAAGATGAAAAGTATAAGCGACAAAAGTTGTCAAGTTAAATTGCAAATAATGAAAAGTTTTTGGTTAAAGTTAAAAAAACAAATTATGTAGGGTTAAAATTGAAAAAGGTACAAACCTTTGGGTTAAAACTAAAAAATCAAGTTTTTTTTTTGAAAAACACCCAAAGCACAACTTACAAGTCCTTATGCACAAAAAGTTTGCTAATTTATATAGGTTTTAATTTTCGAACCTGTGGTGGAGGGGGTGGTATCCCATTAGTTAAAAAAATAAAAGAAAATAAACATTAAAACAAACAAAATAAAAAAAAATTGTTAATGCAGGTGAGCTTACTTTTTCACTCGGATACCGCTCTTAAAAGCTTAAATACAAGTAAAAGAGGGTTGCAACACAATTTGTTGACCATTTACCAGCCATTGTTATCTAATTTCCCTTTAAGTGAAATGATTTGAATAAAAAAAATAGAGTAAACTTCCGGGGAGCAAAATGGAAAAACCATAGCAAACTATTGGAGGAAAATTGTTATTTTTAAAGGTTTGGGGCAAAACCGTTAAAGTGACCAAACCACAGGGAGTAAAACGCAAGTTTACTCAAAAAAAATATATACAAACAATAGCTCTTCAATTCATAGAAGTTTGGGTGGCCCAAATATTTTCACACAAACAAAATTAGACTTATTAGCCCAAATAAGCCTGGGCTCATAGTCCAAACCTCAAGTCTAAAAAAAGCCCAATCCTTTCATCACAAACTTTCCCAAAACAAAAGCACTACTTACAAAGCACAGAGTACAACATATTTCATCAGCAAAACCCTTGCTCACAAAACCTCTACCGTTCTTTACCCCTACACTCAAAACCCTACTCAAACAATCCCCAAATTGAACGATTTCAAGATGTTAGCAATAGCAAACCGATTAAGAAACCTGCAAAACATAAAAACCCGATCATTCACGACTGCTACAATCGCTCGAAATGAAACTAACAGTAGCAAGAAGAAGGTTTCATTGTATTCGATAATTAGCCCACTTGGAAACCCTAATTTGGCGATGACACCGGAGCTAGATGATTGGGTTGATACAGGGAAGAAGGTGCGAGCCTCTGAGGTTAAGCAGATTATTCATGATCTTCGTAAACGCAGACGGTTCCATCATGCATTGGAGGTTATTAATACTCTGTTTTCTTTTTCTTGATTTAATGTTTTCTCTTTGTATATAGAGATTACGATCTTGTTAAAAAATTTTGTTTATTTAATTAAAGTTTTTGTGTGATTTATTTATTTATTTTTTATTTTTTGCATATGGTATATAGTGAAAACGAAATTTATGGGTTATGGGTTTGGACTGAGCGGGTTCGGGTCAAACACACGGACACATTTAGCTAAACTGGTTGGGTTTTTGTCAAATGGAGGGGTTGCGGGTTGATATGTTACACCCATTTTTATGTCATAGCTTAGGCTGGTTGGCTTTTTTTGCATATGTTATGTATGTGGTTAGGACTTAGGAAGAAATGTGTGGGTTTGGGTTTAGTCTAACGGGTTCGGGGGAACCCACAAACATATCTAGCTAAACGGGTCCGGTTTGGGTCAGCCTGATGGGTTGTGGGTTGACATGTTAAACCCATCATATATTATGTATGTAGTTAAAAAAATTAGTGGGTTTGGGTTTTAGGTTGACGGGGTGAGGGTTGAACCCACGACGCATTTGGGTCAATGGGTTGGGATTGGGTGACGGGTCGCAGGTTGAATTGTTAAACATGTTTTTTAAGAGATAGCTTAGACTGATTGGGTGTTACATGCAGGGGCGGGCCCACATTGAACGGGTCAGGGTACCCGGACCCCAATGTTTTTCAAAAAATTAGTAGATCCGGTATATTAAATTTTAGAGTAAATAACTTTTGAGTCCTTGTATTTTAGTGGTTTTAACCACTTGAATCCAAAATCAAAAAGTTTAACTTCTTGAGTCCTTAATCGCTTATTTTATAACGTTTTGAGTCCAACTTTTAACACTTGTACTTTTGATTTTGGACTCAAGTGGTTAAAACCACTAAAACATAGGGACTCAAAACGTTATAAAATGAGCGGTTAGGGACTCGGAGTGTTAAACTTTTTGAGTTTGGACTCAAGTGGTTAAAACCACTAAAACACAGAGACTCAAAAAGCAATTTACTCTAAATTTTATAGGGACCCCATAAATACAATTAGGTGGACACCATAGAAAGAAAAGGAAATCTGGTATAGTAGTAAACCCCCCTCTTTACCAACAAGAGGTCATGGTTTCAATCCTTGTGTAGCCTGTTTTTTCTGTTTTTTTTAAATCTAATTCAAACCTCGCCTCTGACCCGACCCGAAAATTTTAACGTTTTGTTATGAAAATTTTGAACACCGAAAAAATGGACCCTATTGGAAAAAAAATCCTGGGTCCGCCACTGGTTATATGCTAATATGTAAGAGTTAAATGAGTAATGGGCACCAGATTTATAGTTTAAACAGCAGGTTGTGTTTGTGTCAACCCGCGAATACGCATGTCTCACACGATTTTTCGAGTTTGTGTTGTGTTTGGTTTCATCTGTCTGACACGATTTTTCGAGTTTGTGTCGTGTTTGGGTTCGTGTAAAGTTTTCCATTTGGCAGGTCGCGGATTGACGTGTTAAACCTGTTTTTTATGTGGTAGGTTAGACTTGTTGCCGTGTTGGGTATCTTATGCTAAGTTTTAAAGGTTAAAAGAGAAATGGGCATCAGAATTTATAGTTTAAACAACAAACCATATTGTGTCAATTGTCAAACCATGCATAGGTGTGTTGTGTTCGGTTCATGTGTCCGACACAATTTTTGGGTTCATGTCATGTTTGTGTTTGTGTAAAATTTCCGTGTTTGACCTGCAAATACGACCTTTTAACATCACTTTCGACTAGAGTTACCTACATTTTTCTTGTAGTTGAGCAATTGTGCATATACTTATACATATAATGCTATTTCACGCCGCAACAGGTTTCAGAGTGGATGAACAAGAAAGGCATTTGTGCATTTACACCTACAGACCATGCAGTGCAGTTGGACCTAATTGGCAAGGTCCACGGGTTCCTCGAGGCAGAAAAATACTTTAACGGTCTAGCTGAACAAGATAAAACCGGTAAGACATATGGGGCCCTTCTTCATTGTTATGTCAGACAACGTGAAACCGAGAAAGCTCTTTCACACTTTCAAAAAATGAAGCAAAAAGGTTTCGTTTTATCACCCGTCACTTATAATGACATCATGAGCCTTTATATTCGTACCAATGAAGTCGATAAAGTTCATGACGTGTTAAACGAGATGAAAAAGAACGGTGTCTCTCCCGACAATTTAAGCTATAGAGCGTGTATAAGTTCGTATGGGGGTAAAATGGACATCGAGGGTATGGAAAGTATATTAAAGGAAATGGAGAACGATTCGAATATCGTCATGGATTGGAACACGTATACTGTTGTTGCAAACTGGTACATTGCGGGTAATCTTTTAGACAAGGCAAATAACGCCTTAAAGAAAGCTGAAAAACAGTTGGTTGAGAAAGACGGATTAGGGTACAACCATTTAATCTCGTTACATGCACGTTTAGGAAACAAAGATGATGTCGTTAGAGTATGGGGCCTGCAAAAGAGCGCGTGTAAGAGACAACTTAACCGCGACTATATCACAGTGGTGAAGTCACTAGTGATTCTTGATGGGTTTGAAGAAGCCGAAAAGATATTAACAGAGTGGATTTCATCTGGAAATGTTTATGATTTTCGGGTCCCGAACATTATCATTAACGGATATCTGAAGAAAGGTTTGTGTGATAAAGCAAATGATTTGCTTGATCGTTTGTCGAAGGACCAAAATGTAACAACGCCCGATAGTTGGGGGTTGGTGGCGTTGGAATTCTTGAAAAAAGGCGATGTCGGGGCGTCTATAAGTTGTATGGAGACCTTGTTTTCTTTGCAGTTAGAGAAGAAAGATTGGAAAATCGACTCGAAAGTTTTTGAAAAGTTGTTGGATGGTGTTGGTGAGAAGGCAGGCGTGAAAGATGTCGAATCGTTGGTGCAGAAGTTGAAGAATTATACTACATATTAAATTTTGAACGCTTTGAACAGTAGCTTTGAACAGTACACAGGGTATTTTCGTAATTTCATTTGCCTACAAAGATGAGAACGTGGTCATAAGGTTAGACAGAGAGAGCGACAGCAGGGGGAGAGACGGTGGTTCCAGGCGTGACAGAAGGGGGTGGAGACGGTGGTTCCATTGTGTATGCTTCGCCACTGCGCCGACTTGTAAACCAGCTGTCTCGCGAGGAACTCTCCGGTGATGCCGGTAACTGTCCGGCGAACCTAGGGTTCCGCCATCACCTCATATGGCGGCGGCGTTGATGGTGTTCTGATTAATGAGCACCGATGGTTAACAGATTCAACGGAGATGAAGATGACTGCCATACGAGTTAGTTCCGACATATTTTCCGGTGAGTCTTCGGGAAGCCTCTTTTCTTTTGCATGTCGTTTTTTAACCAAGATCGGTGTTTTTGAAGGCGTTTAAGCGGCAGAGAGAAGATGCTAGGGTTCCGGTGAAGGTCCGGCAAAGCTCCGGTACCCTGATTCAGATGTGCGTCTTCTAACTACAGTTAGGTCGGGGTCACATGGCTCTTAATCTGATGATATGTGTTGATTCAGTAACCGTAGGTGCTCCGCTCACCGATTTAGAGTCTCTGGCGAGTTCCACACCAGTGTAGATCGATAACCACAAAGGTTAGTTTTTTTAGGCTCTTTACTCATTTTCGTTGTTTCAAGTTACTGATGATGATTCCGACAATTATTCGAGTATAGTTGTCAAATTTGTTGGATTGTGGATTTGGAATGATTGATTTTGGGATTAAAGAGGGATAGATATGATGCATGCCTTTTTCAATATTGTTATTGAAACTGAAATTGTAGGGCTCCATTCACATAATCCTTTAAACATGATTCATCCATTATGTTACCTTTTTAAAAGAATCAATAAATAAGTTATTCACAATGCAAACATCAAGTGAGAAAGTTGGATTGTTGATATCAAGAGTCCAAAGGAATTATTTAAATTAGATGGGTCAAACGGGTCGAAAGCATCAGAAAATTATAAGATGTCAGTTATAAAGCTGGTTTTGTTGCAAATTAGTTGTGATTTATGAAAATATATTTTGCCCAATATTAGGCTGGAAAAAAAATCGACTGTTTCTTTTTAAACTTTGAAGTCTCAGAAGGGCATCAAGCAACAACGCTCAACACTACTCCGCTCTCAAACTTGACGCCCTCGACACAACCACAACCAACTCGAAGGCTTTCGTTAGGCGATTACGACTCCAGCAGGTATGCTTTGACAATTTAGGTTACTATTTTACGATGATGCGCTATGTATGTAAGGTATTCAAGAAAATGCTTTGATGGGTTTTTTATTTTATTTAAACCTCTGTTATGGTTAATGCTATTTATCACCATTTTGTGGCAAATTTTGTCTGTTTCGTTTTGATTTTGATTGGTGATAACCGTAGTTGTCTCCGATCTTGATATTTAGAGATACTTCCTTTCACATTTTTATTTTTCAGTAAATTTCGTGGTTTATTAGGGCTTATGGTTTCAAGATATTTCATTTAAACAATTTCTTTTGTACAACAATAGGAGGTTCGAAATTGTGATGTCAAGATGCATGCAGTTACCAAGCTTGCTAGCAACCTTCTGAGGATTCCTCTTTCTAATACCAGTAATCAAATGCCCAAGTGTGTGGTATTATATGGCAGGTATGTACAGAACTACAGATACAAAATTGCATTTTTAAGTGATTTTATTTTTATTTTTTATTCATCCAGATTTGAATGAATGAATGATCGTTCGTAATGCATCTTGGTAGTCATATCCAATATCCATCAAACTTTATTTAGAAAATTTGGATTGATAAGCATGCTGCCCATATTTAATTAGGATTGACATCCTTTTGACTTAAAAGGTTAATGAAGGATGGCTAAAAGTTTGGATTTCTTATTAAATCTGCTCATGGATTTACCCTTATATAAGCCGATTACCCGGCTTATCTGATGTATTAAAATTCAATAAAAAATAAGCCCATGAGCAGTTTTAAACAAGCAATCCCAAATATTATGGTTTCTATTAATAACGATTCTCATATTGTGAGAACATGTATATGGTATGAAGAGGACTTAAGCTTTGATTGTGGGTTTTATTTACTTGATAAATTACTCCTACAGCTTTATGTTAATTCTTTTGCAATATATTTAATTGTTGGTTTGAAGCTCACTGAAGTTTTATGAGTTTTAGCAATTTTTCTTTGCAGTATTTTAAATTAAGGGTTGGATTGGAGCTGACTAATTAAGGGTTGGATTGGAGCTCACTTAAGATTTATGAGTTTCAAGCAATTTTTCTTTAACTGTATGAACTGCACTTTGTTGTCGACTTGGCGGGTTATTATGTAAAAATATGTAAGCAAAGGTAATATTGTCTTTATATATGGGGTTTAGGTGATTGAGAAGTGGTAGGTATGTATGGCTGGGAAATCAAGCATAGGGCTGCGAATGCTGCCGACTTGGCGGGTTATTATGTAAAACTATGTAAGCAAAGATAATATTGTCTCAGTTTGAACTTTAATCTTGGGTGTCAAATCGCAATCGAATTACTTAGGTTTTTACACAGTTTTTACGCCGCCGCAACGCGCGGCGGGTAAAAATTCTAGTTATGTGAAATTTGATAGGGGAATGTATCATAGTTTGATGAAAGGGTGCATTAATGGTGGTAAAGAAATAGGCAAGGTTTTGGAAGACATGAAAGCTGATGGAATTGAAGAAGATGAAGAAACAAAGAGGATTCTTGTCTTGCAGCAGAACAAAGTTTAAGGACTCAAACACCCCCCCCCCCCCCCCCCCCCCCCCACCACACACACACACACACACAACCGCGCACACACATCTTGCTTTTTTTCTTTTTTTTTTCATTCTAGCTTAGTAGGTGAAACAATTCTGGATTCTTTGATATAATGTTCCAAGTTTTGTGGGCAAATTTGTAATTGTGTTGTATTGTATTGAAGGATTGTTGTGATGCAATTTAACTTTATGCTTTGATCCTCAGGGGCATTTACGACTTGTGAGCTAAGGTTATTAAAGATTTAAAGCCATTAAAGTTTTATTATAGAGAAACTTAGTTATTTTTTTGAAAAATGAGTTAAAAAAAGAAATATGAAGAGGAATCTTTTTTAGCAAAGTATTTCAAACTTGAAAACTTTTTTTGGGTTGTTTCGATGAAACAATGAAGTGATATTACATCTTTACTAGTGTTTGAGCAAAGGTCATCCTTGTTCCTTCTTTGGTTAAAAAGCAGTCAAGGCGTTTGAATTTATTTTGATATCTCAATGCTAAGATAAAGAATTAAATCATTTTTTTTTCTGATTGAATATGAATATAGATCAATCACGAAATAGTTTTTTTGAACGGCGAAACCCCCCCCCCCCCCCCCTAAAATCTACTTTTAAAATCCACATATTGTCTACTTTATGAGACTTGAACTCACACCACTTTGATGAGGATAAACACAAGGTAGCGCTAGGCCAAGAGGTCATCAACTATCACATAATACTTGTTCAAGAAAATTAGCAAGCTGGAGAGAATTTAAGTTCGTATTTAAATTTAGTAATAATATGTATACTAAGGTGATCAGTGATCACTTTTTTTAACGTGACTATTTAGTGGTTATTTGTTTTAATCTGTAATAAGGAAATTGTAGTGACGATCTTTACAATATTATCACGTCTCACAGTGTCTTAAATTTGAAGAGAAGTGCAATTTTATATATGCAACTGAGCTTCTTTTATATATGCAAGTGAGCTTCTTTGTAGATATAGAGATAAAAAGAAATCGTCTCTCATGGCCTCTCTGTTTACAACGTAAATTTATAACGGGTTATGTAACATTTGACATCTCGTAGTTTTCATCCTTTTTATAGCCGTTGTATCTAAAAAACGTTGGTGATATTTGAGACGGACATGTCTTATGAACCCAACATCTCTCATGCCAACGGCCTATGTGGAGCAGTGGAATTTGCCTAGATTTACAAGTTATGTGACAAATTTAACAAATTCAGCCCACACTTTGAAAACTGAGTTTAAGGGTGAATGGTTTATGTTTTGGAACTGGTCGAGTTAGCGTATCTTATATATATTATGTTTCAAGTTTATATGTAGTTATGCACGTGTCTAACATTTGTGAACCACTAGGAAATAATGATACGAAAAAGTTACGAAAATTAGAAGTTTTCCCTTAAAGCCATTCAAGTTTCATGGTACTCGAGATCAGGGGCTAGTTTATTGTTTTTTCATGATCTTAAGTTAATATTTTATCTTTAGAAGAAACTCTCACAAATCATGAAAAAAAGAAAAGAAAAGAAGTATAACAAGATTTTGTAACTAGATAAATAAATTTTTGTAACTAGATTAATAAATTTTCTTATATTTTTTTTTTGAAAGGTAAATTTCATTAACAAACAACTGCCAACCCAAAACGAGCCGACGAAACAAAACACACAAGACTAATTACATATTAACAAAGGAGCACCATTCCTCCCATCCTATGCCTTTGTGTTTGGACCTATTCGAAAACCAAAAGAAACTTAACGCCTTAACTTCACTAACTATGTTTTCAAATCTGTTCGAGGAGTTTGTGAATCTCGCGTCATTCCTAGCACGCCATATACTCCAACACGCAATTATGATGATACCTTGAACCGCATCTTTCTTCCTTTCCGAAACGTTGAGATTTTTGAACACTACGAATAAGTCCTGTATTGAGAAAGCGTATATGAAGGGGATCTTGCACCATGAGCTTATGCAATTCCAAATGTTGGCAGCCGTATAACAAGAAATAAAAACATGTTCAGCCGATTCCTCACAAGATCCGCAGAATGAACACAACGAGTCTTCGACATGAACGTTCCTTTTTTTAAGGCTTCCACCGTCGGAATACTATTCAAAACGGACCTCCACACGTGGATGTTGCATTTAGCGGGAACCCATTTGCTCCATTCTAGAATGAAACCATGATCCACGGTATCGTCGGATCTCAATAAATGTTTAACAGACTTTACTGAGAAGCTACCGCCCGGATCCGCGACCCACTTCTACCGGTCCTTGTCCGCCGATAGCTGAACAACATTGAACAGAGCCGTAATCTGACCGAGACTATCCAGCAGGCCCGGAGCAACTATCTGCGATCTCCAACTCCATTCCAGAACCTGCGAAGGTCCTTGACCTTTAATCCTGTCCGCAACCTTACATTTTTCTTCGTTTCCATGCTAAACAGATCTGGGAATTTAGTTTTTAACGGTTCGTCTATGAGCCAAGTGTCTAACCAAAAGAGAATGTCTTCACCATTACCCACACTTCCATGAAGGAATTGTCTGATTGGGTTCCCACCAATTCTAGTATTAATAACCAATTTAGCTAATATTGTTCCATACCCCGGTTAGTGATTTCTTAAATGGCAAACACTCTCATCCGACTCTAGTCACATGTAAAGCGTCAATAACTTTTCTCCATAAGTTATCATTCTCTGATTTGTACCGCCATCCCCATTTAACCAAGAGGGCCGTGTTAATCTCTTGTAGTTTATTTAATCCGAGACCTCCGTCCTTCTTAGGGAGAGAAACTTACTCCCACTCAACCCAATGCATTTTCTTTTCTTCATCCGAGCCTCCCCAAAGGAATCTTTTAATCATCGCTTCCAAAACTTCAATAATTTTTTTAGGCGCTTTGTATATCGAGAAATAATACGTCGGCAAACTCTCCATAACCGATCTAATAATGACGACCCTACCCCTAATGGAAAGCAAATGAGATTTCCAATTGGCAAGTCTGGCCCTAAAAATATCGATAACCGGTTGCCAATTAGCAATCCGGTTCATATTAGCTCCCGCTTTAAGGCCAAGAAAAAGTAAACAAAATAACATGTATGATTGATGGGATATTTATTCCATCGTTTACGTTTAAACAGTAAAAAGCTACATATAATAAATTTTGTTTTTATGTGGGGTCAGGACAATGATCTCAATTTTATATTATTATATTATATCCACATGAACTGAATATAGTAAATAAATGGTGGTTCATGGCTCTATAGCCTAGTGGCATCTTGGGGGTGGGATAAGACTTTGGGACCAATAGGTCCTGGGTTCGATTCCCACAAAGGGGGTTTTCCCATATTTATTGGGTTTCCTCCTGAATTGGTGTATAGGCATTATGCCTAGTGGAGATGGATATGATCGGGTGGTTCCGCTGGTGGCACGATGATACTCCAGTGGTCCGTCAGTGATCCAAATTTGCCGTTCAAAAAAAAAAAAAAAAAAAAAAAAGTAAATAAATGGTGCCATTATACCATGTTTAATTTAATATCATTCTAAAGCATTAATTTCCTTAAGTTTCGGTCCATAAAGTGGTTCAGTAGGTCTCATTTTAAGGCAGAAAATTCCAAGATTCTTTGTCCAACCTTTCACACTTCTACTTGCTACTCACACACACTACTTTCACTCTGCAAAACACACACAAAGTCATCATCTTATTCAAGTTCTTACAAGAACCCTACATGTTCAATTTCTGTTGTGGGTTTTGATCTTTATTAAAATCAAAATGAGGGGTTCATTAGGGGCAGTAATTGGAAGATTCCCTTTTTCTTCTAGCAGCAATGGTGACCAGAATCAAAATCTTGAAATGGGTGACGTCATCAGACATGATAGGAAATGTAGAGATATACCTTTTCTTGTCTTCTTCATTGCATTTTGGATTGCTTTGATTGTTAACTCCAGTTTTGGGTTTTATAAAGGCAATCCTTTGAGGTAATTTTATCAACAAAGTTGATTAAATTTATGTTTCTTGAAATCCTATTTCACCCCTTGTAAGTTTGACTTTTTGTGGGTCAATTTAATGTTCTTATCAGTAAGCATGATTAAATTTATGTTTTGTTGAAATCCCATTCACCTTTTGATTTGTGTATTTGGATGTATCAGTTTAGGGGTTTTATAAAGGTAAAACCTTTAAGACAACTTTAACAATAAACTTGATGTTATGTTAATGAAGCCCATATCTATAGTTAGATATATGTTTGGTGTGTATCTATATATGGTCTAAGTGAGATAAGAACCCTTGCTTTTTGCTTGTAGTGCAGCCTGATCTGGCTGGTGGCTAGTGATATTCTTGTGAAAGTGAGCTATTTTGGTCTGAAAATGCCATTTATGATGGTTCTTTTTGCATTAAGTTTATCCAAAACTGCTCATTCTTGAAAGTTATTTTTTTAAGAAACATGGTTTACTTTGCAGTGAAATCCCAAGTATGATAGTTTAAAAATCAGTTATTTGTTCTATTTTAAACTTACTTTAGTATGTGTCTATATGTGACTTGGAAGCCATTAAACTTCTTAAAAGAATAAGATTACTTCAAAGACACTCCCAGTACATATGCTCTATATAAGAACAACAATAGTAGCAAAACCAACCATAAAGCAACAATATTCCAGCTTTAAAATTGTTTAATGTATAAAATAAACCAATGAATCAAGTTAATCAGCGTCGCTAGATTCTAACTTTTGTAGTAAATTAAGTCCATATTATCTTATCTATTGTATTCATATCATCTCATGAAAGTTGAAATATTTCCTACTTTTACAACTCCTAGGTTGAAATTACGTATTTACCCGTTAAGATCTTCAACAAGAATTAATTATATTCACAAGGGTGTTCAAAATTCTTATATATTGTGGTTGGTCAAGCCATTCATTGATAGTTTATGACTTCCCATAAACTATCTGTGAAGTTAGACAAGGACTTCAAGTCATTTAAACCGCCATACGTGAACATGTTCAGTTACTTAAATGACTTCTAAGTTATAACAATAGAAAACTGTACTGTTCTGATTGTACTAATTGTATTTATTGACAACTTTTCATTCTACATTTTGTGGGTCCTGTTTATATTCATACGATGCATGTTACGGAAATAATATACTCATATTTTATATTTTTTTATGTTATGTATGCTGACGTTTTCAATGTTGCATTAGGCTTGCTCATGGTTTGGATTACAAAGGGAATGTGTGTGGTGACAAGAATGCAAGTCCGAATCTTCACGGGTTGGGAGTAAGATATTGGGTAAACCCTAATCAAGTGTTTGAAAGTGGCTTCAAAGATAGTCATTCAGACTTAGAAGATTTCAAAAGCATTTGTTTAAAAGATTGTCCTGTGCCATCTGAAGATGCTCTCAAGTGGGTGTGTAATTATCCTGAAGGGGACGAGATACGGCTTTCAATGAAGCAATGGGTGGCCCGCGAATACGATTATTTCTCCTTTTTAACACCCGATATGAAGAAATCTTCCTTACAACTTCTTGGTCCATGCTATCCTGTCCTTTTTCCAAGTGTAAATGGTAAGTGTGTGTGTGTGTATTGGAGTAAAATGCCATTTTTGTGCGTGAGGTTTGGTCAGTTTTGCGACTTTCGTCCAAAGGCTTGTTTTCTTGCATCTGGATCCAAAAGGTTTGAAATCTTGCCATTTTCATCTGGCTCGTTAACTCCATCCATTTTTGTCCGTAAGTCAGGGGTATTTCTGTCTTTTTTTTGTTAACTTAAAGGGCAATTAAGTTAACCAAAAAGACGAAAATACCCCTGACTTACGGACAAAAATGGATGGAGTTAACGAGCCGGATGAAAATGGCAAGAATTTAAACCTTTTGGATCTAGATGCGAAAAAACAAACCTTTGGACGAAAGTCGCAAAACTGGCCAAAACTCAGGGACGAAAATGACATTTTACTCTATGTATTGTTTCAAAGATACTTATCAATATAATCACTTATTGACTATCAAATCATTACACATTTGCAGTCTTGTGGAGTTGTGAATTCACAGCGCGCAAATCGAATGCATCTCTTGAGCAATGGCACCAGATGGGTGGACAAACGGTTGATGACGGTATGACGTTAGATAAAACGGTTCACAAGTCCATCAACTCTGAATCATCTGTCATAAAGGTTTGAAATCTATCTTTACAAACACCTTAAGTAAATTCTTTGAATGTTAGTCAACTTTCTTAATTAGAAGCCGTATTGCATAATAAGAAAGTTAAAACGCTAAAATTTTTATGCAGCGTTATGTTGCGGATATTGGGAAAGCATGGCCTGTCTTGATTGTTTGTGGAGGACTCATACCTTTAGTGTTATCACTTATGTGGCTAGCGATGATTCAACGTCTTGTTGCTGCAATGACTTGGATAACGGTTGCCCTTTTTGATATTCTTGTTATTACGGTCACCATGTTCTTTTATTTAAAAGGTTTGACTCCTCTAAAAAATTATTTTGACCTCTTGATGTATTAGTTTTATTACTCCTTTTTTTTTCATATTTTTGAGATCCCTTTGCACAATGCTACATTTAATTGTGTTTTACCACAGCCAAATACCCAAAACGCCCTTACATAGTGTAGAAAAGTAAAGTTTTTTCATATTTTTGATAATTACTATAAGGGTTAAATTCAGCATTTATGTTTATAAGTTTGTAAATATAGAAATGCTGCAATTAAAACAGGATCTTTGTTACAGAAACCAATTAGTTCGGGGTTTACATAACGTCATAACGACAGTTAGAACTCAGCTCAAGAACTTAAAAGAATGTTAATAAAGAACGTCCATCTTATATTTGAAATGTTGGTTTTTAAACAGCTATACGAATATCGAGCTGAATCTTGTTATTACTTTCATACCATTCAGCTGGATGGATTGGAAATGATGCTATCTCACCAATCATTGGCAAGCATGATCCCGATTATCACATATCTGGCCGGGTATGTTACTCAAGTAAACTACAATTCACTTTTTCTAGAGGTGACAATTATGACCCATAATGGGTTGATTTGGGTCGTGTTTTATTTCAAACGGGTCAAATAAAAAACACGTAGCTAAAAGGGGAACGAGCCAAATGGGTGGAAACTTGAAAGCTAAGCATTTAATGCGGTAAAAATCAGATATCGGTCAAGGACTGATATTTGAGATATAGGTTATCGCGGTGGGATATCGGTAATTTTAATATCATGTAGAATTTATATACATATATAGCAATTTAACACTAAAAATTCAGTATACTCTCCTACCATTAACAAATTAACCTTTTGCAACTTGCAAAACATTAACAATTGTAGCAAGCAGGAACTGATTAAGACTTACATTTAACACTAATAATTAACAATCAAGACTTAAAACACTAATAGCAACAATAAGAAGAAAGACGAATGGTAGAACTAAGAAGAAAGTTAGAAAGGTACTAATATCGGGAAAATCGGTCAAATATCAGTACCGATATTAACTGCATAGCTTGAAAGCGTTGAAAAGTAATGGACTTAAAAAAACGACCCGTTTCAACCCGTACATGTTTTGAATTTGCATATTGTTTCAGGAACGAGGCCATCTTCATTTCGCTGCTGTACTTATGACAATGGTTATGGCTGTAGCCATCCTCTCATCGATTGCCATTGCACGCCGTATCGTTATGGCAACCTCTGTACTAAAGGCAAGTGTTGGAGTTGCATCCTTTTACAAAATACCTTTAAATTCAAGATTCCGGAATATATTTTCTTGATTTGCAGGTTGCATCTAAGATTATAGGAGAAGTAAGAGCTCTAATTATTTTCCCAATTATGCCGTATGCTCTTCTCGCGATCTTTTACATGATTTGGATTTCTGCTACTCTTTATCTCCTTAGCTCGGGTGAAGTTGTTAGAGATAGATGCAATGCCAATTGTTGTGCTTATGATCTTCGGTCAAAACAAGTGAATTGTGAACGTTGTTGTGGGCATACCATCCACTACACTCCTCATATAGGGCTTGCTGTTTTGTTTCATATATTCGGGTGGTATTGGGTCACACAATTTGTCAAAGCTTTTTCTTCAACTGTTATTGCGGGTTCCGTTGCTTCTCATTATTGGACCCATGGTGAAGTTCTTGTAAGTTATCTAACCTCTATGCTGATTAAGTAAGTATAATTGTATAAAGCCCATTTGGCGTGCACGACATTTGGAACAATCAAATAACCAAAGAATATCAGTTAGGGGTACTTTGGTAACTTTCATCTAATTATTTAGTTCACATTTGGCACATCAACATTACTTGTCCCTCTGATTATGTAGGGTTGAGAACTTGAGATAATAAAAGATAGGGGTGTAAACTAGCGACGGTTCGTTTAACTTAACAGAGCGCAAGCTCTACATCCAAAACTTGAGCTTAGCTCATGAGAAATTTATTAAGCTCGGGCTTGGCTTGTTTTGTTATTTATTAATTATTTTATTATTATATTTATAGAGAAAGTGTAGAGTACAATAGTACCTTATCGTGCGAAGATACGCGAGCAGGAGATTGAGACGTGTGTCATTCCTTATTTTTTTATGACGTGCGTGATTATGTATATAACATATTAACATGCGTAATTAGGGTTTTGAAACTGCCCATGCGTAATTTTCATGTTTGGTGGCATGTGGGTTTTATTTTTTTATAACGTGCGTAATTAGGCATTATAACGTGCGTAATCTGCGTAATTATGCATTATAACGTGCGTAATTATGCAAATAACGTGCGTAATTAGGGTTTAACCCAACCCATGCGTAATTATGCAATAACGTGCGTAATGATGTCAAGTTAATAACTCTTGTGCCACCACGTTCAATTGAAGGCCTAGGGTAGGTCAGATGTGCGGTTGAGATGCCCCCGTACGCTTCGCACGAGCTTTTAGCGAGCCGATCTCGAGCGGCTCGATTCATTTACACACCTAACTAGATGTAAATGCACTAATCGGTGTTTGTCTCAAATTGCTGAGTGTTATGTGCCTTATGTCCAAGGCTTGATGCAAAACTACAATCGAGCCGGGGGTCTCATTGGAAGCAGCCTCTCTATTCCTACGGGGTAGAGGTAAGGCTGTCTACATCTCACCCTCCTCAGACCCTACCTTAGCTTTGCTATTGGTGGGATATACTGAGTATGATGATGATGATGATGACCTAACTAGATGTAAGGAGTTACTGAAAGAAATATGATTCTGGAAAATCATGTAAAATTACTTAACTTCAGTAAACTGATTCTAGTAATGTCCCTTAATTATCACTTTAAAATTGCATATGTCATGGTTAATGTGTAAAGTGTAAACTTGAAGTAATTGACAATATATTATTGATGCAGCAAGAAATTTCATTTCTTCCTATATTCTCTTCAGTAAAGAGGCTATCCAGGTATAATGTGGGATCGGTGGCTATTGGCTCACTTATAGTTTCGTTTGTTGAGTCATCAAGCCGGATTCTAAAGCCACTTCGCCGGAAACTGATAGCTGTTGATATTAGGACTCACAATCGAGTTGGAAAATTTTTGTCTGTTTCTTCCCATTACGCCCTTACATTTATCGAATGGATCCTCAAGTCGGTCAACCACAACGCATACATAATGGTAATCATTTATACCAGTTTCCTTCTTTCTTCATTATGTGTAACGTGGGTCCCATCTTCGTCTATTGGACATACAGAATGGAAATATAAAATGACCAAAATGAAAAGTATGATAAGTATCTAAAGTATGTTATTTTTACCAAAAAAAACACTGATTATAGGGCAACAATCTCTTCATTTCAACAAGTATTGACTTCCTCTTTTTGAAAGTCAAACATCATACTTTTTAAAATCATTTTTTTACGATTCGTCATACTTCAGACCTCCTTGTTTGAAACGTATGACGGCTATAGAAAAGCATAAAGTAATGTGGTTAAAATATGTGCATGAACAGTATTTTACATATTGGTTTTTAAGTTGAAAAGTAGTTTTGTTTGACTCAAAAAAGTCAAATAAAAAATAATCTTTGTTTTGTTGTTGCAGATTGCCATCACAGGTGAAAGCTTTTTTGCAGCTTCTGCAATGGCAACCGAATTGATTAAGAACAATATTCTTCGAATAGGGAAGGTGAATGTAATCGGAAATGTAATTCTTTTTCTTGGGAAGTTATGTGTTAGCCTAGCAAGTGCTTTGTTTGCATTCCTTATGTTGGATACGCACGCGTATAAATCCGCACACAACAAGGTCTCCTCGCCATTGATCCCGGTGCTAGTAAGTTGTCTAACATTAAAATTATTTTGTAGTGGCAAGTTCATATCGCAATTATAACGTTATTTTCCTCTTTATTTATTATTTAGTGAAACAGACTAACAGGTAATCAATTTTTATGTATACCATAGAACTCTCAAATATGAAATTGTTATTGTTTTGAAAAAGTAAATGTGATATTACCAAATTAGAGTGTGACTTTTCCAGTTTTAGAAGCCAAAAAAAGAAGGGTATATGTGAAATTAATTCTTTTATTTTAGAGTTAAATGCCATTTTAGTCCCTGTGGTTTGGGCCATTTTGCCAGTTTAGTCCAAAGGTTTCATTTTTAACCTATGGGTCCAAAAAGGTTTCACAGTTGCCATTTTAGTCCACTGGGTTAACTTCATCCATTTTTTCTGTTAACGAGAAGGCCAATTCGGTCATTTTATATGGCTGAATTGCCCTTTTAATTAACAGAATTACTTACAAAATGACCAAATTGGCCTTCTCGTTAACATAAAAAATGGATAAAGTTAACCAAGTGGACTAAAATGACAACTGTGAAACCTTTTTGGACCCACAGGTTAAAAATGAAACCTTTGGACTAAACTGGCAAAATGGCCCAAACCACAGGGACTGAAATGACATTTAACTCTTTATTTTAATATAAAAATCAATTACCAATTGTAGAGCTAGTAAGTACAGCATTGTGAACATGACAAACATGTGTACATATTGATTTAAATGCGTTGCACACGCGGTTATGTAATCATCTCTCTCTCTCTACCGTTACATCTGATCAACATTACATACAAGTGCTTGCGCTTCTTTACTTAAATTTGGTTATTTATTCAACACGCCTGCGCGTGGGCTATTTTATAATATGATTTTTTGTTGTTTGTGTGGTTACATCTTAATAACAAAACCTGTGATTGTTGAACTTAAACAGGTATGCTGGGGTCTCGGTTTTGTGGTCGCAACACTCTTTTTCGCGGTGGTTGAGGTATCAATAGACACCATCATACTTTCATATTGTCAAGATTCTGAAGAACATAGAGGCACTACACAATATGCCACACCACTTCTCCTACAACCCCTAGAAGACCATAATGAGATGGATAGTCATGAACAATGAGCAAGTAATCTTATGTTCTGGCAATATCTGCAAGATATACAACTGCCAAAGCATATGGTACAACATTCTGTCTGGGCGACTGTTTTGATCTCTAGAATATCATGTATTTATACTTGTAAGGTTAGGATAGCTTCCCCCTTGCGCGCCATTGGTTTATATGGGTTTTGGACATTTATTTGCCACGGTTTTTTACTATATAAATGATACATGGAGGATGGAGGATGGTGGTGATATGGTGGTTAATGATGGTGGTAATGGTGATTGGAGAAAGAAGAAGATTAGAAAGAATCACAGAAATATGGCAACTCAACGATACCCTTCATTGATCGTTATTACAGTTTATAACCAAGTAACTGACTAACTGTCAAGTTACATAATTGGTCCCTTAACTACTATCTATTACAACTAATACACCAACTCACAACTATTACACTATTACAATTAGGTCCTTCAACTAAAACCATGTATCAATACTTTCCCCCCAAAAGAATTTTGACCCCCAAAATTCAAAAGTTAAAACTTGGAAACCTAATCTGCATATCTTCCTTATCTTCCCACGAAGCTTCAGCAACAGGTAAATCCTTCCATTTAATCAGCACTTCGACTCCCATACGATTCCTTTTTTCCACAATTCGACTACTAATCACTGATTCTGGATAGTACACAAAACGAGGTTGATCTGGTAATGGAATGATAGGAAAGGAGTCACCTTTTGCTAACTTGAGCAGAGAAACATGGAACACCGGATGAACTGAGCTATCTTTTGGCAAATCCAATCGGTACGCCACTTTACCCACTTTCTCAACAATCAGAAATGGTCCAAAATATTTAGGGCTTAATTTGTTTTGTCTTGTAATTCGTAATGAATTTTGACTGAAAGGCTGCAGCTTAAGATAGACAAAATCCCCAACTTGAAATATTCTCTCCGTTCTTTTCACATCAGCTAATTGTTTCATTCTGTTCTGAGCTCTCTGAAGAGATTTTTTTAGATCAGAAATAATTTGCTCTCTATTGCAACACAATTGATCCACTGCATCAATGGTACAATCCCTGGGAATATAGGGCACAAATAAGGGTGGTGGGTAACCATAAAGAGCTTGAAATGGTGTCATATTGAGAGAAGAATGAAAGTTTGTATTGTACCACCACTCAGATAAAGGTAGCCATTTTAACCAATTCGACTTAGTCCCCAAAGTCATACATCTTAAGTAAGTTTCAATACAACGATTGACCACCTCAGTCTGTCCGTCTGATTGTGGGTGGTAAGCTGTTGACATGGCAAGTTGAATTCCTTGCATTCTAGTAAATTCTTTCCAAAATGCACTTA
Source organism: Helianthus tuberosus (assembly GCA_030545235.1). Classification (NCBI taxonomy): domain Eukaryota; kingdom Viridiplantae; phylum Streptophyta; class Magnoliopsida; order Asterales; family Asteraceae; genus Helianthus; species Helianthus tuberosus. Next base: position 27,271,312 of record CM060438.1, on the reverse strand, counting down.
AGAATACCGGATCTCTGTCGGATACTATCGTTTGTGGCCACCCTGTTGGTTCAGTTCTGTTTATACATGAGAGAAAACATGAAAAACATACCTGTTACAGCAGATAGTGCAGTGGAGAATCCAGTTATGGAGTTCGACATGCTTGTCATCGTGGTCTGGTTCCTCCTTAGGGTGCTGACTGATGATGGGGACTTAGAAAACCGAAAGGGATATCGGCTTAGGAGAGGGAGGTCAAAGGTGATGTTATGCTTATGGGGTGTTTCTAATGTGTAATTGTCTAACCCCTAAACCTCCACATAATTCTCCTTATATAAGCACCCAGGAGGAAACCTAATTAGTTAATAAGGATAATATGGTCCATCAACAATTACCAACTAATTATTTAATAGGTTATTATATATTTTGATCTATATTATGTAAATGATTATAATGGCTATAGATTAAATATTAATACATAATATATTTAATCTTACATTCTCCCACTTAGCCGAGTAATCATTTTCTATGAGTATTAGATAAGCCTGATCAGGAGTTAACACTCATTTTAGCCTTAAACAAGTACTATAGCAGAGAAATACAGCCGTTGAATCATTATGCGACTCAGGACCCCCATTAATCATACTATAGCCTTAATTTAATACCTAATCGTCATGATCAAAATACGCATAAGCCCTTTGTTTGATTTGTAACTTTATTTATCTATATGCCATTATACCGGTTGAACATATTCTAAGAGACATACAAAATCAAACTGAGGAAATTTCATTAACATAAAACATAAGCTAGTACAATATGCTTAAATAAGGTCTTTACTAAATCTCATATTCCGAACATGTTCTTCATAAACCTTAGGAGGGAGACCTTTAGTCATCGGATCCGCAAGCATATCCTTAGTACTAATATACTCGATACAAAGATTATTCTCCTCAACTCGTTCACGTACGAACAGATATTTCGTATCGAGATATAAACCAGCTCCAGTCGAACTGTTACTGTTTGAGAAACTAACGGCAGCTGAATTATCACAATAAAGCTTCAATGGTCTAGAAATGGAATTAACGATTTTGAGTCCAGTGATCAGATTTCTAAGCAACATTCCATGACAGGTTGCGTTATAAACAGCAATGTACTCTGCCATCATTGTGGAAGTTGTGGTCAACTGTTGTTTATGACTCTTCCATGAGATAGGGCCGCCTGCTAACATAAAGATATAGCCCGAAGTGGATTTCTTGTCATCTTTGCATTTGGCAAAGTCAGAATCAGAATAGCCCACCACTTCTAAATGATCACTTCTTCTATAAGTCAGTTTATAGTCTTTCGTCCCTTGTAGATATCGAAGTACCTTCTTAGCTGCTTTCCAGTGATCTAGGCCAGGATTAGTCTGATAACGGCCTAGCATTCCAGCAATATAAGCGATATCTGGGCGAGTACAGACTTGAGCATACATCAAGCTCCCGACTACTGACGCGTAAGGTATCTGGCTCATTTGCTCCTTCTCAACCTCTGTTGTCGGACACTGGAATGAACCGAAAACATCTCCCTTAACTACTGGAGCGACGGAGGGTTTGCACTGTTGCATGTTGTAACGTGTAAGGACACGATCTATGTAGGCCTTTTGGGACAATCCTAAGATCCCTTTGTGTCTATCTCGGTGAATTTCGATGCCAATGAAGTAAGAAGCATCTCCGAGATCCTTCATGTCGAAGTTATGCGAAAGTAACCGCTTCGACTCATGCAACATGTCTAAACTATTACTTGCCAATAGAATGTCATCTACGTAAAGGACAAGTATAGTAAAGTTGCTCCCACTCATCTTGAGGTAGGTGCATTGATCCACTTGATTCTTCATAAAACCTTGTTTCTTCATGACTTCATCAAACTTGAGGTACCATTGACGTGATGCTTGTTTTAACCCGTAAATGGATTTCTTCAACTTACAGACTAGATGCTCCTGACCTTCAGGTTTAAAGCCTTCAGGTTGTTTCATGTAAACATCTTCGTCCAAATCTCCGTTAAGGAAAGCGGTTTTAACGTCCATCTGATGCAGCTCTAAATCAAAATGAGCTACTAGGGCCATGACGATCCTTAATGAATCTTTACGAGAGACAGGTGAAAACGTCTCTTGATAATCAATTCCTTCTTTCTGAGTGTAGCCCTTTGCAACCAATCTCGCTTTGTAGCGTTCAACGTTTCCATTCGGATCCAGTTTTGTTTTGAACACCCATTTACATCCTACGGGTTTGGCTCCGTTGGGTAATTCTACCAAATCCCAAACGTCATTTTTCTTCATGGATTCAAGCTCATCAATCATCGCTTTATTCCATTCAGAAGACTGATCAATGCTAATGGCTTCATTGTAAGAGATAGGATCATTGAGCTTTCCAGGATCCATTTCAGTCAGGTAGGTAACATAATCATCCCAATTAGTAGGCCTTCTTTGCCTAGATGACCTCCTGAGTGGATTATCGGGTTCAGCGTTGTCTTGGTTTTGAGTGTTTGATGTGCCTTCGTCATGAGGTATAATAGGTTCTGACTGTAGAGGTAAATTTGGAGTTGGTGCAGTAGCTTCAGGTACAGTAGTTGCATTGGGTACAAGAGGAGTAATCGGAGTAATGGTAAGCGACGAGTCTCTCCCCCCCGCGTCTTGTACTTCTTGCAATTCTTCGTAAGGGTTGGTACTGCTCCCACTGACCTTGAAATCCTCCAGGAACGCGGCACGCTTGGTTTCAACAATACGGGTGACATGAGAAGGACAATAGAAACGATAACCCTTAGAATTATCAGGATACCCGATAAAGAAACAGGTAACTGTTTTAGGGTCAAGTTTCCTTAGGAAAGGATTGTAAAGTTTCCCCATACTTTCATATATTTAAGACTCGGTTTCCTTCCTGTCCAAAGTTCATAAGGAGTTTTAGGGACAGACTTAGAAGGAACTCTATTGAGTATATGAACAGCTGCTTTTAACGCTTCAGTCCAGAGGAATAATGGTAAATTAGTGTTGGCTAACATACTGCGCACCATGTTCATAAGGGTACGGTTTCTTCTTTCAGCGACACCGTTCTGCTGAGGTGTACCAGGCATGGTGTATTGGTTCACAATCCCCTGGCGCTTACAAAACTCATAAAATGGACCAGGAGCTTGACCCACATCAGTATGTCTTCCATAATATTCACCGCCTCTATCTGATCTCACAACTTTAATCTGACGATCTAATTGCTTTTCAACTTCAGCCTTATAATCTTTAAAAGTTGTAAGAGATTCAGACTTTTCCTTAATAAGATACAAGTACATGTAACGAGAATAATCATCAATAAAAGTGATAAATGAAGTATGTCCTGTTATGCCAGCGATTTGGTAGGGACCACTAATGTCAGTGTGAATGAGTTCTAATAAATTAGAACTCCTAGTGGCACCTTTCTTATTCGCTAATGTCATTTTACCTTTAAGACATTTGACACATGTTCCAAAATCAGAGAAATCGAGAGGAGGTAAGACTTCATCCTTTACGAGACGATTTAATCGTTCTCTTGAGATGTGGCCTAAACGTTGATGCCACAACATGGATGAAGTTTCTAAGTCTCGTTTCTCTTCCATCTTTGTGAGTGATTCATTAATGTTATATGACAACAAAGATTTGGAAAAGTTATCTTCTAGTTCTAATCTATAGAGACCACCATCCAGAACACCAGTACCATAAAGAACAGAATCATAAAGGATAGAGAGTTTGCGATGACCATGGAAACAATAAAACCGTCCATGTCTAACTTTGGTCCTGATACAAGGTTCCGAGTTACCTCAGGAACATATAAGGTATCATAAAGTTTAATACATAAACCAGTTTTCATAACTAATTGTAATGTTCCAATGGCCTTCACTTCTAATTCTCGATCATCCCTAACCTTAAGCGTTCTTTGGTTTCTTTCCAGCTTCCGGATTGAAAGGAATCCCTGAGTTGAATTGGTAACATGAACCATAGAACCAGAATCAAACCACCAAGAATTAGCAGGAACACTTAAATTATAGGACTCAAGTATCATAAAATAATCGTTACCTTTCTTAGCCAGCCACTCCTTAAAATCAGGGCATTCCTTCTGCATGTGTCCTGTCTTTTTACAGAATTTGCAGCGGATACTGCCTAAGGAGTTCTTAGAGCTGGAAGGTGCACTTGTATTAGGATTAGGCCTTTGGACTTTAGAAGCATCCTTCCTCTGATGATTGTTCTTCCTCTTCTTAGGATTGGAGGTAGTGAAGTTTGCAACATCAGTATGGCGATCCATCCTCATACGCTCTTCCTCCTGTACGCACATAGCGACCAGCTCACTCATCGTCCATTTGTCCTTCTGAGTGTTGTAATTGATCTTGAATGCTTCAAAGGACGAAGGAAGCGAAGTAATGATGAAATGAACAAGGAAACCATCATTGATTTCCATTTCCAGCCCATTCAGCTTATTGGCCATGTCATTCATCATCATGATGTGCTCGCGAATGCCACTCCTCCCATCATACTTAGTTGTCACCAGCTTTAGAATAAGAGTACTAGCGTGTGCTTTAGACGTCCCCTTGAACTGCGCCTCCACATGTTCCAAGTAGGTTTTAGCATCTTCAGAATCAGGAATGGCTCCCCTGATTGCATTGCTTATGGACTGCTTCATGAACATGAGAGACATACGGTTACACCTAGTCCACTTATCATGAGTTAACTGCTCAGCAGCAGTACTTTGAGTGGTAAGGTCCGCTGGCTTATTCTCTCTTAGAGTATAATCAAAGTCCAGCAGCCCAAGAGTAAGCATGAGAGCATCCTTCCATGCAGCAAAGTTATCACCAGTCAAAGGTGGAATCCCGCAATTTGGTGCTGATAGTGGAAATAAGATGAGCAAGTTATGATACTAATGAAGAAGTCCTAATGTGATCTAAGGGCACGTTAAACTAAGGCAGGCATAAATAATGACCATTTTACATTATGAAGCTGTGATATTGTCTATTACTAATATCAAAATAATAGACTTAGCTAAAAAATTCTACTTAAACGAAGACAAAACAGCTTTGGCCAGAAGTGTAATCATTTAAGCATATGTGCAAAGTGGTTGTAACAAATCAGCTTTGGCCAGAAATTGAAACAATCAGTTTAGTTATGCACTTGTTGAGTATGCCATCTATGAATGAATTAAATCAGCTTTGGCCAGAAATTAAGATATTCATGCTTATGATGCACACACAACATAGCTTTCGTAATACTTGAACGATAAGTAGATGTATCAAGTCAGCTTTGGGATCGAAATGATACATCAAAAGCTCATTCAAGTTAAGCTATTTTGGTTTTGTAAAACATTATCTGATTCTGATTAATTAACTAAGTAATTACAAAACCAATTATTTAATAGCAAAACCAATTATTTAATAGCAAAACCAATTAATTAACTAAGTAATTACAAAACCAAAAATTTTTAGTTCACATTAAACAACTTAAAATAATGAGGTTTCGAGTCACAACCTTGTTGTCTCGAGTCGAGACCTTTGTCTCGAGTTATGACCTTATGGTCTCGAGTCGAGACCTTTGTCTCGAGTCATGATCTAATGGTCTCGATTCATGATCTAATGGTCTCGAGTCGAGACCTCTGTCTCGAGTTGTGAAGGTTTAAAGGCCTGATGATTTCGAGTCGAGACCTTGTTGTCTCGAGTCGAGACTGATGGTCTCGAGTCGTAATCTGATGGTCTCGAAACTTCCTGTTAACAGCTGTGAATGTGGAAACATAACTGAAAATTCGAAATCTAAGGGATTTTTAGGTATGGTTTCCTGTTTTAGTGATGATCTAAATTTATCAAATATTTCAAAAATATAATCTGTTTATCTTTTAACAGTTTTCGAAAATATTTAGAGGACAAAATCAGATCAAAACAGGAAAAAACACTTAATAATCCGAATCATATTCCAAAACATAATAAAATTTTCGAATTTTCCTAAGAACATGATGAACCCTAAAAACATAAAACATAAATTCTGGAACCCGAAACCTGAATTTTAATAGTTTTTCTAAACAGATTTCGGTTAAAACATAATCCAGTTAATTTCGAATGAACATATGATTAACTTTTTTCCAAAAACAATGATCTCGAGTGGACATGATCGACTCGAAACCGGCTGTTAGATTCATAAGGTTTCAAAAAAATTCCGTTTTCCAAGTTTCAATCCCAGAATTATGGATACGAAAACAGAACTGACTAATCAACATATGCTCTGATACCACATGTTGGTTCAGTTCTGTTTATACATGAGGGAAAACATGAAAAGCATACCTGTTACAGCAGATAGTGCAGTGGAGAATCCAGTTATGAAGTTCGACATGCTTGTCATCGTGATCTGGTTCCTCCTTAGGGTGCTGACTGATGATGAGGACTTAGAAAACCGAAAAGGGATATCGGCTTAGGAGAGGGAGGTCGAAGGTGATGTTATGCTTATGGGGTGTTTCTAATGTGTAATTGTCTAACCCCTAAACCTCCACATAATTCTCCTTATATAAGCACCCAGGAGGAAACATAATTAGTTAATAAGAGTAATATGGTCCATCAACAATTACCAACTAATTATTTAATAGGTTATTATATATTTTGATCTATATTATGTAAATGATTATAATGGCTATAGATTAAATATTAATACATAATATATTTAATCTTACACACCCATGTAGCTTAAAAACATTTTCTAAAAACACTTGAGCTACATTTTCAGCTGTATAGGGATGTCCTAAAGGTATGAAGTGACCATACTTAGTAAGCCTGTCCACAACCACCAAAATTGTATCTTTACCTTGAACCTTAGGAAATCCTCCAATAAAATCCATAGACAAATCAGAGAACACCTGTTTAGGAATAGGTAATGGCTGTAAAAGACCGGGGTATGCTACATTTTCATGCTTGACCCTTTGACAAACATCACATTGTCTTATAAATTGCCTGACTTGTTTATGTATTCCCTTCCACTTGAACAAATTCTGAATTCTTTGTAAAGTTGCATGTACTCCAGAATGACCACCCATAGCTGAACTGTGACAGATAGTAATGATATCCAACTGTAAAGATGATACACTGTCCACCACTATTTTTCCCTTTTTTTGTAAGAAGCTGACCATCCCATTTGTAATTTTTATCCATACCCCCTTTCTGTAATTGTTGCAATTTTTGTTTCAACTTATCATCTTGCAACCATGATTTCTTGATTCTATCCAGTAGAGTAGGATCCATATGAGAAATAGAAACCATACACAAAGTAGGACCTTGAAGTCTAGAAAGAGCATCAGCAACCTTATTCTCCACTCCTTTCTTGTAAACAATCTCATAGTCAAATCCCAGCATTTTAGATAACCATGCATGTTGTAATGGGGTATTAAGTTTCTGCTCCATTAAGTGTTTCAAACTCTTTTGATCCGTCTTGATAATGAAGTGTTTGACAATTAAGTAATGCTGCCAATGTTTCACTGCCATCATAATGGCTAACAGTTCTTTTTCATAAACTGACAAAGACCGTTGCCTAGCCGATAAAGCCTTGCTGATGAATGCAAGAGGGTGACCACCTTGCATCAGTACTGCCCCCACCCCTAATCCAGATGCATCAGTTTCTATAGTGAAAGTCTTAGTGAAATCAGGTAGAGCTAACACAGGTGGGGAACACAGAGCTTCTTTTAAGCTGTGGAAGGCTTTAGTAGCATCATCAGTCCATACAAAGCCTTCCTTCTTCAACAAATTAGTCAAAGGTTTTGCTATAGCTCCAAAAGATCTGATAAACCTTCTATAATACCCAGAAAGTCCTAGAAAACCCCTGAGTTGTTTTACTGTGGTAGGCATAGGCCATGTTTTGATAGCTTCTATTTTTTTAGGATCTGTAGATACCCCTTCTGCTGAGATGATATGACCAAGATACTCCACTGAATTGCCCCCAAATGAACACTTAGACTTCTTAGAAAATAACTGATTTGTCTTCAGTATTTCTAAAACTTCCTTCAAATGAATTAAGTGCTGCTCAAAAGTTTTACTATAGACAAGAATATCATCAAAAAACACCAAAACTGATTTTCTCAAATATGGCTTAAAAGTGTGATTCATTAAAGATTGAAATGTAGCAGGGGCATTAGTTAAGCCAAAGGGCATTACTAGAAACTCAAAGTGCCCTTCATGAGTCCTAAAGGCTGTCTTATGAACATCATTAGGAGCCATTCTGATTTGATGGTATCCCGACCTCAAATCCAGTTTTGAAAATACAACAGCCCCCCCAAGTTCATCTAATAGATCTTCAATTAATGGAATAGGAAAACTGTTTTTAATAGTAGCATCATTTAACCTTCTGTAATCCATACACATTCTCCACGTTCCATCTTTCTTTTTTACCAATACAACTGGGGCTGCAAATGGACTACTACTACTACCCCTTATGACCCCAGATTCAAGCAATTCCTTAGTCATTTGTTCTATTATATCTTTCTGAGCTGTTTGATATCTGTAGGGTTTTTGTGAAATAGAAACTGTTTCATCTTTCAGTAGTATTTTATGATCATAAGCTCTAAGAGGTGGCAAGGAATTAGGTGTTTGAAATACTTCTTCATACTCTTTTAACAAAGAATTTAATGCTGAATTACTCACAAAATTAGCCACCACAGAAGAGTGTTGAAAATAAGGTTCTGCATCCATTCTGAAACTGCATAAGTGCCCTTGTACCACTTGATCTTGTTTGGACAGCAATTGATTCATTACCTCCATAGTACACAGAGATAACTTGTTGGTACGACTACCCTTAAGTAAGTAATTCTTATTACCCACTCTAAACTGCATGGTTAAATCCTTAAAGTTCCATACAATATCACCTAATGGTAACAACCATTGTACCCCGAGAACCATATCATAAGTGGCTAAAGAAATCACTAACACATCAGCTTTGAACCATAGGCCCTGCATTTGCCACTCAAAATTCCTACATATTTTGGTACAAATTAAGGGTACACCATTAGCTACACCCACCTTAATGGGTGTAATATCTTCTAGTTGGCATCTCAATTTTGCAGCCAATTTCTCATCAAGGAAATTATCGGTAGAACCAGAGTCAGTTAATATATGCAATGTCTTAGTGCCTATGTTCCCAACTACTTGCATAGTGGAAAAGGATGGAACCCCTGTGAGAGCATGAATAGAAATAAGTGGGTCATTAACAGTAGTGTCAATTAAGGCCTCTTCATTCTGTAACTCTGTTCCTTCTTCATCTTCCTGATCATCAATCTCAAGAACATACAACTGTTTCCTGGGACATTTGTGAGTAGAAGTGAACTTCTCAGGACACCAGAAGCATTCACCTCTTAATCTTTTCTCATTCATTTCTTTTGTTGGTAAACTCAACCTGTTCTTGCCATTGTTAAACCTTTGATTCAGTGGAGGTGAAGGTAGTAAAGGTAAGTGTTAAGTGTTTACAGGTGGTTTAAGATTGGTATTGACTGGTTTAAATGTAGAAATAGGAGTAGGGTTTGGGTAAGTTCTTGGTTTGGTTGTAATGATTTTGTTTGCCATATCTTGCTTTTTGGAATACTTATAAGCTTCCTTCATGTTCTAGGGTTCAAACGGCCTTACTGGACCAGAGAGTTCTAGTTTCAGATTGTTCAAGAATAGGCTGACTGCATATCTTCACATATTGACACTCTCAATAATTTCTCATCAAATTTTTCACAAAATTCCTCTAATGTCCCCAACTGTACAGTAGAGGCTAAGTCACCCATGGCATCATTATATTGATTCACAGAGAATCTATCAATAAGATAGCTAGAATATTCAGACCAAGTTACCTCAGAAATAGGCTTTGTTAGGTTTTCGATAAAATTTGCATGCCATTTCATAGCTTTGCCTTCAAGATTGATGGCAGCATATCTCACTTTAAAATTGGCTGGTGTTTCATCTACATCGAAAAAATGATCACATCTGCAAATCCAATCTTCCACCTCATTACCATCAAATTTTGGGAATTCTATTTTTCCCAATCTGTACAACCTATCATTTCTTGCAGCATGGTTAATGACTTGAACTTCCCCCATTTGACCAACTGTTGGTCCAGAATCTCGATTGGTCATATTTCCCAGATCAGATTGATTGCTTGCTATTTTCTCTAGTAATTGATGAATTTCATTGAAGTTTTTCTCAGCCTTCTCAACAAATGCATCGAATCTCAAAAGTGAAGTTGTATGATCTTTTAATGTTTTCTCTAATCCAGCTTGATTTCTTGTGGTTGTCATGGTTTTCAAACATAATTGAACGAACAGAACAAATCGAACAATTGAAAATTAAAGACATAAATATTGAAAGGAATCGGAATAGATTGATCGCAACAAATGATCAATCCCAGATCGGACGAAAAAAAAAATTGATTGGTAGCCAGAAGTGAGCTCCGATGAGGAATCGAAGAGCTCTGATACCAATTGATACGTGGAGGATGGTGGTGATATGGTGGTTAATGATGGTGGTAATGGTGATTGGAGAAATAAGAAGATTAGAAAGAATCACAGAAATATGGCAACTCAACGATACCCTTCATTGATCGTTATTACAGTTTATAACCAAGTAACTGACTAACTGTCAAGTTACATAATTGGTCCCTTAACTACTATCTATTACAACTAATACACCAACTCACAACTATTACACTATTACAATTAGGTCCTTCAACTAAAACCATGTATCAATAAACGAACAAAAACAAACGATCTATAAATGATAGGGTGCGGTTTTGAGACAGTGGGTCCCATTTTTTGGGTAACTTGACGTTGGTAACATGTCAGAACGGGTTTTGGTTGAAAGTGGTTGGTCGGAACATGTTTGGTTGGGTTGACCTACAAACCTTTTTTTCTTAATAAAAGATTATAAACAATTAATAATATGTTAGTTATTATTATCGAAGCAATATTATTTTGATAACAATCTTACTTTTCAATAAACGTATCTAGAACATTAAATTTATTATAAACAAACTTTTAACCAAACACACACTTCACACACAATAAATAGAGGAAATGGTTGACTTCTTCAAGATATTTGATAGAAGGGAAAATTATCAAAATGTTGGTTGACCAAGGGTGTTTTCAAATTTATCACCCTCCTGCGTCCTTGGAAGGACTACTCAGCCTCGGAAGCGTCTGCCTTTCACGTGAAGCGTCCGCCTGTCACGTTGAAGCGTCCGTTTCCTTTCAAGCGACACGTGTCCGCCACGTTGAAGCGTCCGTTCCGTTACGAAATTGCGGTAGTCACCGACGCTTCATAACCATAATTTTTTTAATGCGTCCCTGTGTACGTTTCCGAGGCTTGGCGGACGCTTCCGAGGCCTTGGCCTTGGCCGACGCTTCCGAGGCTTGCCGAGGCTTGACCCGACGCTTCCCTAGGCTTGACCGACGCTCCCCGAGGTTTGGCCGACGTTTCCCAAGGCTTGACCGACGCTCCCCCGAGGCTTGACCGACGCTTCCCGATGCTTACGAAAAAAAAAATTGGAAACTCAAAAGCCGTTTAACTTTTACCGTTGCACACATTTACCCCACTATATAACCCGTTCACTTATCACTTATCAAACACCCGCCGTTTTCAAAAATTTTGCAAACAAAAATCACTCATTTTCACTATAACTCCGACGCCGTCAACGACTCGACAATGGCCACCTCCTGGACTGACGTTGAAGACATTGCTCTGTGCGAAGCATGGGAGCAGGCCATGATCGATCCTCCACGTCGAGGACACGGTGGGCTCTGGGTGGGTCCGTGTTCAACAGAATTTCGCCCAACTACGTGGTCCGGACCACAACCGGACCGTTGACGCACTATCCTCCAGGTTCCGTGTCCTGCGGTTGGAATGTGAGAGATTTGATCGATATTTCAAGAAAGTGGAGACAGAAATGCCGGGCCTTGGTGAGGACGATCAGAAGGAGGTGACCCTCATCAACTACCGTCATGAAGAGAGACATGATTTCAAACATGTCTTGGAGTGGGAGGCTATTAGGATATGGTTTTAGATATAATATTATGTGTTGTTTAGTTTTTTTTTATTATGTTATGTTTTGATGTTTAATTAGTGTTTAATATAAAAAATTTTGACTAAAAAATATCATGTTTTATATCGTTTAAAATTTGCTCCGTTAACATACATCTTAACCGGATCCCATTTTAGAAATGTTTATAAGTTATAAAAAAAAATTGGACAAAGATACAAAACTGTGTCTTTGGCCGACGCTTCCGAAGCTTCACGGACGCGTTAGCAACTGAGGCGCACGCTTCAACACCGGACACGTGTCGCTTGAAAGGAAACGGACGCTTCAACGTGACAGGCGGACGCTTCAACGTGAAAGGTGGACGCTTCTGAGGCTGAGTAGTCCTTCCAAGGACGCAGGAGGGTGACAAATTTGAAAACACCCTTGGTCAACGAACATTTTGGTAATTTTCCCTTGATAGAATCTTTGAAAGATGTTCTCACTAAACCAGCATACGTGGGTAAGATGATGAATGGTGTCACTGTAACACCCCGTGTTTTCACGAGTGAAAGTCAAAGTCAAGGTCAAAGTCAACGACCGATTTCGCGCGACTTGACTCATAGAAATGTTTTTATTTTAATTATATTATGTGGAGTAAGTGTCGTACATTGCAATAATCGACTCATATTAATCGTATTTCAATCGACCTACGACTGTGAATGATAGGAAGTAACAATGCGATAAAGTTAACTAAGCTATGCTAATCGAATCGACATCGAACCGCAACTCGAACGGTGTACTTTACTTGTTGTTTATACGTGTGTGTGTGTCTTGCTTGTTACCTGTGCATGTTTATTTTATGTTATGTTATGATAATCAAGTAAACTCAAGCAAACTCGAAGTCTAACTCGAATGTAAACGAACCCGAACCCGAATTCCGAGTCGAACCATATAAGAAGTAGTTGGGACTGAAAGTAATTTGACTAGGAAACCCTATCGAACCGCTCGAAAATCGAAGCCGATGTAGGATCGGTTTCGGATCCGAACGAGTCGGTTAGAAGAGTTTTTCACCAAAACAAGAGGCGGAAACAAGTGTTTTGGCGTAATTCAGCAACTATTCACCTTTAACTGTTGTTTATATTGATATGCAAACGATTACAGACCTTATAACACTTCGGCAGCACTTCGTGGCTCACCGGAAGACAATCACCTACTTCTGTTACTGAGATCCGCTCATTCAGACTATATATAGGAGATCTGGTTCGCTTATAAAGACATGACACATAAGCGAACTTAGCACTTTACCATAAAAGCGGACCTAAACTTGACGCATGAGCGGACCTATCACTTTGACAAATAAGCGAACCTAACTAAAACACATGTTTCCTGATTTCATCTTCATGTGCACATGCTAATTTTGTCTCATATGAGAACATGCAAACTGATAACATTTGCATGTTATCTTCACGTGCACATGTTGTGGCTGATGTAAGCATGATAACACTTGGATGATGTCATCATCAAGAATGATGACATCATTCTTGTTCCGAACCGCAACGATCCCGAGACTCGATGTAAGACGAAGGCGACATATGAATGCACCAACAGACTCCCCCTCAGATGTTGACGAGTCTTAAGTGTCGAGTCTTTGCATCTTCAGTCTTTATCAGTCTTCGATCTTCCTCTGAAGTATTTGTCATTACAAGAATCCTCATTCTCTATCTTTATCTTCAACAAACTCCTCTCTCTCAAATGTTGAATATCATGATGTCTTCAGACTCCCCCTCTCAATCTGCTGGGATCGTAGTCTGAAACTTAATTTCCACAGGTTCTTAGATCGAAACCTGGCACTTCATCACATTCAGGTTTCGAAACCTTGCCAACCTGCAAAAACTCTACCCAAAAATAATTTTTCTGATAACCATTTGTGGATAAGTTTTTCAAAACTAATTTACCACTTGCAGGAATAACGTTTTATTTCAAAAAAATTTCTCAATTCATTTCAACAATCTTCAAACACTTTCACCCAAACCATTTGTTCATCATGTTTAGCACTCGGAATTTTGAAAATCAGCTTTCCAACACCAGTTGTCGAAAATCTTTTTTGATTTTTCAAAAATTTATGCTAAAACACATTAAAATCTTTTTGAATTTTCTGAAAGAAAATAAATGCAGAAATGAAATATTTACAAACAATATTTTTGTGAGTTCGTGCAAGAGGATCATATCAGTTTTTGAGACAAATCACCAACACCGTTAAGCTTCATTTCATTTTAAGTTCTAAACAATTCACCTAGATTGTCAGTATATTGATCCACTTAAATTTTCACACAAAGTTCAATTGATTCGAGATACGAGGTTAATGTTTTAAGCTCTTGAACTTATTCGTGTGTCCCACTACTTGAATATACTCCCGTATCCAGATCCCAATATTCAGTCTTACAGGTGAGTATACCACAGATGATATCTGTCAGGGGAATAAATTATAGTACGAGGGCCGTGAGAGCTCAGGTCGATCTTTCGATACGCAGAGAGATGACAGCTTCGACTTTTGGTGTATCCCCTTTAGAGGATCTTTTGCATTACAACAACAGCGACTATCAATTTTATTGTTTCATCAGCTTGTTGAGGGCGATGCTATGTTTCAAGCATTTGCAGAAAGCATTATCCGGGGACTAGGTCAGAAATTTCTTTCAGCAGAAGTCCCGGGATAATACCCCAGATATCACTGAGCATAAAGACCTAGTATCTCAGAATAAGGGACCTTTCAAACAAGATTTCAGGGGTTACCTATATATCCAAGTTTGTGTTAACCCACAGAACAAGCAAGTTTGAAATTTAGGTTTATATCTCGTCACAATCTACTAAATGTGTAAAAACCTACTGACACATCATCAGTGAGACCGTTTATCACTTTTTATCTTACCAAATCTTTAGCATGTTGTGATCGTCCACTGATGTACTATCATTTCCTCTTTTATGCAACAAAACTCATTTTTCATTTTATCATGTTTTTGGCTTTTTCAAATTTTCAAATGTTTTTGGATTTTCTAAAAATTTCTTACTCCCCCTAAAATGCAAACACATTTTAGGAAATTTGAAAACAAACTGTACAAGAACATGACAACTGATATCGAATTGCCTCAATTCTCCATCCTCTTGGCATAAACAATCAGAACTCCCCCTCACAACAAACTATTTTCTCATTATGATCTCAAAACACTTAAGTTTGTTTTAATCAAAATGATTTTTCCGGAAAATTAGTTTTGTTGATTTTACCACTTGTAAAATTCACAATCATACAACTCAAACCTGCTTTTCAACCAATTTACCATATGTAGGTTGAATTCTCAAGGTGCCGATTCATACTCCTCGCTTACAAACCTGGGAGTTCCGGCAAGTCCTGCTTTTCAAAAACACATTAAACATGATAAAGAATGATACCGATTCATGATCCACGATTACCAACTTGGGATCTCCGGCAAGTCAGGTTTTTATTCTTTGAAAAATATGTCCACCCAAGCCTGACATTCCTTGGG
The DNA here is from genome assembly GCA_030545235.1 of Helianthus tuberosus. NCBI lineage: Eukaryota > Viridiplantae > Streptophyta > Magnoliopsida > Asterales > Asteraceae > Helianthus > Helianthus tuberosus. Next base: position 27,255,793 of record CM060438.1, on the reverse strand, counting down.
TGTAACAACCTCTTCTTCATTTTTACTTTCAGCGAACCTGTGACCTCCTCTTTTGGCAGCGTAAAATTCTTTAACACCTTTAACCTTACTATTGACCATTTTGCCAAAAATGTGTTTCACAGTTCCGTTAAAAGTCTTATCAACATCAAATTTTTTCTTGTCAGAATAAAATTGATTTGAAATTTCAACTTTCCCAACTTTCTTCTTAAAATTTTCAGCTCGCAAAGGTGGAAAATTCTCATCGTTCATAGTTGGAACTGATTTCTCAACCTTTTTCTCAACACGTGGCTCCTCTGATTTTGTAGAATCAGATTCATCACCAGAAATGTTACCTGAACCTTTCACAACCCATTTTTGATTTATTACATTTTCTTTTCTTTTTATCACATTCTTTGAACATTCACCAATCTCAAAGGTTGAATTTTCAAAGCCTGTAAACTTTCGGGTTGAAAGTTCAGTTTTCTCAATCACCTTTTCTTTTAGTTTACCAGAGACTTCCTGTTTTGGTTTGAATGTCTTCGGACAGTCCCTAGCAACATGACCAACAGTTTTACACTGAAAACATGTTCTCTTTTCAATCTTCTTTGGAACAACATTCTTCTTCAGTTCTTCTTGCTTCTTGGCAAGGAATTCTTGATTTGTCTGCTTCCAAAATGAACTCTTTTGTTCTTTCTCAGCACTTGTTCCTGAAACAAAAACAGTTTTTGGTTTATAAATTTTCTCATTTTTATAGTTTTTCGGTGGTATAAAACCTAGACCATTCCTTTTGAAATTACGGTTTTGGTTTGGTTTCTTTTGCAAACCAGAACCAGAACTGTAACCCTTTTTCTTGTTTAAACGTTGTTGAACTCTTGAGGTGTAGGATTTAGGTTTATCATTAAGATTTAAATCTTTTATTTCAGAAATATTAATTTCTGTTATTTTGAAAACCTTTTTGATCATGTCTGGTTTAACACCTCTTATTGGAAAAATCTCATCAGAATATAATTTGTCAGAATCTTTCAAAGTATATGCCACTTTGAATGATTCATCATTCAAATTAGATTTTGATATCAAAAACTCTTTATCGTAAACCCGTTTGTCCTTTTTGACTGTTGACTTTGACGCATCGGACTCAGACTTTGACTTGGATTTGGACTCCGGTTTTGACTCCTCTATGTCATCTTTATCTAACACCTGATCGACCACACTTTTTATCAACTTTGACTCATGATCAGTATCGAACGACGTGTACGTGACATCAATATTTTCTGGCAAGTTATCCGACGGCCCAGACTCCCATTGTAAGTTTATTGCCTTTTCGACTCTTTCGGAATTTGGATTTCGAGGTAAAAATCCATTTTCGACCGGGGGCGGACACTTATTGTAAACCACACTTGGTTTCTTACCAGAAGTCTTCACTTCATCTTTTGTCACAGATTTCTTTTCTTCGGACGTCTTCACTTCTTCAAATGTCTTCAAATTCTCCACAACCGGATAAATCCTATCAACAACAAAAGTAGAACATGAGTAACTTTCTAATAACTTGTTGACTCTTTCAGTTTCTATCTTTTGTGTTGCCAACTTCAACTCCAGATCAGCACATTTCTTTATGTGAAAGTTGACCTCATCCAGCTGTCTCAGGTATGCTATCTTCAGTGTATTCATTGCCACAACTTGTTCACCGTTTGAATCAGTATACTTGTTGATTTCTCTGTTCATTGTATCATAGGATTCTTTCAATCTGTTTATGTTATGCAGGAACTCATTGTTTTGCTTGATTAAAGAATCACAATTCATGCACTTTTCAGGAACTTTGACAGGTTCTGCATCAACTTTGACTTCAAATTCAGGAACCTCTTTAACTGTTCGGTTTGATTGTAAAAATTCAGCTCTTCTCTTTTTCTCAGCTTTAGCTTCAGCTTTTAATCTCTCTTCCTCTTCTTCAAGCTTTCTTCTTCTTGCTTCAGCAGCTTCCATGACTTTTCTGCACCTTTCAGCACATTTCAAATCATAAGCATTTGCAATGAAAGCTTTAGCATTTGAAGTGTCTTTGGACATCTCTTTGGCCATAAATTCTTGATCTGGGCAAAAATTGTCCCAATTGAATCCTTCAGCCAGTTTTTCATCATCTTGTTCTGCCAAACACACTTTGCTGTTTGTTGGAATGTAATTATCCCAACTGAATCTACCATCCTTTCCCAGACAAGCTTTCTTTGAATCTTTAATCTCCATCATTCCATGTGCAGTTTGTGCCTGATGCAGTGCTGGTGGTGTGATTTGATGATAAATCGCCTTTTTGTGATAATCGTTGTTTCCAAAAGGATTCTGGGCTCCAGTAGCTTCACGATTTTTACACTCTCTCTTGAAATGCCCCTTTTCCCTGCAACGAAAACATGTAACTTTAGATTTATCAAAGCCTAAAGTTGAAACATGAGCATTAAGAAAATCATCTCGGCCTGTAATTTGTTTAAATTTTTCGGCTCTTCTCAACACACTGGCCATGCACCATTTAATATCCATCAATTCCATTTTCTCAGCATCGATTTGATCGTAATCCTCTTTCGTGAGCATTGGATTACCGATCTTTCCGGCCACAAAACTACTATAAGACTCTAGAACCATTCCCAACAAAGACATTTGATTTTTAGCTACTTCTTCAGAATAATCTTGATCACTTTCAAGATTTAATACAATATTGCATTGAAGTTTTCTTCCATTCTTTGTTGCAGAAATGTTTGGATCGAATGATGAAAATCTAGTGCTGCTTGATCCCTGGGATGATTTGTTTTCAGAAGAATCTTTCACACTGTAAGCAGTTTCTATTTTCGGAGAAAAATTTGACTTTTCGTTGACACCACCTTTGTAATACAAGCTGATATCTTGTTCTCCATCGTAATTCTTCATCCTGGCAATCTTTCTCTGCTCCATCTCTTGAGCTTCCAAATGTTTGATGAAGTCTCCCAGTGTCATGTTTTTATAATCTTTTCTGTTGGATCTCAGCATCATCAGAAACGTTCCCCAAGTTTCATGAGGTAGTGCATCTGCAAGTTTTTCAATCAATTCATCAGTATCTTTCTTAATTCCAAGTTTTTTCATATTTCTCACCAAGTTACAATATCTATCAATTATTTGTTTGGTGTTTTCAGATCTCAAACCACGAAACAAATCGAATTCTTTCTTCATGAGAGACATTTTGTTTTTAAGCATATCATCACTTCCAACAAATTTTGCTTCCAATTCTGTCCAAATTGAATAAGCAGTTCCATCATGTTAAAGCAGTATCAAGATATCTTCTTTTATCGCTTGCTGAAGCAGACTCACCATCAGTTTCTTATCTCGATATTTCTTTTTATCTTCCGTACTCATTTCTCGAATTGTTTGCTGCACACCATTTGTTGTGGGTTTAACATAAGGTTCCTCAGTGTGTTCCCACGCATCCAAATGATACGCCTCAACCCAATTTCCAAACCGTTCAGACCACCCATTGTAATCATCAATATCCAAAAGCTTGGGTGGTTTCTGAGACGTCCCGGTTTCATTTTCATGCAACGCACTCTGAGTAATTTTAATAGGACTAGCAAAAGCATTGTAGAACTCGTTCTCCATGTTTCGAATTTTCAAATGAGCTGTATCTCCTTGTAAAGTACCTTACAATTAACAAACAAACACACAATCAGTTTTAAACTTTATCAATTATCTGAAAGAAACTGGTACTCGAACTGATGATTTTCTATGTAGACTGAACGATCAACTGTGCAGACTGAATAACCAACTGACTGAATGACCCGGATCAAATTCAATTAACCTGATGAACCTTTTGATACAAAATTGACTTTATGACACCTTTGAACTCCGAATCGTACGAATTCTCAAGCGAATTGATGACTTTAATACGCAACTTAACTGACAAAACAACTAATCGAAACGTGCGAACCGACTGAACTCCAAATCTGACAACACTTAATGCCAAAACAATTCCATTTGACCAAAATCCCACTTAATCGACAAACCCTTTATATTACATCACATGCCTTTTAAAAATTCAAAAACAATAATACTGATCACGTGAATGATATGATTACAATCAGTTTATCACATGCGTCAATTTCACTAAACCGACCAATTTGATTTGACCAAGACACTTTAAGATACCAAAACTGTGATTGGGCCTCTAAATCCACTTAGTCGACAATTTTGATCACCACACAAATCTCATTGGGCATCAAATGTAGTGGGCTGATACTTTTAAAATTTAACCGATGACTATTGTTCACATGAGCCTTTAAATTCCCCTCAATATGATTTGACCAAAAATCTGATGAGAACACCACTATGACCAACAATATCACATGCAAACTGACACTACCATATGATTTCTTTTCCACTTGTAGACCCGAGACACTATGTCAAATTTGTGAACCCAATTCACATGCGACTGACACACAACACACTGAATTAATTGTTATCACATGCAAACTATCCAACACACATGCAAACCGACAACTGATACACGTTACTATCTTTTTTACGCAAACTGACAGCCTCGATAGATGTATCACACAAATCGATGAACTCAATACATTTTTGGAGCTGAATCACAAAGTTTACTGATGAACAAATCCTAAATGTCACTAAGAGCGGACCTCAAATGTCACTAAGAGCGGACCTCAAATGTCACTAAAAGCGGATCTCAAATGTCACTAAGAGCGGACCTCAAATGTCACTAAAAGCGGATCTCAAATGTCACTAAGAGCGGATCTCAAATGTCACTAAGAGCGGACCAGATGAGCGGATCAGATAAACTGACCAGATGAGCGGACCACAAAAGCGAACCAGCTGACGACATCATCAATATCACGAGTCCGTATGAGCGAAACAACAAAATTTCAATGTTTTAGGTCGATTCAAGCTTTGAAACTTTCAAGGATTGTTCTATAACAGAAACCGAGCACAATGAAGTGTTTTTTGTTCAAAAACGTCCACTAAAACGTTGTAGATCTGAGTTCAAAATTCTGTTCGTGTGAATTGGATATCGCTCAAACGAACTGACCGATTTTTTGAGAAATTGATCAAGATTTACTTTGTTTTAAGATCTGAAACTTTCACAGATTGATTAAACTACTGTTCCGAACGTTATATTTCAAAATCATTCCATTTCATCCAGAAAATCTTGTTTAAATTTTGAAAAATCGTGAAGAATGGAGTAGAAACAGAAATTATCCGTGAAAAACAAGCTGAATCGGTAGAACTCTTCCTCCTGAGCTCTGATACCAATTGTAGGATCGGTTTCGGATCCGAACGAGTCGGTTAGAAGAGTTTTTCACCAAAACAAGAGGCGGAAACAAGTGTTTTGGCGTAATTCAGCAACTATTCACCTTTAACTGTTGTTTATAGTGATATGCAAACGATTACAGACCTTATAACACTTCGGCAGCACTTCGTGGCTCACCGGAAGACAATCACCTACTTCTGTTACTGAGATCCGCTCATTCAGACTATATATAGGAGATCTGGTTCGCTTATAAAGACATGACACATAAGCGAACTTAGCACTTTACCATAAAAGCGGACCTAAACTTGACGCATGAGCGGACCTATCACTTTGACAAATAAGCGAACCTAACTAAAACACATGTTTCCTGATTTCATCTTCATGTGCACATGCTAATTTTGTCTCATATGAGAACATGCAAACTGATAACATTTGCATGTTATCTTCACGTGCACATGTTGTGGCTGATGTAAGCATGATAACACTTGGATGATGTCATCATCAAGAATGATGACATCATTCTTGTTCCGAACCGCAACGATCCCGAGACTCGATGTAAGACGAAGGCGACAGATGAATGCACCAACAGCCGAAACAACATCGCACCAAACGCACCAAAGCAGACGGCATCCGCACGGATGGCCAATCCGCACGGATTGCCAATCCGCACGGATTGCCAATCCGCACGAATGACCTATCCGCGCGAATAGCCTATCCGGGTACGTGCCATGCGCACGGCTCACCCTTTCCCTTTCCCTTTTTATCACCCTATAAATACACGGGTCACTCTCTAACTTTTCCACTTTTGGCAAGTGACGTCCGAACCACACGCATTCTTCACTTTTTCTCAGATTTCTCTCAATCCAGGTAAGATCTTGCACTAATTCTTGTACATTCTTGATCACTACACAATTCTACACATTTCCATCCTTCAAATCTTCACTTGTAACCATGAAATCATTCGGATTTGAGGTATTCTCGGGTGACGTCATCATGAAGTTCTTATGAACTTCAAGCTTGACCTCATTCCACCAAGAATAACTCAGATCTAAATGATTTCTACAAGATTTCACAATAACTTCACTTAGATCTAAACTTTACTAAGGATAAAAGAGTTGGAAGAAATAAACCTAAGTTCTCCCCTTCTTTTTCCCTTAGAATCGGTACGAATCTGATCGGTTCTAGTCTTCTACTCGATAATAGTGAAGCACTAGTCCTGGATCTGGATTCTACCCACAGACACCTGATTTCGGGGTCAACCGGAATGACCGTTCTGAGTCGCCGACAGGCCGAGTTTGGGAGGTTCCTGACCGGTCTAGTCACGCGGGTGAGAATACAATTCCAAGTGGTTGCCACGTAATCAGAACGTCTCGATAAACGACAATAGAACCCAGAGTAGACGAACGGGGCAATCAGACCAAAGGCTGTCCGCACGGACCAGTTATCCGCACGGACAAGCTGTCCGCACGGACAACCTGTCCGCACGCACAGGCCATACGGACGGGTGTCACCCGGACGAACTACCCTTGGGATCCACCTTCCAAACAAGGTTTGAGTACCGATGAATGAGCAATCCGGACGGACGACCTCTGAATGGATTACTCTTCGGATCATGAGATACTAAGGCCTTAAAATAGATTCAAACAGTGTTCATCCGCACGGCCAAGTCGTCCGCACGGACAGGCCATCCGAACGGATGGTCTCTGCCCGCGCGCACAGACTGTCCGCACGGATCGCCATTGTCCGCACGGACTACCATACGCACGGATTGTCGTCCGCGCAACCGGCTTGAAAGGTAGAAACACTTATGTGCTTTCTAAATGCTACAACGAAAACTCCAAAGCACAAGCCATCATACACAAACACATCCTTAGGAAGAAACAATCCACTTGAACGCTTATCCGCACAAACAAGTTGTCCGTACGGATAAGCCATCCGCACGCACAACTAATCCGCATGGATTACCATCCGCACGGATAGCTCGCACGCACGGATAGCTTATCCGGATGGATCACCATCCGCACGCATCACCATCCGCACGGATAGTTCATGCGCACGGATGACTCCCTCTCACGGATAGCTGATCCGCACGATCAGCCATCCTAACCACTCTCACTTTGTACTGTTTTACGCGCCACTTATCGTTACATTATCGAATCTATTCAGGCTAACCGTACTCGCTGTAAAGCGCTCCCTTCAATCCACAATCGCTGTGAGTATACTCGAACCCTTTTTGCTTTAGCACTTTTGGGTGTTACATACGTTACGAATATTCAACTACAATTATCACACTACTCAAGCTATTTTAACGCTAAACCATTTACGCATGTTATACGTGGCTTATGAATGCTTGTTTGTTATGTTTACACATGGAATGCTGTCTACCTGCCTTAGCAACGATAGTACTATAGTTTGGACTCAGCACCCGTTCACACGGGGGTTGTTAAGGATCTTTTACTTGCATGGATTACGGTGGTAATCATGTATTGCAAACTGCCTCGGGCAGTCAACCCGCAGTCATTGGTATCGATGGATCTATGTCGATAACTAACGTGCTTCATTTCACTATGTGTACGTGCTGGTTATGCGTAAACGAATTCGAACTCTATATGCTATTATCAAACTTGTATGCTCACCTTTACATTTTATGTATTGACTTTATTTTAACGTATGTGACAGGTGCTTAGGTTGCTTATTTGCTATTTGTGCTGCGATGAAATCGAAGCTAGGAACTGGAGTCCTAGAAACCAACGAATAAATTATGATGTTTAAATCTGAGTTGTCGGAACAGAATATTTGTTTAGTTTTTATCTGTAATAACTTGTTTGCTATTTAAGACATGGTATGGGACATGTTGACTTAAATTGAATGGTAATGATGGTTGTTATGGAAACTTCTGGACAATCTGTTTCGCTCAGTGTCGCGCTCCGATGATTCCGCCATCGGTTGGGGTGTGACAGATTGGTATCAGAGCCATAACTATAGGGAATTAGGCAAGACTCGACCTAGTCCGGGTCGAAGTCTTAGAGACCTAGTCTATAGTTAAGAACCAACAGACCAACTCACGCATATGTGTAAACTCGCCACTATCACTCGCTCTTTTCTATCACTGCACTCGAATTTTCAAGTTATGAATAGGTAATGAGGCCGAGAATAGGTGTGAAAACCGCAAACTCTCGACTAAAGTCGCCTATTCAGCTTGCATTTTAACTACCAACGAGGAGAATCATACCAAATTAGGAGTGAAATCCATATTTTGATGAATAATCTCCTCAATTTTTATCAAAAACGAGGACGGAAGTTGCAAGACAGGGGTGAAACCCTAACCTTGACGACTCGTCCTGCTTTTATACAAAAACTCTCACCAAAGTTCGATGGACTCCAACGATCTAAAGACACAATATAACCAATGGGAATTGCGCCAACGCCCAAGAATCGAGGCAAAGGCATAGTCCTGGAGGTAATTGTGCACACGAGATCCTTGCGAATAGTCGAGCCACTTTGGTTAGTCGAAGTCTATTAGCCGCAGACAATCTACTTTTGATTTATCGACCTTTATGAAGATTTTATGTATTTTTCTGTTATTTGGTAACGTTTTGAGGTATTATTGGTTTCGACCCAACACTATTGCTTCTGCTAAAAACACAAAACTCACACGACACGACATTGACAAATCGCTCGCGCTACACTGCTTTCGAACACTCGCAAACTCTGAATACTAGGTTTCTGTTTTCTGACTACCCCTAGTGACTAAGGTATATGTGCTTCCTGCTATTGTGCTTACGTGATTAGGAGTATTGTGATTATGTGCTCTGTGTGTTATGTGATTTTGTGTGATTCTGTGATCTTGCGACTGTATACGTTTACATAGTACGTGTTACTGAGCTTTAGTAGTAGTAAACGTGTGAGGTGAGATTCGAATACATGTGTTGAGTTCCGTGGCGATGTCTATTGCAGACAATGTCGTCTGGATCCCGTCATCCACTCTCTCGTCAAGAAAAGAGGGACAGACGTCTTGCCTCCATTATCGCAAAAAGTGTGGTAAAAGCTGTGAGCGATGCCTACGAGAACGCCAGCAAATCATCCGAGGGATCGAGGACTGAAGGTCCTAAGGCTGCAACGAGACCTTTCAGTTTCAAGCAATTCAAGTCGTGTGGGCCGAAAGAATTCACAGGCGAAGGAGGTCCTACTGCACTATTTCACTGGTTTGACTCTATCGAGGTTACTCTGCGACAAAGTGGTTGCCCTGATGACCTTCGAACTCTGAACGCTACCGGCGTCTTCCAGTCCCGTGCTCTAGACTGGTGGACGGCCGAGAGGAACAAGCGAGGGAATGATGCAGCCTACGGTCTGTCGTGGGACGAGCTCAAAGAAGTCATGCTAGAGGAATTCTGCCCTCCTCACGAGCGACAAAAGCTTGAAGATGAATTTTGGCACATACATCAGAAGGATGGAGACAATGCTGGTCTCACTGCTCGCTTCAAACAGCTCAGCATTATCTGTCCCGACCAGGTCAAGACTCCTGAGATGACCATCAAGAAGTACATCCGAGCTTTGCCCGACTGCGTTGCTGATTTCGTGCAAGCGGCTAAGACTACCACGATCGAGGAAACCTATCTGCTGGCCGCTGAAATCAATGACAAAAGGGTTAAGGCTGGGGTGTGGGATAAGACCTCCAAGCATCTGCATCAAGCCACCACTGCTGCACCAACTGCTGAAACCACCTCGTTAAGCAACAAGCGGAAGAACAAGAGAAAGAACAGCTCCACCAACAAGAACTGTGCGATTACTGCTGCACCGATTCAAGCTGTACCTGCCCAACAGCGTCAAGTAGCGGCGCCCGTGGCCAATGCACCGCCTGCAAAGCGTGCATATACTGGACCACACCCGCTCTGCCCTACTTGCACCTATCATCACCCGACAGCTATTCAATGCCGCTTCTGTGCTCATTGCAACGTCTACGGCCACTTTACTGCCAATTGCCGTATTCGCCAAGCTCCTGCCAATCAAGCTCTACTCGCTGCCCCGCAGGGTCAACAAGCTCCTCCGGCACCCGCAGTCAAAGCCAGAGCATGCTTCACGTGTGGCGACCCGAATCATTTCGCCAACATGTGCCCAAACAGGGTAGTGAAACAAGAACCGCAACAGCAGCAGCCACAGCAGCAACAGCAACAACAGGCCGCACGCGCCAGAACTTTCAACCTCAATGTGCGTCAAGCCCAGGCCGACAACAACGTGGTCAATGGTACGTTCCTTGTGAATGGTATTTATGCTTCATGTTTGTTTGATACTGGAGCCGATAATTGCTTTGTGTCGCTCGAATTTGAGAAACTCCTTAGTCGTAAACGTTCCCGACTCTCCTCGGCATTCGATGTTGAAGTCGCTACCGGAAGAACCGTCGCTGTAAACTCTGTTATTCGTGATTGCACTCTCGAGCTCAACAATCACATCTTCCCAATTGATCTCATTCCGATGCAACTCGGAAGCTTTGACGTCATAGTAGGCATGGACTTTCTTCGCAAAAACCATGCCGAAGTTGTGTGCTTCGATAAAATGATTCGTTTTTCGCTCGCAAACGGTGATTCGTTGTGTGTTTATGGTGATACTACTTCGAAGGGTCTCAAGCTTATGCCATGCCTACAAGCTAGCAAGTATCTCCGCAAGGAATACAAGGCTTTCTTGGCGAATGTCGTAGCAGCAGAGAAGGAAAAGAAAGAGAAGAAGGAAGTAAAAGACGTTCCTGTGGTTCGGGAATTCCCTCAAGTTTTTCCAGAGGACCTTCCCGGACTACCACCGAAGCGCGATATTGATTTTCGCATTGATCTCATTCCTGGAGCTAATCCCATCGCCAGAGCTCCTTATCGACTCGCGCCGTCCGAAATGCGCGAACTCTCAACCCAACTCCAGGAATTACTTGAGAAAGGCTTTATTCGCCCGAGCACCTCTCCTTGGGGCGCACCAGTCCTTTTCGTCAAAAAGAAGGACGGGTCGTTCCGGATGTGCATCGACTACCGGGAATTGAATAAGTTGACTATCCAGAACCGCTATCCTCTACCTCGAATCGACGATTTGTTTGACCAACTACAAGGCGCCACGTGTTTTTCGAAGATCGATCTACGTTCAGGATATCATCAGCTGCGTATACAGGAGGAGGATATACCCAAAACCGCGTTTCGTACTCGTTACGGCCATTACGAATTCGTTGTTATGCCTTTTGGCCTAACCAACGCACCAGCGGTTTTCATGGATCTGATGAATCGAGTGTGTAAACCATACCTCGACCGCTTCGTCATCGTGTTCATCGACGATGTCTTGATCTATTCCAAAACGAGAGCCGAACACGCGCAACATCTACGTTTGGTTCTCGAGTTGCTCCAGGGGAACCAACTCTACGCCAAATTCTCCAAGTGCGAGTTTTGGTTGGGGGAGGTTCAGTTTCTGGGTCACATCGTAAATAGTCAGGGTATTCACGTCGATCCTGCAAAGATTGAAGCTGTCAAGAGCTGGGTTACGCCCAAGAACCCGTCTGAAGTCCGCTCCTTTCTCGGGCTAGCGGGCTATTATCGACGATTCATCGAAGGATTCTCGAAAATTGTTGTACCACTTACCTCTCTCACGCATAAGGACCAGCCTTTTGTCTGGGGAACCAAACAAGAGTCTGCCTTCCGAACCCTCAAACACATGCTTTGCAATGCTCCTGTTCTCACCTTACCCGACGGAAACGATAATTTCATTGTCTACTGTGATGCTTCCAACCTTGGTCTTGGTTGTGTCCTAATGCAACGAGACAAGGTCATAGCTTACGCATCTCGTCAGCTCAAAGTCCACGAGAAGAACTATACAACCCACGATCTCGAGCTAGGCGCAGTTGTTTTTGCATTAAAGATTTGGCGACACTACCTGTATGGTACAAGGTGTACGATCTTCACCGATCATAAGAGCCTACAACACATCTTTAATCAGAAGGAACTAAATATGCGTCAACGCCGGTGGGTAGAACTTCTCAACGATTACGACTGTGAGATTCGTTATCACCCAGGCAAAGCAAATGTTGTTGCCGACGCACTTAGCAGACGGAGCTATCTACTTAGCACTCGAAATGTTCAAGCCCAGCACAACCTCGAAGCTCTCATTCGCGACGCCCAGCATGCATGTTTCAACGAACGCACTCTGAAGAAGGAACGAATCTACCACGATGGAGCCCAGCTGGTAAGCAAATCAAACGGGATATTCCACTTCTTAGACCGAATTTGGATTCCCAAGCGAACCGACCTGCGACAGATTATCATGGATGAAGCCCACAAATCCCGATACTCTATCCATCCCGGTGCTGACAAAATGTACCACGATCTTCGCTATAGGTACTGGTGGCCGGGTATGAAACAGGATATCGCTCTCTACGTCGGAAAATGCCTAACCTGTGCTAGAATCAAGGCTGAACATCAAAGACCCTCTGGCTTGCTCGAACAACCACCAATTCCCATGTGGAAGTGGGAGAGCATAGCTATGGATTTCGTAACCAAGCTTCCAACCACGTCATCAGGTCACGACAGCATTTGGGTTGTTATTGACCGTTTGACTAAATCAGCTCACTTCCTGCCAATACGAGAAGACTACAAGGTAGAACGATTAGCCCGAATCTACACCGACGAGATCATTTGTCGACATGGGACGCCTCATGACATCATCTCTGATCGTGATGCTCGGTTTACTTCACGGTTGTGGGAAACATTCCAAACGGCACTCGGTACAACGTTTATCTAAGTACTGCGTTCCACCCACAAACCGACGGCCAGACTGAGAGGACGATTCGTACCCTTGAAGACATGCTTCGTTCGTGTGTTCTAGACTTCGGTGGTAATTGGGATAGACACCTACCGTTAGTCGAATTCTCGTATAACAACAGCTACCAGGCTAGCATTCAGATGGCACCTTTCGAGGCCTTATACGGAAGAAGATGTCGATCGCCTATTGTATGGCACGAGATCGGTCACTCGCAACTAACCGGTCCGGAGCTGCTACAAGAAACGACAGACAAAATTTTCCAAATTCGAGACAACTTAGCGAAAGCTCGGGATCGACAGAAAGTTTACGCCGATAAAAAGCGCAAGCCCCGTGAATATGGCGTTGGTGACTACGTACTCCTAAAGGTATCACCTTGGAAGGGTGTAGTCCGATTCGGCAAGAAGGGGAAGCTCGCGCCTCGATATGTGGGACCTTTTAAGATTCTGGAAAGGATCGGAAAAGTCGCCTACAGACTCGAATTACCGGAGGAGCTTAGTAATGTCCACCCGACTTTCCACGTGTCAAACCTCCGAAAGTGCATCGCCGACCACGCCTTACATGTTCCTTTGGACGATCTACAAGTGAACGAAACATTACACTTCGTGGAGAAGCCTGTCGAAATCATGGACCGCCAAACCAAAGAACTCAGGCGCTCACGCATTCCTATCGTGAAGGTCCGATGGGAAGGCAAGCGAGGCGCGGAGTTTACTTGGGAACTCGAAAGCGACATGAAGACAAAGTATCCACAGTTGTTTAACGAGTGAGTAATGTCTGGTTAAGAAAGGCAAGGTGGCATAATTGTAAATAAAGAAAGTCTCCTTATATCCTTGGCCTATAAATAGAACCCTCAGGGTTAGTTTTAGAGACTTTTGCCATTTTAGAGAGTTTGGGGCTTGGTGCTCAGAGAGAGAAAGTAGAGGGAGAAAGGCAAAAAGGTGATTCAAGGTTCTTGTACGTTATCAAATCTATCAAAGAATCACAGTTTATATTACTATTCGTGTGTTTGATCTTGCTAGCATTCTAATGCGTTTGATCCACGCAATCGAGCACCTGCTCAGATACCACTTGTAGGACCGATCTTGACTCCGTTACGATTATGTTCAACAACATTCAACATCTTTTTAACAAAAAAATTCAAATTTCTCACAAATGACTTCGAGTTAAGATTTGAAGCTTTATAGGCTTTTAGATCAGACAATTTCGCATATCATATCCAAAAATCAGCAATTTTAACCGTAAAAACCCGATTAATTTGACGACTTTCAGTGGTCCAAACAAGGAACTCTCACACGTGATTCACGACCTAGTTACAACTTTCAAGCTTAATTTCGGGACGAAATTCCCTAAACAAGGGGAGGCTGTAACACCCCGTGTTTTCACGAGTGAAAGTCAAAGTCAAGGTCAAAGTCAACGACCGATTTCGCGCGACTTGACTCATAGAAATGTTTTTATTTTAATTATATTATGTGGAGTAAGTGTCGTACATTGCAATAATCGACTCATATTAATTGTATTTCAATCGACCTACGACTGTGAATGATAGGAAGTAACAATGCGATAAAGTTAACTAAGCTATGCTAATCGAATCGACATCGAACCGCAACTCGAACGGTGTACTTTACTTGTTGTTTATACGCGTGTGTGTGTCTTGCTTGTTACCTGTGCATGTTTATTTTATGTTATGTTATGATAATCAAGCAAACTCAAGCGAACTCGAAGTCTAACTCGAATGTAAACGAACCCGAACCCGAATTCCGAGTCGAACCATATAAGAAGTAGTTGGGACTGAAAGTAATTTGACTAGGAAACCATATCGAACCGCTCGAAAATCGAAGCCGAAACAACATCGCACCAAACGCACCAAAGCAGGCGGCATCCGCACGGATGGCCAATCCGCACGGATTGCCAATCCGCACGGATGACCTATCCGCGCGGATAGCCTATCCGGGTACGTGCCATGCGCACGGCTCACCCTTTCCCTTTTTGGCACCCTATAAATACACGGGTCACTCTCCAACTTTTCCACTTTTGGCAAGTGACGTCCGAACCACACGCATTCTTCACTTTTTCTCAGATTTCTCTCAATCCAGGTAAGATCTTGCACTAATTCTTGTACATTCTTAATCACTACACAATTCTACACATTTCCATCCTTCAAATCTTCACTTGTAACCATGAAATCATTCGGATTTGAGGTATTCTCGGGTGACGTCATCATGAAGTTCTTATGAACTTCAAGCTTGACCTCATTCCACCAAGAATAACTCAGATCTAAACGATTTCTACAAGATTTCACAATAACTTCACTTAGATCTAAACTTTACTAAGGATAAAAGAGTTGGAAGAAATAAACCTAAGTTCTCCCCTTCTTTTTCCCTTAGAATCGGTACGAATCTGATCGGTTCTTGTCACGACCCCCGATCCACCCTGGACGGAATCGGGAGCCGCGAACAGCCCAGTGGTACCGGTGATTATTTAGAAAAATATTGCAGCGGAAATTTCATCAGGACCGTGAGTTAGGAAAAATATCAGAGTTTAGAAAACACCGGCTTTTATTTATTAAATAGATGGGATAAACCCCTGTTTTACAATGGTAGCTTTAATAAGGGATAAACCCAATTTACATAAAACAATATTTCTTAATTTGATTTAATAAAATAAGACATTTCTTGAAGCCTTTCAGTGCCGTATCCATCTCTTATTCCAATCTACTGTAATTACCTGAAACGCGTTTTTAAAAAGGTTTTGTCAGCAGGAAATACTGGTGAATCATTCTATTTACTAAAACGACACGTTTGTTATAATTTACAGTATTAAGAGAGATTACAATGTTTCTGATATCAACCAACTACCCACGGTATTTGTCACTCGACCGGATCTGTGACTATGGTCATATCACCATTGGCTGCCCCAATGATGACGTTATATCACTATTGGGTCCTGTCACCCAATAGTGACGTATATCACAAATTTTAGGCTCGCCCACCTAAAGTGATAATACAGCAGTAATGTGCACAATACCCCACATACCGGCTGTAATTTGGTGATTACGTAAACTTAATCACTGTAATTATAACTTTGAAATTAAACATGATTTTGAAAGTAATTTGATAAAAAGAGAATGACTCACATTATAAGCATGCAGATTTATACGGGCAGAGCTTAGCCTATTGATTAGCCTTGTAACCTAGTGCATACGAACTAGGTAGATAACTTAATACAGCAATTACGATAACTCACGAGATTAAAACCCTCACAACGAATGACAAAGTGCAATCACTTAAACATCCATCGGATTCACAACGAATGACAGAGTATTCCCCGAGTTCGGGTGGTACTCAAACATCCTGTCGGAATCACGACTAATGACAAAGGATAGCGCTTAAACATCCGGTCGGATAGTTTAAATCGATCGGACATTGAATCGTAGCAGCGATCGAGTTAATACCCTGTTTGCAGCAGCACCCCGCTATATTAATTAGTGATTCGTGTGTGTTTTGAGAGTATTCGGATGATATCTTCGTGCCTGAATCGAATTTTATCGTCGTTCCAATTATAGAATTCAAGTCCCAACTCCTGGTATTTATACCCGAATTTGGAACCTCCAGCGTGTCGCGAAGGAACCAATGGTCCCTGTCGCGTGTCGCCTGGGATGACAAAGTAGGCTAGGCCTGCTTTGTCACCTGGGTAGCCCTGCTGAGTCGACGGAATCGAGAAATTGAATTTTGACATCGTTTTGTGAAGATAATCGTTAATAGGGTTTTATCCCTCTTGAGTTTTAGGGGCCCTGATCCTGATTCTGATTATTCTGAAATTTGTAGGGTTTATGTAGAATTATTTGGGTGTCTCAACTAAGGTTTCTTTTTAGACAAAATATAAATAATAATAATAATAATAATAATAATAATAGTAAAATATAATAGTTTTGGTGAGAGTTATTATGGTTTGGGACATTTTTTAATATAATTATATTATAAAGAAAAAGGGAATAAAATAGTGAGAAAAGAGAATGGACCCACTTTGTAACTTTAGGGTTCAACTAGAAAACCTTCTGGTAGAATTTTGGGTATAATTTCTGAGCTATTTAAAAATATATAATGCACTCGTGTTAAGTATAGTACCCCTAATTCAACCTTGTCCCGATGTCCCGAGACAGAATCCCAACAACTTAGTCGAGCAGAGCCCTGACATGTGTTATGGGTTTCAGATCAATCGGAAAGGGTAGCGGTGATCGGGAGTTAAAACACTTAAAACAGGGCAAGGCTTTTGAAGTATAACTGGCTTAAAAGAAAAAAAGAAAGAAGAAGAAAAATATTAGAGAGAGCATCGAAACAGAAGGGAATTTAGCAAAGATTTCTTTAGCACTTCCTACTATTTATAACAAAAGGAAGTTAGGAGGCCACTCATCATTCCTCTTTCAATTGAAAGACACGTAGCTACTTGTTTAATTTAATATGTTTTATTATTTTATTTTGATTTTCGATTCTTCAGATAGTAACACACGTAGACATTATCAACAATAAACTAAATTTTATTATTATTATTTTATTATTATATATATTATAATTAATTTAACTGCTTTACTTATTTGGCGCATATAACTTTTAAAATATAACGTTCTAGAAAATAATAAATATGTCTTTAGAAAGAGAATATTTTTGTCTATATTTGGGTCTAAGTTTCATTAAAAATAAAGTAGGTTCAAAATACAATGTATTTTATAATTTAATTTATTATACGGTTCCTAGGCCCATCTAGGAACTTAATATTTCTTACGGTCAACCTACCCGTAAGTTATCTGTCTAATAATATAATTTTTTATAGACTTTTATTTTATTAGAAAGGGCACTCATATCCAGGCCAATTAATATAATATTTCAACCAATTATATAAAATAGTGTTTAAAACTATTTAGGTTGAATATTTATATTAAAATAAATTATTTACTAGTTACTAGTTACTAATGGTTAATAAATTTAACCAAACCTATGGTAAAAATAGGGATGTTACAGTTCTAGTCTTCTACTCGATAATAGTGAAGCACTAGTCCTGGATCTGGATTCTACCCACAGACACCTGATTTCGGGGTCAACCGGAATGACCGTTCTGAGTCGCCGACAGGCCGAGTTTGGGAGGTTCCTGACCGGTCTAGTCACGCGGGTGAGAATACAATTCCAAGTGGTTGCCACGTAATCAGAACGTCTCGATAAACGACAACAGAACCCAGAGTAGACGAACGGGGCAATCAGACCAAAGGCTGTCCGCACGGACCAGTTATCCGCACGGACAAGCTGTCCGCACGGACAACCTGTCCGCACGCACAGGCCATACGGACGGGTGTCACCCGGACGAACTACCCTTGGGATCCACCTTCCAAACAAGGTTTGAGTACCGACGAATGAGCAATCCGGACGGACGACCTCTGAATGGATTACTCTTCGGATCATGAGATACTAAGGCCTTAAAATAGATTCAAACAGTGTTCATCCGCACGGCCAAGTCGTCCGCACGGACAGGCCATCCGGACGGATGGTCTCTGCTCGCGCGCACAGACTGTCCGCACGGATCGCCATTGTCCGCACGGACTACCATACGCACGGATTGTCGTCCGCGCGACCGGCTTGAAAGGTAGAAACACGTATGTGCTTTCTAAATGCTACAACGAAAACTCCAAAGCACAAGCCATCATACACAAACACATCCTTAGGAAGAAACAATCCACTTGAACGCTTATCCGCACAAGCAAGTTGTCCGTACGGATAAGCCATCCGCACGCACAACTAATCCGCACGGATTACCATCCGCACGGATAGCTCGCACGCACGGATAGCTTATCCGGATGGATCACCATCCGCACGCATCACCATCCGCACGGATAGTTCATGCGCACGGATGACTCCCTCTCACGGATAGCTGATCCGCACGATCAGCCATCCTAACCACTCTCACTTTGTACTGTTTTACGCGCCACTTATCGTTACATTATCGAATCTATTCAGGCTAACCGTACTCGCTGTAAAGCGCTCCCTTCAATCCACAATCGCTGTGAGTATACTCGAACCCTTTTTGCTTTAGCACTTTTGGGTGTTACATACGTTACGAATATTCAACTACAATTATCACACTACTCAAGCTATTTTAACGCTAAACCATTTACGCATGTTATACGTGGCTTATGAATGCTTGTTTGTTTTGTTTACACATGGAATGCTGTCTACCTGCCTTAGCAACGATAGTACTATAGTTTGGACTCAGCACCCGTTCACACGGGGGTTGTTAAGGATCTTTTACTTGCATGGATTACGGTGGTAATCATGTATTGCGAACTGCCTCGGGCAGTCAACCCGCAGTCATTGGTATCGATGGATCTATGTCGATAACTAACGTGCTTCATTTCACTATGTGTACGTGCTGGTTATGCGTAAACGAATTCGAACTCTATATGCTATTATCAAACTTGTATGCTCACCTTTACATTTTATGTATTGACTTTATTTTAACGTATGTGACGGGTGCTTAGGTTGCTTATTTGCTATTTGTGCTGCGATGAAATCGAAGCTAGGAACTGGAGTCCTAGAAACCAACGAATAAATTATGATGTTTAAATCTGAGTTGTCGGAACGGAATATTTGTTTAGTTTTTGTCTGTAATAACTTGTTTGCTATTTAAGACATGGTATGGGACATGTTGACTTAAATTGAATGGTAATGATGGTTGTTATGGAAACTTCTGGACAATCTGTTTCGCTCAGTGCCGCGCCCCGATGATTCCGCCATCGATTGGGGTGTGACAGTCACTATGAAGATGCCACGTGGAATTAAGGATAGTCAAACACATAATTGCTTTGAAGTTTTATCGAATGATTAATGCTATGTGTGGTTATTCAAAGTAGTATGTGTTTTTATTAGTGGGGTAGATTGTGGCTTAATACCAACCTTAAACTAAAGTTTGGAAATTATGGTTTTCGTCAATATCTTTGACACATACTTTATATATTTTCTTATTTATTTTTAAACTTTAGTTTACATATTTATATATTTTCTAGTTTATTTTTAAACTTTAGTTTACATATTGTTGTTTACCTTTGAAATGTTGGATATTGAGCCATGTGATAATAATATTAAGTTGAATGTTTTTTTACTTAATTTGTGTTTTTTATGTTAGTTTGTGTTTTTTGGGTCCGTTTAGGATATTAATAAAGAGCACGAAATTTTATTAAGTAGTGGACACAAATACGAAAACTCAATTGTTTGCTTAGTTAAAGTTAAATAAATGAACAGAACAAGTCTTAGTGTGTGTTTTTCTTATTTATATATAGAGCTAAATTTATCATTAACATAGTTGTCATTAATTAAAACTAAAAAGGTCAGCAGTAGATAATATTTGTCGCTCATATCTCAAAATTATGTTAGAGATGATTGGACGATATTTATTTCTTTGTATATGACAAACATTAAGGCTATCCGGTGGCAAAGATGGTCATGAGAAATATTATCACTTAAGAGTCGTATCATTTTTCACACTACATCACATGGTAGAAGAAATGTCTTTCAGTGTTTCACATGATCTCACACTCTATCACTCATCTCCACATGATCTCACACGCTTCCACACTAATCATGCTACCCTTTCTCCAATATTATCACTTAAGAGTCGTATCATTTTTCACACTACATCACATGGTAGAAGAAATGTCTTTCAGTGTTTCACATGATCTCACACTCTATCACTCATCTCCACATGATCTCACACGCTTCCACACTAATCATGCTACCCTTTCTCCACTGTGTGGAAAATCTCACGCCAAGATCGAGCTTGGATCCAAGTGTGAAAAATACAAGACGGGCCACATGGTCTAACACAGGTGCATTTTTATACTGATTTTGATATTTTTACCAGTGGCGAAACTTGAGATTTCCGACTGGGGGTCGAAAACGTATATACTGAAAAATTTCTATAAAACGGGTGGTCGAAAACATATATACCCAAAAATTTATATATGAAAACTACATACTCTCCACTACAGAGCGAACACTTCCGCCCCGACTATGCTGCCCCTGGTTTTTACTACAAATAAATTGCTAGAAACACATACTGTGTATATATATTCAACTCATTGTAGCCTACAAATTTATTTGATGTTACTGCAACAGTTGTTAGTCAAATTGGTACTATATTTTTTAAGTGATTTTTAAAATTAATCTTCTTCGATAAATATTTTATTGTTTTGACCAAATAACTAAAAACTAGTCATGCTTGATCCTATAACACTAAGTTGACCGTTGGTATAGCAAGACGTTACTAATAAATTAGAAAAATATATAAAAAGAATGAGAATTTGAAATAGCTTAAAAGAATTTATGTCATGCATCTGGTCAGACCTCAGAACTCCGAATAGAATGATATATTTTCAACATAATCAAGTTTGTTTGTAATTTCCGTCAAAATTCAAAAATTTAGAATTTAAAATATTGGCAGAATCTCCATATTTTCATAATTAAATCCTTAAACTTAAAAAAATAAATAGTTCTAAATGGCAGAATTTCCATATCTTCATAATTAAATCCTTAAACTTAAAAAATAAATAGTTCTAAAAAGTGTGAAATGCATTTCGAATTTTTTCAAGCTGTAGTTAGTTAATAATCAATTTGGTATCACATCAAAATATTTGCTTAACAAAAAAATGAAGAAGTTATATAAAAATAAAAATAAAAAGACGTACAAATATAATAAATACGAATCAAACATAAATGTTTTCTAAATAAATCAATTTCTAAATAAATACAAATAGCTCAGTTGGTTGTTGGACCGGGTGTTTCCTTGTGAGACTCCGGATCGATTCCCGGCGATGGCAAATGGGTGTGAAATGTGCGCTATGATGGTGAAAAACCCACCGAGGAGGGTTTGATCCTGAGCGTCCCTCCGGTTTTCATCAGGCTGTTGCTCCAACGAGTAAAATCGTGTGGAGGCAGTACGGTTTCCGGGGGAAAGCCTTTGACCCAAGACTGGTTAACCCAACGCCGACCTTGCTATCTGGGTCCACGTTTTTGGAGAGGGTCCGCAATGTGCGAATATGACAATGGTCACCATTAGAAGTTCACCTTTCAAAAAAGTAAATCAATTTCTCATTTACACAAAAACAAACTTTATGAATAAACAATATACAATGATGGTTCAGTTTTAAAAATTGAAACAAAAATAAGGTCCTACCGGGAGTCGAACCCAGGTCGCTGGATTCAAAGTCCAGAGTGCTAACCACTACACCATAGAACCACTTGTTTCACATTTCTCTACATACTTAATATAAGTAAAAGAAATCATTAAGAAAATACCTGATAAGTACATTTCTATAAGCAAAGAGATCATAATTTATATTGATGTTTCTTGTTTATTTCTTAATATGAGCAATATTGAAAGACATAGTAACAAATGGACTTGTATTGTAAATGGTGTCAATTTAATTGTTTTTGTTCATTTTCTCTCATTCTCAATTAACGCTTTGGTTTATATATTTAGCTCGAGATTAAAGGAATGATTTGACAATATGAAAGTTGAAGGTTATGAATAAAGTTGTTTGAAACGAAGACTTCAAGAGATAAGATTAACTTTACTTATGGAAATAAATAGTCAGAGAAATTCAAGACATAATAAAAGATTCAAAAACCCTTAAACGGGTTAATGGCCAACTAGGTATTAAATAGGACATGTTTGTGTTAACTCGTTTGATAAAGGGGTTATACTTGTCAAACCAAAACCTAATTATTTTTGTGTTGTGTCAATAATTACGACCTTCAATGTAAACAAGTCATAAATTGTTAATTGTCGACACGACAACCTTATTTAACAAACGTGTCCCCTTTTGAACTTTCCAACACGTTAAACTAATCACCATATAAACCCACCAAACATGTCACATAATTGTCCCTAATTAATGTTACATTCATCATTTTTGGGTGGACCAAATTAATCCACAAACTTATGATTAGACTATACATTAATTTTTCTAGCCATCTAATATATATTGCATAGCCTGCCCCACATCAACTTAGGCAATTAACTAAGATCTCCGGTCATGTCTTCAATGTAGGGATGAGCATGGTATCCGTTCGGTATCGAATCGGTACCGGTATCAGTACCGAAAGTATCGGTACTTTCGGTACCAGTACCGAAAATCCTCAAAAGTGGGTACCGGTACCGAATATACCCGGTACGGTGTTGGGCAGTATTTTAGTATAAAAACCGGTAGATACTGGTACCGAAAATGTCAAAAGTCGGTACCGAAAATGTACCCGGTTCCGTAAATTCGGTACCGGTACCGATTCGATATCGATACCTGATACCATTTGCTCAACCCTACGTCAATGTAGGCTTTTAGATTTGAAATCTCTAGAGAATATTTGCTTTGATTTACATCGCTTTCAAATTCAAATATCAACAAAAACTTTGATACCAAATGTTGGAAAACTCGGTCAAGAAAAAGAAAGATGGTGATGGTCTTTTCATTATCTCACTAAGTCATGCATCAATTAAAAAAATCTATGAATATGAATGTAAAATCTCAAAGACTTTACCTCTTTATGATGGAAGTTGAATAGTCATATGGCTAGACCATTAAAGCCATCCTGACTTTGAATAGCCGATTTGCCTTGGTCTCAAAACTGTGTGAAAAGTTTTGAAATTGATTTAGAACAATAATAAACTTTTAAGTTTAACCGTAAGGTAGAGATGAAAAGAAAATTTAAATTCGAGACATCTGATACGGGTATTCAAGTATGCGATTGGGTAACGGGTATAAGATAAGTTTTAACATTTAAGGTAGATTTAAGATGTGTAAGTTATTAGGTGATACTAATTATTTGAATGTGTTTAGCAGAAACTAAATATATTAATATATTGAAATCTTAAAAAATATTGAATAATTTGAGTCATTATAAGTTTTTGAACAACAAATATTAGTGCCACTCTACTTTACAACAAAATAAACTACTATCTTGCTAAGATGATTTGATACTTCTCCTCTAAAATGCATATACCTCTACAAAGTAAGCCTCACATTGGTTTGAATCATTATAAGTGTCAATGATAACTATAGCCAAGATGTTAGTGAGCAGGGCCGGCCTTGGAGGTGGGCCGGGAGGACCACCGACCAGGGGCCGTGATTTCGTAGGGCACGTAATTTTTTTTAAAAATCCGATATTATATATGTAAAAAAAATTAATAGGGTATAGCCAAACAAATACTAACATAACACATGTCCACTTACAAAAAAAAATATATATATATATCATATGGTTTAGATTAGTTAGCCCATTGGGATTAGGTTAGTGAGCCCAATACCTAAATGATTTTAAAAACTAATAAAAAACAATTAGTCCATGTTGGGCGGCAACTAGTGTCATGTGGATATTGAAACGTCGTATAGCAGGAGAGTAGGAGACAGACCTGGTTCAATGAAGAACTCACAGAGTATGCATGCACAGAAACCACAGAGTCTGCATTCTTTTGTTCTTCGATTTCAGTCTTGCCGCAACCACGGGCCACAACGCATAGATTCTGTTAGACGAACTCAGTCTCACGATCACGAATCACGTATTGAAGTAAATATCAAATCACCAATTGGCTCTTGTTCAATACTTCAGTTGTTATGTTTTGTTTTTGGTCGAATTCACTCATTCAGGCCCTCATTGGTTTTTAATTATTATGTTTCTTTTTGTCGAATTTAGGCCCTTGTTTAGGCAATTAGTTATTGTCGAATTCATGCCCTTTTATGTTGTGTAGAAGACTAAATTGTTGCTAATTTATACAAAAACGATTGTCAAATTCAGACTCGTATTCTTTTTTTTTTTTGGTCGAATTCATGTATGATTTAAACTGTGAAGAGTTGATTCACCAATTTGCTATCAAGAATGCAAGGAATGCTTCACGAATCATTGGTTAGCTATTAACTTATTAGTTTTTACGGTATGTCACTTATTTGAATACTATATTATTTTGTTAATTGCATTGTTTATCGAATGCTATATTTTTGTCAACGGTTCACGGTTGTATGAAAAACTAGTTTAAATTATTTATTTCGTTAAGGCCCTAGGGCACATTTTTCGAACTCAAACAGGGTACAAGAATTCTCACGGTCGGCCCTGTTAGTGAGATTTGTGATAATCATACCACAAGTGTTAAGAATATCCTTGATGTTTACAGAAACAATCAGAAGTTTGAAAGTTCGGCTTCCTCCGCTAAAACTTTTTATTACAAAGGAGATGTAGTTAGTGGTTGCAATGCTTGACACGGGATGAGAAAAACAAGTTTTGAGTCGACTAACACGATCTGTTTTAAAATGGGTCGTGCTTGGGTTGACCTGTTAACCGTTAAACAAGTTTTGAGTCGACTAAGGCTAAAGGGTATGGTTTGGCCCATCCCAAATGGGATGAGCCTCCACGTAGGCGCCACGTGGGCGGCTCGTGGGGGATGGGCCTCCATGAAATTTGAGGGGGATGGAGGCTCGTATGGGATGCGGCCCCACCTCATTATTTTATAATTTCCTAAGTTTTAATTTATTAACTTAATAAAAACTTTATAAAAATTAAAAAATACAACATAAAACAACATAAATAATTTCATTTCATAACATAAAAAAAAATTACATTTCCTAAAAAAAAAAAATTACCGAAAAAAAAAATTAGATTTCCTAAAAATAAAAAAACAACCTACGACGACCATTTTTTCATCACTTCTTCCTTCATCTTCTGATAAACCACTCGTTCCGCCTCCGGAACCGAGTCGAGATCCAACGTCATAATCCTAAAATCTTCCGCTCGAGCTTGGTCGGCCGACACGGTTTTCTTGTGAGTGTATTTTTCGGCCGCGAACTGTTTGAACCCACGGAATTCGTTTATCAAGTCGTCCATTTTCTCCGATGCCTTCGAGCTGCCCCCTCCACTCGAGCCGGCCCCTTTGCGCTTTCCGGCCGCCTCTTTTTTTGCTTTCTCCCTCCCGGGGGGACGTTCCGCCTCGTGAATGGGCAACACGTCCTCGTCATATTCCGGGTCGTCGTTTATGTTGATTTGACAACGACCGGTGGAGTCTCCCGCACTATAACTTCCGGACTCGGAAGTTTTAGTCCGTTTGGCGGTTGCTACCTCATTTGGAATCGGCGCCCATTTTTGGTGATTCTTTACTACGTTCCATGCTCGGAAGTGCGGGAAAGGCTTTGCATTTTGAGAGTCCCACTTAGCGATAGCAAGGTTAAGAAAGTCCGTCTCGTTACTCCCGCTAGGAGGATTCATACGAATTTGGTTATAAATTGCGCTAAAGTTATTGATGGTCTTGCTCATTTTACGCCACTTGCCTGAGACGGCTTCTACATCACGATCCGAGCTATGCTCCATAATCGCATGAAATCTAGCCGTTGCCTTCCTCCAAAAACTATCACCCTTTTGATTGTTTCCTACATTTTAAAAAACAATGCATTAGTAAAAATAAAAAATATAAACTTTTAAAAAATTTAAAAAAAAAATTTAAACTTTCGTTCATACCTACTATCGGGTTAGTAGAGGACTTAGTAAACGCCATTGCTAGCGCCTCCTCCTCTACTTTCGTCCACGGTCTCCCCTGTTTTCTCGAACCGCTTTTTGACGCGGTTTCGGGTACGTTTTCAACCTTCTTCCCCTTCCCCTTGTTTTTTTTTCGGTTGAGCTCTTGCGGTGGCGATTCGGGGACGACTTCATCATCATCATCATCGTCAAGGTGAACCGGTTGGGAAGTTGGCGGTTGCGATTGGAGTTGTTCAAACGAGTTGCGTTGCATCATTTGTTGTAGCGCTTGGTATTGTTGGAGTTGAGACACTTGTGAGAATGCGTTGGGTGTTTGTTGGAAACCCGAAAAAGGAAATGGCGGAGCCCCCCACGATTGATCCATACTCGGAGTGTAAGCGGGGGTCGAAAAAAAGTTAGGTTGGTTCGGGTTGGGGTTGTTTGGGTTGGGGTCGTTCGGGTTGGGGTTGTTCGGGTTGGGGTTGTTCGGGTTGAAAGGATACATGATTTAGAGAATAAGGTATAAAAAATATGGAGTGTTTTTATAAAAAAGGAAGAGAATTGGAGAATAATGGGAGTAGAAAGGATAGAAATGTATAAAAATGGTTGAGATATTGGGTATTTAAATTGAAAAATGATTTTTTTTTTTTTTTTAAAAGTGCCGTTCAACGGCTAGTTTTGTTTGATGTGGGGCCTCGTCTCATTCGTCCCGTGTGAGTCGTTTGGGCCGGGCCGAAGCACAGGGGGGCGGTGTGGGGGGCTCGGCGCCGGAGCTAGCCGGGGCTAGCCGACCCCCATACCCATTGGCCTAACACGATCTGTTTTAAAATGGGTCGTGTTTGGGTTGACCTGTTAACCGTTTAAGTTTTTAGAGAAGGGGTCGTGCTTGGGTTGACCTGTTAACCGTTTAAGTTTTTAAGGGGGGGGGGGGGGGGGGGGGGGGGGGGTTGGTTTCAAGGCTACCTGGGCTCCAACTAAGATTAACCTATGAAACGAGTCAACCTATTAAAATCTTTTACACCCCTACATGCGGTGTTTTTTTGACTTTATGGTTAATTTCCCATTTTTTATAAACAAATAAATTATAATGTATGTACATGTATATAGTGTGGGGGAATATAATAATTTAATGTTTGACAAAAGAAATATAATATTATTTCCAAAAGTTATAAAACAAAAAAAATGGTGGGAACATGTAAACCAAAACAAAGACTAACCAACCCACCGTGTGACTATTTCTCCCACGCGCTCTATATCTAACGGCAATCAAATTATTTATAAATTTGAACCAACAATTCCGAAATTTTGAATTTTCTTCCATCAATCTGAACAAAGTCAACTGCAAATTCACTAGATGATCGTTTGATTTCAGATCATCGTTGTTCGATCGTAATTTCAGTATGTTTCGGCTAATTCATGTATAAAAAAGGTGATTTCTGATTTTGTGTTTTGAACTTTTGATTATTTGTCTTGTTGAGTAGATATTTTGAAAGTGTTTGTGGATCTGAGCTTGAATTTGCTTCGATAAGCTTGTTCGTGTTGAATATTAAGGACTTGTTTGATTTGTTGTGTGAATTTAGTGGTGGATGATTGAAACCTAGCTTAGATTTGAAGATGATTAAACTGAGGTGCTTGATTTGCGTGAAATTACAACAGTTTGATGTTCGTTTGATTTATGATTATCGTTGTTCATTCGTAGTTTCAGTATGTTTCGGCTAATTCGTGCATAGAAGGTGATTTATGATTCTGTTTTACGATTATTCGTCTTCTTGAGTAGATATTTTGAAAGTGCTTGTGGATATGAGCTTGAATTTGATTCGAGAAGCTTCTTCGTGTTAAATTCCGGTGATATGCTCGATTTGCTGTATGATTTTAGTGGTAGATGAGTGAAATTTCATGATTCTTCTTCTTGTTAAGAAGTTTTTTGAAATTGTTTGTGGATCTGAGCTAGAATTTGCTTTGAGAAGCTTGTTCATGTTAAATTTTGTTGATATGCTCGATTTGCTGTATGATTTTAGTGGTAGATGAGTGAAATGTTATGATTCTTCTGCTTCTTAAGAAGTTTTTTGAAAGTGTTTGTGGATCTGAGCTTGAATTTGCTGCTTTGAGAAGCTTGTTAGTGTCGAATTTTGGTGATTTGCTCAATTTGTTGTATGATTTTTAGTGGTAGATGATTGAAACCTAACTTATATTTGAAATGATTAAAATGATATGCCGACTCAAGTGCTTGATTTTCGTGAATTTGTTAGTTACTTAGCAGTAGATGAAAGTAAATCCAGTGTTTAATCTAATCTAGTCCGTAGGATCGATAGCCATAGGTCTCAGTTTAATCATGTTGAATCATACCAATTGTCCAATTGTTGTTGTAGTCATCCTGATTTTTCTAAAGAATAGCTCTGTTGAATTTAAATGTTATAAGACCACCCGTAGTGGGGCGTGGTTTTTAAAAAAAATTGAAAAAAAAAACGCCCGGAAACGCCCCCACCCCCATTACGGCCGGCGTTTTCCAGCGTTATTTTTGGAAAAATTTGTTGTTGGCGTTTTATTTAAAACGCTGAATTTGGTTTGTGGTCTCTGACAATCACTTTTGTCCACCAATGACTTTTGAGCTACCCACATGTCTCTGACAACTTTTGAAAATGGTTTGGAGCAGCAGTGTGTATTTCGTTTGTTTTTTTGTTTTTTTTGCATTAAAAATAATATGGGCGTTATTGGAATAATGCCCCACTACACCATTTTTGCAATAATGCCCCATGCTGACTGGGATGACATGTGTCGAATAATGCCCCATGGTGGGGGCATTATTTTGTTCCACCACTACACATGGTCTAATAATGAGGGGGAAAGCAGTAGATGAAGGACAAGGTAAAGTTGTTGGTTGGTTTACCAGAGTTATGTGGAGGTACTGTCAATTAAGAACAAATTAAAGCATAGGTTAATCTGGCATGTGCCAGCCTGGGCTGGTACGTGACTTTGGTTAACTTTTATAAAAAAGACTAGTCCTTTTCTAGAGGTGAAACGAACAAGTCTAGATCAAGGAACAACTTCTAGTGCATGAGGTACAGGTGATCTAAATCAACTATGTTTACCCTGCAGGGGTATCAGGTATGGAAGTTCAGTTGGGTGGCTGATCATACAATAGCACCTTCATTGCATAGAAAACATTTTACAAAAGAATTGTAATTTTTTTTTTAAATGCAAGTACCATGGCTTCTTTTTTGCTTTTACATTTGCAGAATTTGTTCAAATGTGCTCAAATATTGCAAGCCGTAGCGTTCTTTAGGTGCTTTCACAAGAATGTGATTCTAGATTTAAGAGTCAACTTTTTTCTTTCCAGTTTTGTGGCTCCAGCATCCAAGAGTTCTTTATCTTAGTAAAAAATGTCAATGAATGTTTGTTTACTGGGTATGTTTGTTTAATGTTTCTTAAATACTTTGTCAGTCTTTCAAGGAGCAATTGTATTGATTTTCTGTTTTACAAAAAAAAAAGGCTTAATTTGTTGCAACTTTTATCACTTTTATAGTTTTATGCCGATAATTAGCAGTTTATCTGATGCTTTTCTGTTTTTATTTTGCAAGGTTGAGCTTCAATTTAAATCCAACAGACATGAGTTGTAACTGCTTCGGTTCCCGACGTGTACAAAAGAAAGAGACGAGTAGTCATAGAGAATTGGAAGGTAGAATTTTGAATAATAAGAGCTTATAATATCTCATTTATAAGACTCCGATAATATATTTTTCTCATTTGCTCTTCAAAGTGTTACTTGAATGTCTTATGAACACACTGTGTTGATTTTTGTTACACAGGTTATTCTCTTGATAACATAAGGAATTTTTCATATAAAGAATTACAGCTAGCAACACATAACTTTGACCGAAGTACAAAGATAGGGCGCGGAGGTTTTGGAGTGGT
Source organism: Helianthus tuberosus (assembly GCA_030545235.1). Lineage (NCBI taxonomy): Eukaryota > Viridiplantae > Streptophyta > Magnoliopsida > Asterales > Asteraceae > Helianthus > Helianthus tuberosus. Next base: position 27,225,313 of record CM060438.1, on the reverse strand, counting down.
TTACAAGGTATTTATTCCCATTATATATACATCTCTACATAAGTCATTTCATAAAATTGTCATAGTTTGTTACCATTGTACTTTCATTGTAAACTAGAGGTTGCAACGTCAACAGTCAACCCATTTACATATGAATGAGTTGATTTAAGTCTATCTTTTATAGTTTATTGTTAATGTAAAATTCTGTCTTAAAAGGAAACAGATCTAAATTTGCCAAGTTATAAGATTATTATTATACTAAAGTTGTTACAGTGATATTTAAATCATTTGTTAATACTAAATTCTGGTCATAACTTTAGGGAATTCTCAAAGATGGAACACAAGTAGCAGTAAAGACACTTTGTGCTGAATCAAAGCAGGGGGTTCGTGAATTTTTAGCAGAAATCGATACGATATCAAATGTCAGACATCGAAACCTCGTTGAGTTAATTGGATGTTGTGTCGAAGGAACTCATCGTATTCTAGTCTATGAATTTGTAGAAAATAACAGCCTTGACCATGCAATATTAGGTAAGCTTGATCTCTTGTTATTAATCAGCGCATACTGCAGAAAATAGCAGCCTACATCTGTTCAATTCAGTTTTTGTCATTAATGTACCTGTGTTTTTACTTGCAAACTAGCAACACACTATTAGATTCATTGAAAGAATGTAATTTACCTAAAATGGGAATTGAATTAAAGTAGACTGTCATTTTCGCCATGAGGCTTTGCCAGTTTTGCGACTTTCGTCCAAAGGTTTGTTTTCCGCATCTGGATCCAAAAGCTACGAAATCCTGCCATTTTCATCTGGTTCGTTAACTCCAACCATTTTTCTCTTTTAAGTCAGGAGTATTTCTATCTTTTTTGTTAACTTAAAGGGCAATTCGGTTTTTTCACTTTATGTACAAGTACTCAAAAGACCAAACGGCCCTTTTAGTTAACAAAAAAGACGAAAATACCCCTGACTTAACAGAGAAAAATGAATGGAGTTAACGAGCTAAATGAAAATGGCAAGATTTCAAATCTTTTGGATCCAGATGCAAAAAAAACAAACTTTTCAACGAAAGTCGCAAATCTGGCCAAACCTCAGGGAAGAAAATGGCGTTTTACTCTTTTTTTGCAGTTTAGTTAAGTATGATTTAACTTTGTTACAGGTAAAAAAAGTAATGCTATAGAGCTCAACTGGGAAAAAAGATCTAAAATTTGCATTGGTACAGCACGGGGACTTGCATATCTACATGAAGAACTGAAGCCACATATTGTGCATAGAGATATTAAAGCTAGTAACATACTTCTTGACAAGAATTTCACTCCAAAAATTGGAGATTTTGGATTGGCTAAACTTTTCCCTGATAGCATCACTCATATAAGCACAAAACTAGCAGGAACAACGTAAGTTGGTTTTACTAATTTAAAAATTTCTTGTTTGCAATTATCACAAAGTGAACAATATTTATTGGTATGAGGGGCCGGATGTTACAAAAATATTATCTTATCCAAAATCAATATTCTAGAACAATCTAAGTTAACAAGTTTCAAATGTTACCCTCTTAACGGTTTCTTTATTTTATGATCATTAGGCATAAATTATGCTTCTTACTACATGAAATTTGCTTAATGAAAATTCTTTTTTACCTTACAGTGGTTATTTGGCCCCTGAATACGTATTGGGTGGTCAGTTAACATTGAAAGCCGATGTTTATAGCTTCGGGGTGCTGGTTCTTGAGACAATAAGTGGCAAAAGTAGCTCATTATCAAGCTGGGGTACAACTCAGAAAGTTCTATTGGAATGGGTAAGTATTATTTAAGAAAAATAATCACAAAAGTAGTGATTTTTATTGATTATGTTATATCTTTATAGTTATGTCAAAAATATTCACGTTTGTAGCCATGAAATACGCTACTTTATACTCGCGTATCTCTCTTTACTCACTTTTTTCAGAAAATGGTATATAAACCATGAGTTACAGCAGTACAAAATGTAGTTACACGAATCTGATTTGCATATCATTTGTTGCGGAGACAACAAAACATATTTTAGGGACGTGCAAGAACAAAAAGCAGATACTCGAATCTGATTCACGTAACATTTATTTTTGGTATTTTTTTGTATGATTATCATACATAAAGGCTAACACCGTGTTAAAAGTAGATACGCAACCAAAGATTTATGTATCACATGGCTATATGTGTGAGATTGTTTTGACATACATAGGTACACGTGTATAACAACAGACTCAGGAAAATGGCTGCTTTCGGTAAAATTCAGAAAACAAATAAACATACTCAAATTTGACATTTTTTATCGCATTACACAGGCATGGGAGCTCTACCAAGAGGGCAAACTTCTAGAACTCGTGGACCACGACCTTAAAACATATCCTAAGGATGATGTCACCAAGTACATAAAAGTAGCCTTTTTTTGTACTCAAGCAACCGCAAACCGAAGGCCAAGTATGAGCCAAGTTGTTGAGATGCTGTCAAGAAACGTCAAACTTAACGAAAAAGAACTCACACCACCAGGATTTTACCAGGATTCTAACGAAAACAAGAAAGCATCTGATGCTTCCACGAGCCACCAAATAAGTTCTTTCCCGACCACAATCACAGAAATAACGCCTAGATGAATTCAACATGATGGATTATTTCTACAGGATTTTAGTATACTATATGTACTGCTTAACGGTACGTCGGTACAAAGATAATAGTTGGTACTATTTATAAGCTGAATTCATATAGAGTAATAGAAGTTAGTTAAGACGGGATAACTGTCATTTGCGACCGATGGTCAGGCAAACCCGGAGGTGGTGGTTGGCATAGAGATCTAGATTCGGGACATCGAATTATTTAGGGAGATTTGAGTTTGATTATGGTAAAATTTTGTGTAAAGATAAAGCAAGATACTTGTGTATGTGTATATGCAGAAATATCGTTTTATGATAATTTTTAAATTTTCAGTTATTTGTTGATTTAAAATTAACAAGAGCTCTTAATATCAATACATAAAATTTTAAAACTGGTGTAAACTGTAAACAAGCCGAGTCCTATCTTAAATTTGTTTCAGTAATTTTCACGTTTAGGCTTGAATCATTTATTAATTACTGATTATTTATTTATATACAAATATAGCTAGTTATAACTATATATAAAAGAGTAAACTGCCATTTTGGTCCCTGTGGTTTGGTCACTTTTGTCAATTTAGTCCAAAACTCAAACTTTTTGCATTTGGGTCCCTGTGGTTTCATTTTTATTGTCATTTTGGTCCAAAAATAAAATCAGCTCATATTTGTCTTATAAAATCCTGCTATTTTGTCATTTTCCGCAGGGGCAAAATGATCATTTTTTTTTATAAATAAATACCATATTTTATAAGATAAATATGACCTGATTTGCCCCTGAGGAAAATGACAAAATTGCAGGATTTTATAAGACAAATATGACTTGATTTCATTTTTGGACCAAAATGGCAATAAAACTGAAACCACAGGGACCCAGATGCAAAAGGTTTGAGTTTTGAACTAAAGTGGCAAAAGTGACCAAACCTCAGGGACCAAAATGGCAGTTTACTCTATATAAAATAATGGTGATGTTCAGGATCACAAGCTCGGTACATGTTGCTTGCGCTTAATCTCACTAAAATAACTTCAATTAAGGCTTGACCTCTAACTCAAGCTTGTAAGCTAACTCATTTCAAAAGTTAACAAGTTGATTTCAGTAGTTCACGAGTGGCTCGACTTGTTTACACCTCCCACTAACCACGTAGGTTTTGTTACTTTGTAAAAAAAAAAAAATAGAGGAAATCGAAACAAATAATATTTTAAACATGATACCCTTACAACTGTATGTTCTTAAAAGAGGAAAAACTTTAAACAAACAAGTCTACCAAACATATTGCAGTCGATTATGGTGTTCAATCCTCTGCATCCACACACAGAAAAAACTTATACGATCATAAACATAACAAAAAAACCCTAATATCTTTCATATCATTTAGTATATAGAATTTAGGCTGCAGGTTGTTCAATTGGTGCAGCCTGAGCTTCAGCAGTAGCGTTTGAAGCCGCTGCGTCTTTGGAAACCGTTTTATCATCTTTAGCAACTTCCTTTTCTCCTTCTTTGGTGGCGGCAGGTGGTGGTGGTGGTGGAATCATGTGGGCGGGTGGAGTGTGCTTCAGTTTCACCAAGATGTGACGCAACCTTGATAGATCGGTGGGTTTTCCAGGCTTCGGTCCTTGAACAACTGTGATCGATGGTTTTTTGTCTTTATCTTTCTTGCCTCGTTTTTCAATGTTGGGAACCTCACGAGGAATCAGCTCGGCTATCGCTTTCCAGTATTGTTTATCAGCTTCTTTGTGAAATGTTTCTTGCTTCGCTACATACATCTGTTACAAAGTACAAACATAGGATTCTTAACTGTTGAATCGACGCTGCATTGGCGGTTTGTACAGTACTATTCATGAAATGTGTTCATTGTGTTAAGAAATTACCTTCTCGCCTTCTCTGTTGGTGAGTTTGTTTGTCTCGATGTTCTTTAGTCTCTTTTCATGGAAAGCGTGTATATATTCCTCGCCTTCTTGGATGATCTGACTTCTTAATTCCTTCTCTTTAGCCTCCTTCTCCTCTAGTCGAATTGCATTCAGCCTGAACATGAAACATGTTTAATAAGCAGGTTACACAACATGACACGTTTAACACGATTTCACGTAACCAATTCAATAACATGAATGACACGACACAACACGACTGAAATATAAGCAGTTCAATTGCACAAATGAAACACAACACGTTTAACACAATTATTGACATGATTCATTAAACACGGTTAAGAGTTAGGAAATAATAAGACACCCTTAAAGGATAAAATAAATGTTACCAAAATTACAATCTATTATAAAGTATTTATAAAACTACCTCGTTTTGATATACATGTTAAAACTTATAAACGTTTCATTACTTCCATGATGACCTATTAACCTATTTAACACTACAAATTAAACATGTTATGTGGGTTGAAACCGTTGACACATTTTTATTGTGTCATCAATGCCATTTGTCACCCAAACGGATTTACCCCAAAAACCAAACGTTTAGCTTTGTGTAGAGTCATGTCATGTTAAGTTATGCTCCTAGGATAATTTTAGCCTCCTTTAATGTTTATCACCTCTTTAACCTGCAAATGCCATTATTCTATATGCTGTCTTTCACTTCCTATAAATCCAAATATTATAATTGAAGAGTAACATTGAGCAGAAGCAGAAAAATGGAACAGCAGGTCATACGTTTCTAAAGCATGTATATCAACATCACCTACATGAGGTTTCCTTATCTTGCAAAAATATTTGATCAATTCCTTAATGCAATATTGCTCTTATAACATAATACTTATAATTCACTCCGAATCAAGGTGATAAATCCCACATACGTCCGATAAAACTCGTTATTTTATATAATTCATTTGCCAAACCTGAATGCAACAAGGAAAGAAGTCGATAACACCTAATTATATTCGATAGTTTCCAAGAGATTATTATCAATACACGACTACTATATCTTGCGGAAGCATACACGAGGCTTCATCATGTTGCAAAATTATTTCGATCAATTCCTCAATGCAACATTGATCTTATTACAATGAACACATAATTCACTCTGAAGCTGAGTGATGAATCCCACTTACTTCTGATGAATCTAGTATTTTATATGATTCATTTGCCAAATCTATATGCAGCAAGAATGAGAAGTCAAGAACACCTAATGTTCGATAGCTTCCAGATACTATATCTAGCCGACTAGCCTAAGCATGTTTGTCAACAAATTTCTAATTAAATCTGATGCAACTTTTGTTAATCAATTAATCAAACCTAAATGCAACCCAGACAAAAAGTCAATAAATATCTAATGATAGCTTCGAGGAGATTATTATCAAGTACTACACTCGAGTACTAAATCTAGCTGAAGCATGTTTGTCAACAGAGTTCTGATTAAATCTATAGCAATTTTAGCTGATCAACTAAATGCAAATCTAAACGCAACATGGACGAAAAGTCAACAATACGGCCATACCTAATGCTTGGTAGCTTCCAGGAGATTATTATCAACATACGAGTACTAAACCTAGTTGAAGCATGTTCAACAAGGGACAACAGTGTTCTGAGTCTTCTGACTAATTATAATGCAATTTCAGCTGATCATATAAATGAAAACCTAATGCAACACGGACAAGAAGTCAACAAAATATCTAATGCTTGATAGCTTCCAGTCAAGTATTATCAATACATAAGTACTAAATCTAGCTGAAGCGTGTTTGTCAACAGAGTTCTAACTGAAATCACTAAATCTAACGCAATTTTAGCTGAGAAGCCAACAAAATACCTAATGCTCTATCTATGCAGTTAATATCCCGATATATCAGTGATATATCGGTTATTGGTCCCCTGCCGAGATATCGGTGCAAAATATAAATCAGAATACTGGTACCGATAATATCGGCGATATTGACCGATATTTGACCAATATATCATCGATTTTCCCGATGTCAGTACCTTTCTTCTTAGTTCAACTATTTTTCTTTCTTCTTATTGCCGCTATTAGTGTTTTAAGTCTTAATTGTTAGTTGTTACTATTAAATGTTAATGTTTTAAGTCTTAGTCAGCTCCTACTTGCTACAATTGTTAATGTTTTGCAAGTTGCAAAAGGTTATTTTGTTAATGGTAGGAGAGTATACTGAATTGTTAGTGTTAAAATGCTATCTCACTGCAATAAAATTATCATACATAAGTTTAGCATGATAATAAAATTACCGATATCTCACTGCAACAACTGATATCTCAAATATCGGTCCTTGACCGATATCCGATATTTTACCGCATTAACTACTTAGTGCCCTATAGCTTCCAGGAGATTATCATCAACACATGACAACTAACTCTCGCTGAAGTCAACAATACCTAATGCTTGATAGCTTCCAGGAGACTATTATCGATACACGAGTTCTAAATTTAGTTGAAGCAAGTTTGTCAACAGAGCTCTGATTAAATCTAGTGCAATTTTAGCTGATCAATTAAACGCAACACGAACAAGAAGTCAACAAAAGGCTGATTCTATACCCCCCCCCCCCCCCCCCCCCTCTCCTGATTATACCCCCTTGTGAGAGGAAAACTGCCGGTCCCACGCGGGCCACACCTTTAAGTATGTGAGAGGAGAGGGTGTAAAAAGTAACTAGGGGGTGTAGAAAGTAGCACCCCAACAAAATACCTAACGCTCGATAGCTTCCAGGAGATTATTATCGACACACGAGTACTAAATCTAGCTGAAGCATGTTTGTCAATACAGTTCTAATTAAACCTAATTTAACTCTATCTCATCAATTAAACACAATAATACATACAATAAATCAGAAACAAAGTGCAATTTACGCCTAAAGCAAAACAAGTAAAACTGAAACCCTAACCTCCGCCACTCACGAAGAGCAAAACCTTCTTCTCTCATCTCACTAGGCGGCGGAAGCACCGGTCCGTCAGAAGCGAATATTCCGTCAGCATCTTCTCCAACGCCGTAACTCGGACTAACACCGTTCGAAATCGGAACCGATGAAGAATCGAACGGTGAAGAGGTCTGATCCGGATCCGGATCCGGATTTGAACCGAATCCGTACGGATCTGAACTGTCTACATGCTCACTGTCGGCCGGAAACTGATACGGCGCCGTATCGGCGGTGGAGAAGTTGGAGTATGAATCGTTTGTGTCGAAGTAACCTTCATCGAATTGACCGGATGAACGGATCGTTGTTGATTCTTCGCCGTCGACGCTGAACGTATCGAACGACGACATGTTTCTCTCTCTAGATTCTCTCTCTCTAAAAATCTCTACCTTCTTCTTCAAGCTGCTTTCATGGCTGCCTTTTTATATTCTTTTTTTCCATCATTTTGTTGTCGTGTTCATAGATATATTATTATCATGGTTTTGATTGATATTCAATAGAAAAAAGGGCACTGCTATCCGCACCCCCCTGTTACTAACTACACCCCTCCTCCTCTCACATAACTTACAGGTGGGGCCTGCGTGGGATCGACAGTTTCCTCTCACAAGGGGGGTGTGGTTAGTAATAGAGGGGGGTGTGTATAGGATGGGCCTAGAAAAAAACCATAAATACCTTTGATTATTATCAAGTATGTTTGGAAGTTATAACTTTTGTTTTTATGATGAGTTAATTTATTTTTATAAAAGTTCATGAATGTATATTAGCTTTATGGATGATTAGATTCAAATGTATAAAACTCGCGTAGTTTTACTAATTAAGTTAGGGCTGCCTAAGGGTGAGGGGGGCATTCCCCTAAGAGGGGAGTCCCCTCTCTCTTACGCATAACCAATCCTTGTGTGTCACGTCAACTCTCCTCTTAAACTCCCCTAACACCCTAAATTGATGGCGGCACTCCCCTCTTAGGTGATTTGGTTTTTTATTAGAAAAAAAAAAGAAATTTTTCATTGGTTGATTGAATGGGGCCCACCTTCTCTCTCCTCTTCTCTCTTCGGTGCCTCCTCACCAAAATTGGTCCCCGATCTCACTCCCCTCTTGTATGGCGGTGGGTGCCCGATCGGCAAAAATGGTCCCCGCGTGGGTTTTCGGTGGGTGCCCCGCCCACCCTAATTTTTTCAGTAGTCTGACTCAATTTTTTGATTAGTATTATGGTTTGAATCGGTAAATACAAAGACTTTCAATGAAGTATTGTTGGCGTCTCTTTCAAAATGGCCGCATTTATTTGTATTCCATACTTCACTACATATTTTATATCTTTGTGCTTTTAACTTCAAGTTAGAGATTCTTATTATTTATGTTTTTGCATCACCAAACTGATCTCACATTGTTTTCAAATTTTCAAACATGTTGTCTAAGCTTTTCATTCATCAATCTGGTATTAAAGGTAGTTTATGTTCTACAATATTACTTGTGTAAAATGTACAAAGTGAAAGTTGAGAGCTTTGCCTTACTTTTTCTAGTTTATGTTCTACAATATTATGTCTTAATATTAATATTAATAAAGGTGATAAAATAGTGGTTTGGTCACAATATATTTTGATTGCATGTCGATACGATCTAGGTAAATAAGAATGAAATTTAAAAAATAACGCCACAATTTTAGAGTTCGTTGTAGGCTTCCAAAAATGTTGAGCATAAAATTCAATCCCCAATCTATAATATAGTTTTATGTACGTACATTATTGATAAATTCATTTTTATAGCTACAAAAATTGTGAATTAATTATACTCTATTTCAGTTAAATGAAAATTGTACTTTATATAAGTTATAAGATTAGTTAGAATTGCTTTAAACGTATAAATCTCAATCCATAATCTTTCATGGCAACTTATTATGGAAGGTGCGAAATGAGAAAATATCTAATGGTCGAACACAAGGCCCGGAGGCGTTTTATGGAGAAAGGTAAGACGAATACATTTATGTGATTAAAACATAAGGCGAATATGCAGAATTTTGACGGGAATTCTTGGTGGTATTTTAATTTTCGTTGAACCCACAATGTACTCTAGATCTTGCTACCTCTAATAATCATATTTCACCATCGAAATATTAATTAGTTTTGTGTGTACAATTTATTTTCACAATTCACATATGCAAACACGATCTTGAAAAATTTAAAAAGCAAATCAAGGTTTTTACATTTAATGTTAAAATTCTTAAGATTCATAAATTTCAAATGAATTAGTAATATTTTCTATAACTTTTATATCGTTATGATGTACATATTTATAACTTTCTCATAATAGAATTAGTTAACTAGTAATTAGACCATCTCCAACAGGACGCTTGCGGCTTGTGAGGGAGGCTGCATCCTAAATCCATCCAAATCCGTGAAAAATGGGGAGAAGGGTATGGTAGGGCAGGCAGCTGCCGAATTGGAGTATGCGCCCTTGAGCCCTACCTGTTGCCCGTGTGATAAATGGGGAGAAGGACGTCAGGTAGGAAGGGCAGCTTCCGAGTTGGGAGTATGCACCCATGAACCCTACCCGTTGCCTGTTGGAGATGGTCTTATGTTTTGACCATACTTATTGGATCAAATCCAATAGTACGTTCTACAACCATAATTGCTTAAATAATCTCACAGCAGGTTCATGGAAAGTAGACACTTGCCATTACCATGCTTGCTTAAATAACTGAAAACAGAATAAAATTGAAAAGAAAAATAAATAAATAAATAAAAATCATTTGACATTGGACATTAGCAACTACAGAAGTACAAAGTTGCATGCAGCACCATCATCTTAAAAATCATCTTTGGCAGCATGACGGTTGCTTCCAAATCTCAAACAATACCAGCCATCCATCACCCCAAACCAAGAAACTGTATTGATTCTCAATCCCAGTTTTAGGCATTGGCGGTAAGAGGTTTTCCGTCCATCATGGCGGCAAAAAGAGACCAAAAACAGAGGATGGGGCACTAAAGCTCCAAGTCAAAGTCGGATACAATCTGCTTTCTCCATCTCAATGGATCTATATTCAAAAAACAACCAAAAGGTCTTGGCTCGAAAGGGTGGTTCATTCACAGATGGGTATTTAACAAAGCCGAGCATGTTAAAGGAATGTTAATAAAGAACCATTCTATGGACCAATTTTGTAAGTTGTCAAGGAAGGAAAGGAGATTTTGTAACTTGTACCAAGGTACGGTTGGAAATTTGTAGCAAGGAGATTTGCAAGTTTGTCAAGGAACGAGAGAGGCGTTATGCTTGGGGTATCTTGCTGATGCTGCCATTCTTTGCATAACTCTTGGGTCCTCTGGTCGAAACCGTTTCGTTGGCATTCCTTGAAATGATCTGATTCAAATAAACAAATAAATCTGTTAATACGATTCTTCAAGATGCCAACCTTTTCAAATAATTTAGGTTTACATTTCTATAAGAACGGACCTAGAAGAAAGTTGACGTTTTTGAGGGAATTCGCCAATCTTTGCTTTCAGATTTTGAAAAGCAGCTTCCGCAGCCTGAAGAGTAAAGTAAGAACATTAAAGTTGCATATTCCAAAAATGAAAAAAATACTAATAATAAAGGGTAAACGTCCGGTTTTATTAAACAGCTTGTTCCAAGTTCTATAGCGGACCGAAGCATCTGGATCTCAAACCGGCAGACTTGCTTCGGTTTGGTTAGTACAGTCGGTTTAACAGTTTATAAACACCCCTAGGATTAATTGAATAAGACCTCCTAAATCATTTAAGCCAAAAAAACATTATGATAATATAGAACAGATATGTACCTGCATCTTAGCTTCATCCCATGTCATCCCAACTCCCTTACCCCACACATCCCCATCTATTTCAACCTAAAAACATGACAAAAAGACATAAGCATTGCAAATGAGAAAGGAAAAAAAAAACATAAGTGACCATATAAACAATATATCAAATAAGTACCTGTGTATATAGTTCATTGTTCACACCCATACCAGTTGAAACTTGAGGCTGAGATTGAAAAGTCATGCGCAAACCCTCAATCGTGCACTGAAAATGTAAAATATGATCAATCAATAACCGAATACCCTTTACAATTGTGGACAATAGAATTATAGAACATTGTGACTGATGTTTTTCAAGCTATAATGAGATCTTACTAGTTCATTAAGTGCATCAATTGAGCTTTTCTTGGGAATCTCTAGCTTTGCTGGTACTGATTCCTCCCTTAGCAAAGACTGATGTCTAAAAGGACTCCCGTCACTTATAAGCCTCCCCTCGTCTCCAGGTTTTAGACCCGCTAAATACTTATCTGCACCAACATCGCCTACAATGGTTAGAATCGTTGTTGCCACTTGTAAATTAATGGTTGTACAAATATGGACATAAAAATATAGAATATATTCATAAACAAATAGACAGTCTTGCTTTCAATCAAGGTGTTTAGCAACACAAACAAGATATGACCAAAAGGTCCAAAACCTATACATACAAAAACTTAAAATAGATTTTGTTTCAATACAGACATGTGAGAAACCAAGAAAATCTAGAACACCAGTAAATACATTTTGTGAAGAAATGTGAGAAATAAAGACAATCGAAAACACCAGGGTAAATATTTTTTACCTGCCAAATTCATAAGAGATGACTCGGCAGCATGGTGTTGAGCTTCCCTACGCGTGCTCCCAGTTCCATCACCGATTTTCTCTCCAGCGAACCATACCTGTAAAAGACGGCCGATTGTTTGGCCCAAAATTAATGACTCGGAAATTGTCTTCATAAGTAACGTATTGAGCTGTAAAAAAATCAAATACCTCAACAGAGAACCGCAGTTTGATGCCAGGGACCAGAGCCAACCTGAACTCAGCCTACATTATATATACAGTAAGTTGACAGAACAAGAAAGCTTCATTTCATTCTCAAGATTCAAGAAGATACCTAGAGGTGGAAAAAGTACGTGGGTCCAGCACAGGTCAAAATGGGTCGTTTATGGTGTTGAGTCAAAATTCAAAACTTACTTGGTCGGATTGTGTTGACCTGTAAACACCTTTCATTGTCTTTTATTCTTTTATAACTGAGTAAAATGTCATTTTCGTCCCTGAGGTTTGGCCAATTTTGCGACTTTCGTCCAAAGATTTGTTTTTCCTCATCTGGATCCAAAAGGTTTGAAATCTTGCCTCTTTCATCCAGCTCGTTAACTCCATCCATTTTTCTCTGTCAAGTCAGGGGTATTTTCGTCTTTTTTGTTAACTTAAAGGACAATTCGGTCTTTTGAATGTTAGTACATATGCTAAATGCTTGTACATAAAGTGAAAAAGACTGAATTGCCCTTTAAGTTAACAAAAAAAGACTGGAATACCCCTGACTTAACTTAACGGAGAAAAATGGATGGAGTTAACGAGCCGGATGAAAATGGCAAGATTTCAAACTTTTTGGATCCGGATGTGGAAAAACAAACCTTTGGACGAACATCGCAAAACCGGCCAAACCTTAGGAACGAAAATGGCATTTTACTCTTTAAAACTAGTTGATGTGTTAAGTCTGGTTACAAAAACAATATCAATATTGTGATAACACAAATCTTAGAATAAGGAAATTTTTTTATTTAACCCACGGGTCCTATATGAGATGGAACATAACCCAAATCGGCCCCGTTCATACATAAATAGGTCAAATTCCACCTCTAGGAATTCCATTTGAATATAATGATAATGATAATGATAATGATAATGATAATCTGCAAGCACACATTTAGTAGATGAGGGATTCATTATGCTAAATTTCTAATACCTTGGTTCCACACTTAAAAGCAATATAATGTAGATATTCAGCAGGAGATTCAGCAAACATATCATTGCTGCCGGTTTCATTATCCATATTCCCATTGCTTGATGATGATTGCCGCAAGGAGTTTTCCTCCCCTACAAAATACATTCCCATTATTGAAAAATACAAAAAAATAAATAAATAAAAACTCAAACTTATTTCTGATTCCTGATGCATCTATATTATTAAATATGCAAAGTTCATAGAGCCAGCAAAATATCAATTACAAGACCAAAAAACTTTCCCAACTTAGGGTGTTTGTAAACTATTTGAATGTAGTTAATATCCTGGACCAAGATAGTAATTATTTATGTGTTTCGCTGTCAATACTCCTTCGTTAACCATTTAACACCCCTTTTACAAAATAAGATTTTAAAACTGTTGAATTAACAACGTTAAAATTGGTAATCATACAGTAAATTCATTTCATGTTTAGATGATGACAAAAATGAAACTTCATTTTTCATTTTTCATTTATGGGAGTTTATTTGGAACTTTACAAAAATATCAGTAAATTTTAAAGAACCCTGTGAGTCTGTGACTAAAATTCATATAAACTCTATAGAAGATATGATATTCGATATTTGCTTATAAGAGAGCAATTTTCATTGGGCTTACCTTGGAACAAGGGGTGAACAGGAGGTGAATGGCTTAACCTCAACCTATCGTCTCTTTGAAGGACCTGCGAATATATATGTATATATTAACTTAACATATACATATATATCATAACAAACCAGCATAATACATACAAGCAGCAGTAGAAACATAAATTACCTCCTTAGGTAGCCTCATATTTTCAACAACTCTATCAGGCAGTATAGAAGCTTCCACCTTTTGACCAAAGGGTGGTGCACGAAAAGAGTGTTTTTTGTCAATATGCATAGGTTGTTCAGAATGCAAAGAAAATTCTTTAGGAGATGGTGCTATTCGATTAAACTGTCTTGGACCCATGTCTTCACCCAATGGAATCCACCCGCCATGTGGCTCGACCCGAGGAGCCAAAACTTGCATTGGAGGTGGTCTTACAGGAAACTGTGGTGGTTCACTGGTGGCTGGTTCTCTCATATCCATACCATGTTGTAAAATGAGGAGCCTGCGTCTTGTATCGGGGTCGAGTTCAGATTCTGGTACCTCACCTTCTTCCCTTGCAGGAGAACTATGCAAACTTGTTTCTTGATGGCTCACTTGAGTTAATGGTTCAAGTACAGATAGCAGCTGCTTGTTAGCGCATTGGACGATTGGCCCTGGTGGCACAATAGGCGTTGATGCAGGTGGTGCAGGTGCAGAATTGTACTGGAAAGCTGTTTTAAGTACAGTTTCAAGTTTAGGCATCACTGGAGCAATGGTTGATGAAGCTATAGCCTCCTGGATGGTCATAAAATTAAGCGTCAATCAACTCTTAACTTGCGAAAATAAATGGCCAAATGAGCAACTAGAATGATAGCATCATAATAAAAGCAGTTTACCATTAACCTTCTTTCTACTTCAGCATCAGCCATCCCATCAAAACCAAGTGGTTCTTTGTTCCCATTTAAAGCAGAAGCATCATCCTGGGCAGTGAGCAGATTATACAGCAACAATCACAACACTGGAAGCTATGCAGTTAATATATATCGGTTATCGGTCCCCATGTAAAATACCGGTACCAATATTATCAGCGGTATTGACCGATATATCACTCATTTCTTGATATCATCACCTTTCTTCTTAGTTCTACCATTCGTCTTTCTTCTTACTGCTGCTATTAGTGTGTTAACTCTTAATTGTTAATTGTTGGTGTTTTAAGTCTTAATCAGTTCCTACTTGCTAAAATTGTTAGCGTTTTGCAAATTGAAAAAGGTTAATTTGTTAATGGTAGGAGAGTATACTGAATTGTTAGTGTTAAATTGCTATATATATATAAATTCCACATTATATTAAAAATACAGATATCCCACCGCGATAACCTATATCTCATATCGGTCCTTGACCGATATCCGATTTTTTTACCACATTAACTGCTTAGACTGGAAGCCATAATTTATAAAAGGAAAAAAGAATAAATCTCGACTCTTTCTGAACACTAACCTCAGAAACCAAATAGTTGCTGACGTCTGGAGGCAAAATATCTTTTATTTCATCTTCATATGCAACTTCACTGATTCGTTGCAGAAGGCTATCATCAAAGTCCCTGTACAAAGATAGAGCTTGTTATGCCAAAAGAAGTTAAGAACAAACAGGTATTGACCAAACTATGAAATTAATGCATATGTTCTTACTTGAAAAAACCACCTCTGACACTGCAAGCAACATTTCTAGCAACACAAAGGATAGGAACAGCACTGTTTGCCTAAAAGGAAAAAAGATACATGCATTAATATGATAGCATAAGGATAATATAAACACAATTCTCGCTTTAAATTAAGAAATTAGTGTTAATTAGTACTTCAGCTTGGGGAGCATAATATGGAGCAAAAGCAGGAACGACGTGAACACGAGGTTGATCTCTCTCATCCCACACTTTCAAACGATCATCTATAACTAATGCCATTTTGGGATGGCAGTTCCCATCTTGAAAAACATTAAAGAGTGATTTCTTCAACCCTGGTAGATTTGAAACAAGTATATGAGTAAAATGCCCGTATAACAATTGCATAATATAAGTAAAGAAACACAAACTAACCGGATTTCACACACACGATACGATTCGACAACTCTTTTATGGTTATTAAATTTGAATCTGGATCGAGAAGCCTCCACATTTCCAAAGCATAATCTCTTTCAGCCATTGTACAAACATAAACCTCAAAACGCTTTCGTCCTCTTGCAATCAAGTAGCTTCTAAGATCCTCCCATGCAGGTCTCAATCGCACAAGAACACTTGTATCACGAATCTTGATAAATGCAAGGGTTATAGTGAGATATTAAATAAATATACATGAATAAGATCAAGTGTCCATACAATAAATGTATACCAGTGGGTTGATACGGGTGAGGATGATGTTCTTCTCTCGCAATCTTATAAGTGGGCGAACAACAGTTTGATGATTGTCTGATAAAGCAGGGACAACCTCAGACTCTGCTTTGATTAACTTGCCATTTTCAACAACTTGATCACTTTCGGCATATTGTTTTAAGATGTTTCTATCGTCTTGATATCGTTTAATCTCGGAAAGCATACCAGCAATACGTGCCGGGTCAGCTTCACAGCTTAGTCTCCTTTGTAAGGATTCGATTCGATCCTCAAATGACCTCAAAGTATTGGCTACTATGAGAGTCTCGTCAAGGTCAAATACGATGCCCAAACATCTTAGGTTCAGCATGACTAAGCATGACTCGTAAAGCCCTGGCGCAACGATAAATCCCCAAAAACATGGAAATAAGTCGTTTCTTCTAGAACGCATTGCCACCAAGTGCAGCTCATCTCCACCAAGTGAGACAACAGCAGTCTGCACATAGTGAACAACACATTAAGATGGTAATCAGATCACGTATTAATAGGCTAACTTAATGTTACAGATACTATTTAATGACACACTCAAATAAGTTTCAAGATATGCATAAACACGACCAGAAGTAAAATATACACATTTATGTAGCAATAACTAAGAGGATCACATGTGACACGCAAAAAAGAACATATAGGCAAAGGTCAGTATGCAAATGCTAAGTAATAATGACGGTTTATATCAGGAAGTCGATAAAACCCTCCTTGTTCTTTGAATATATATTTATATTGTCGGGTGTTATTAAGATATGGACTAAACCAGTTTTCGAAGCCAGATTAAAGAAAAGAAAGAGAGACCTATACTCACGATTAGATACCAATTTATTTTGTTTTGGAATGCATTTGTTTAATTGCTTCAACGTCTCAACGCTTAATCAAAACAGGACCAGCTAATGTTTCCAGTTAAAACAATTACGAGTTTTCTTTGAACTGATAGCATAATCTGGTTTATTCTTCAGAGCAAAATCAAAACAAGAGCTTTAACATAAATATCATTTACTGGTTTATTCTTCAGGGCAAGACTATTCGATGAAGAGTCATCCAGATTACAAGTTTCAGTCATGAGTTCTTGAAAGAGAATAATATCCAAGATTCCACAGTTCCAAATTTCAGGCAAAACTGCAAATTGTATGTCGAACCAGTCCGCTCAAAACTTAAAAAAAAAATGTTTTTCATTCGTATTACTTGGAAGCAAAATTCCCAAATGGCACATGTATATTATTAACAATGTTTTCATTTGTATATTTTAATGGTGAACTCTAAGAACTGCAGATATATTCCCAGATCAGTCTTCATATGAATGTTTTAAAATTATTCATGGGTCCAAATTGATAAATTTTTCAAAAAAAAAATGGTTTTTCTTTTGTATTTCTTGGAAGTAAAGCTGCAAATTATGAGTCATCTGTCCCTCAAACTTAAAAATGATTTTTCATTTGTATTTGTTGGAAGTAAAACTGCAGATTATGAGTCAACTCTGTCCCTCAAACTCAAAAGTGATTTTTCATTTGCATTTCTTGGAAGTAAAACTGCAAATTATGAGTCAAAATCTGTCCCTCAAAACCTAAAAATGGTTTCTCATATGTTACTTCTTGGAAATAAATTCCCAGATCTGAACATGTAACTGGTTTTCATTTATATATAAAAAAAGTGAATTCCAAGAACCGCAAGATTATAGCCCAGATCTGCCTTTGTGTAAGAATTTTAAAATACCTTTTCATTAATAATTAATAATTTTCCTGCTTAACATAAAAAACAGTCCAAAATTCACAGAAAATCAGTCATCTTATCTTTTACCATACGAGTTCTTCATCAAGTCAATCCAAAATTAAAAGTCCCAATTTTAGGTTTTCTTTTTAGGGTTTCGTCTTTGTCCACCAAAGTCCTCAACATAAAAAAGTAAATTTAGTGTTCAAATTTAGTAAATTAACTTCAAATTTCAATTTCAATTTCAATTTCACTTTCAGTTTCCATGAATTAATAAATTATCATCTTCTTTTTATATATTAATTAATGATTAATTAATCAGTGTTTTCTGAGTAAATTAGGGTTTCAACTTTCAAATACCTTGTTTTCTCCGAGACACGTAGCGTGCAAAAGACTCAATTGCGAGTTCACGTTGACATTGTTGGACTCCAGTTTCAAGCAAACCCTAGACGGTGGTGTACTGATTGTGTACAGAACAGCAAGTGGCGAACATCTCTCACTCGGTGTTGAATAATACGAAATCCTGATTTTATCCTTCAAATTCGCATTCTTATTCATCAAATCATAATCAAAACACGCCTCCACATCACCGATAAACTTTTCCCCATCGTAAACCGCCACCACCGATTTATACATTTTTCCTTCAAAAAATCAATTTATTACAAATCAATAACAAAAAAAAAAATTAACAAAATCATCACAAATCGTTGATATACGTATAGATCGGTAATCAATCTCTCTCGTTTCACCTTCGTCTTCTTCGATTTATGATTGTTTGTTGTACGGATTCATATACGTATAGATCGGTAATCAATCATGAAGTTTTTGCGTTCGATTGATTGAATTCGTCTTATGCGGTCTCAAATTATGCACAAAAAAATCACAAATTAAAAACGGATGTTGATCTGTTGTTTGAAATTGAACAAATTAGGGCGAGATTCGTTAGATCTGTGACGGAGATGATGCTGATGAACGATTAAGGAGTTATAGATTTGGATTTTTAGATCTAATTAGGGGGGATTTAGGTGGAGATGATGATTGAGGAATAAGAAACCCTAGATTAGATAAGAGATGATTTTTGATGTGTGTTTGGCTGTTTGGGTGTGGGTCATATATAAAGATAGAGAGGCGTAAGTTTAGGCCTAGGGTTAGATTCAAGGCATGTAACATGTTGTGTTCACACAAATGCACAATTTAGGCCTTGGTTAGATTCAAGGCATGTTGTGTTCACACAAATGGGCCCTTCTACTATTACTCTTTTATACGACTTTCTTTATACATTTACACATACGAACGGGTTGGTTCTGATACAAATCTTATTTATCATATAAACCATAAGAACAAATCCTAGCATTTAAAAAATTTAAATTAGCACATATTTAATCAATACGTACATAAAAGTAGCACTTTTAAATTATATTAGCACATGAAAATTAATCAAGATAATTGATTCTAGCACATATGTGAATGATATAACACTTTTCTTTATAAAAAGTTACATCAGCACATTGAAAACAAAATGAATCTCCAAATAAAGAATTAATTGCTTGTTAGCATAATTATAAAGAATTCAATATAATTGATATTATTTAGGTTATTATTTCACCATTTCTCTATAATTGTTTGGATGTCAAATGACACTTTTTAAATGGTTCTTACGGTTTGTATGCGAAATGTGGTTTGTATTTGATCTTACTCCTACATGTGAATGTATATTTAGAGAGATAGAGAGTAGATGTGTGAATATTAACTTCCGGAAATAGTTATGTAAAGGTCACATCATATTACACTTTATTTTATTTTTTATGGGATATTGTATTTAAATAACTCTCAACTTTTATTTATTGTCTGATAACACTTTATTTTTAATGACGTGGCGGTTTTTTAGTTATGTGACATGCTTATTTGTAAAAAAAACATTATTTAAAAAAATAAATATGCATTAATTTAAAAAAGGATTCTTATTTAAAACAAAATTATTTGTATAAAATCCCACCTCCCCCATTTTATCTCTCTAAAACATCACCACCACCATTGTCACACCCCGACTTACGGCTGATTATCGGTCGAAGCGATGTGATTGTCCAAAACTTATGGTACTATAAAATGTTCGAATATTTATTCATGTCATAATTCAAAATGACATATTAGACAAAATATTTTCCAAATAATTGGAACATAATTCAATACATAAACATAGAGAAATTCATTTATTTAGTCTAAGGCAATCTTGCATTTCCTCATTCCTGTATTATGTATAAAATAATTTTGAGTCAACTAAAAGAAGTTGATGAGTAAATCTAAGTTTAAATAAAATAGTTTATTTAAAAAGTTAGTTCATCTAACATTTATTTATTTTAAAGTAAATATGCATTTCGTGTGTTAATCGAATGTGCCAAATAATGAGCATATAACAATCTATACTATGTAATAAAAGAAACCAGTTTCAAGACACTTGCATCATATTAGGCCATGTCTTATGGATAATTATTATTTAGTTTAATCTCTTATGGATAATTATTATTTAGTTTAATCTATTCTAATTAATTGTAGATAACTCTCCTACTAAATATTATTTAGTTTAATCATCAAAACCAAACTTTGTGATAATATATTATTTATTTTTATTTTCATTATTAAAAAATTATTATATTGATTTTATTACATAAGTTTTAAACAAATACTTTATATATAAAATTAGATTTATTACGGGTGTTTTTCAAATAAATCTATTTTATATTTTATCACTCAAATAGCTGCTTATTTGCTTCTTCATAACATGTTTGACCACTGTATATTCTTTTCAATAATCATATCCGTAATCACCATATCTATGGCGTACCGAGTATATCCATTAGTTTTTTTAAATATAAGTTTCTTATTATTTGGTATATAAAATAATATTTATTCAACCCGTGTAATGCAAGAGGGTTTTTAATAATATAACTTTTTTTATTATTTGGTAAACAATATTACATTTATTCAACCCGTGTAATACACATGGTTTTAAAGATATTTTTTTTGTTTGGTATATAAAATTACATTTATTCAACCTGTACAATACATATGGTTCTTATAGACATAACTATTTATTATTTAATATATATAAAATTAAATTTATTCAAACCATGCAATAAAGGAGGTTTTTAACGATATATTATTTTATTATTTAAACAATACTTGAGTCTCAAACACAAATGGGCGTGACCAATTGATGACGATGCCTACATCCCATCTTCATGAGGAAATGGTCAATCTATGAATAAATGAGATGATACCCACATCACATGTCATGAGAAAAAGGTCAGCCTAAGAATAATAAGGCGATACTAACATCCCATAGTTATATGGTGAAGGGGTATGGTCCCAAAAAGCCGCGCAGATCTTCATTCAGGTCGCGCGCAAGACCATACTCCTTATTCAGCAAAGTGTTCAACATTAACCCCGCGCGAGGTCTCAACAAGAGAAAGCACCAAATTCAACACTTAGCATTCTGAATAAGAGCCTCCAGCTCCTATAATCCTGCGCGGGCTAGTTACGTGCCCAGCAAGGGTCGCACAGGAACTATAGCGCAAGGCCACTTCAGAAGGTACGAAAGGTACAAGTGGCAGAAGAAAGGAGCCAATCCGCGTCCTCCATGTTGTGCTCAATCGTGTTCCACGATCGTCTGACGTGCAGGAGACAAAGAGTACACAAGGGCGCCTAGTGGCACCAATCACAGGGCAGAGACACCTGCCCCACGATCTCCACTTACTTGTTGATGGCAGAAGGACGGCCAGGCCGACAACTGTGACACGTGGCTCCAATCACGGTGCGCCAGCACCGGAGAACTTCTAGAAGCCACAAACGGTCGACACCAGTGAGACAAGGAGCATATCCTCTATGTTGTCGCCTTCCGGCCCAAGGCCCATCAGCCCACATCCTCTTACACCTCTCCGGCTATAAATAGAGACCTCAGTTCACAGGTTAAACATTCTGATTCCCTCTACTCTCACTCTTAACACACATTTATCCCCTCAAAACATTTGCTTATTCTCACGCCGGAGCCCGGTTAAGAGGGAAACCCTCATATTCCCCTCTTAACGAGCTAACGGTGTTCTGTTTTGCAGGATTACTAGGTCATTAAGGAGCTCAGAAAGTTATAAGGAGACTAACCACTATGGTAGAAACATAAACCAAACTAATTAGCCACTAAGATTAGTTCTGTGTTTCTTCATATGGTAAGGTCAACCGGGTGTAAGTGGGTCTAAGAATAATGAGGCACTTATGAATTGAGTACTATTGCACGTAATTAAATAAATAAACAAACCAACAGCCACATCACACATAACTACACAATGATTTGCATGTTGATGATTAAAGTGAATAAACATGAGAATTTACGTGACACGTGATACACCCCAAAAAGTTTAATTATAAAAAGGGGAATGAAATTTACTCACAATTTGCAAAGCGTTCCACAAATGAGTCTGCATAATAAAATAAATATCCAAAAGAAATCCAACGCCAAGGTCACCCTAAAAAAATATATAAGTAAATATCTAAACGAACGGAACGATAAAACAAGACTTATGATTCGGATTCTTGTATCTGAGGACTTTTTGTATAAAATAATATATATATATATATATATATATATAAGCATTCCTAATTAGGGGAATGTTCATTTGAGAATAAAATTTAATTGAAAAGAAAAAGAAGAAAGGGTAATTTTGTAAAACATTAAATAGTTTTTTCAATTATCTCATTTATTATCATTTTTGACCAATTAATTAGTCATAAAGACTAGTATCCTCCACACTAACTTTTTTTGCTTACACACACCAAAAATTATCTTACATATTTCGAAATTCATCCTACACGTTGAAATTTATCCTACACAACTCGTAATTTATCCTACGCTTTAAATTATTTTATTTTATTTTATTTTTGAAAAAAATATATATTTTGAATATAAGTTACAAAAAATTTAATTTAGTTAGCTATTAAAGAGGAAGACTACAAATTAATGACCTATGTAGATTTACCAATGTACCCTTATAGTAACGTTAAATACTTATATTAAATGAAGTAAAATAAAACATTCTTATTGGTTGAAATTTCTTCTTTTTTCTTCTTATAAAAAAATTCTTCTCATTTGAACTCTCCACTTCCTAATTAAGCGCATATCATGAAGGAGTGGTATCTTAATATACACAAAAAAATAAGAACTTTTTTCTTCTTAATGCATAAGAGACAACTCTAAAATGAGGGTAAATTAGTATTTTAAACACTAATTACATTTTAATCCCCTCATCTTATTACACTTTAATCCCTCAATTTTAATAAAATTATGGATAATTAGTTAGTAGTTACACTTTTTCCCTCTCTCCTACAAAATTATAATTATTTTATGTATTTCTATCATATCTTTTAAACTATAATGTTTTAAATACATCTGAAGATACCATGAGGACCTGCTGTATTTTGTCCACGTTTTGATGCTTGTTTTAGTCAACATCGATGTGTGGATTAAAATGTACAAATAGTTTCTTAGTGTACAAGTGATTACCGCGATATAAAAATTAGGTTGTTTGGTTTGAATAGCCCAAATATATTACATATGACTAGCAAATTTTATTAGAAACACATATAGTGAATTTAATTTTAAAGTGTAAACATTAGTGACATTCTATAAATGAAATCCATAGAGATATAAAATGATAAACCTCTTTTCTACGTTTAAATGTCCAGTATAGAGATATCAGGTCAACGTAATCCCCTATCTTTATTTATATAATGTTGAACCTGAAAGTGTTTTAAAAACTTGACCCCTTCCTATTCAGGCCACAAACAACAAAACCCCAAATCTTATTTCAAAATTCAAATCCTAATTGACTATTTTCAGTGTTGTTCAAAAAAAAAAAAAAGCTTTTTCTCATATGTAATCGCCACTTTCTCCACCTTCTTCCCATTCCCGGCATGACTACCTCTCGATGCGTTCGTTTATAATGTTAATTGTATTTTCTGCCTTCTATGTATATATT
Organism: Helianthus tuberosus; assembly: GCA_030545235.1. Taxonomy (NCBI): domain Eukaryota; kingdom Viridiplantae; phylum Streptophyta; class Magnoliopsida; order Asterales; family Asteraceae; genus Helianthus; species Helianthus tuberosus. Next base: position 27,201,330 of record CM060438.1, on the reverse strand, counting down.
TTTTTCGTTTATATACAGACAGTTTGTCAAAAGTTGTTTGTGCAAATTCTATTGTTCCCTAAAAAATCTCTCTCCCACTTCTCTCACTCCAGGGTACCAAGGAAGAAACATATCACATTTAATATCAAATTGAGATATATCTCAAACGACGGTTCTGGTGGGTTTTACCCGCGACTAGACGGTGTTGGTGGAACAAATAGGTGGAGATGAAGATGGTGATGTTGTGGTAGCCAGCGAAGACGATGGGGGTGTTCTATGGTGGTTAAGCAGCGGCCACAACCACTTTTAACATGTTAAATATATATTAATATTAATAATTCATTAAAAGGTTAAAATTATTTTTTTTAAATTTTTTTGGAGCTTTTGCATATAAAGATGTGTGCGAGATGCATTAGAAAAGAGAACAGAAGGACAAAAAGCCCTTCCGCCTTGATTATATCGCGCGCCACGTGTTTGGCCAAGATCCGTTCTCACCGTTTTCACACTTCCAACCGGTTTCTCCTGATCCCGTCTCTCTCTCTCTCTCTACATATAAAATGTGAACAAAAACGAACAGATCCTGACCGTTGGATGATGAGATCCTGATTATAGGATTTAAATGGTTTTTAAATTAAATAAAACAATAAATTGATTTGAAATAACCGAATAAGGGCATTCTTGTAATTCTTTATAGGAGCTAAGTTTAAAAAAAAAACAGGTACAGGAGATCAAATCAATATTCTTTATATATACCAATCCCTTTCTCTCTCTAGAAGATTAAAAGGCGACGTACAAAATTTTCTTCCGGCCTGTTGAACATCGAAATCTGGTAGTGTGATATTCTTGATTCATAGCAAGGTAATGTTGTTTATAGTATACCGAGCATTCTGATTGTGTATATTTTGTGTGTTTCTTCCTTGAATTCCTGCATTTAAAATCTAGGGTTTTATTTGAATGTGTGTATAAAGAGTCGTAGTTGTTATAGTAGGTTGGTTTGTGTAGCTTTTAATCCATATGATTTGTCTGTTTAATTGAAGTTTAGTTCAGATTATAACAATACTGTGAGTTAATTTAGGGTTCTAGCAATGAATGTCATAGTTGTACTCTGTTTTGCGACACAGGGGCATGCCTACTTGTTCTAATCGTAGTTCGTGGTGTCCCGTTTAAAAAAAAACATTATTAGAGGATGTATCAGCACATATGTAGTTGACTATGTTGGGGGTTTTAGGTAGTGATTGAAATAGTGTTGCTGATTGCATACTCTGAGAAGATCAGTACAATTGCTGGCATGTACACATATGTATACAGTTTTATACACATGTGTATTTTCGTGCTATTATACATATGTGTATTAACAGTGTATAATATTAAACTGAAAGTTGGTTGTGAAACAGTTGTATATTATCGTTGTACAACTGCATTTTTTAACCGTGAAAGAGTTTTGTATAATTTTAAAAGTTGTGAAAGCCGTTTATTTAACTATACTAATTTGATTCAGGTGATTAGATGGATTTCGAAAAAAATAATGTTCAGGTTACATTCGGTGAAGGAATTCATTTGATTGTTGATCTTGACAATAAGCCTACTGTCGTCGAAGACGCAAATACAAATAAAAGTATAATATTCTAGCGATTTGAGGAAATTATATTATAAATTGAGACACTTTATAACGCATGTGGTAGTTTTATTCCGATTTTGACCATTTTGTTCTTTAATGTAGGGTTCATCTAATTGAACAAGAGGTATGTGTTTTGTAACAACTCTCATCAAAAGTTCTAATTATTATTTTAATTTGACCAATAGGAAACCCTAATTGAGAAACCCAATTGATTCTGAACAAACCCTAAAATTTTCAGAACAATCGGAATCAGGATCAGGGCCCCTAAAACTCAGGGGGGGTAAACCCTAGTTAATGATTATCAACAATTACTCGTTGTAAAATTCAGAAATTACGAAACTACTGACTCAGCTAGGCTAGTCCCAAACGTGGCTACCCTATAACCTATTTTTAACCCTTACGCACCGTAACAATTTAATTATTACGGTCCGTAATCATCCTTACGCACCGCAACAATTTATTTGTTACGGTCCGTAAGGGGTGGCAAATTTTTACTATAAATAGCAGACATTGGGACTTGAAATTTGGTATATGTTCGACGAAGAAATCCGTTTCAGAAATCGAATTACTTTCTGTTTACCACAAATTAACACACACTAATCACGAAGTGCTGCCGCAATCAGGGTAATAACTCGATCGCTATTACGATTCAACGTCCGATCGATTATAACTATCCAACGATTGTTTAAGTGCCGCTCAAATTGAGATTATACTTTATTAATTCATCGTGATTTCGACTTGAATGTTTGAGTACTGCTCGAATTCGGACTATACTCTGTCATTCGTTGTGAATCCGCTGAATTGTTAAGTATTGCACTAATAACTCGTTGTGAAGGTTTAATCTCGTGAATTGACGTAACTGCTGTATTAGTTACTAACCTGTTGTGTGTGCATTATTTAAATTAGGTTAATCAAGGCTAATCAGTAGGCTTATATTCTGCTCGTTAAATCTACAATGTGAGTCATTCTCTTTTTAGCAAAGTATTTTCTTAAATATTTTCAAAGTTATAATTACAGTGATTAAGTATATGTAATCACCAAGTTACAGCCGGTATGTGGGGTTTTGTATACATTACTTGATAATCTTTAGAATTGGACAACGAGTTAGCCAAGGGGTGATATGACCATAGTCACAGACACCATTGGACGAATGGGCCAATGGGTCGAGTGACAAATACTGTGGGTAGTTGGTTTGATATCTGAAACATAGTAATCTCTCTTAATACTGTGAATTATAACAAACGAGTCATTTTAGTAAAATGAATGATTCACTCAGTATTTCCCTGCTGACAAAACCTTTTTCAAACATGTTTCAGGTGAACTGTTGTGAGCACAGGAAAAGTGCCGTGGAGCACTACAAGCTTAGAAAAGTGGCTCAATGTAAATAAATAAAGAAACATGTTTTAAGAAATAAAGGATTTCCTAGTGAAATCACTTATTTGTAAATTATGGGATTTATCCCTATATTATATATAAACGAGCAGATTTAATATTAAACGATCCTGCTTAAAAAGACTTCCGCTGTCACTTAACGAGATACCACGGGATTTCTGTCCCGCGGCTCCTGAAACGGGTCAAACCGGGTCGGGGCCGTGACAGAAATAAGGTGGTATCAGAGCCACTGATTTAAGCTTACTATTGATTTTAGCCTATTAAAATAATTGAGAAATTTAATTGCTATTCTGTGAAAACCTGTTTTATTAACTGATTAATTGTTGAGTTACAGTATGGGTAAACAAAAGATTTCTGTTATCTACCACAAATTAGATACTGCACCCACAAAGAAAGGAACCTCTTCCTCCAAAAACCCAGCAGATCTGGAAGAAGGGATTTTTGTCCGTAAAGCAAATTATGAAAATCCTCTTACCCAAGATAAAAGAAATTTGATTCTTAGAAAGGGAAAGGAGAAAATAAAGAAACCCCAGGGCAAGAAAGTGGGGTTTAATTCAAAAATCCAGAAATTAGGAAATAGGTCACATTGGGAAGACACATTAGATAAAAAATGGGCAAACCTTTATATGCTAGCTACCGTAGCAGAGAATGCAAACCTCTAAAATAATAATAAGCCTGGTCTAGTAGCAAATTAAATTCCAGTAAATAAATAAAGTATAGTGTGTTCTCTTTCTTGTAGTCCTTTGTACAAATCCGTATGCAATAAAACTTTAATGTTTATTGTAAAACTTTGTTCCAAAGTTTTAACTTAGCATTTTTGTGCATTTTGCATATATGCTATCCAGCATGAGTGAGATATCAGAAGCATTTCAGAATCTCAATCTCTACCCAGTACCAATTGAAGTCTCCCACGACTTTACTGGTTATATTGCTGACATAGAGGAACCCCTGGAATTCCAAGCTCCACCGCTGGAAAAAGCAAAACTTAAAAAGAAAAGAAGATATGTAGGATGGAGGAAAGTGCGCAGGAGAAAACCAGTTACTAGGAAACTCCCCAAAATAGAAAACCCTATAAACAAAGGAAAAGGAATAGAAATCGGAGAGAGTTCTAATCCAGCAGAGATAGAAATCAGGAAAGATTCTAAACAAAAAGGAATAGAAATTGGAGAGAGTTCCAGACAAACTGAAGAAATCACATTTCAAGAAGAAATAGACCGTTTACTGGCAAATTGTGATGTCATTAGCCCTATCCATAATAATCTATATCCTTACCTAGAAACCCAACTTCCTGTGAATCTAGAACCAGCTATTCCAGACCCACTAATCCACACTCGACCTTTAGGGCAAATGGAAGAATGGTGGACAAATGACTGGCAATTCGAAAATATCGTCAACAGTCCTTATTCTTTCCTTCCACAGTTTGATCCAGAACCTATCCCCAATCCTCCAATGAGTAACGAAAACTTAGCCGAACTCCGTATGTTCGGTGAAGAACTGATAAGTACATGGAATAGGATCCGGGAAATGGGGGAGCAAATTTCCTGGAAGTACGACGAAAGGGAGCGTCGTTACTAAACTGCCAGTTGACCAAAGAATAGTGGGGTTGGGAAAAATGTCTGTATAATAATAATAATAGTAGTCAAATATAACTCTGTAAAATGGGAAATAAAACATTGTAAGATAAACAGTGTGTATGGATGCCTATATAATATATAAAATAGAAGTCGAAACATCGACAATTTTGGATATATATCTGTGTGATAAGATTTAATGTGCTTCTGTGTCATTGTTTTATTTACACTCATTTGATACTAATAGTTATATTTATAATAATTATCAGATGGAAAATGCTAATAATGAACCAGTTAATGAGATTAATCAATCTGAGCAACAACCGGGGGATCAATATATGACTAGGCAGGATATAGAAAATATCGTTGCCCAAGGAATAGCTAATGCTATTCCAGCATTTGTTGCTGCTATTAAAAATCCAATAGAACCGCAACAAATCGTTCCTAGTAAACGTACTCAAGAAGATAATTTTAGTCATAGTGTAAATGGAGGCGGCAATCATGACGATAATAATCCACGACAGGCTCCACCTCCTAAGAAAATGAAAGCCGCAACACCTGGTTGCACTTTCAAAGAATTTCTTGCTTGCAAACCTTCTGAATTTGCAGGTAACGAAGGAGCAACTGCAGTACTGCGTTGGTTAGAGAAAACCGAAGCAGTAATTGCAATAAGTAAGTGTTCCAAAGAAGATCAGGTCATGTATGCGTCCAAACTTTTCAAAGAAGGGGCGCTAGAATGGTAGAACACGGTGTTACAGGCTAAAGGAAGAAATAGGGCTTATGCCATGAACTGGGAAGAATTTAAGAATCTTGTAGAAAGAAAATATTGTCCTGAATATGAAAAGGAACAAATGGCAAATAAGTTCCTAAATTATCGTATGGTAGGCGTAGAGTGTCGCGGTTATACTTCGACATTCTTTGAATATGCTAGAGTGGTACCAACGCTGGCTTCGCCAGAACCGGTACTCATTTCTCGCTATATTTGGGGACTAATTAGCGAAATCCGTAACATTGTTAAAGCTGCGAGACCTCGCACTATTGACGATGCTGTGGAATTAGCTAATACCCTAACCGATGAACTGGTACGCACCCAAGATGAAAACAGAAAGAAGGACTTAGCTCAGAAAATTACCCAAGGATTTCGTACGGGTAATAATAGCAACTTCAAAAGAAGAGGAACAGGGCAACCCTCAAATCCGCCATTCTGCAGAAATTGCAAAAGGAAACATTTTGGAAGATGTAATATAATTTGCAACTTTTGCAAAATGACAGGACATCGTGAAGAAAACTGTAGGAAGAAATCCACAATTTGTTACAATTGTGGAGAAACTGGACATTTCAGGCCAGATTGCCCGAAATTGGTCAAACCAGCAGATAACAAAACTAAACCAGCAGATGGAGGTACAAAGAAGAATGTCCGAGCCTTTCAGTTAACTACTCAAGAAGCCGAGATGATTCCAGATGTGATAGCTGGTACGTTCCTAGTTCACAACGTATATGCAAAAGTATTATTTGACTCTGGTGCAAACCAAAGTTTTATTAATACTTCATTCTGCCAAGCTCTTAATATACCTTTAACCAACCTTAGGCAGATTTTTACAGTCGAAACGGCTGATGGAAATTCAGTTAAAATAGATAAGGTTTTGCAGGAAGGAAACATAGAACTCTTAGGACATAAATTCTCTGCAAACCTATTACCTATGAAATTAGCTGAATTTGATGTTGTGTTAGGAATGGATTGGTTGGTAGCCAACCATGCTAGAATCCTTTGTGATCAGAATTCCATAGAAATTCAATCACCCACCGGAGAAGTGATTAGGATTACAGGAGATAAACCACGAAAGCCCATGAAGTTCATATCAGTAATGAAAGTTGCTAATTATGAACGAAAACAAGGAATAGTATATATGATTTCAGTAATCATTAGTACTAAGGGTAAAGAACTTAAGGAAATTCCTGTAGTCTCAGAATATCCGGATGTATTCCCAGAAGATTTACCGGGATTACCTCCGGATAGGGAAGTAGAATTTAGGATTCATCTAATTCCAGGAACTACACCGATAGCCAAGGCACCTTATCGGTTAGCACCCACAGAAATGTTAGAACTAAAAACGCAATTAGATGAATTGCTAAGTAAAGGATTCATACAACCTAGTTCATCCCCCTGGGGAGCGCCAGTGTTGTTTGTTAAGAAAAATGATGGTTCGATGAGAATGTGTATTGATTATAGGGAACTGAATAAGGTTACAATTAAGAATCGATACCCATTACCTAGGATTGATGATCTATTTGATCAACTTCAGGGGGCTAGATATTTTTCTAAGATAGATTTACGCTCCGGATATCATCAATTGAAGGTACAAGAAGAAGACATACCTAAAACTGCTTTCAGAACTAGGTATGGTCATTATGAATTTACAGTCATGCCCTTTGGGTTAACGAATGCACCTGCTGCATTCATGGACATGATGAATAGGATCTGTAAACCATATTTGGATAAATTTGTAATCGTATTCATCGACGATATACTTATTTATTCCAAAAGTCAGGAAGAACATTGCAAGCATTTGCATGCACTCTTAACCTTGTTAAGAAAAGAAAAGCTTTATGCCAAATTCTCAAAGTGTGAATTCTGGTTAAAGGAAGTGCAATTCCTAGGACATATGGTGAATCACGAAGGCATTCACGTAGACCCTGCTAAAATAGAAGCAATTATCAATTGGAAGGTTCCACAAACTGCAATGGAAATTAGAAGTTTTATAGGTTTAGCTGGCTACTATAGACGGTTTATTAAGGATTTTTCCAAAATAGCTGTACCATTAACTAAGCTAACCAGCAAAGCAGTTAAGTTTGATTGGGGACCTAAGCAAGAAGAAGCCTTTAGGATTCTAAAGCAGAAATTAACCAATGCTCCAATCTTAGCCTTACCAGAAGGAACTGAAGATTTTGAAGTATATTGTGATGCTTCAAAACTAGGATTTGGATGTGTGCTTATGCAACGCAAGAAGGTAATTGCGTATGCTTCAAGACAGTTGAAAAAGCACGAGGAGAATTATACGACTCATGACTTAGAATTAGGAGCCGTAATCTTTGCCCTTAAGATTTGGAGACATTATCTTTACGGAAGTAAATTTACTGTCTACACAGACCACAAAAGTTTAAGATATATATTTGGGCAAAAAGAGTTAAACATGAGGCAAAGGAGATGGATGGAAATCCTAAGTGACTACGACTGTGATATTCAGTATCACGAAGGAAAGGCAAATGTAGTTGCAGATGCCTTAAGTCGTAAGTATTATGAGAAACAACGACGAGTTCGTGCTCTCAGATTAAATCTACAAATAGATTTAATGGAACAATTGAAGAATGTTCAAGTTACAGCAATCAAGGATGATGCTGAAGGAATGAAAGGACGAATAAAGGAATTAGAACAAGGAGCTGATGGAATTTGGAAATTCCACAAAAGCAGAATTTGGGTACCTAAGCAAGGAGAATTAAGAAATAAAATTTTAGAAGAAGCCCATAAGTCAAGGTATACAATTCATCCAGGAAACAATAAGATGTACCAAGATTTAAGGAAAAAATTCTGGTGGATAGGTATGAAAAAGGATATAGCTAGATATGTTTCTAAGTGTCTTACTTGTTCACAAGTTAAGGCAGAACATCAGAAACCTTCAGGCCTACTACAACAATTAGAAATGCCTGTATGGAAATGGGAACTTATAACAATGGATTTTGTTACTAAGTTACCCAAAACCAGAAAAGGTAATGATGCGATTTGGGTAATTGTGGATCGATTAACCAAATCTGCTCACTTTCTGCCTATGAAAGAAACCTTTAGCATGGAAAGATTGGCAAAGTTGTATGTAGATGAAGTCGTATCTCTACATGGAGTTCCACTCTCCATTGTATCAGATAGGGATAGTTGTTTCACTTCTCATTTCTGGAAAAGTTTCCAGCAAGCAATGGGAACTCGACTAAACCTAAGCACGGCATATCATCCACAAACAGACGGGCAAAGTGAAAGGACGATCCAAACTCTAGAAGACATGCTCCGAGCATGTGTGATAGATTTTGGTGGGAATTGGGACGAGCACTTACCATTAATTGAATTCTCCTATAACAATAGTTATCATTCAAGTATCGAAACTGCCCCATTTGAAGCACTATATGGAAGAAAGTGTAGAACTCCAGTCTGTTGGGCAGAAATAGGAGAAAATCAATTGTCAGGTCCTGAAATAGTGCAAGAGACGACTGATAAAATTACTCAAATCAAGGAAAGGCTGAAGACTGCTCGAGATCGCCAGAAGAGTTATGCAGACAATAGATGCAGGCCGTTAGAATTCCAAGTAGGAGATAAAGTACTATTGAAAGTTTCTCCTTGGAAAGGAGTAGTTAGATTCGGAAAGAAAGGGAAGTTAAGTCCAAGGTACGTAGGACCATTTTCAGTGATCCAACGTATAGGACCAGTTGCTTATCGGTTACAACTACCAGCAGAATTAGCTGGAGTACATGATGTATTTCATGTATCCAATCTCAAGAAATGCTTATCAGATGAATCACTGGTAGTACCTCTTCAAGATATAGAGGTAAACGAAAAGCTAAAATTTGTTGAGAAACCTCTTCAAATTGAGGATCGAAAGATTAAGTTTCTCAAACATAAACGACTAGTTTTAGTCAAAGTTAGATGGGATTCAAAGAGAGGAGCTGAATATACTTGGGAGTTGGAATCAGAAATGAAGAGAAAGTATCCTCATTTATTCCAGTAAATCTCGAGGACGAGATTTTATTAAGGTGGGGAGAATGTAACAACTCTCATCAAAAGTTCTAATTATTACTTTAATTTGACCAATAGGAAACCCTAATTGAGAAACCCAATTGATTCTGAACAAACCCTAAAATTTTCAGAACAATCGAAATCAGGATCAGGGCCCCTAAAACTCAGGGGGGGTAAACCCTAGTTAATGATTATCAACAATTACTCGTTGTAAAATTCAGAAATTACGAAACTACTGACTCAGCTAGGCTAGTCCCAAACGTGGCTACCCTATAACCTATTTTTAACCCTTACGCACCGTAACAATTTAATTATTACGGTCCGTAATCATCCTTACGCACCGCAACAATTTATTTGTTACGGTCCGTAAGGGGTGGCAAATTTTTACTATAAATAGCAGACATTGGGACTTGAAATTTGGCATATGTTCGACGAAGAAATTCGTTTCAGAAATCGAATTACTTTCTGTTTACCACAAATTAACACACACTAATCACGAAGTGCTGCCGCAATCAGGGTAATAACTCGATCGCTATTACGATTCAACGTCCGATCGATTATAACTATCCAACGATTGTTTAAGTGCCGCTCAAATTGAGATTATACTTTATTAATTCATCGTGATTTCGACTTGAATGTTTGAGTACTGCTTGAATTCGGACTATACTCTGTCATTCGTTGTGAATCCGCTGAATTGTTAAGTATTGCACTAATAACTCGTTGTGAAGGTTTAATCTCGTGAATTGACGTAACTGCTGTATTAGTTACTAACCTGTTGTGTGTGCATTATTTAAATTAGGTTAATCAAGGCTAATCGGTAGGCTTATATTCTGCTCGTTAAATCTACAATGTGTGTCATTCTCTTTTTAGCAAAGTATTTTCTTAAATATTTTCAAAGTTATAATTACAGTGATTAAGTATATGTAATCACCAAGTTACAGCCGGTATGTGGGGTTTTGTATACATTACTTGATAATCTTCACCATTGGACAACGAGTTAGCCAAGGGGTGATATGACCATAGTCACAGACACCATTGGACGAATGGGCCAATGGGTCGAGTGACAAATATTGTGGGTAGTTGGTTTGATATCTGAAACATTGTAATCTCTCTTAATACTGTGAATTATAACAAACGAGTCATTTTAGTAAAATGAATGATTCACTCAGTATTTCCCTGCTGACAAAACCTTTTTCAAACATGTTTCAGGTGAACTGTTGTGAGCACAGGAAAAGTGTCGTGGAGCACTACACGCTTAGAAAAGTGGCTCAATGTAAATAAATAAAGAAACATGTTTTAAGAAATAAAGGATTTCCTAGTGAAATCACTTATTTGTAAATTATGGGATTTATCCCTATATTATATATAAACGAGCAGTTTTAATATTAAACGATCCTGCTTAAAAAGACTTCCGCTGTCACTTAATGAGATACCACGGGATTTCTGTCCCGCGGCTCCTGAAACGGGTCAAACCGGGTCGGGGGCCGTGACATGTTTTAAAACCTGTGTTGTTGTTTAAGTGTACTTTACGGATACACATGTGTATTGACTGTCATATACTTCATAATTGACGTTATATAGATGTATTGTACATAAGTGTACTTTACGGATACACATGTGTATTTTACATGTCTTGTAAACAAGTGTACTTTACGGATACACATGTGTATTGACTGTCATATACTTCACAATTGTCGTTATATAGATGTCTTATACGTAAGTGTACTTTATCTAGAAACGTGTATAATGATACAGCTACTGATACAATATACCGTATTATTTGTGTGTAGAAAGATGTGGTGGTAAAGTACCTGAAGCGTGTGGGACATCCTCCTTGCTATGAGATTGAAGTTGTCTAGCATGTACGTTTGGATATTAGTTGGGCGACTGTAGGAAATTATGTTGATTGCGGTGTATATGCGATGCGCCACATGGAAACCTGGATGGGATCGTTGAAGGGCGTTGGTGTCACACCCCGATATTTCCACGTATTACCGGTGGGCCCGGTGGGGAGTATCGTGACGTAGTCGATATCATCATAGTCAACTTTATCACAGTTCAATGCACAGCGGAAGACTAAAAGTAATAATATTACAAACCGAATGAAAGTAACACGAGTATTACAAACGGAATGTAAAAGGATCCACATGCGGATCAAAACAAAGGAAATATTGTTCAACAGATTTTTAAGTGACAAAGCTTGGAAGACTCTGTATTTATTCACTCAGGAGTAGCCAACCTATTTCGCATAGTACCTGCACTTAACCTTTTGGAAAATACGTCAGTTTACACTGGTAAATACAATTAACCGACTCTTTTGAAATTATTTAAGAAAATTGATTTAAATGCACAAGGCACAAATAATCTTTTATAATTTGGGACAATTATTATAAAAATAATCTTGTATACAGTTTTATATGTTTGTCGTCCGTCAGGGTTGGTTAGAAGAGCCGGACAAGATTAACTGACACACCACAAGTATAATGCCCACAAGGAAAACTCCTTATTGTGGGATACCTTTTATACATACGCAACTGTTAGGAGTATAGCTACACCCCGTGCTTAAGTCGTGACCATTTCAATGAATGAGCCAAGGATATCCAGGACATGGTCATTAACCCCCCAAAGGCATTGCACCAAACAAAACAGATTAAAACGGGTTATGTAAATATATTAATCACAATCTGATTTCAATAACTACATACCCGACCAAGCGGTATTATTAAAATACCGTATCCCAAGCCCGTATAACGGAAAATAAGTTAAAAGTATTTACCTGAGCAAATATACAAATTTATCTCAGCCGTATACAATCAGCAAGTGCAAAATATCTTTTACTGGGCCCCTAAATCTGGAACGAAGGTTTTAATAACCTATTAGATTCCTAACGGGTCTTATTTAAGTTTAAACTTAGGCCGGTTAGTTTTAAAGAAATATATACGGTTCAAAACGCAAGATTAAGCGAAGACCGGATTAGAATGTGATTTAGACCCGACAAGTATGAAGACTTGTATAATATGGGTAAACTAATCACATTCTGGATTTTGAAGAAAAAATGATAATGTTTGACCCGTTTTGGTCAATTTATGCAAACTAGTTACGTAAACCGTACCGAACGCGAAAAATGCATAACGGGTAACAAAAAGAGTCATATACAGGTTTCACAAGTTAATATGCCTTAAATATGTTGTGATACCAGTATGATACCTTCCATTATGCCCAAAACGGATTTAAAACCAATTTAAGCCCCGTAGGGGTATTTTGGTCATTTTAAAGATTATAAAAGAGATTAAATACCAATATGAAGTTCTGGTCTAAACTGACTAGTAAAAATATTTATTTTAGTATGTTATATCATTAAGATATTGTATATATGTGAAATATATCATTTATGGCCAAACTATGCACCGTAGGGACATTTTGGTCATTTCACATAAGCTTTAAAGGTCAAATTTGGAAATCTGAGTTCAAAACTTTTACTTACTATTAAAGTATAAAAATTTACTTATAATATCAGTAGGTAATAAGTCTTATGTGCCAAAAGTAGTTTTAACCCATACTATGCGTTTAAAATGCGTAAAAAGTCGGTTTTAGGCGATTTTCGGGTTATATAAGGAAAGCTGAGATTTTTATCAATCCCGAAGACTTAAAATATTTTATTTATCATATGAAATCAGTAGAAAAAGATTTGGTATCAAAATGTTATGTAAAACTAATTTTATTAGTAAAAAGGGTATAACCGTCAATTACCGAATCAAAGCAAGAACCCCATATTATGATCAGTTTAAAAATTAATAAAAATCTTCAAAAATCCCAAAATATTATATTACATCAGTGGGTAAAAGGTTTGGTGTCAAAATTTGGGTTTAAATGGGTTTTATGCTAAAATGTCGTTTAAATAAATAAAAAGCTTTCAATTTACGATATCGAGCATAAATCCTAATTTAGACCTCAAACTGATGTCAAATTTTTAGGACATGTTTATAAATCAGTAATAGAGGTTTTTGTCCTCTCACATTTTCAAAAATCTCGTTTTAATGTCAAAAGGGCATAATGGTCAACATTTAAGAAATTAACGGAAACATGCAAATGAATCGGATTAACAAGGAACCATGTAGTATAACCTCAGAGGGTTTTACTAACTTATAATATGGTCCTAAAGGAACCTTAAGGCATATCTAAACTAAGCTAAATCGGGTCAGAACTGAAAGTCAAAGCAAAAGTCTACTTTTGCGACTTTCGGTTCCGAACCGACCCTAAACTCATAATTGTCGGGTTGAACATGCTTAGACATGTTCTTACATTATTTACCAAGTTATTCTAGTATTAAAACATGTTCCATAACTTCTACATTATCAGTTATGAATTTATTTGTAAAAATAGCTTATGTTGACTTTTTAATATTAAGTTTGACCCGACAATTGACCAAGTTAGAGTGATAATCAGTGGGTGCCCTTTTAAGGGTTTATTACCCACATAATTACCAACTCATAGCCACTTTCAATTCGAAAAATGGCTGGACCATTAGTGATTAATCACTAGGTCAAAGCTTTATTACGACGGCTTTGACTTTTGGTCATTAGACTAATAAAACTTGAACTTAGGAGGCTAAGAACACTTACAATGGTCCTTAGCAAGAATTTGGAACTTAAGAAAACTTGCTTGAGCTCTAGGAAGTTCCAGAGAATGAGTTGTGAATGAATTTTGAGAATGTGCCATGAACTAGCAAACAAGAGGTGCTTATATAGCTAAATATAATTCACAAGATCATTCCACACAAGCCTACAAATGATTTCTGATGATCCTAGGTGTCCCCTATGCATGTAATACTGTTGGCTCAATCCCTGAAATCGAAAACCACCATGCAATGGCGGTGCAACTGGCTGTACATGCACCTGTCAACATTTTCTACATCTGGGCCTTCTCTGCGGGCCGCGTAAGATCTTTAAAGGGTTTACGTGGGTCGCGTAGACCTTCTGATCCGGTAAAAACCTTTGCAACTTTGCAATTTCGGTCCTTGGTCCATTTAAACTTTATTTAAGTTTCATTTATTGCACATATGACCCCCATAGTTAACTTTTAAGGACCTTAGGTCATAAACTAACTCCGTTAAGCTCCCGGTTAGTTATACGATCACCCGAAAAGTCTTGTTTTCTTCGAAACTCCACAAAATTAATATCCGACATTCTTGAGATCAAATATATAATTGTTACAATGTTTTTGGGTTTGTTAAAAGGTCACTCAGAGGTTACTTTCAACATGTTGACACTTTTAACCCCTATGCTTCGTAAGATCCTTATTTTAAGCACAAACGACTTTCCAAGTTCGATAAATTATTTGTTAAAGAATACAAACATCGTGTGAGGTCAATCATAGGCACAAGAATGGCATGTTGACACTTTGGATCCCCTTTTCTAACATATTTACATTGTTTGACAATTTTAGTCCCTCCAGATCAATCCATTACACGTTTAAACCCATGACACATGTCTTTATTATATTGGTCGTGATTTTACGAGGTGTTACAGTTGGGACGCTAAATTCCCAACTGACGAGTCCAAAATGAAAACCGAAATAACACAACTTAGGAAGAAGTTTGTGAACTATTTGGTTTGGTGTTTACACTTACGATTTTCCTTTCTAATTGTTTTGGTGGAAATCATTTACGGTAGGTTTGGGATGCTTTATTCGGATATTTAATGTAGTATGATTACGACCATTATTTTGGTGGTTAAATTTATGGATTGTGTTATTTTTAGTTGCTGCCTATAACTTGAATACAACTTATCGTATTTTATGACGGGTTTGGATGTTTCTCTTTTATGAACTTGTGTGGATGATGAAAGCACATTTTATACATATGTGTATTGCAAGAGTAATATATAACTGGGATGTCCAGAACAAAAAAGAAAAAAAAAGGACAATTTAGAAAGGGTGCATACGTGTAACATATAATGTACTACCAAAGTTACAATTTATCTCATATAATGGCATGTTTGGATGGTCCACTTTTATGAAGTTCTGTTTGTGATGAAATTAATACATTACATATATGTATTAAAAAAAATAATATACATTGAATGTCGAGAACAACAAATTGGTAAACTTTAAAGTTACGTAACTAGTTAAGATTTATGAAAATAAAATACCTTTCAAGCTTATTATTATCACAAATTCTGAATTCAAAATTTTGATTATGCGTTCCTTTAATTGAGTTGCAAGAAAGTAGGAAGCAGTTACATAAAAAATGGAAAACTGATCTGGTTAAATTAAACTCAAATTTGGATTATAATTAAATAAAAAAACAAATTTAAATTACTAATTACAATCCTACCCTTATAATCATAAAACTAAATCAAGGGTCATGATATGTCAATTAAGTTCACAAATAAGGGGAGGTTCACAAATGAACCTAACCCTATATATATAGGGTTAGGTTCTAGAGTGAACACTAATGTATTTGCGAACTAAGTAAACAAATCTTGACCATTGATTTACACATGTGAATGGCTAGGATTTCATCATCAAATCGTAAAATACACTAGTGTATTTCATCATCAAATCCTGGCCATTGATCTACACAAATGTATGGCCATGATTAGTTCGCTAAGTTCGCAAACTACACTAGTGTTCACTCTTGAACCTAATCCTATATATATGATTCGGTTCAATTAAGAACCACCACGAGTTGTGAGAACAATGAGAACTCCTACTTCCCGCGCGAGTTGGGCCACCATTTTTTGCACAAAAGTAGATGAAAATGTTATAAACACATCTGTAAAAACAAAAAAAAATGTCGATTCGATAGTTATGTCCAATGTAAGTTTTATTTACGCATGATGTAAATTTTCTTAATGACAGTGTAATTTTTTTACATTTGATGTAAATTTTTGCATGCGACATTTTTTTTTTGCTTGAACAAGTGATTTAAAAAAAATTAAGAATTTTTTTTTTCTGAATAAAACTTTTGGAAAATCTAGTTATCATGGTTTTCACAAATCAAGGTGATTCTTATTTTACCCTTTCCCTATATATATACATGGGTGTGGTTCGGCTACAAAGTACATATTTCCTAAAAGGCGTAAAATGTCATAAAACACTATAATTTCAGCAATAAAACACGCTTAAAACTCACAAATAACATAGTGAATATTACTAAAACACCGTATCCAAACCCTAATAGTCCATAAAAACTTCAAACACATCACCGTAGAACTATGAATATAAAACTCAATATGCTAATCAACATGAAACACAATAATGTTTGTCATTCCATAATCAAAGCCTTATCATCCAAAACACAACACAAAACCCACAATAATGTTTATACTTTGTAGCCAACTCCTAGCCTATATATATGTGTGTGTGTGAAATGATATACGGGTGAATAGTAGCTCTTCAAATTAGGGGGTGTTTGGCTAAGCTTTTCAACACCTCCTTATAACTTATTGACTTTTACAGAAAGCTAACAAGGAGAAAAGTGTTTGACAAACTCA
Organism: Helianthus tuberosus; assembly: GCA_030545235.1. Taxonomy (NCBI): domain Eukaryota; kingdom Viridiplantae; phylum Streptophyta; class Magnoliopsida; order Asterales; family Asteraceae; genus Helianthus; species Helianthus tuberosus. The sequence continues at coordinate 27,184,497 of CM060438.1, read as the reverse complement.
TAAGCACTTTTCAAAATGACTTTTTGCATGGGGAGGAAAAGTTAGTTTTGAAAAGTTAGCAAGAAGTGACTTTTTAAAGTTGCTTATGACTTTTAGTCATTTTACATGAATTAGCTAAGACAAACACTTTTTAAAAAAACCACTTATTGACTTATTGGTTTTTCCCACCCCATAAGCTAATTCAAACATTTTTTTTAAAAACTCCTTTTCAAAAAGTTATAAGTCAATAAGTCATTTTCAAAAAAAAAAAAAAAAAAAAAAAATCTTTTTTGAGTTAAATAAGCTTAGCCAAACAAGCTATAAGGGGAGTTTATGGATTTTTGTTAAATTTTAGAGGTGGAGTTAAAGTAGTGGATTAAATGTAGTGATGTTTTTGATAGGATATATAGACTCCAATGTAAATGCTCTTATAACGTTAATTTTTTGCACGTTAAAAAAACTTACATGAATAATTATCAACATTAAAATCCCACATGAAAGCCAAAATTCCTACTTTAAGAAAACATTCAACAACCAGAACTCAATCAGAACCAAATCGTTTCTCATGACCCATTTTCTCTTCTCGTGACCCATTTTCTCTTATAAATCAATTAAGTTAAAAATTCACCTTTATAAAAAAAAAAAAAAAGATAAACATTCTAAAAATGAGTAATGTAACACAATATTATTGTATCGAATGTTGTTTTCATTTGTCAATAAATGATCATTTATTATATAAGTTTATGCTTCAGTAACGTCCCCTATATAAGTATGCTTACCACAAAAGCTTAGCAATAGTTGAAAAAAAAAAAAAAAAACATCAACATGATAAAATTATCAATTGTCACCGTATTTCTTCTAGCTCTCATGAGTGCAGGTAATTGCCAAGCCCCCATAATTAAAAGTTTTCTTCCTTCAAATTCTGTACCATAAAAAAATACTTAATTTCTTACTAGTGAAATTGATTTATTTTATTATTTTGGTAGAACCATTATATATTATTGTAATGTAATGAGAAAATTATATGTTTTTTGGACTCCTAGAGGTTGTATTCACCATTTGAATGATTACATAATATTCAAATAATATGAAACTACACATGTATTTTAAATTTGCAGGCATTGAGTTGGTTATGACCCAACAAGTTTGTGAAAGTAATCATCCTTTTCCTTCATGCAAAAGTGTTCCTTGCATTAGTCTATGCCAAACGATATATGGAGTATCTGCTGCTGGACAATGCAAAGGTGAAAACATTTGCCATTGTTATTATATATGTTGGACAAAGAATGAGAAAAGTCAACTTCATGAAGCCTCTCCCCTTCCATCTGGCCATAATGAAGCACCTTAATTAATATTCTCCTATTAAAAATTGCAATTTGTAAATTTAATTTCCATCCTTGTTACAATAAAAGAAGTTTTTAATAATAATATTGTTGTATCCGTATTTGACATTAATTATTCAAAGAAACGAAACCTAAGATCAAGACAAACGTAATAAGTGAAATCAATTAACCTAATCAAGAACCTTGAAAATTGAATACCGAGTTATTTACGGTAAAAAAAAAAGAGGTCTTGCCATGATGAGTTGCGGTGGCCGTGGCGACGATTAGACGCAGACGTCAGTAGTTTGGGTAAAGGACTTCGTGACAAATGCTATCGAGGTCGATTTAGAACCCTAAATCACAGGACGGTGAAGCAAAGCAAGGGGCAAAAAATTCGAATCGTAATGAAGTGCTAAGATTGACCGACTCGACATATCGAAATCGAATCCGACAACTATTAGGTTATGTAACACCACCGGTATTAACAACCATCGAATTGTGAAGCTAACCCCAACTTGATACACCAAATACCTAAGAACAACTAAAAAAACCAGAAGAACCCCGAGTTATCAGGTGTTCAAACTATTAGACAACGCCTAGAACAAACCCAACAGACCTAACAATCCCAAATCATACCCCTATTCAACGGAATTGGATGCACATTTTAACCTAGTTGGTCTAACTAACTTGGTTACCTTGGATTATTTCTAAAACCAAACTCTAGATCGAGAACCCGGAATAAATAACCTATAAGTGACTAAAACGTGTCTAGGGTGATTTTTTTTTTTCAAACACATCAAAATCAATAACCAAACAATAATCCTAGCCAAGAACAAGCACACATAATCGTATTCAACAGCAAATCAAAGATATTTTAAATCAAAACACACTATAGTCGAAAAAGTCAAAACAATAGTTCTAAGTTCATCACGACCTAGTTTGGTTTGGCTACTAACCAAAATTAAACGAACCAAATAAAAAATCATCAATCTAACCGAATAAACCAAAATGATTAACCAAAAACCAATTGGTTAATAAAATAGACTAACCAATGACTTCAGTTTCAGCTTCAGTTGAGGATAATAACTGTCACGACCCCCGACCATGCCCTGGACGGGAGCCGTGAAGCAGTCGAGTGGTACCGGTGGTTATTTTAAAAACATTGCAGCGGAAATGTTTATCAGGACCGTGAGTTAGGAAAAATATCAAAGTTTAGAAAACACCGGATTTTCTTTAGTAAATAGATGAGATAAAACCATGTTTTGAAAGGTAGCTTTAATATGGGATAAACCCGAATACATAAAACATTTTTTCTTAATTTAATTGATAAATTAAGCCACTTATGTAAGCCTTTTGGTGCTGTATCCAACTCTTATTCCGATCTACTGTAATTACCTGAAACGCGTTTTAAAAACATTTGGTCAGCAGGAAATACTGGTGAGTTCATTCAGTTTGTACAAAAAGACACATTGTTATAAATTACAGCATAAGAGCGATTACAATGGCTACTGTCTTATTTTTATCTGGCGTCGTGTCACACCCTGGTGACGATGGTCATACCACTATTGGGTCCTTTCACCCAAGTAGTGATGATTATCACTGTTGGGTTGGTGAACCTAACCGTGAGAAATTAGTAATGTGCACAATACCCCACTTGCCAGTGATTCAAGATAACCAAGACTTAATCCCTGTAATTATATAACTGGGAAACATTTGGGTATTGTAAAACATTTTTGAGAAAAAGAGAATGACTCACCTTGTTAGCATATAGTCTTGTTTAAACAAGCATCTTGATTCTAATCATCTACTTTATGGTTCGGAATCTTCTGATGATTAAGCATCCATTTTGATTGTAAGAGTATGGTGTAGAGTTTCGGGTAGTTAAACATTTAGTTTAACAGAGTGGAATACGTATTAGTGTAAAACCACATCAAACCTAACGATGGTCACGAGATCAGAACCTTAACGAAATTCACAAAGTATAGTCTTGTTTAGACAGCACTTTGGCATTCGTTTAACGAAATTCACAAAGTACAGCACTTTGGCATTCGTTAGTTGGTTCCCGAATCGATCGGACAGAACATCGCATTGGTGATTATTGGTTAGAACACCAACGTATAGAGAGAAGAATAGAAGGAATGAGCAAAGAAAAATGAATCCTAAGCTTCCTATTTATAGGTAGGAAATATGAAATTTCTTGGAAATTTCATAGAGCTTTTCTAGGAAGTTACCTATATATTTTCTAGGAAGCTTCCTACCTATATATATATCTTCTTATACCTTCCTTGCACCTTCCTTTGATATTATCTATTTCATATATATTTATTTTCATGTATATCTATTTAGGTGTTTAATTTACTTACTTAATTAATCTTACTTAGCTTAATTAATCTTGCTTAGCTTAATTAATCTCGCTTAGCTTTATTAATCTCGCTTAATTGATTAATTAATCATACTTAACTTAATTAATCTTACTTAACTGATTAATTAATCTTACTTAGCTGATTAAGTTTAACTTATCTATTAAGGTTTCTTAACCGCTAAGTTATCTTAACTACTAAGTTTACTTAACCACTATGTCACACCCCAACCGATGGCGGAAACATCGGGATGAGACGAAGTGTGTATAGATTGCTAGAGACTTCATAACACTATGTGACAATATTTAATTAAATTCAAATTTCATTGCAAGTGCTAATTTGTCATACAATAATCAAAACAAAATACAACATTGTTTCAACAAATAACATAACATTAAAAGATAAACGATTTATAGGTGTGTATCTAGTCCACCCTATTCTTGTTTCATCTTTCATCATAGCATAGTCATGAGTTCCACATAGCATAGTATGAATAAATGAAAGCATTGTAAATTTAGTTTGTTCACGAGGGATTATTATTGTTTGTGATTGCGATCAACGTGCGAAACGAGTAAAACAAATTTTGAAAAGAACGAACGTTCAAGTATAAAATCACATATAAATTGAGATACGTAAAAGAGAGGCTCAATAAAACATAGGATTGTTTCGGGTAGAGAAACGTCGACTATTCCAAAGTGGGTCGAAAGTCCTTTCGAATTAGAGAAAACGTGCTTTGGCCTATAGGTAAGATACTCTCGTCGAGGAGCGATTAACGGTATCTTACCCTTCCGGTTACTACACATCTCTAATTGATTGAAACAATCGGGACTTTGGCGAGATTGAAAATCGAGGAATGGGACTTAATCGACGAGGTGCGGGTTTCACCCCTAACTTGACGATTTCGTACCCTAAATGTGGTTGGTACTTATCGGGTGTAACACCCCGAAAACGACTTTGGTAATCAAACCACGTTAACAGTAAAGACGGGTAAAATACCGTTAGTGGTAAAATTTACCCGGTAAATATTAGGATTTAAATAATTAATCCTAATAATAAATAAAAAGTGAATAAAAGCTTTTAAGAAATAGAAGCTTAGAAGGCCCGAGTTAACGGGACCTAAAATAAACTTAGTCATAAATATTCCTGAACCCGCTAAGTTAACTAGGAATATTAAACCTAGTTAATAAGTGGGAATATTATTGGAAATAATCAGGTTGTGATCTAATTAATAACTAACCAAACACGAGGGACCAAAGCCGGGTAACTTGAAATGGGAATTATAAACTTAAAAATAAAACACAAAAACACACACACAAGAGTGTGTGCGTGCGTGAGAATGGCCAGGAGAAGCTCTTAGAGAGCTCAAACCCTAATCAACACAATTTCATCAAATTGAAGGGGTAAATCAAGTCCAAATCAAAATCCGAGTATGAATTAGTGATCTCCATTGAAAAAGGAGTCACGAGGTATGTAAATTTCTTGGAAAATCTCTAGTTGAAATTCTGAGCAAACCTAGAGAATTCGAATCTAAGCTTGCATGTATGTTGTTTGGATGAAATTAGGGATGAAACTATGTCTAGTAGTAAACCCTAGCCATGTAATTGTTGAATTGATGTTCATTGTTGTGAATTCATAATCATACACTCATGTGTCAAGTGGGTTTTGATTATGTAGAAAAGATGATAATATAGTTGTGTTAGAAATCATCATAAGTGATAGTAGATGCAAGATACTTGAACAAATTGCAAGTTTGTGTATTTGATCATACATGATAATGGTTGAATCTTGTAAGACCCTAATTCGTAAATGACAAAAGTCGCAGCGGAAATTCGTACCATAAAATTTCTTACGTTACAAACACCTTGACGCGCTTAAAATCATTTCATAGGTTAAACCTTTTGCAATAAATACATTTATTATACTTATTTACAATAAGAAAACATAACCTAGCTTCACTCAGTTACGTACTCAACACTCCCGTACAATCTATCTTGTGACTCGATCTTTGATCGCTCCTCCTCAATATGATAATCTGGCTCGCAACCTGCATTCACCAATCACATACAAGACATTAATACGTTATCAATATAAATGTTATTTAGCCTTGGACTATTCCCGTTCCATTATTCCTTATCATTAAACATTCCCTCTGATTTCCTCACCTCTGGTGAGTCTTCGATACTGTACCTACATTACACTTAAAACTCCATGTACACGCACAACAACGTAAAACTTAATCATACTTAATGACTTACATACATACTTAAACTTCATACATATTATATACTCATATACATACGTACACACATGCATATATACTTACTTGCATACATACTCACACACGTACATGCCAACTTACATGCATACTCTCATATAAACACATCTACGATAATACATGCATATCTACCTACACCCATACCTACATCATGACGCACCCTCATGGCGTTATACACACCTACATACATACATACATACGTCCCTATTTGCATCATCCCAAACTCACACTTGCCTATTCATATACACCTTATGAATCCGCGTGTACTCGCTCTCACATTTATACTCTTACATACGTTTACGCATACAAGCTTACATACACTTCTACATACGTGTATAGATGCATACAAACATACATACATGCCTATCTACATATGTGCATACACGTATGCTCATAAAAACGTAAGTTAAATTAGTCCTACGCAACTTAAAACGCGTTTAAACGAGTTCCCAAGACAAAACGGAGCACGAAAACAATTTTCGAAGAAACTTGACCCGTCGCGTCGCGCGACCCCCCGTCGCGTGGCGCGACGCCCCCAATTCGACAGACAGATTGCAGCTGGTTGCTGCATATTTCCAGCGCGATCCGATTTCACGGAAACGGCCATAACTTCTTCATTATTGGTCCGTTTTACCCGATTCTTTTTCCGACGCGTCCGTAATTTAATTCTCCATCTTATGGAGTTAAGATCCGACATCTGGATTAACAAAATTCCAGACTTTTAAGCCTTCGGCTTGTTACCCTTTTTCCATATCCTGTCCCGTTCATGCATTTATCCATCTAACTTGTTTATTTGACCATAAATTCTCATATACCTAATAATATCAATGACGCCTATTATAAAAGATTAAATTCTCGGATATCTTGCATTCTTTAAACTCATTTTACTCAAAAGCTTACTTTGACCCGTTAAGGGTATTTTTGTATTTCATTGCATTTGATTCTCAAAAACATACATTTCGCTTCCGTACTTATCCTAATTATTCACTTGGTCATTTATCTTATTTCTAAACATCTTTTACAGGTCGTTCGCCCAAAATACCCACCAAGGGCATTTTAGTCAACTTTAGCCCCAACACTTACGACGAAGGACTTCAACACATAACTACCCTCAAACATCATGTTTAATTAGTTAAAACACCATATTACTTAACAAACTAAGAAGTGATTACAGAAATCACTTACCTCGTGCATTCGAGTTCAAGCATAGCTTCCGTGTTTATCCTTGGCCCGTTGTCCTTCCACGCTTATGTCCGTGTTGACATGACTCCTATCCGTACATGTCATTACATTCACATTCTTGTTAGCATATATGATTGTACGTATGAACGATCATATCAAATTCATATCTCCTGTATGACTTTCATTAGTCAATTCAAACAAACATAAAGCATACTCAACATCAACCTAACATAATCTTCTCATGAACTATATCTAAAATGCATTCCTCGTGTTAGTTTACTATCAATTTCATTATTACCACATTCTATACATGTTTACCCATTAATTGCATACAATTTCACATATTATTGTCATTTAGACATTTCATCAAACACTTGATGTGCGTACTACTTTCTAAGCATGATGTACAAGTATTTCATGTGTTTATCCTAATTATCACTTTCATTTATCATCACAAGTAAAACATCATACAAATTCCATACCATAATCACTCTATATACAAATACACATCACATACTACACATATTTCTAATCAAGTTCATACCATTTCATGGATTAAACATAAACCCACTTAACTAGTTGTGGTAATTCATCCAACCACCTAAATTCTAACAATTTACTCAGAGTCATCGCTTAGGGTTTGTTCTTAAACGTGCATACATCACTAATTTGGCCATAACCTTCATGATTCATACATAAATCACCACTAGTGATGATTACCAAGATTTCTCAACTTCATTAATCATAAAAATTCAACATACCTTATGATCCCCTCGCGAAGGTGATCATTAATCCGTGTTTCTTCTTGAATTTGAGCCTCGATTCACCCTTCAATTTGGTGATTTAAGTGAGTTAGGGTTTGGAGCTCTTGAGAGCTCCTGAAGCTTCACGAACACACACGTATGTGTGTTTGTGTGTGTGTTGACCTTTTTAATTAGACAAATGAACTTTCATTTGTTCCACTTTAGCCCCTCGGGTTTGCCTTTAAAACATAACTAACACTACCTTCATCACTTAATACTTTTGACCATACCTTTAACTAGGGTAAATAGCCTAGTTATTTATTTCAGGATATATTGAATAAGAATATATGTCAATTATAAACATTCGGATTTTGGGGCGTTACAAATCTTGATGTTAATCTTGGTAAAAATGACTAATTATGAACTAGTTAGCAAATGTGTAGAATCATGCCCATTAGGTGTTTGTTACAATGCCTAAATGAGAACTAAGTGTTGATAATGCGCCTAATTGAGTCTTGTGAACTTGATAGTGCAATCATATGTGTTAATTGGTGATTTGGCTTTTAAATAGTCAAACCGACCATTAATAAGATCGAATGGTATTTGTGATAGAAAATATGTAAGATGGAATAGTCATAATTAATGATGACTAATATAACCGTCTTACGAATTATGATGATAGTTTGACGCTTGACAAGCTAGGTGGAGGCTTGGAAAGGAAGCGGGTCAAACGAAACAAGAATGGCGGAAAAAGCATAATTCGGATGCAAGGTAAGTATAGCTTACACTAGTCTTAAATTGTGGAATATTTTCTCATCATATAATTTACGAATGAGATATCTAAACAATTGAAATATGATGTTCCGTCGTGTAGTCAAACGGAACAAGATAATCAAAGATGAAAGAAACCGTAATAATGGTTAAAAAGAAGTAAATCGATAATTCGATCATATTATGTCGAAAGTAATAAACGGTTTATAAGTTAAAATGACCGTACGATGTTAAACGGAACGAGTCATGTAGAGGAGATGATAATAAATATCATCTCGCAAAGATAAACGGTCAATTCGGCCAAACGGGTCAAAAGGTGTAGACAACACCTTTTGACTATATAGACTAATGATTCTTTTGTCGAGTCATATGCTTACAGGAATAGATATCCAATGGATATTCGCATCGTTCTTAATTAGCGAATATAAAGCAAGGTATTAAAATCGGGTCTATTTGTTGATCCGAGCCAGGTACGCTTATTTATGATGTATGTAAAAGTGCTAATTTGGTCGAATAATTGGTGATAGCCCTTCAATGTAAAAGAAGGACCAAAATCGATCAAAACGCCCTTGTAGGCTAAATTGAACAAACAACTCTTAGAGGTTGTTTGGAAAGGAGTCTTATGATTAAACAAAAGTTTAGAACGAGTATGTATAGTGAAAGATGAAATTCTTGGGTCAAAAGACTCCATATGAGTCTTTGCCGTAAAATGATATTTCAAGAGGTATAAATTCGGAACACATAGATATCTACTTTAAATCCAACACGCATTTAGTTGTGATGGAAGAGTACTAGATAAGAGATATAGATTACAACGCTAGATTAGATTGAAAGCGAAATTGAGCTTAAAAGTGCTTAAAATATCCTTAACGGGTCAAAATAAGCATACTAGTGAAAACGGGTTTAATTTGTGCAATAAACCTATGATTAGAACCTAATATGGTATATCACAATTATTTGATGAGGTGTATGAAATATAGGAATCAAATAAATACGTTTGTTTGATAAAATGCATAACCGGGTCAAAATTTGGTAAAAGACTAATAAGCCGAAGACTTAAAAGTCTTGAATTTTATCAAGCCGGATGTCGGATTTTAACTCCATATGATGGAGAATCAAATTACAAACATGCAGGAAGAAACGGTAGGTCAAACGGATAAGCGGTTTGAAAGATACGAAAGATTTCGTGTCAAATTACGGCAAATTGAAAAGGTGGGATGCAGGTGCCACCGTAAATTACGGTGCCACCGTAATTTACGGTGGACCTGAAATGATTTACGGTGAAACACTCCTGATTTACGGTGGAAACAGATCAAAACAAGGACTACCGTAAATTACGGTGGACCCTGTACAAAAATGTATATTTTGAGCAGTTTTGTTTTCCGGACTCGTTTAGATGCGTTTTAAATACCGTATGACTAAAGCATTTCATGTTTATGAAATGTAGGTACTTTCTGGGATGCCGGAAGACGATCAAGCTCAGCGAAGAACCGAACACGATAAAGATACACGCTTCCGCACATAGCAACGTTGTAGATTTCAAACAACGAATTTGATCACGTTATGTAGAATAACTTATGATTTGTAAAAGTTTTAATAAACCCGTATTTTTATAGCATGTGTAGTCTTAACTACACATCTAATTGTTGGTAATTACATACAAAATCGTTAATCAGAAACTAGGGTGTTACATCGGGTCAAAATAAGATTTCGACACTATGACAAGGGTCCACTAGAGTTGAAATGGAAATTACCATTAAGTTGTGGATTTCACTCCTAGCTTAATGGTGGAATTTCGTGCAAAAATATAGTTTAAGGTAGAATGAGAGTCGTTTACCAAATTGTGGGTTCCACGCCTATTTTGGTAACGTTCTCTCGTTTGTGTTACAAGAGTATACAAATAAACAAAAGTGTATTCATGTTAACCTTAGGAAAGGCATATAAATTTAATCGACAAGAAGTATAGCTAGGAAGCATGCATGGTAGAGTACAAAAGTTTTAAACAACACATAAGAGGCAAAATTCCTAAAACTATAGATTAGGGCAAAAGCGTGGCAATTTTTCCTAATTCCCTATAGTTACGGCTCTGATACCAATATGTCACACCCCAACCGATGGCGGAAACATCGGGATGAGACGAAGTGTGTGTAGATTGCTAGAGACTTCATAACACTATGTGACAATATTTAATTAAATTCAAATTTCATTGCAAGTGCTAATTTGTCATACAATAATCAAAACAAAATACAACATTGGTTCAACAAATAACATAACATTAAAAGATAAACGATTTATAGGTGTGTATCTAGTCCACCCTATTCTTGTTTCATCTTTCATCATACTTCAACAATTTAACCTGCAACATGTATTAAAATAGAGTTTCAATGCAAAAGCAAAGGCGAGTATACAAGTTTGTTTACATAGCATAATAGAATAAAAACTCAAATCCAACATGATTCATAACATGTGATTACTAGTATGCAATTTTGGCGTACAATATGATCAAACCCTAGAATACAACGCATAAAATAGCCTAATCCCAATAGTTTAGCGGGGTGGTAATGTTTAACTTAACAATACCCAATAGAATAGCGGGCGGGGCGTTAATCCTATAGCGCTATAATTGTTAAGGTGGGCGAGCAAAGTTAATGAGCATATAACGTTCCAAATCATTCACATAGCATACGAGAATAACAAGTAAGTCACATTAGTTTCATGCTTGATCAAGGATTGAGTATGCTTAGTTTAAAAGTTGTTTGCATAATTATACATGTTGCATCCCAAAGTGTAAAGGGGAAAAAGGGATCGAGTATACTCACGGTTTTTGCAAGCTTTCCTACTTGATATCCCGTGAGTGTTGGTTGTTTAGTTTGGAGCACCTTGTCCTCCTACACGAAGGAACACAGGTGTGTGAGTTGGGGATAACGGAAGATTATAGATTTGGAATTTAAAATGCATGAACATAGACATAGGAAAATAACCATTCATTACATATGATGTTGAAATGGTATACTTACTAACTTGATAATGTCCATTTGTTCATCATCAAGAGTTCGGTTTAAATATTATATAAGTATTACATAGATTATAATATATATCATATATGTCAAGTATGAGGTAGAAGACTAAGGTCTTCATTTAGGCACCTCTAAGAGTCATAGAAATCATGTAGGAGGTAGGAAGAGCAAGCTTCCATTTAGGTACCTCTAAGTGTCATAGAAATCATGTAGGAGGTAGGAAGAACAAGCTTCCATTTAGGTACCTCTAAGTGTTCACCACTACACTTGATGTAAAGACAACCAAGGAGGGTCATGAACCATGAATAATATAGAAATGAAATATACATATTAACAGAGAGAAAGTCACCAAGTGAGGGTGAATTGCACTTTTACCTCAATGTGGTGATGAATACACTAGGATTTCTAGGATCAAAGAGCTTCTTGTTGATGAATCCTCCTTGAAATGCTCCTAAAGTTACTTGGATTTTCAAGAGGTGTCCAAGAACTCTTATGTGTGTGAAAAGAAAGGTGTAAATGGGAGAAATTTGGAGAAGTAAGAAAAAGGAAAAGTGAAGTGAAGTGAGGAGTGTGGTGGTGGTGGTCTATTTATAAGGAGAAGGAGAGAGGAGAGAGAGTGTCTTGGAAAGGGAAATAAATGATTAGGAGGAAGAGTGTAAGAATGGGTTAAATTGTGAGTGGTGGTGTAAGAGATTTAGTGAGATTTTTGAGATATTCTTTGGGTGAGGCCCCATTGGCCGAAAATTTTTATTATTATTATCATTATTATTAGGAATAACACTTAAATATTTTATAAAAGTTTTGCAACTTTTATAAAAGTTTGTGGCCTAATCTCACTTGATTGAACTTAATAATTATGGGGTAATACCTTCCCACAAATTTCATCATTATTAAAATATTACCTGTTATTTCATTAATCAGTTTAGCGAGTACCGAACATTAAGGTGAAATAAAGAATCAAGAATTTTGAATAATATAGCGTTCAAAATGTGAGTCGTGATTACAATTTGCACATAAGTTTAACAAGAATAACATGAGTATGATAAAAATTATTTCGTGTTCATTATGATCAATCGTCTCGGATTACAAATAGAATAGAATACAACGAGAGTACAAGACTTTCAAAAATAGAAATACAAACGACGGTTTCTAATTATGGAAGGTATGAAAAAGTAGGGCGTTACACACTAAGTTTTCCTTAACTATTAAGTTTACTTAATCGCTAAGTATTCTAGCTTAGTAGTTCCCTGGTTACAAGTTCTAATTTCTAGCTACAATGGAACTCGTATAAGTGTATTACTCAATTCAACTTTAACGATAATCACGAGATCAAAACTCACAACGAATGATAAAGTATAGCCGTATACAGGCAGCACTTAAACATCCGTTGGATCAGTTTCAATCAATTGGATATAGTACTGTGTCCGTGATTAGAGTTATTACCCTGATAACGAGCAGAGTTTCGGGTTTTAGAGTATAATACCCGAACTATTACTTTGCTATAATAGAAGCTAAAAGAAGAAAATAATTGAGCGACTTTCAACTGAACTCAAACTCCTTATTTATAGGTCTGGAAATGGGGTGTGTCGCGGCCCGCGTAAACTCGAAGGAACATCTACGCGGCCCGCGAGGAAGTCTAGGTCGGCTGAGTCATCAGAGGTTTCGACACGTGTCATGCTACGTGGCCTTGATCGTTATCCGGTAGTTTGCATTACTGTCGCGACCCGCATAAGCTTGGCTTAACTCTTACGCGGCCCGCGAGCGAACAAAAAATCTTGTTTTTCTTGATTTCTCCAAGCACGAAGGTATTTCGGGTCCGTTTCTCGCACTCGGGGTGTATTTAGGAGCATTTAGGGTTACCTTAAGGGTCCTAGGAGAGTTGTTACAATAACCGAACCATGCACACCACAATGAAATGGACTACGCGATGGCTACACTTATGACGTATATCCACTGATGGATACTACAATAAATATTATACAAATAAAAAATTACCAAAAACAAGTACCACAATGCAAAATGCCGCCCCTGTCATATCACGCGGACACCCTGTTAGTATTATTAAATAAAGGACTTGTTTGTCTCCAAATCAATTGGTACGATTATGTAAGCCTCGTATAGTCATTGACTTATTATTAAGTTTTATCCCAAACTGCATATAAGATGACACAAGTACTATAATCAGAAATCTCATATACTCATGTCATCTGAATATGTTCATCTTTTGACATAAAATGACACAACCATGTAGATAGACATCACTAAGAGCATTCACATCTCGTTCTGCATAATTACGTGAGTGAATTCTATATATTATAAACAAGTGGCTTTAAGTGAATTATGTAAGTGAAGGATGACATTGTTCATCTTATATAAATGGAGATAGAGGAAAGGATATAAATGATCTAAGTTGTACCCTGCTATTTTACAAAGGGGTAAATTACTTTTTGAGTCCATGTGTTTTGTTGGTTTTAGCTAGTTGAGTCCAAAAGCAAAAAGTTTAACGACCTGAGTCCCTATAAGCTTTTTCTTTAACCAATTGAGTCCAATTTTCTAACTCTGTTTGAATTTTTTGTTAGCTTTTCATTAAAAGACTAAAATGCCCCTACATATTATTATTATTATTATTATTAATATAAAAGCTGTGTTTTGTTGCTTTGTAACCCTGAGTTTTGTTGTCCCTCACCACATCAGACACACACTGATCTCTTCATCTCTCTCCCCCTTCTCTCTCAACCACACCACCACCACACCACCATCACCACCACCATCCTAACGCCGCCACCACCACTATAACGTCCCCGCCACACCGTCACCACCACAACACCCACCACCGCTACGTCACACACCGCCACAGCTCTGGTTGCAGTATCTTCAACCTCCAATAACCATACTTTTTCTTGCAATTTCGGCTTTATTGTGTCAAATATTTGTTTATGAATTCCGGTGGCCGAGTCAACCCACCAGAACTCAGTCGGGAACTCGGACTTCAACCAGATCTGACTGTCCGTACAGTACGGAAACCGGTGGTGGTGGCGGTGGTGGATGAGCGTATGGAAGTGGTGGTGGAGGGAGGTGGTTGACTGACGGGATGTGGTGGTGCGGAGGAAATTGGTGGGGGAGGAGGAGGGGCGTACCTGTGGTGGTGGTGGTGGTTGAACGACGGGAAGTCCATCGGAAGCGGTGGTGAGATGACGAAGGGTTTGTGGCGGTTTGAGGTTTCACTCGGACTTCAACGATTGTTCCGGCGAAACCTACGGCGAAAGCTCGTTGGGGAAATGAAACAACTCGCTGATTTCATTGATGTTTGGAATTTGGATTTGATTTTCTGAATTTGTTGTTTGTTTGTGATTTTCGTTGGGGCAGTGGTGGGGATGAAGTGTAGATCTGGATGGTGGTGGGTGTTTGGAGGTGAGACGATGGTGGTGGGTGTTTGGAGGCGGCGGTAGTTCGATGGTGGTGGCAGTGGAGGGGATGACGGTGGGGCAGTGGTGGGGATGAAGTGTGAAGAGAGTGTGTGCAGGTGTGTGTTTTATTATATATATGTAATTTATATATATATATATATATATATATATATATATATATTAAAAGTTTATGCATTAAAAACTTGTTCCTTGTACTCATGTGCATATAAGACTTGTACTTTGTGTGTAAATGACCAATTTACCCTCATAGTTAACAGACTTGGTGGATGGTGTTAGAAAATTGGACTCAAATGGTTAAAGAAAAAGCTTATAGGGACTCAGGTCGTTAAACTTTTTGCTTTTGGACTCAACTAGTTAAAATCAACAAAACACAGAGACTCAAAAAGTAATTTACCCTTTACAAAGATTAGAAACCACATAAAATGACATGATTACATAGTAGATAAATATCACACACTCATACCCAAATAATGCTAACATATTCATGACGTTACCCATTACTCAATATTATAATTTGCAACATTACCCAATACTATAATTACCCATTATCCAATACTATAATTACCCAATACTATAATTTACATTATTAAGCATAGAGGTGTTCTAACTTATGCTTTGGAGGTTTTTTTTAATTTTTTTACTTTTAAGCCAAAACTATATTTTTTTTGGAAGGTGACTTTCTATGTACTGGACCTATTGGTCACCGGGTTCATGTCGAAGACAATCCCCCGTCAGCCCCGCACTCTCGGACGCGATGTTCGATCGGGCCCCGGCCGCCGCGCAAGCTGACTTCCGCCCGAAAACCATACTGCCCCCACACGAGAGACTCGCTGGGGTAACAACTGGGTAAAACCGGGTTGCCCTCAAGACCGCACCATGCCTCGGTAGGATACGATCCATCATTGGGACGTCCCACCCACCGTATGCAACACCCGGGAGTCGAACCGGCGACCTCCAAGGAGGAAGCCGGCCCAACCCAAACCACATGGGGATACCGGTTGACCTCCAAGGAGGAAGCCAAAACTATTGATTCTTTACTTTTAACCTCAAATTTTTTCATCTTTATTTTAACTCAATTTTTTTTTTTTTTTTTTTACTTTTAACCCCAAAACTTTTCATCTTTACCAATACCGTAACCGTCGCAACACGCGGGCCATTTGCTACTTATATAAAACATAATAATAATAATAATAATAATAATAATAATAATAATAATAATAATAATAATAATAATAATAATAATAAGAGTAAATTGTCAAAATCGCCCTTGAGGTTTGCGCATGTTTACCATTTTCATCCAAAACAACTTTTTTGTACAATATAGTCATTCACTTTTGCGATTTTTTTGTCATTTTTATCCAAACACCTAATTTGCTTTATTTCTTCTATCAAACATTTGGATGAAAATGATAAAAAATCCCAAATCTCAGGGACGATTTTGGTAAAAAAATCAGACATTTGAATAAAACTGGCAAAAAATCAAAAAAGTGAAGGACTATATGGTACAAAAAAATTGTTTTGGATAAAAATGACAAAAATACCTAAACCTTAGGGACGATTTTAACAATTTACTCTAAAAATAATTTAGAGAGTGTGTTAGCCGTTTTCTTTTTTAAATTAAGCTAGTACTCGTTTATTAAACAGAGTTCAAACATACAGTCGTGTATAGGGCTGTAAACGAGCTGAGCTGAACCGAACCAGGGTGGGCTCAGGCTCGGCTCGTTTAAAAATCGAATCGAGCCGAGCCGGCTCGTTTAAAACCGAGCTAACTTCGAGCCGAGCTTTTTTCGAACTTTTTTTGAGCGAACTTTGAGCGAGCCTCAAGCCATGAACTTTTTAAACAAAATAGTAATTTTAAGCGAACTATAAAATGAACAAGAAAAGATTTATTGTTACTTACCTTAATCTATATCTTTTAAATCAATATTAATAATCAAAACTATAGCTTAACAATCTATTTCTTTCAATAAAAAACTAACCATATTACTAATTAAACAACATTGGTTAGATATATATTAGAACTAGCAGAAATACCCGCGCTACACTGCGGGGTTTCGGTCCATATTTATTTTGGTTCAGTATACCAACCAAAAGAAATATGCTCAAAAGAATGTCGACACATGTTTTACATCGACCGAAAACCATAAAAATAAATTTAAATTGGACAGCGGGAAGAATTGATTTTAAATTAATTGTAAATGAAAACGTAAATGTTATCTTAAATATAGCTTTAATGAAAGGAAACCTAAAACTAAAACACTAGACATAAAAAAACTAAAAAATAAAAATAATAAAGTCCAGAAAAAAATCAAGAAAGAAACAAAAAAGTTAATAAGATAAAAGCACTATCCACAACTTGTTAATTGTAATTTGCGTTAAAGCGTAGACCAACTGAAAACATACATAAAAATAAGCATGAAAACGAATTATATTTGACACATATTTCCGAAGAAAATTTACGTCGAATTATAAATCAACTTAAATTTATACCGACGCGTGCATAAAAATAAGCACGTAAGAAAATAGTTATGGCGTGTCGAAACGTAAAGTGACTCGAACTTATAGCATTTAATGAAAACTATTATATTTTACTCGACGTGTTTCCGAACAAAATTTACGTCAAAACGTAGACCATTTGAACACGTACATAAAAATAAGCATGAAAACATATTATATTTTAACCGGCTCGTTTATAGAAAAAAATTACATCAAAACGTAAACCAACAGAAAATGTACATAATAATAAGCATAAGGAATATATTATATTTGACCTAACTTATTAACGGGAAAAACTTTATGTCTAAACGTAAATCAATTTAAATTTATAGAAACGCGTACATAAAAATAAACACGTAAAGCTTGATTACAAAAGTTTTAGAAAGTTAAGAGGTTGAAATTGTTAACATGAAAGTTAAAGGGGTAAAAGTTTAAAAAATAATAATAAAGAAAAGAAAAGGTCAAAAAAAAAAAAAAAAAAAAAGAGAGGCTACTGTACAAACCCTTTGAAATTGTTAGGATATAGAATCTATATCTATATATATATATAAACATGTTAAATAAGGGCTGAGGTGGCGCGTTATAAGAGCTTCTAATTTGATGTGGCGTGTGATAAGGGCATCTAGATGTGGGTTTGGGAGGGAAAAAATTCGGGTCTTTTTTTCTTGATATGGGCAGACACGGGATCCGGGTTCTGACCCGGATATAAATACCATCTAAATCACGCTCCTTTTGTAATCCCTGTTCTAAACCCTAGCCTCTCCATCCTTCCTCTTTCGCCGCCGCTTCTCTTCGTGCCCTGAAACCTTCCTTCCCCTTTGTTGTTCTACTTCATCATCTTTCTTTTATTCTCGGTGAACTATGACATCTCTTCAAATCACTGACCTTTATCTTCAAGTAACAACCATTATCTAATCGATTCACACAAAAACCCTAACCTCTTCATTTAAATGCAACTCTTTACCCTTCTAATCGGCGGCTATGTACAATCTGTTCCGAATCAAACTCCAATTTCTTCATGTCAAGGTACAGTCTTTCTCATCTTTAGTCTTTAATTCAACGTACGATATTTCTCATCTTCATTTTTTGAACATCCATATAAACCCTAATTTTGTAACCAGTATGAATTTTCTGTATGTTTTATTCCAGGAAAATCGTTTTTTTTTCTCCGGATAGTATGACTTCGCTTCCATGGGATGATCAGAAATCGAAATCGGTGGCTAGGATGAAAAGAGCGAAGGTATGTAACTCAATCGACGGTAACCAGTGTGATTTCATTATTTTGTTGTTTATTTGATTCTTCATTCTTTGTAATTTTGTATATCGTGTGTTTTGATCGATAGGGAATTTGGCGATTTCGAAGAACAGTTCACGGTATCTCTTACATCAACGGTATGTTTATAGTCTACTTTTTATATAAAGAATCAATGTTTTTTTTATTTTTGTTTTGTTTTGTTATCGTTTAAATAATGGTCTGCATGTTTGATTTGGATATGTTTTTTTGAAGTGATGATTAATATTTAATAGTTTAAGAATACCTCTTATACTGAATTTAATGTTGATTTTGTTATTAATATGAAGCTGAAAGATGCGAAGATAATACTGGGTTCTTCTTCAATGGCTCGTAGAAAAATCTTACAGGAGATGGGCTTTGATTTCACGGTTATGGTCAATCATGATGAGATATACACTAACTAATTGTTATACAGTTTGATGACTATTTGGGCTCAAATGCCTATGGGTTTTGTTTGGTTTCTAAAAATGAACACCATTTGGTTGTAGAGTTTAAATTTTATGGATTCTTACAGTAATGAGAATTGAGTTTTGATTTCAACAGTAGTTAAGTTTGTTAATATATTCAGTTAGTACATAACCCCCTTGATGTACAATCTCTCTTTTTTTTAAAGAAAGCAATTTTTAACCAACCCGATCCGACCCGAAACCCATTCTGACCCGGACCCGTTTCAACCCGAACCTGTTCCGACCCGAACCAAAACACCCCCTTTTTTGTAATTGACCCGTTTTGACCCGAACCCATCGTGACCCATGACCCGACCCGACCCGAACCGACCCGTTTGCCAGGTCTATTCTTACTGCAAAAGTTAAGATCCATTTTGAAATGGGAGAGGCACCCAAGTAGGGAGTTCGGGCAGAAGTTTATTTATTGAATTTTACCTTTACTTTTAGTTGGTGTTAGTTCAGTTATGCCCGTCCAATCGTCCATCTATGTTCAGTGACGTTCATACGTTTGTGTCTGTGAATCGTTTGTTTATACAGTTAAAAAATGAACTTAAACGAAGATGAACATGAACATAAGCACACTAAATTTCTTAACAAACAAGAAATACCATGTTTGTTTAATGTTCATGTCCATTCGATTCGTTTACAAGCAGCCTACACCCAAGTAAACTGTTTTCATCATTATTTGGGGATTTAGATAATTGACTGATTGATTTTGGTTTGTGGTTTATTTATTTAGGCTGCAGACATTGATGAGATGAGTATCAGGAGGGAAAAGCCAGAGGATCTGGTGTTGGCTCTAGCCGAGGCAAAGGTACATTCTTATCTATCTATCTATCATCATGCTCTAATGATTCCTGCTGCATGCCCACAGGGAGCTTGTATTGGTCCAACTTACGCGCTTTATGTGAAAACTTTTCCTTTTTAAACTTATACAACAATACAAAATGAGCCTTTACAATATATATTGGTTTGATCTTGTAAAAATGAAGTGGTGTTTTTTTTCATATTTATGGACTACGTTTATTTCAAACTAATCAGGCCGACGCCATCGTTTCACGGCTTGGAATTCAAGGTCATAAGGAGGAAAATGCACACCCCACACTGCTACTAACAGCCGACACAGTATATGCTCTATTCCTGTCTCTTCTTTCATTGCTACTTTATTGCGAAATAAAGTGAGATATATTATTGCGAAATAAGATCGTAATAATATATCTGAAGACAATTTGCACTCAATTTGTTCATCAAGAATACACGCATAAAACTTAATGGTATTCTGATTTAATTTGAGGTGGTGGTGTATGAAGGGATGATTCGGGAAAAACCATCGAGCAAAGAAGAAGCGCGACATTTTGTCAAAGGTTTGCTTAGTTTGCTTCTTACCAACTACTTTTACTCTAAAATGTTGACGTGACTCAAACGTACAAAATCATCGATTGTTTTGTCATCTTTCTCAGGATATTCGGGAGGTTGTGCAGTCGTTGTAGGATCTATAGTTTTGCTGACCTGGCTGCTAGCAGCCCCACCCCGTATACGAGATCCGATATCACACCATCGGTAAGAATTCTCGGTTTAAAAGCATTCGTCAGTTTAAAATATGTATTATTTACCAGAGGTTGTTATTTACAGGATACGTGAGATATTATATTGGAAGAAGTAGACACCCTTGTGTGGAAGCTCAAGATTGGGTGAATTTTATACCAAACGACTGCAAACTTGTAAGATATATATTATTATGCCATTTATGGCTTTTTTTTGTTTGCACGTTCATTTTTATTATTATTTTTTTTCATAATTTAGTAGGTGAGGGGAAAGAGTTGGTTTCAAATTATCACCGGGCCTAACATGGGTGGAAAATCCACATTTATACGCCAGGTATTAAGCTCGGTTATCATATTATTTTTTCCTGATTAATCTTATTCGGTTGATACCGTAACATACGACCTTTGCAATGGTACATTAAGAATATAATGACCTTCTGTTTTTCCACTTGAAAATTTGTTATGATATTTTTTTTGTTTATTTAGACAGATTGGTGTTTTTCCACCTTTATGCAAGAAATGCTTGAGATAGCATCAATTCTAAAAGGCGTCACTGATAAATCATTGATTATTATTGATGAATTGGGCCGTGGAACATCAACTTATGATGGATTTGGTTAGATTTTTATTATCATTGAATATTTTGACTTAAATAATTGTATTTTATATTAATTTGTTATTTGGAGAGCAGGTTTAGCGTGGGCTATATGTGAGCACTTGGTTGAAGTAATTAAAGCGCCTACTTTATTCGCTACTCATTTCTATGAGTTGACTGCATTGGCTAATGAGAATTCTGGTCAACCGTTCGGTATAGTAAATTATCATGTGAGTGCACACATTAACTCCTCAAGCCGGAAGCTAACAATGCTTTACAAGGTTGTTTGGTGCTTTAGACAATTAGATATACGAAGAAACAATACTTA
Organism: Helianthus tuberosus; assembly: GCA_030545235.1. Taxonomy (NCBI): domain Eukaryota; kingdom Viridiplantae; phylum Streptophyta; class Magnoliopsida; order Asterales; family Asteraceae; genus Helianthus; species Helianthus tuberosus. The sequence continues at coordinate 27,162,717 of CM060438.1, read as the reverse complement.
TTGTTGTTTTCTTAATTTATTTTGATTGTTCAGGTTGAAGCATGGGCTTGTGATCAGAGTTTTGGAATTCATGTTGCAGAGTTTGCAAACTTTCTTGAAAGTGTTGTTTCTCTTGCTAGAGAAAACGCTGCTGAGCTGGAGGACTTCACACCCGTTTCAATTGTATCAAACGAGGCTGAACAAGAGGTATGGCTTTTGATTTCTATGTATTTTATTATTTAAGCACTATAAACTTTCCCATTGAGTAATCAGTTGTTGCATATTCCTTGGTTTTGCCTTTTTGCTCCCGTGATACCATTACTATCCACCTTGAAATGCACATGACAATTGATGTTTCGTGAAATGTGGCAATCGATCCGTTTACATATAATTTTTTTATATGTGTTGTGTTTTATTTTGAACGGGTCAAACATGTAAAGATAAAATATTTAACTATAAACAATATGGGTCAAATGGGTTGATAGTCATCCGCCATGCACTTGTGCATTTAACCTCTGAAATTGTCTTAATCCTATTAAAATATTTGTGATCATATTTTACATGGAAGTTATTTATAAGATTAAAAAAGGTAGATAAATATGTTTTTTGCGGCTCAGCCCAACCCAGCCTGTTTTAATTCACACAATATATTTACTTTGACCCGTTGGTTAAGTGACGCATTTTGCCACCTATACTACTTTTTACCTTCGTTCTTTATTTTTGGGTTCATTTTTGTTCTCCTTATAGTGATGTGATACCCATTATAGGTTGAAGAAGATAGAATATGGAGGTGGCAAGATGGTCGGGTTGAAAACAGAATGTCCAGGTCGGTTGAAGAAATCTTTAACGATTTGTGATTTTTTTCTCATTCATGTATTGCAATTATTTAGTGTACTCTAATATTTGCATTAGTAGTTTAACATTTATATAATTAAAATATTTGTGTCAAATTTTAGGCAAGTGTTTTGTTTTAAGTTGATTTGTTTATGTGTGTAAATGCCTTTAATATGGGGACTATTTCCTGTTAATGTTATATCACAATAATAAGAAAGTGTTGTTTGTTTTTTGAACTAGGGCTGATGTTTGAATGTTTGGAACTACTTACTGCATTTAAAATGAATTTGTACATATTTTTGAATGTTTTGGAACTACTTATTGCATTGAATTTAATAGCAAGTACTGGTGTACTGGAAATAGTATAATAGTGATGTGAAGTTTACAACAAGAAAAAGTTTAAGAAACCGAATTAAAAAGTGTGATGAAGATAAGGGAAAAAGAATACTTTAGAGGTTAAAAATGTTTTTTATATACTTTTATTTATTGTAAATTAAATTTTTCTACCCGAAAAGTTTGATGTGGAAAGTTTTTGTTATGTTTTTACTTAGGTCATGTGTGCATTCATGTACAATTGTGTTAAATACTTGGTTTAGGTAGCATTGGGTCAGGTTTGGTAATCGGGTTTCGGTTAAAAAGGTAAAAACATAAGTGCCTTTATTTCTTTGGGATTATGGTAAAAAAAAGTGGTTTGGCTAAACTCATTTATTCATAAGTGCTTTGGCTTAACCGGTACCGTATCGCATAGCATAGAGGTGCACATGTAAAGAAAAGGAAGGAGGCGCACCATGGAAAAAAGTGTTATTTTACGGCAAATAACGTTTGAAAACATGTCTTTTAATTTCAACATTGGTACCGCATAGTATTGACACCAAATTTTAACTTATTTATTTTAACACTTAATAACGTTTGAAAACATGTCATTTAATTTATTTAATGACATAATTAGATTATAAATTGATTTTTCCTGCCCGGAAAGTTCCCGGGTTATAAAGATTCACAACTACATGATATATTTTTATTAATTAATATATATAGATGTATATTTATTTTTTAGATATAAAGATTCACAACCCGGGAGTATTCCCGGGTTATAACCTAGTATATGTATATAAACACACACTCACACACATAATTTGGGGTTTAATTTAAACGTGCCAAACGAGCGAGCCAACTGGCCTACTAATGAGCGAGCCACGAACCGAACCTACTTTGGCTCGGGCTCGGCTCGTTTACAAACCGAGCCGAGCCGAGCCAGCTCGTTTAAAACCGAGCTAACTTCGAGCCAAGCTTTTTTCGAACTTTTTTCAAGCGAGACTCGACCCACGGGCTTTTTAAACAGCCCTACTCGTGTACAAACTCAAGCCTATTCTACATTTTGACAACTCGAACTCTAGTAGCTCATGAACAACTCTACTTACCCAGCCCGACCCGACCCGACCCTACCCGACTCACAAACACCCTCCGTCTAAAAACCTCCGATCGTTCCCTAATTTGAGAGTTCTCTCTTTCCACTTTCCAGCTTCTGCAAACAAGTCTTCAAAATCAACAAAACCCCCCAAATTAGGTTAAACAAAACCCTAAATTCCACATTTCTCTATCAAATTCCCCCAATTTCACATGAAAGCTCCAAATCACAACAGAAAATGATCGTCAGAACATACGGTCGCCGGAACAACAACAGCCGGAGCACTAACAGCAACAGCTTCAATTTCGACGATTCAGACGAATTCACCGACAATTTATCTCAAAACAGCACTCACGAGTTCAATTTCCCGTTTACATCTCAAGAATCAACAAAAAATACGTTCAATTTCGATTCCTTTGATTCTGATCCGTACAGTTTCGATTCGTGTGAAGATTATTCAGGTAAATTGACGGTTATACCCCCGAGATCGAAGAAATTGAAGACTGAAAAGAGCAAGGATAAGAAGGTGAAGAAGGAGAAGAAGCAGTTAGTGGTGTTGACTGAAACGACGACGTTGATGGAGACTCAGGAGTATGGAGAAATGATGGAGCATGTTGATGAGGTGGAGTTTGGTTTGGATGGGCTGAGGAGAGGGCAGCCGGCGCGGATACGGCGGGCGAGTTTGTTGTCGTTGTTGACGGTTTGCGGGAGTTTATCGCAGCGGAGACTCGTGAGAACCCATGGGTAATGAATTATAAATTATGATCATGTGCATTGTGATACATGTGTGTTCAGTTTTGACTTTTGATGAGGTTATTGTGTTTAAGTTGTTTTGATTATGTGCATTGTGATGCATTTGTGATTGATTTTATTTGATGAGCTTAGTTGAGTAATCAAGGCGGAATCTTGTAGCAAGTTAGTTATAGTTTCTGTTTAGGAGAAGTTTATAACTGTTATGATATCATACTTATAAATTTTTACTAGTTACAAAAAATGGAAATGTGGGTGGTGGATTGATCTTACTGGCGGTTATACGCACACACACATACATACATACATACAGACATACGTACATATTTAGTTGCATGTGTGTGTGTTTAAGTTCTGGTGCAGCAGCGAAAGCGAAACCAGAAAATGTGCGTGTGGAGGAAGAGGGGGGAGGGGGGTTGGCACGGGTACAGTCTGATAATATACTTTTGAGGGTGTGAAAGTTCTTTAGTTTATGTATAATCTATTAGAGTGTATTTGTTATATATGCAGTTAGTTTGTTATGCCAGCTGGCATGTGCAGTAAGTTTGCTAGTTGTATCCTGTTGTTGTATATATAGAGGTATGTTCTATGATTCCAAACTACACAAACATAATGAAATCGTTGATTACCTAACCTGATTTCCTTTATAATCTTAAACTATAATTTTGAACACTTGTTTTAAGTACAAAATTGTGGTGCTTGCGTTTGTATGTTACATGCATATGTTGTGCGCAAAGTTTCTTTGTTTTGTTGTAGTGTGTAGTTAACATTTAGTAATATTTTATACAGGATGGCAAAGACAATCATTGATGCTGTATTGAACCTGAATCTTGATGATACCCCTAGTAACCTTGCTGCTGCGGCTTTATTTTTTGTTTTGACAAGCGATGTAAGCTACTTATATTTAGGTTTTAGACTGAACAAGTGTGTAGGAAACAAGGCAATATTACACGTTATTTTATGCGTGTACCTGAAATGATACTTCAAGCATGTGTTTGGTTCTATAATTCAATGTATGTTTGGATGTGCATCTGAAGTGATTATTGTGCGCAATAACCAACTAGGAATGCTTGCTAAGAGGTAAAATAATCAGATTATTGAGATAATGGTAAAACTTGTATAACTATTCCCTAACTCTTATTATTTAATCTTGATTCTTGAAGTAAAAAATAATCACTTGCATAATACACATCCAAACGCCCCCTTAATGTATATGTGATTGTGAACTATTTTTTTGGTTGATTGGTTTGCATTAAGTTTTTCCATGTATACACATATTAGTTTTTGTAAGAGTATCAATATCTATGTTACCCATCTTCAAAATTTCATCTTGATTTAAGTTCAGTGTTGGAAAAAAAACATTCAGTTTATCGTTTAAGTTCAGTGTTGAGAAAAAAAAAACATTTAGTTTATCATTTCTGTAATCTTTTTAACAGAAAGGTGCTCCATTGTCGTTATGAAGCATGTCCTCAATAGTAGGCGTTTTTTATTTACCATTCTAAGTTCATTTCAGGGCCAAGAAGATTACCTTTTGGATTCACCTAGTGCCATACGGTTCTTGTTAAAACTATTGAAACCTGTAACTACAATTGTTACTAAAAATAAAGGTTCAACCCTTGGTAGCAAACTTGTAGCCCTAAGCAAAGATGCTTCCATTTTTAATGATGGAAAGGCAGACGAATCGTCTTCCGCCGCTATATTGCAAAAAGTTGAGGACATTCTCGTGAGCTGCAAAGAATTGAAGCCAAGAGTTGAAAGTGACAGTGACATGAAAAGGCCCGAGTTGAATCCAAAATGGATTGCTTTACTAACAATGGAGAAAGCTTGTTTATCCACCGTTTCTCTTGAAGGTACTTGCATGAACCAATTTGGCCCGTTTGACCATCTGACCGTTTCTGTTATGTTATCACTAGTACATTCTTCTTTAAATGTAACATAATGATTGGATTGGTTTCCACTGGTGTAGTATGGCTTGTAAGTTTTAGCTTTACTCTATGAGCATTTGTGAAAATGACGAACATGTGATCATGTTTATTTGTATTCTTTCAGAGACAACTGGGACTGTTAGAAAGATAGGGGGCAACTTCAAGGAAAAACTAAGAGAGCATGGGGGACTAGATGCTGTTATTGACATCATACGAGAATGTCACGGTATCATGGAGGTATGACAAATAAAACATTTTTCTAAATTATGTGTCCAGTCTGATGCTATGACAAATAATATTTAATAGTCATAATATTTTGCAGGGTTGGCTAGAACGTTATTCATCTCAGACTCCGGAGTCGAAAAACATTATCAACCTAGAAAACCCAATGCTTCTATTGAAGTGTTTGAAAATCATGGAAAATGCTACTTTTCTTAGTAGTGATAACCAGGTAACACTTAAAAGCATATTTTCTTGTATAAGAAGTCTAATTACGAAAATGTCAACTTATTATTTGAAAATGCAGAACCATTTGCTTGGAGCAGAGGATGACGACTATGATTATCGACATGTTTCTCAGTCTTTCACAAAACTTATTCTTAGCGCCATTAAGATCCTCTCTGGTATCTTGTTTTTTCTTTATTTGTGATGACACTAACATAATTTCTTTCCTAGTGTTCTTAAACTTCTTTTTCCTACAATTGATTTCAGGTGTTTCTCTACTTAAAAAATCTTCATGCAAATCTGACATTAGGAATGGAAACAATGGGACTGTTTATACCTCTGATCTTCCATTACTGGCTGATGAAAAAGGTACAAATTATTAATATATAAAATTGAGTTAATTACGTGTTTCATCCCTGTGGTTTGTTTAATAACCATTACAGTCCATTAGTTTAAAAATTGCCAACAGTACCAGTACTTTCACTTTGGTAACAATTATAGTCCACCTCCGTTAACCCCATCCAATTTACCGTTAAGTTTTTAGTGAGAAGACTAAAATGCCCCTATGTTAAAAAAACTATAAAAACAAACAATTTTTTTTTTTTATAAATTAAACCAATCCTCTCCTAAATATCAGTTGGGTTGACTTTATTTGTTTATTTATTTATTTTCAAGCAGCTGACGACTGCAATGAGATCATATATATCAGTTCCTCCATAGAGAATTGTAGTATGGACCAGGTCCCTTCCCAGAAGACTTCTAATATATTAAAGAAAAACCATATTTCATCGCAAAATCAGCCAGATTCTTCAAAATCTGATCCTTTTGCATTTGATGATGATGAAGAAGAAGAAGAACCAACTAAGTGGTGGGACTTAATGTCCAGTAAGAATAATGTTTCTGAAAGTCAAAAAAGCAGTTCAGTAGTTGAAAAGGATGGAGACCAACAGTCAAAGTTTGACTTAACGGTATGTAGTCAACAAGAGTCCAGCAATGTGGAACACAATGATTCTCCTCAAGCTCCTTGTTCACTTGTGGATGATGTTGGAACTTTTAATCTTTTTGCTGATTGCCTCCTCTCAGCAGTGAAGGTGATCAAAAAGACAAATCCAAGATTGTTATTATGAACTTTTAATCTACAATTGTTATTATGAACACTGGATTGGTCAAAATCCAAGATTGACCCAATAAAAAGTCTTATTACAGGTTTTAATGAACTTAACTAATGAAAATTCTGTGGGGTGTCAACAAATTGCTGCATGTGGAGGATTGGAGACGTTGTGTGGTTTGATAGTTGGCCATTATCCATCGTTTAATTCATATTTACCCAATTTCGGTGATCAAAAAGACAAATCAGTCCATCACGAGGTTGACAATAACAATAATAAGCGCCTTAATGACCAAGAATTGGATTTTCTTGTTGCTATTCTTGGATTACTTGTTAATTTGGTCGAGAAAGATGGGCATAACAGGTCAGCTTCCTTTTTTGTACTTATCATAAGTGAATTGATATTTTTTATGTATCTAATTTATTAAATAGAAAATTTGTATTTTGTACAGATCACATCTTGCAGCGGCCAGTATATCGATACCTAGCATGGAGTATGAAATAACGGATGTAATTCCGCTACTTTGTTCTATATTTTTGGCAAATCAAGGGGCCGGTGAGGCAGCTGAAGAAGGACGACAATCATCTTGGGTGAGTGCACTTGTATTGTTCTGTTGACTTTTAGCTAAATGATGACAATATCCTTGACTTGAAAAGCAAATCTAGTGGACCAAGGGTATGTTTGGCATGCAGAGCTTTGATAGTTATAGTTTTTTTTTTTTGTTAATTATTAGCTAAATGACCCAAATACCCTTCAATCAAAGCAATTTTTTCAAGGATGAAGACATGCCAATCTACTTTAAAACCCTGTTAAAAATGCTGCACTTGTAATGGTTCGATGAGAAAATATTTGATGAGTTTTAGCTAAATGAACAAGATACCCCTTGACCAAAAAATTACCTTTGGTCTATAAATTGTTGACCACAATGTGTTTGTGTAGAACGATGAAGATCCTGTTTTGGAGGGAGAGAAAGAGGCAGAGAAAACAATTGTTGAGGCATACTCCGCCCTTCTTCTTGCATTTTTATCTACAGAAAGGTTGGTTGACTTTTTTTTTCTTTTTAGCAATACCAGTTCGCCTTTTGTCTCATGGGAACATATGTTTGACTTTTGACAGTAAAAGCATACGCAATGCCATTGCGGAATGTCTTCCGAAACGCAAGCTGTCTGTTCTTGTACCTGTCTTGGAGAGATTTGTGGTATGCCATCTTTACCCTTTTAACTACCCCTTATGTCAAATTCAAAGCCCCAAAACACAATTTTCGTATTGACAAAAATACCCTTTTGCTAGGAATTTCACATGTCATTGAACATGATCTCAGAGGAGACTCATTCCATGGTGCTTGAGGTAATTGAATCATGTAGGATGCAATGAGTGATGTATGAAAAGTAGAATGATAGATGTTCATCAATGGACATCTTGTACAGCCTTAACTTTCCTCTTCAAGAGGAATGAGATAGGATCATGTTATAGTCTTATTAACCACACTGACCACCATTATATATTTTCTTCTATTTTATTTCATATTATTCTTTTCAAATATCCCCCCCCCCCCCCCCCCCCCCCCCTTTCACCTTCTCGGTGTTGTGCGTTATCCTACGTTTTCTTTCTATGGGTGTTAATTCTAGGGTCTCATGTTTAGTGATCAGACGACTTTTCCTTGGGATATCCAAAATCCCAGGGACAGCGATTATTGTGTTCTAAGGAACTTTGAGTGGATTAAGAACACCAGATTTCCCGTATGTATCCATTCGTTTGGGTTTATGTTGCGTATTTGATCTAAGGTGAGTTATAGTTTGTAAGAGAGACTCAGGTGAATTGTTTACTAAAATCAGGTGTACATAAAAATGCTTTCCTCTAGATGATCACTTGTCTTCAACGACATCTTCACTAACAAGAACACATTAAAGATAAACTGGTTACAAAATCACTATGACGAGATGCCTAGACAATAAAAAATAGATACGAGATCAATGGCAAGAAAAAAATTGTTACAAAATGAAGTCACGACAAAGAAATGTCTTGACAATGAACAAAGCTAACAGATGTATTATAAGAAAAGATTTGTGAAGTGACCCAATATTCTGCATATTGTTTGGTGACATAAGATGACCACTTGCTTCTGTGACACAAGTGGTGTGGCCTAGTGTACGTTCACATTGTGAGTGGTGTGTAGCATATGTAGTCACAATGTTATGAGCATGAATTGAATTCTAACATATGTGCACATTGAGAGCGGCAATTATTTCAAACACACGTGTGTGCAAGTGCAAACATGTTTGTGCCCGTGTGTTGTAAAGAGTGTACGTTGAGTTCTAAACACGGTTCTTATATACCTATGTATATTTTAGGAGCACTTGCCTTTTAGCTCACCCCTTTGTAGAGTGCACAGATCGGGTTTTTTTCTTTTAATACCCGGTTCTGGGTATGATTGGGTATTGAAGAATTGTGTGTATTGAGAGAAACTAGGTAGGGTTTGGGTATGGGTATTAAGGAGAAAAACGATACCATATGTACTTGGATAGGGTATGATCGGGTATAACTGGGTATTGGAATCGGGTATGGGTCCGGGTATTAATACCCGGTATTAGAAAATAAGTATATTTTTATTATTTTACACAAAAAATAATTTCGTTTAAAAATTTAAATTTGGTTTGTAATTTAAAAAAAATAAATGAAATAAATTATAATAACATAATTTTACCAAGTATAAATCATCTGTTTTATAATATGTATTTTTAGAAAACACAAATATAAAAATTGTAAAGTAAGCATAAAAATATACTTTAAATATTAGGGTATTAAAAAAAACGCGTATTGGGTGTAGGGTATAACCAGGTTCTGGTATAGGGTACGATTAGTTCCAGGTATTTTCGGATACAGGTATTGAGCTCATAATGTATACCATATCTATACTCTAAGGATAGGGTAGGTTTCGGTTACGGGTATAAATTACCCGAGTGCACAAATAACCGGTTCCAGGTTTTTTTTTCTTGGGTACGGGTTTCTTGTGCACCTCTACCTTTGCCTATGGAACTTTTTAGTAACAAATTATCTATTTATCTTTATACGTTGTAAGCCATAGTATGTTACCATAGCCAAACATTGAGTAAATATTTCGAGCCAACAACCCTATGGATATGAATGTACCCGTATCTTACGTGAAGATTAAAAACGTGCACAACCTCACATATTAGGACGTATACTTCACATCCTGTGGTTAAAGACGATGTGATATTCTTCACATATTTTAAAAGCTCCTCCACCTGTTTCACAAGAACACAAACCTGAGCTAGCCATCTTATCTTTAAACATATATTACAATTACAAAGGTGTTTCTTGATCTGATTTGAATGAATACTAACCTTTTCTTTAGTTCTTTCATTCAATACACATATATGGTATAACACATCAAAACACAAAATTAATTATTTGAAATATTTATTTGGGGGCTTTTTGATTGATAAATAAAGGATGGAAGGATAATTATTGTATTAGAGCATTCACAATCCGTCCCCTAAATCCTGTGTGGGAGCTTTTATTTGGGGGCTTTTTGATTGATAAATAAAGGATGGAAGGATAATTATTGTATTAGAGCATTCACAATCCGTCCCCTAAATTCTGTGGGAGCTTTTTATATTAGAGATAATTGCATATTTCCCCTTAAAAACACCCTTAATTGCATATTTACCCAAGCCTAAATAAAAATTGCATATTTCCCCTTCTCTATTAAAATGACAAAACTATCATTCTCAAAATTAAAAGATCTTGCTTAGAGAAAAATCAGGTTCTAGATTCACAGGCGCGACTTTTCAAAATTAAAAGATCTTGTTAGATTTGGTGAGATGGCAATGAAGTATGAACCACACCAAGACAAGAATGGAAGAAGCATGGACCATTGAAGAGGTTGCATTCAATGTCCCAGGCTTGTCAATTGACTTCAGTTGTTTATATAACGTCATCAATGGTAGCATACTAGTATTTGAGTGATTAACACCTTGGAAGTTACTTTGGTTGTTTTTTAGGATTTGCAGCTGGTGTTCTTGGTGTTAAAGATTAAAGATGGTTTTTTTAATCTTTTGTTTTATGTTTTATCTTACAGTAACATTTGGTTACAGTAACATTTGGTTACTGATGTTTAGTAAAAAAGACAAAAAAAACTAGTAAAAAAAGGGTAAATATGCAATTTTCTAAAGTTTAGTAAAATTAAGGGTAAAATAGTCTTTCTATAATTTAATTTTAATAAATTAAATCAAAATGGGTAAATTTGCAATTTTACTAGTTAACAGAGGGGAAATATGCAATTTAATTTTTGGCTTGGGTATATATGCAATTTCAAAGTTTTTTAAGGGGAAATATGCAAAAAACCCTTTATATTATAAAAAGTGATTGTAGAAGGTTGGAAGTGGTTGTGAGTAGCGGAGAGAGAAACTGTAAATTTGGGAGTACACTCTTCACCATTTATAATTTTTTAATATATTTTGAAAGTGATTGTGAGTGGAGAGAGAGAAGATAATGATAAAAATATAAAAATATATTATTTAATTGAGAGAAAAGATAAATTGTTTGGTAAAAAAATGAAAGAAATCAAACATATAAATTGACAAATATCCGTCAAATTAACAAATCAAACATATACTTGAGCAATACGGCAACGTTTTGCTTTTGAATAAAACACACACATATCTGTGTTTCACATGCTCACGTTGTCTGCAAACTATAGAATTCACAATCAAAATCGATTTCATATCCTAGAAATACACGATCAAAATCGAAATGTCAGACAACATACCATTCGAACTCCAATCGGAAATCATGAAGAGGCTTCCTGCGGAATCGTTGATTCGATTCCGATCGGTCTGCAAATCCTGGAAGTCTCTGATCCACAGCTCTGATTTCATTGCTGGTTATAGAGGCCAACAACATCTGATTGTAAGGTATAAAGATGCGGTTGTTAATCATGATTATAAATATGTTTCAATTGTTGTTGATGATGATGATACTTTTCCCCTACAGAAAGTTTATGTAACTGATCCTCAATTGGTGGTTAATATGCTTAAATGTTATACAATCGTTGCCAGCAGTCACGGCTTGCTATGTTTGTTCGGTAAAACCGACGGAGCGATTATTTGGAATCCTTCGATTAGGAAAGCGGTTGCTGTTGGTGTGCCTAATATGGCAAATAGTGAGAAATACAGAACTGTTTTAGGGTTTGGGGTTTGTTGCAAGACTAATGATCCTAAGATAGTCAAGATTAATTACATAACCCAGTGGACTGATATCGAGGATGTAGCTTACATTCCTTGGCAAGTTGAGGTGTTTACATTAAGCACAGGAGCCTGGAGAAGTCTATCTAACAGTCTCCCTTGTAAATCGATTAGATTTGGCTGGGATCAGGTGGTTGTAGATGGGTGTCTTTATTGGCCTGCTAGTGTTAGGATTGACGTGGATGATACGTTTAGGTCTGATTGTTTGATTGTTTCATTTGATCTGACAAGTGAAGAATTTAGAGAGGTAAACCTTCCGAGTAGTTTAGCCCACTCTTGTTGTAATTTGTCAGTGGATAAGCTAAGGGAGTCCCTTGTTGTGATTGAACCCGTTACAGAGGCCAATAAACTAGTTTACCATGTATGGATGATGGAGGATGGTGTTCCAAGATCGTTTGAAAGGCTCTACACTATTAGTAGCCACTTACCAGGTGTATCAATGCTTCGTGTATGTGGATTTAGGAAGACAGGTGAACCTTTAATTGAGTTGCACACTCATCCTGGCTCCCTTAACTGCATACTTGCTGCTTATGATCCCTGCTCTAAATTCGTAAGTAATGTTGGGATTATTGGAAGCTATAGGTCATTTTCTGTGTATACCTACATGGAAACACTGCTTCTGCTTTGATCAGCCCGTTTTCACTTCTGCTTATGAAGCATACAAGCAAGGTATCGATTTTTCTTATTTATTTTTGTTTATTAATCATATTCGCATGTTGATTTTTTTATATTTTTATTAAATTAGGTGAAAAGTTGGAGTTCATCTATACATCTAGATCTATATATACATGTAAAAAACTGGTACATAAACCAATTTTTCATTGATAGTATATAAAAAATGTAATGCTACAATAGATTCAAGAAGTAGAGGCGTACATTAAGTAGCTACTAAGGTCGGAGGTTTTGCAGGGTATGTATCCTGATAGCTTCAAATAGAGGTTGGAAAATGGCTGTTGGGGTCGGGTCAGCTCAGGTTCATGTGAAAATGAAAATTAAGGAAGATGAACAACATACTCATTATTAAGCCAAAATAATCTGGATTTTCTCATTTGAACCAAGGTGGATGACCCCATATATATGTTGCGTTAAGACTTTAACCATTTTAGGATGAAACAACATAATATATAAATCTGGCAAATTCGAAATGGTAGATGCTATAAGGTTAAGGGGTGTTTTGTTAAAGATGTCGTCACTGAATACCCTTGTTTTTGATAGGATGTCTTAGTCGTATTCTAATTTCATAGAAACAGGATTGAATAGGTGTCTATCATCTGGACTAATGAGTTACCACAATTGCAAAATCTCGAAAAGTTATATTACACTTTTCATTCATACAGTTGCAAAATCTTGAAAAAAGTTATACCATGAACCTCTTGTGTTAGTGATGTTATCTCTTTGTAAGCGTGGAAACTTATTCTCCCATGGAATTGCATTCTAGAACCAGATTGACAAACTTGTTTTTAAATGTTTTTACGATAAACAAACTTGTTTTTATATGTTTGTTAAATATGAATTTAAAGAGACTAGTTGGGGATAGAAACTCTTATCGTAAATTAAATGGCTTTTCATTTTAGTAAGACTATAAGTTTACTTCATTTATCGAAACACTCAAGATGAATCGGTATCGAATGGAATTGTAAATCGGAAATTGCAAAGTATTTGGCTAACACCCAAACGTTTATTGTTATTCAAGAAATTGACTCAAAACTTGAATTACAATCACTAATACCCAAAGCATGGTATTTATAATCTAAACACTCCTATTAGATTATAACTAGGATTGCTAATAAACCTATTATATTGGACATGATAATTATCACTAAATAATTAAACCTAAACACGTTTAAGTATTCTAATAATTATCGACTCCATGGTTCCTTGCCTTGCATGCAAAGAAATCTCTTAATTCGAAATTTCCAACAAACGCCACGCTTTCTAACATGAAAATAATAAGTGTTGGTTTTTCCTGAATGATGTTTTATTAAGTTCGAATCCAAGTGTTAAGTACATTTCTTAGGAATTCATTGCATTGTTGCTTTACCATACTGCCACATTATAGATTATTGTATTTATGTTTATGCAGTCATTGAATGTGTGGCATGGTCGTGATTTTCTTTGCGTATGACAGGTTTGAGCATGGTACAAGGAGGCGCTTGGAGCTTTTAGAGGACTCTGTTGAGCTAATACTGGAATACTTGTTCATGTCTTTTTAAAATTTCATTTGAATTTTGCATCATTTAATTATTGCTTGTGGAACTATGATTCTGAAGAAGAATTTTTTTGTTTCGTTTTTTTATCTTTTATCTCTGGTTTATGGTAAGTTGTTTCCGGATCAGTTGTATTATTTTCTAGTAAAGTACTGTTTTGGATGTATTCTAGCTTTGTTGTTTGATTTCCGATCAGGTTGACTTAGCTCTGTTCTCATTGCATCTTCTTCTGCCTTTTGATATTCTGTTTAAGTTCGTTTTGAACAAATGATACCAAGTGTTACTAAAAAAACCAATCAGTAGCAGATTTTGTGTGTCTAATAATAATTATTAAAATTTCTTATTTAATTGAAAAGGGTCCGGTTTTGTAATCTGGTTTGGATATTCGGAGATCCGATTTTGACGGATGTTACATCAATGACAATCCCGACAAGTATAGAATCTCCACTCTAGAAATTCCCACTTCCTTAGCTAGGTTGTTTAAGTTCTGAAGCGTCTTGAAATCAACCGTCCTTCCCACAAGCGCCCTACCTTGAAGATTGTAGAAACCATTGTTTGTTGCCGGCACCTCGATGAGTTTCTCAACTTCTTTAAACGGTCCCTCGTTTTTCAGTAGCACATTCCTAAAGGATCTGCCACCCTAATGACCCTGCTTAGTATACACACTCTCATGTTAGTGTTGCGTCTTTGGAAACTCCCGTTTCTTGTATGTTTGCTTTGCTATTTCTGTTGCCACGATTGTATCCTCTGCGATTTTCGCTATGTTGATCTTTAGCTTGTACCTTTCCATCTTAACCTTGTTAAGGTTCCTCTTTATGTCTTTCACGTTCTTGAAACTTAAACCCAAATCTTGGAGTGGGATAAAACACCGTAAGATAAATTACCATTAAAATATAAAAACACATGGCATGTTAATCCCGTACTCTATATGCTAGGCTCGTGTATAAGTATGTATGGTATTTCGTAACTTAAAATACATATAATTTTTCAGTTGACGCTTATCCTATAAAAGATCTACGTTTCAATACTTTTTTTAAACGATCAACAAAAGCCCGAACACTCCGGTAAACTAAATGGCAAAAAAGGCCACCCACGCCCGTGAACGCAAAGACGCTGGTTACCCGGCCCACCACCATCATAGAGAACCCACCGCCTGAAGACCCACTGTGGTAAAACCTCTGACTCAACCCAGATCATTTTTGCTCTGGACAAGACTTGAACCATAACCTCTGCGTTTGAGTTTTGAAGGTCACGAGTCTGCCATTACACCGTAAGTTCCTTGGCGTTTCAACACTTTTCAAGAGTTATTTTTATTTAAAGTATTCTTAGAGTAAAATGCCAAAATCATCCCTGAAGTTTGGGCACTTTTATCACTTTCATCCAAAATAATTTTTTTTTGTAACCGGACCCCTGAGGTTTCATTTTTGTTACCATTTCTATCTAAATCACTAACTCAGTTAAAATGTATCATTAAGTCATTGACGATTTTGGCAATTCCCAAACCTCAGGGACGTTTTGACAATTTACCCATTTATTCTTTTATTTTATATTTTTATCATTAAATAAAAAACAACAAAAAATAATTATAAATATAATATATATATACATTCATTTGTATATACACACTTATTTTTTAATCTTTTTACCTTTAAAATAAAAAAATAATAAATTAATCATAATATACATATACACACATTTATAATTTTATATACATACACACCATACACACTCTCCCTATTCTATCATTCTCTCTCTCCACCTTTACCTCCATTAGAAACAATTTTGCCAAAACTGACATGACAATTTGTTCATGTTGGAATTTGGATTAAAAATTCGGTTTTTTTAAACCAATTACAAAGCCATGGATGTTCACGGGTTCGACATTTTGAATTAAAAAACCGCTTTGTAATTGGTTTAAAAAACCGATTTTTTTTCGTTTAAAATTTATAAAATTAGAAAACAGAAGAATAAACAGGTAAATCTCCAAACTTATTTTGGTATTTAAAGTATTATTTTTTAGAGTATTATTTTTAGAGAAAAATGTCGTATCTTATCTTACTAATCTAATAAAGCAAAACTTTGAATCCTAGGTGTCAACATTTGAAGCCCCCTATCCTAGGTGTCAACATTTGAAGCCCTCCCCCACTAATTACATCCTATGTGTCATTTCCTAGAATTTTCTTTTTTTTAATAATCATTGGTTTGGGCGGGGGCCAGATATTTGTTTTAAATTTGAATTCCCGCTTCACATCCCAAAAAAAACCCATCTCTGAAGGGTTGAGTTATAATACAAAGTATTTAAAAATAAGAAGGGTAAGAAGCCACCAGATAGTGACAAGTGTCCTAGGAGGAATGAAATGGAAAGGGTAATTTTGTCTACAAGAGAAAAGAGAATATGCACATGCAAGTCACATGTTATTTCCCCCCCCCCCCAATTTTTAAACGTCCGTAACTTTTTTATACATGATTTGTTTTTAAAAAAAATTATACCATAAAATCGAGCGTTTTTTATCTTTAATATGAGTACCATATTGTTATATTTTTCAAAAAAAATTTCAAAAACCCAGTTACATATTACGCAATGGACATGATGTAAAACACAATGTAAAGTAGATAAAAAACACAATCAATGACAACAGATAAAGACACAATGGACAACATACTAAAACACAATGACTATTACGTATAATACAATGGCGATAACATATAACACAATAAGTATCGGACTAAATAAAAACACAATTGATGACAACAGATAAAAGACACAATTAATGACAACAGATAAAAGACACAATGGAGAGCAGATGAAGACACAATGGAAAACAAACTAAAAACACAATACACAACAAACTAAAACACAATGAACAAAGATAATAAAAAATTGAACAAATTATTAAAACACAATGGACAACATATTAAAACATAATGAATAACATATTAAACACAATGACCTGAACTAATAACACAATTTATAGAAAACCCAGATATAACACCATTTTCATTGTGTCATATATTGTGTTATAGGTTCTTATAAAAATGCAATGGATAGAACCCAAATCAACATTGTGTTATAGGTTTTGATAATAACACAATGGACATGATGTAAAACACAATGTAAAGTAGATCAAAAACACAATCAATGACAACAGATAAAGACACAATGGACAACATACTAAAACACAATGACTATAACGTATAACACAATGGCGATAACATATAACACAATAAGTATCAGACTAAATAAAAACACAATTGATGACAACAGATAAAAGACACAATTAATGACAACAGATAAAAGACACAATGGAGAGCAGATGAAGACACAATGAAAAACAAACTAAAAACACAATACACAACAAACTAAAACACAATGAACAAAGATAATAAAAAAAAACTGAACAAATTATTAAAACACAATGGACAACATATTAAAACACAATGAATAACATATTAAACATAATGACCTGAACTAATAACACAATTTATAGAAACCCAGATATAACACCATCTTCATTGTGTCATTTATTGTGTTATAGGTTCTTATAAAAACGCAATGGATAGAACCCAAATTAACACTGTGTTATAGGTTTTGATAATAACACAATGTATAGAAACTCTACTGACCAAAACCCAGTTAAAAGACACAATGACCTGAACTTTTAACACAATGCAAAAAAACCCAGTAAAAATGAAAATTTTTATTTTATTTTTATATGATAATATGGTACTCATATTAAAGATAAAAAAACGCTCGTTATTATGGTGAAGTTGTTTTTCAAAAAAAATGTCGTATGAAAAAGTTATGGACGTTTTAAATCGATGGGGGAAATTGGCATGTGCCTTGCATGTGGAGAGAGAAAATCCATAAATATAGGATTTCCTTTATGCCCTTCTATTATCTTCTTTTCCCTACAACTAATCTCAATCCTTCAAATCTAAGATCAATGGACTAGAATCCTTCTTACCCTTCTTATTTATTTTATCCTTTGTATTTGATCCTAACCCCATCTCTAAATTCTTCTTTTCATTTGTAGAGAGAGAAAAAAGAAAGTTACCCAGATTTCCCTGGTACGTTTCATCACTGCTGCTCTGTGAAACCCTAAAACTCGCGAACCCTTCAGATCTTGTGCATGTTTGGGGTTCCTTATTTTGAAGAAAAAAGTCCTTTTACATGCCCAAAAGTCCTTTTTTTTGGGTGTTTGCCTTTCCTTTTTTAGCCCAAAAGTCCTTTTCCAAAGGCAAAGTCATGTTTTCCTGACTTTTTCTTTCCAAAAGGACTTTTCCAAAAGTTAAAAATAAGTTAAGCCAAACATGCCCCTTGAATCCCCCTAATCTCCTTTTCTTCAATCATCGCCACCCAAAAGTTGATTCTAAAGATCGTATGTATGGTAAGTTTTTGTATCTGATTTGATGTTCTTAACATTTGATCTTTGATACATTCGTTTTCATCTCAATCTCTTTACTGTCCAGATCTGTTTCAGCTTCGATTTGCTACAGCTTGGTTCTGATCGGTGTGCACAGGACAATCAGCAGTTGCCGCCGATTCTCGAACTCAAACTTCCAGCAACTTACCCTTGCTCCCAGACTTAGGGCATGTTTGGATGGGCTTCTCAAAACAACTTATTGGCTTATTGACTTATCAAGAAGCCAATAAGTTGTTTTTGTGTTTGGATAGACTAAAAGGACTTTTGGAAATAGCTTTTTGCAAAGAAGGAAAATCAGATTTTGAAAAGCCAAGATTTCATGACTTTTGGATCCAAAAGTGACTTTTCAAAAATGAATTTACTAAATTACCCCTTCTTTACCCCCTTATATTTAAAAGAATGCCCATTTTAGTCATTTTACACCAATAAGCTAATCCAAACACTTTTTTTAAAAACTCCTTTTCAAAAAGTCCTTTTCCCAAAAGTCTTTTTCCCAAAAGTCCTTTTTAACTCTAATAAGCCCATCCAAACATGCCCTTAATCGCAGGTATGTAATGTTCCCAGGTTTGCTCTAATACCAATTAAAGATAGTATTCGGTATCAAACAACCGTAGTCAGAAATTGCACACGCCCGGTAACACCCATCATTATTATTTTTATTAATTCAATAAACTAATCACAAAACTTGAACTTTCCAGCATCCATGTATGTCATTCTTGGTTTACAATGATTTCTGGTTACACAGTTGAATTGGGGTAGGGGGTTTTTGGATTTCTGCATATGTATTTTGTTTTCCTTTGACTTTCTTGATTGAGTATGTGTGTGGTTGCTTTGTGGCCAAGAACTTGAGATTGGGTTTTGGAAATTTGGCTTTATATTTTAGAGGGTTTATTACATAAAATGTATCCATCCCACTTCATTTTTTTAATTGTATGTATGAAAAGATGTTATTTTTCACTTGAAACAACCTCTCGTTGTTCCTACGGGCAGAGGTAAGGCTGTCCGCATCTTACCCTCCTCAGATCCTACCTTAGCTTTGCTATTGGTGGGATTTACTGAGTATGATGATGATGATCCTTTCTGTTACAAGTAACCTCCAATATCAGATAATACAAAAAAATCACATCTTTTCCTTTACTTTTCATTAAACTCGGGAACACAAAAAAATCACATCTTTTCCTTCCTTTTCTCTCTTAATTCATTTTCCTTCCTCTCCCCTGTTAGAATAGGGGAATCATATATCTTTTTATGCGCGTGTAAATAATCGTTTTTTATCTAAATAAGTTATATCATCATCCTAAGATTATTGTTTTCATGGTATTGTTTTTATGAATGATCAGGAAGGTGAAACGTTGCATTCATGATCTCGACAGGCCAACATAGAATAGAATGTTGCAGGTCACCATTGCACGGAACCGCCGTGGCCCCATCATTTGCAGTCACACCACCGGTAATCGCAGTCCATTACCCACTTCAATAATATGTACACAAAACATAACTTTTATATTTCTGTTCTTGAAATTATATTTGTTAACATGAAATTTGTGTCACACCACCAGTAATACATATTAGGTTTTTTCGTTCAAATGGGGGACCATCATCTGGAACCACCACCACCTTCACTTGCCGAAGCCAAGGAGCTACGTCGCCACCACTCCATCTGTTAGTCCAAATTGGTTTTATTGTGGGTAACTTTCTATCTCAATTCAAAAACCTTGAACACCTTATCGAAATCTGGTTTTGATTATTGGCTTTGAGAAATTTGATTGATCTTTTTAATGGCACTGGAGGCTGAACCAAAGAGATTGCTGATATTGGTTTAGAGGTTGCTGTTGTAATGCCGATTTTTTGCTTTGAGGCTTGTAAATATTATTGTAATAACTACAATTTTGTATATGATATGATTTGAATTTGGTATAAGTGAGATGCACATTGAGAGCTTTGAAAGGAGTGGTGAGGCTGTAAACGTTAGTCCATGGGCGCAGGTCAGGAAACAAGCGGCTGTGACATTGACGCTGGTGCATGCAGGTGCTTTGGGTCCAACACAGATCAGGGCTCGATGGGTTCGCATGTCCATTAAAGGTCCACCTGCCCAGAAGATGCTCAATGAACACCGCACGCAAGCCGGGTTTTAAAAGATTTCCGAACTGCCACTTAGGCATGTAGCCCTTCATGTACAGGTCAGTTTCCTTCATATACAAAGTGATGTAAGATTTCATGTTGTTAAATATTATAAAAATACATAGTTAAATACTTAGTTGACTATATAATTCAGCATAAAATGTAAACAAAATGAAAAAAAAATGCTATGCACATTAAGACTGTGATTATCGATATCAAGTATGTGTTAAAATATCCATGCTTTGTCCTTACAGGTCAAATGGGTTAAAGATAAAACATGTAAGCATTTAACTAAAAGAAAGTGTTTGTGGGCTGTTCTGTTCTGTCCCGTAATGTTTTGACCTGTGTTAAAAATTGCCCATTTTTACCCATTTCACGTGTATTTTTTTTTTCTTTAAATCATTTTTACAGTTTATTGTTTTATAGCGCTTGTTTTGTTAGAAAGTCATTTCAATTTGAATTAAACCACTGCAAATGATTTGTTGAAGCTGAACATGACTATAGCTGATAAAGTTTCCCTTTACTTTTTGATTTGCCAGGTTTGTTAAAAAACTGCTGATTTACCCCCAGATTTTGAAGGAAAGAATAAGATGAAGCAGTGGATTGGGCGGTTGCCAAAGATGGGGCTGCAGAAGAGTTGACTGAACAGCAGGCTAGGCAGCTTCATTTTGACCTGGAATCGTCTTATTATTCAATTACGGCTTCATTGCCAACAACCGGGGATGAGTCTTCTGATATAGAGCTGCATGTACTTTTCATTCTTTCATAATTCAGATTTTACTATTTAGATCTTTTTTAACGTTTTAAAGTGTTAGACGTGACATTTAAAAGATTAAAATGTGAAACGTCTCAAGTAATAAACCTTATTATTCCACCAGTGTTGATGGCAAACAAAAGGAAACTGAAGCTGTTGAAGATCTTGCAAAAGCCATAGCTTTTAAACCTGAGCTACAAATGCTGCATCTTTAAGTAACATTCGATGAGTCAATGATTGATCATTATTTAGCTTTAAGAGATTGTGAAGCAGCACTCTGTTAAGATCCTAACCACAAAGAGACGCTCGAGCTTTATAACCAAACACTAAAGGAATCTACTGAGTTCTATACATAAAGGTAGTTGGGCAGCTATCGAGGGTGTACAAACACATTTATGCCCTCCATTGGTTTTTTCATGGCTGAAGATTCGCGCCCGGCAAAATAGGATAATGTTGGTGCTGATTTATTTGATCAATGATCATTATCTTAGTTTGATTGCATTTTGCTTGACATTAGGACTGGTTCGAAAGCTACTTTTGGTATTAAAAAAGTACTACATCCAGTTTCATAGCAAGTAATCAAGTATTAGAAAATTCAATTCTGTGTTTGTAAAGCATGACTATAGAGCTATGGTTTATTTAAAGTTATTGCCCGAATCTTGTGCGTGTTTTGCCATTTCTTTTGCACTGGTATTGATGGTTAATAATTGAGCAATGTGTCACACGTCTAATAAATGGTGGTTCACACATGATCGAAGAACCCGAGAGTAGTGCAAGTGATAAGACTGAAGCTGTAAACAAACAAAAACTAAACAAACAAAAGTTTGCCATCTTAAGTACAATGGCTTTTTTGTTTTTTTCGTTATGGTAATGCAAGAGGTCGGAAATCAGGTTGTTGCCAAAAATCGAAATTCTTGATCAATGGAGGAATTTAATATTGAATAGACGGACCATCTCTTTTTTTTTTTTTATGATAATGAATACGTTTTATGTTATTTCGTACTGTAGAATTCTTTTCCTTGTGGGATCATTTTCAAAGGGTGGACAATTAGCTAGAGCAGCGGGTGCTGTAGCGAAACTGATTGCAAAAGAAGGGAAATCGGCCACATTAAAATTACCTTCTGGGGAGGTCCGTTTGATATCCAAAAACCAGAATTTTATTACTCAAAGTTTCATATCCGAAGCGAGTTTTCAATCTTTCTAAAAACGTATGTGTTTATGGTATGGTACATTTTTTTTGTTGGTAATATTTACCAAACATGAATGGTTATCCACTTATAAGAAATCATAAAAAAATTTATTTTTTGTAAATATAATTTTTTTAACACAACCCATAACCCGTGAGGCTCACGGGTATATAACCTAGTCTTTTTATAGAAAAAGAACTGGTACATAAACCAACAATATAAAATCAAGCACACCCCCAAATGTTCCCTCCCTTTGATCTTGACAAACCCTACGAAGTTTATACCCTAAAATTTATTCATATTCATATTCCATAATAATCCAAATCTGAATATGTCAGACCACATACCCTTCGAAATCCAGTCGGAAATCATGAACCGGCTTCCTGTCCAATCGTTGCTTCGGTTCCGATTGGTCTGCAAATCATGGTGGTCTCTGATCGAGAGCTCTGATTTCGTTGCACATTATAGCGGCCAACAACAACATCTGCTTGTAAGGTCTAAAAGTTTAGATGATTCTAAGGAAGAATATGTTTCATTTGTTGATGATGATAGTTTCCCCCAACACAGAGTTTGTGTGACTCTTCCCCCATTGCTTAACAACCTTGAATATCCTGTCTTAGTCGGCAGCTCTCACGGCTTGCTGTGTTTCCAACGTAATCATCCGCCCAGGGCTGTTATTTGGAATCCTAGTATTAGAAAAGCCGTTGCTGTCGTTGTGCCTCACGTGACATTTGGGGACCCATATCGAACTGCTCTAGGGTTTGGGGTTTGCCGTGAGACTATCGACCCTAAGATTGTCACAATCACACGTTCTGAAAGGTTAAACCCTTGGCAAGTTGAGGTCTTTACATTAACCACAATGACTTGGAGAAGTCCGTATAGCACCACCAATCTCCCTCGTAAACCAGTATCTTTTTTGAAGAAACCAGTAGTTGTAGATGGGTGTCTTTATTGGCTTGCTCGTCATAGTATTGCCGTGGAAGACGGTACATTTAAGGCTTATGGTTTGATTGTCTCATTTGATATGACAAGTGAAGAGTTTGGAGAAGTAAACCTTCCGGATAGATTAGCCCATGCCCATGATTATTATAGGTTGTCCATGTATAAGCTAAAGGAGTCCCTTGTTGTGATTGAACCCAGTAAACTAGTTTACCATGTATGGATGATGGAGGCTGGTGTTCCAAAAACGTTTCAAAAGCTCTTCACTCTTAGTTGTCACTCACCAAATGTATCATCATTTGGTGTAAGGGGATTTAGGAAGACAGGTGAACCTTTAATTGACTTACAAGATCATTCTGGTGACAATGCTAGAATACTTGCTGCTTATGAACCATACTCTAAATCCATTAGTAACCTTGGGATTAATGGAAGAAAAGGTTTATATTATTATGTGTATTCCTGCATGGAAACACTACTTCTTCTATAATTCGCCCGTTATTACATTTATGAAAAAGGTAATGGCCAACTAGCAAAGTGTTGAGTTAAGGACGGAAGGCGTTTTAAGCATACAAGCAGGTTATATTTTTTCATATTTGTTTTTGTTTATTATTCATATTAGCAAAGTAAGTATTCGTCCATTGTTACAAGATTATTGCTGTTTTCGTAATTATGTGATTCATATATTATTCATATGGTTTAGTACGTTTCTTATGGTAAAACTTCTAGCCATTATGATCTTTGTTCATTGAAATACATGATTCTTGAAATAAAGGGGTAGAAGGAGTCTTGATCCACTTTTGCTTTTAGATTCTTTATCTCAATTTGGAAGACTTATATGTTTTTGATGATTTTATTATTATTCGTAATAGATTTAATAGTTAAGGCAAACATTAAATAACTACTGAAGTTGCAAGATGGCTGTTTGGATCGGTTCAAATGAAGTTAAAGGAAATCGAACATATACATTATATAGTCAAAATAATCTGGAAATCACATGGAAATTTTCTGTTTGAACTGTGAACCAAGATGGATGGCTCGGTAGTTTTTTTTTCTTGCCAATCCAAGTTTGGCTACTTGGGTGGTGTTTTTGGATCCTATTCATAAGTTTAGGTGGTGTTTTCTGTATCCTATACTTGTGTTTAGATTGTCCTAGGATTGGATTGGGTGGTGAAATTCTGTATCTAAGTTCCATCGTTGCCATCCGTTGCGTTTGAATTATAAATTTTCCCACCGTTGCCTAACCGGATTTACAAAGTTGTTTTTTTAGTGACGAACCCTAAATTGAAAGGTATGCATATAGAAAGTTAAAATAACCGAAAGGTTCATCTTCCTTTAGAGATCACGATCAAATCAAATTGTGGCTTTTTTTCTATATATATTCTTGACGACACCTGTGATTCTTGTCTCCGTTCACCCTCTCTTCTTCTTCTTCTTCTTCTTCTTTTCTGAGATTCTTGTCTCCGTTCACCCTCTCTTCTTCTTCTTCTCTGATCAACCTCCGACGACACCTGTGCTCCGATAACTTGACGGCAACTCGCACCTCCGAAACCCGGAACTCCGTTGCTGCTCCGTTTATTCAGCACGCACATACTGTTCCGACATTAAATCCAGGAATCAGAGAACAAAGTGACGAACCCTAAATTTTAAATTTGGGGGTTTTCGTTTTTGGGTTTCCAGAAGTTCAATTTAGGTCCAAGAAAGTGTTTTAAGCAACAAAGATCTGTAACTCTTGGTGGACTCACGTGTGCCGACTTCAGATTTTCCGGTTGTGTTGTCATATCTTGACAACCTTGTTGCGGTGCTTGGATTGGTGGAAAAAGAAACTTGGAAGCTGCTGGTCGGTTAGGGTTCAACCCAAGAAGGTTGTAAAATCCTAATCTGAACTGGTGAAACCCTTGCTGGGTTTGCTGCCTTGGTGAGATCTTTCCTTGTTATATTTCTGTTTTTCCGTTTTCTGCATTTAGGCATTCTTGTTGCCGGGGTAGTTGGACCGGTTTGATTGATTGGGACACAGGAAGGGTACATCCTGTTGCATTTAGGCATTCTTATTGCTGCTGATATATTCTGTGTTTCTTATTTGTTGTTTGTTATATTCTCTTGTTGATTACCTCTTGTTTGTTGAGTTGTTATTGTCTGTGATACTCGCGTCTGGTTTTTTTGTGTTGTTATTTCTGTTGTCTACCTGTTGTGATAGCTTATTGTGTGAACTTATCTTATTCTGCTGTTTACCTGCTGTTTACCTGTTGTGTTATCTTATTCTGCTGTTTACCTGTTGTGTTATTGTTTAGGCATTGTTCTTGATCGTATTTGTGATTGTTTACTTATTGTGTGAACTTATTTATAACGCTCTATTTGATCATTATTTGTTATGCGTGTGCCCTTTTTGGATTATCGGGTGATTTGTAGCAATCATAGACGGTAGAAATCATGATTTTTCATTGAGATCATGTTCGAGGACGAGGGGTGCAGGGAGGGGAAAAGAAAGGGGGTATAGTTTGCGTGTGGCTTCGTGGAATGTAGGAACCCTTAGTAGTAAGTTGTTGGAGATCATAGATACACTAAAAAGACGTAGGGTAGATATAGCGTGCCTTCAGGAGACTAAGTGGAAGGGACATAAAGGGGATGAGCGCAATGGGTGCAAGTTGTTATATTCAGGGTCTGATGGGGTAAAGAATGGGGTAGGATTTCTAGTAGATATAAACTTATATAAAAATGTGGTAGAGGTGATACGATACAACGATAGGATCATGGTGTTGAGATTAGTACTAGGAGAGGAAGTGGTGACAGTTGTTTGCGCATATGCCCCACAAGTGGGATTAGGGGATCAAGAGAAAAGAGATTTTTGGGACTGCCTAGACGGAGTTGTGAGGGCCATACCTACGGAAGAAAGAATTTTCATAGGAGGCGATTTTAATGGCCATATTGGTAGGCATAGTGATGGTTTTAGTGAGGTTCATGGGGGCTTTGGTTTTGGTGATAGGAACAACCCTGGTAGGGATTTGCTAGAGTTTGCGGTGGCCCACAACCTAGGTATTCTGAATTCTTTCTTTAAGAAGAAAGAATCACAGTTGATTACTTTTAGCAGTTGCGGACGTAACACTCAGATTGACTATATTTTGATGAGGCTAGGAGATCGAAGGTGGTGGAGGGACTGCAAGGTTATACCAGGGGAGACAGCAGTGACTCAACACCGTTTATTGGTGGCGGATATAGTCATGAGAGGAAAACTGACCAAGGGAGAAAGGGTAATGCGACCTAGGGTTAGATGGGGTATGTTAAAGGGCGACAAAATCGAAGTGTTTAAAGATAAGGTCCTCTTAATGACATCGCCTAGAGTAGATGGGGACGCAAACCAAATGTGGGAGGACATGGCAAACACCATTACTAATGTGGCGAAGGAAACGCTCGGGGTTGTAAAAGGAAAGAGGTGTGGCCATAAGGAGTCATGGTGGTGGAATGAGGATGTGCATACTAAAATAAGGATTAAACAAGGGTGCTTTAGGGATCTTTTGAGGTGTACAGTCGAGGAGGAGCAAACGATTTTAAGGGATAGATATAAAGAGGCTAAGAGAGAGGCGAAGAAGGCAGTGTCAGAGGCGAAGAACGCAGCTTACAAGCAGATGTATGATCGACTGGAAACAAAGGAAGGGGAGCATGACATGTTCAAGATTGCAAAGGCTAGAGAGCGTAGAAGGCAAGACTTAGGAGCAGTGAAGTTTTTAAAGGGAGAGGACGGATGCGTTTTGGTCAAAGAACACGACATTAAGTTGAGATGGCAAGTGTACTTCTACAATCTTTTCAATGGCAGGAGGGATTACCAACAAGAAATTGAAGAAAATGATGATTCACCTACGCAAAGGCGACTACGGAATAACGGCTACTGTCGACGTATCACACGGGAGGAGGTGAGAACAAACCTTAGAATGATGGGAAGGGCTAAGGCATTTGGGCCAGATAACATACCGATTGAGGTATGGAAATGCTTGGGAGAAGAAGGAGTATATTGGCTAACTATTTTATTCAATCTTATTTTCAAATCTGGGAAAATGCCAGATCAATGGAGGAATAGTGTAGTAGTTCCTGTGTATAAGAACAAAGGGGACGCCCAATGTTATGGGAATTATAGAGGGATTAAGTTGCTAGGACACACTATGAAATTATGGGAGAGAATAATTGAGACGAGAATCCGAAGAGAAACTCAAGTCACGGTAAACCAATTTGGTTTTATGCCAGGGCGATCGACTACGGAGGCAATACATATTCTAAGGAGATTGATGGAGAAGTATAGGGAGAAGAAACGGGACCTACACATGGTGTTCATTGATCTTGAAAAGGCATATGACAGTGTGCCACGTAGACTGATTTGGGATAGTTTGGAGAGTAGAGGGGTTTCTGGGAAGTATATAGACTTAATTAGGGATATGTATGTTAGGACTGAGACTAGTGTCCGAGCGCCTGTAGGGGATACTGATTCTTTCCCGGTGGAGGTAGGACTCCACCAAGGGTCCGCTTTGAGCCCTTTTCTATTTGCAGTTATCCTAGATGAGTTGACAAAGTTAATTCAGGGGGCTCTTCCGTGGTGCCTGCTTTTTGCAGATGATATTGTGTTAGTTGCTGATAGTAAACAAAGCCTGAATGCGAGGTTAGAAGAGTGGCGAGCAGCTTTAGAGGGAAGAGGTTTAAAGATTAGTCGATCTAAGACTGAGTACTTGTATTGCGACTTTAGTGGAGTAGACAACGATGAGGACATTCAGATCACCATTGACAGTCAAGCGGTCCCGCAGGTGACTAAGTTCAAGTATCTAGGATCGTTTGTCCAGAGGGATGGGGAGATAGATAGTGACGTTGCCCACCGCATCCAGGTCGGATGGTGTAGGTGGAGAGCTGCCACTGGGGTATTGTGCGATAGGAGGTTCCCAACAAAATTGAAAGGGAAATTTTATAGGGTTGCAATTAGACCTGCTATGTTATATGGAACCGAATGTTGGGCCATTAAGGAAGTACAGGCACGCAAGATGGAGGTAGCAGAGATGAGAATGCTAAGATGGATGTGTGGCCACACAAGGTTAGACCGGATAAGAAATGATGTTTTTAGGGAAAGGTTAGAAGTAGCTAGTATATCAGATAAGATAAAGGAGGGAAGATTGAGATGGTTTGGGCATGTGAAGAGGAGGCAGACGATAGAACCAGTTAGAGTGGTTGAAACCCTCGAGGTGGAGGGGAGGAGGAGTAGAGGCAGACCCAAAATTACTTGGGATGAGCGGATTAGGCAGGATTTGCAAAAATTGCACCTCTCTGAGAACATGGTCCATGATAGGAGCTCGTGGAGACATAGGATTAAGGTTAAGGATTTCTAGGAAAGGGTACAATTGTGTTTTTAGGTGTAGTGTAGTGTATGGTCGTACATAAGTAACTATGTGTATAGGATGTTTTGTACAGTTGTGTTTCTAGGTGTAGTGTATGGTCGTAAATATGTAACTATGTGTATAGACTGTTTTGTGTTGTCATATTTGTTCTGTTCTACCATGCACTATTTCGTAACTCATACTACATTGGTAGCTTCATACACATACACACACACCCCATGCTCTATTTATTTCTTTCCTGAGTGTTTTGGAGCCGAGGGTCTCTCTGGAAGCAGCCTCTCTATCCCTAGGGGTAGAGGTAAGGTGTGCCTACATCCCACCCTACCCAGACCCTACAAATAGCTTTGCTATTTGTGGGATTTTACTGGGTATGATTGATTGATTGATTGATTGATATAGCAAAATTATGCATGTTCAATAAAATTTACTGGAAATGCAATGTTATGTTCAGAAATCACATAAAGTTGCTGGTTCAGAAAATTTGGAATAGTGAAAGATATGAGATTAGCATACTGGAATTTGATTTGAATGATATAGTTTAAATGGGTTAGGCATAGTCTGAACCATAGTCGCATAAATCGCTTGATGTGCCATGATCTGCTATCCGGATTGCCCGTACCCAACATGGTACGGACATATTCTGGGATCGCCCCGGATCGTGATTCAGAACATGAAATTGGCCTTCTCAGTTTATCAATCCAATCGTACCACAAACTAATGGGATCATGATCTCAAAGAATTCGAAAAACGTCTGCAAATCCATGGGAACATCGAACCCAACCAGAATTGGGAAGTCAGACAGAATTTGGAAAGTCGCTAATTTGTAAAGTTCCTCCAATTGTCAAGGCTACCCACTGAAGAGATAAGGAAACCAACTGTGTCATTTTGTTGGGTAAGCCTGGTGTCTTGTTGGGATTGGGATTTTGGTGTTTGATGGGGGGAATGAGCTTCATGGCAGCACAAGTGTGTACAACAAAGCCTTTTAAAGGTGGAGTTTAAAGCACTTTTTTCATCAGCAACCTTACCCATCACCCCCACTACCCATAACCCAACTCATGCAACACAAATCATGTTTGTTGCAATGCCGATGCTCTGTTGGCTACTTTGATGCACCAATGAGAATACGTTTGGTTCGTGGGTAACTCATGCAACACAAATCATGTTTATTACAACAATAATAATAATAATAGATTTGTCTATATAAACCAACAATAGAAAATAGGTATGTCCCTAAGCAAGAATATGTGTCATTTGTTGATGATGACAATTTCCCCCAACACAGTTTGTGTGACTGTTCTCCCATTGGTTAATTAGAACCTTCAATATCCTCTCGTAATCGGCAGCTCTCATGCCTTGCTTTGTTTGTACTGTATTTCTCCGCCCGGAGGCAGGGCTGTTATTTGGAATCCTAGTATTAGAAAAGCGGTTGCTGTCGATGTGCCTCATGTCTGAATACCAGAATACCCTTCTTTCCCATGGTTGACGAAGAGTAGCCAAGGAAGAACCCATTCTTCGTTAAGTGGGTGTTTGGCTTAGCTTCTATTTCAACTTATTGAACAGTGAAAAGGGGTGAAAAAGACTTATTGAAGTGTTTGGGAAATGTGTGTATGTGAGGCAATAAGTCAATAAGCAAGAAATTCTAGCTTATTGAACAGTGAAAAGGACTTATTATAAGTCACAAATAAACTAAGCCAAACACCCCCTAAATGCAATTTTATCTAATTTGACCTATTAGTATTTTAAAAGTCCATGTTATTCCATATTTGAAGCTTTGGGCAAGGTTTGTGAGGTTTAATGATAACCTATAAGTAGGGTAGATAACAGTACCTATATATATTGGCTTAGAATAAAACTCAATTTCACTATTTTCATATCATATGGATTTATATTACACTAGTGAGGCTACCCACACTTTGTAGCTGGCAGTTGGTATCATTTGGTAAGAATAAGGGGGGAAACTGATAAAAAAAAAAAATTTGACCAAGTCACTCTTTACGTGACTTGGTTTTTTTATATATAGTAATAAGAATTACACTATTGGTATCGACTTTTACAAAATTATTATACTATAGTTTATTTGGCCTAGATTTTAAACTTTATTCAATAGGTCTTTGAATTCTTAAATGCACACAACACATTTAAAACAAAAGAATAATTTTGACACTCTTTCATTACTTGTAAGACCATGTGTAGTGGTAAATCAAAATAATGCCCCTATCATGGGGCATTATTCGACACGTGTCATCCCAGTCAGCATGGGGCATTATAGCATAAGTGGCGTAGTGGGGCACTATTCCAATAACGCCCCTTCCAATTAGAAAAAAAAAAAAAAATGGTCTTGTGCATGTGAGGGTCCCTGTGCATATTTCGGTCCCTGTGCATATTACTTTTTTATTGAAAAAGTGGGGTTAAGATCAAAAGTTGTCAGAGGCTCTCAAAAGTGATTGGTGGGTGACAAAATGGTCAAAGCAATTTGAGCGTTTTAAATAAAACGCCAGCAACAAAATTTTTCAAAAATAACGCCGGAAAACGCCGGCCGTAATGGGGGTGGGGGCGTTTCCGGGCGTCTTTTTGCAATTTAAAAAAAAAAAACGCCCCACTACGGGTGGTCTAACAGCAACCAACCGTACAAACTTGTCAGAGCACTTAAGGGTTAATACTTAAATTAAAAAAAAAACATTTGTAGTAAAAATCATAAAAATAAAAAAGTGTCAGGTAGTTTTCATTGTTTGATATATATAATAATAATAGCCAACTACCCTTTAAACCAAAATTCTAATATTTAGAGAAACAACCATATACCTTAATGTGGTTAAGTTAAAAGAGGGGTGTGATACTTGGGTGTGGAAACCGGATGTTGGTAGTTTTACAGTTGCTGCGGTTCGGGATCATATTCAGAGTCAGTCGGTCGTTAATGAAAATGTATGGGGATAGTGGAACATGTGGGTTCCTCCTAAGGTTAATCTGTTTACATGGAGGGCTGATTTAGGAAGGATTCCGGTTAAAGATCAACTTGTGAAAAGGTGTATCACGGTAAGTTGCTTAAACTGTTCTAGGTGTGATGGTCATATTGAATCGGTAGATCATTTGATTTGTGGCTGCTCGATGTCGAAGTCCATTTGGTGGAATGTTTTGGCTTGGGTTAAGCTGCTGGTAAATGTGGTGTTTGGATCCACAAAAGATGCTTTGGAGTTTGTTGAAGGAATGCAAGGATCCAGACAATGGAAACAAGTGTTAAATTTGATTTTTTTAGGCAACCATATGTGGCACATTTGGAAGAACCGTAATGAGAAAGAGTTTAAAGGTCATCAAGTCCTTGGAGATATGGTGATAGATGAGATAAAAAGTGACTCTTTTCTTTGGTTAAGGAGTCGGTCTAAGTTGGTAGGTTTTGATTGGGGTAGGTGGATTTTAATGTTCGAGATTGTATTAAGTAGTAGGGGGTTAGGGCGTTTGAGTTTTTCATTGGTTGTGTGTTTACTTACTGATTATTTTTGGATTTCTACAGCATATGCTGACCCTATTCTATAAATCATAGAATCTTTATGTTAAAAAAAAAAACACCTTAATTTATCAAAAGTTCAAAACTTCATCTTTGCAAGTGACATTGTTATGTGCGAGAATTAACATAGTCACATGTTTTTCCCAAAACTTCAATTCACTCATCGAACAACATGCCTCTGGTATTATTTTTAAGCTTAGGGGAGTGGGGGCGTAGCGTTATTTTACCGTGATGGAACATGTATAACACGTGATGGCCAAGAATTTCCACCGCCACCATAGTGTATAACGCGTGCAATATTCCACGCATGGATTTTATCACGCCGTGGAAAATGGGTGTTGTGAGGGAACATGGGGGTTTATTTTTGGGTGTTGTGAGTGATAGGCAATGTCACTAAAAAAGGTTGTGAGTGATGGAAAAATGGTTGATGACATGGCGGAACTTGATTGGGTGCTTGTGAGTAATATAATTCTTTAAGATATTATTCTTTTTAGGTCTTCAGATGTATTACTAGCTATATCTTAGACCATGCGTAGTCGTTTGTCGAATAATTCCCCCACCCTGGGGCGTTTTCTGCCATGTGGCAGTCCAGTCAGCATGGGGGCATTATTGGGCGTTTTTGCAAAAGTGGCGTAGTGGGACTAATGCCCAATAACGCCCCTTCCATTAATTACACAATTATTTTTTTTAAATTAAATAATGCCACAATGCCCCATTGGTCAGTCAACCGTTGCCACAATTGGTCAGTCAACCATTGCCACAAGCCCCTTCAGCGTGTTTCAAAAAACGCCTTGGGCCTTTTTTTGTCGAATATCGCCCCAAAACGCCGGGGTGTAGTGGCATGTGGGCGTGATTCGGCATCTTGTTCGAAATTTTTTTATAAAACATGCCCCATTACGGGCGGTCTTAAAACAAAAAGTCGGTGGCTGTCACATCACAGCCACCACTTTTAATTTTATATATAAACAATGTTTGAGTATGAAAAATCAAAATGATAGTTTGATCTGGCGGTTGCTGCTCCTTAGGCTAAACATGAGGCTAGGAGTTCGACTCCTCAACCTAACTTTTTTCCTCAACTCGAGCTTTTTCTTAAATGGAATATAATTTTATGTGATGATACTTACATGTTACTCTTTAGTCTTAAATTATTAAAATAATTACTTATATATAGTTTAATATTTATTTATTAGATTATAAAAAATAAAAGTTGGATCTACACCCCCTATTATTTAAGTTAATAGGTTAAACATTCACTTTTAATTTCTGGTAATTGATAACTTTGATTCGCCAACCTTTTCTGATTAATAACTTAACATCTCATTTTCTTTGAATTGCTTTTAGGATTTTAGACCATAGTATCTCATAAATTACTATACTTTTTTATATCTATGCCAAACCATGTTACTGTGTAAATTACTTTTACGATTTTACACCCCTGTTGAAATTACTGTTACAACTTTACACCGCAACGACTGAGACATACTCTTTTTTTTATTTATTTCAAATGACGTTAATGTCACGAACATACCGTGTGAACAAAGTAAAAAACACGTAATGTCACGTGCGGGCATGGGCGCAGCTTCCTTGGGGCGGGATATACGTTTTCGTCCCCCCCTCCGAAATTGGGAAAAATCGACCCCCCAAGCTTCGCCAATGCGTCCGGGTATTACACGTTAATGTCATCATCGTAAATTGTAAGCGTAATGCCTTATATATGTTACACCGAGTTAGATTGAATACGTCGAAACACGTGTTTTCATATGGCTAACACATAACGTGTCGCCATAATTAAACAACTAAGGTGCCGCATCCGTAATGTGTGGCGTATGCCAGTTTTGACGTACATGTCGGTTTAAATTCACGTTTCCACGTAAACGACTCACATTTTGACATAAACTTTTTCCTCAAACAAGTCTAATCAAATATAATATGTTTTTATACTTATTTTTTACGTTCGTAGTCTGTGTTCGATAGCGAGTGGGTTAAATATAACACTTTTTCATTCAACGACGACCTAATTTTTTTCGAAAACAAGTGGGGTCAATTATACGGTATAAAGTTGAGTTTTTTTTTAAGTTTCGACGCCGCCGCAACCGCTGCGGGTCGGAATCCTAGTTGTTTTTAATACTTCTCCTAAAATTTAAGTATTATTTTTAAGGTTCTTTTTAGAGAAAAATGTCGTGTTTTTTATTTTTATAGGAAAAGAACTGGTATATAAACCAACAATATAAAATCGCCGCATGCACCCCCCAAATCTTCCCTCTCTTTGATCTCTGATAAACCCTAAGAAGTTCAGTTTATACCCTACAATTCATTCATATTCCATAATAATAGTAATAACAATCCAAATGTAAACATGTTAGACCACATGGTCCACATACCCTTGGAAATCCTGTCGGAAATCCTGAAAACGCTTCCTGTGAAATCGTTGCTTCGATTACAATCCGTCTCCAAAGCATGGAAGTCTCTGATCGAAAGCTCTGATTTCATTGCACGTTATAGCAGCCAACGCCAACATCTGCTCGTAAGGTATACAAAGTTAGATGATTTAAGTTAGAATATGTTTCATGTGTTGATGATCATACTTTCCCCCAACAGAGAGTCTCCCCAACTCTTCCCCTGTTGGTTAAGAACCTTGAATATCCTGTCTTAATCGGCAGCTCTCACGGCTTGCTTTGTTTTTACGGTGATTATCAACCAGGATGCAGGGCTGTTATTTGGAATCCTAGTATTAGAAAAGCAGTTGATGTCGTTGTGCCTCGTGTGACATACCATAACATATCTAGATCCGCTTTAGGGTTTGGGGTTTGTAGTAAGACCGCCGACGCTAAGATTGTCACCATCACACATTCTCAAAGCGGTATTATAGATATGGAAAGCGTAAACCCTTGGCAAGTTGAGGTGTTTACATTAACCACAAGGGCTTGGAGAAGTCTTTATAGTGACAATCTCCCTCGTAAATCAATTAAGTATTTTGAGTTACCGGTAGTACTGGTAGATGGGTGTCTTTATTGGCTTGCTCGTGATAGGATTGCCGTGGATGATGGTACATTTACGACTAATTTGATTATCTCCTTTGATCTGACAAGTGAAGAATTTGGAGAAGTAAACCTTCCTGATAGTTTAGCCCACACTCTTTGTAGTTTGTCCATGCATAAGCTAAGGGAGTCCCTTGTTGTGGTTGAAGCCAATAAACAAGTTTACCATCTATGGGTGATGGAGGATGGTGTTCCAAAATCGTTTCAAAAGCTCTTCACTATTAGTGGTCACTCACTAGATGCATCGTCAATTGATGTAAGGGGATTCATGAAGACAGGTGAACCCTTAATTGAATTACAAACTCATACTGGCAACACAAGAATACTTGTTGCTTATGAACCCCACTCTAATTCCATCAATAATCTTAGGATTACTGTAAGAAAAGGTTTATATAATTTTGTGTATTCCTACACGGAAACGCTACTTTTGCTTTGATCAGCCCATTATTACAGTTTATGAAAAAGGTAATTGGCCAAATTGCAAAATGGAGAGTTAAGGACAGAAGGCTTTTGAAGCATTCAGGCAGGTTATTGATTTTTCATATTTGTTTTTGTTTATTATTCATATACTAGCAACATAACTATTTCGTCCATTGAATTGTTCCAAGATTACTGTCGTTTTCGTAATTATGTGATTCATTTATTATCCATCTTGTGTTCAAGATAAGGTTTAGTACCTTTACTATGGTAAAACCTATATGCATGTTTAATATAATTTATTATCCATCTTGTGTTTATTATGTTCAATGTAGTAAATGTCTTTTTTAGTGAATTTTGTACCAAAAATATGCATGTTTAATATAATTTATTGGAGATGCTATGTTATGTTGAGAAATCCCATAAAGCTGCTGGTTCAGAGAATTTGGACTAGTGAAAGATATGAGTTTATCATAGTGGAATTTGATTTTAACGAAATAGTCTAAGTGGGTTAGGCATAATCTAAAGAGGGTTAAAGGCGATCCGGGTGAAAGTCAAAGTATAGATCGATCTGTCAAGAGCGAAACCTGCTTGCACAAAAGAACTTAAAGTGTGCCTGGCGAGTTTTGGGGCGTCCGTGAAGGCAGGTGTTGGGATTATTACACTTACTTTGTTTCTGAGTGTTGAGAGTAGAAATTATTGGAATAAATTAGTATATGAGCCCACGGGTCTATTAGGTTGTTACGGTTTAGTTATGATGTCTATATATTGTAACCGAATCCTTCAATGATAAATCATTCAGTATTTCATCACCTTACAGAAATTGGTAAAAGGGAAATTTGCAGAAATAATTAAGGTGCTATATAGGCTTCCTGTTACCTTTATTTTTAGTTGGTGAAACAGGAGACAATTCTGGTTTTGAGAAAAGGGAAGAAATAGGTATAATGAAGCTTGAACATCGGAGAGATAAGGATGGTGTTGGTCATTGTATATATGTCACTTACCTCCTCCTCTAAATATGCCTTTTTAAGTACATTGCAATGGCCACAAAAGTACAAAACACCCGGGGTCTTATTCACATATGGTCAGCAGTCTTTTCTACTGTAGTTCGGTGTCTATATTAAGCCATTCAACAAAATTTCTAAACTCTCATTGGTTCAAATATTTTGTTATAAATCTGTTGTCATTGGTTTGAGAACAATAACATGGAGACTGGAATCAAGTTCAATAGCAGGTCTCATTGGTCGTTTTTTTTACTGTCAAAGCCAACATTGGGGGAGTATGTTCTATGACGAGAATACAATTTTTTTCGAAATTCATATGCAATGGTACAAAAGATTCAGCATGGTTTTGATTGACGCTAAACAAGCGGAGTCCATTTTATCTCAACTTACTGCTGGATTTAATCTGTTAGCCTCTGATTGCGTACATAATAATGATTTGTGGCCTTGTTTGGGAATCAAGTAAGTCATAGGAGGTATTGTAAGTCACAGTCAACAGGAAAATAAGCTGGCCCAACAAAGAATTAATACCTAGAGGTACAACTCTCAACAAAGAATTCGTAAATATTCATAATCTAATAATTATTAATATTTGCGCACTCTAATCATTCCCCTAAATACTGAAAACTTGAGTCATCTCTTTGCTACACTTTTTCAACGATAAGTTACCAAACGGCTTCTCCATTGTCACCGTGACCGTTGGCTGACCTACTAGAGACCTTCATTATCGATTTACCATCACCAGGTCAAATTGATTCATTACGTTATCACTCGGTATAACAAAA
The DNA here is from genome assembly GCA_030545235.1 of Helianthus tuberosus. Taxonomy (NCBI): domain Eukaryota; kingdom Viridiplantae; phylum Streptophyta; class Magnoliopsida; order Asterales; family Asteraceae; genus Helianthus; species Helianthus tuberosus. The sequence continues at coordinate 27,125,260 of CM060438.1, read as the reverse complement.
TAAAACGATAAAAACTCATTAGGATGAGCATTTGGTACCGGGTAAATACCGGCACTGGTACCCACTTTTCCCGTTTTTTCGGTACAGGTACTTTCGGTACCGGTAGTACCTGTACCGAAAACCAGGAAAAGTGGGTACCAGTACCGGTATTTACCCGGTACCATATGCGGTACCGAAAGTACCTGTACCGAAAAAACAGGAAAAGTGGGTACCAGTACCGGTATTTACCCGGTACCATATGCTCATCCCTACGCAAGAAAACATACGTAGATATGAGAGAGAGTTGTGTACTCGGAAAACGGTTACAGCAAGTCAAGTATCAATTGCCTGCAAACAAATTTTTTTTTTTGGAACGGCAAGCCTTCAAACATTTCACAAAATAATTTCGATCCCCTTGGAGGGTATAAACGTAAAACAACCGGTTCGTTACCATTAGGAACCGATTCCCCAACGGTAAAATTTAAAAAAAATAGACAAGCCTGGTTTGAACCCGGTTTTGGGTTACGGGGACCCGGATCTACCCGAATCGGTTCCACTGGGTTCTAATATCTGGGTCCAATATTACCCGGTTCCAAAATCCGTTTTGGGCACCTCTGACTCAGACTACGATAAATAAAAGTAAGGGATGATCTCAAAGTCCAAACTAGCGAACTACTGGGCTGAGTATTTGAGCCCAACAAAATAAAAGGCGATTTAAATTAGCATTCATACGTCGTCGTTCTGCTCCCAAAATTATCATTTATCTCTCATCTTCAATTTCATCATCTCTCTTAAACCCTAGAAATTCATCTCTGTAAACCCTAGAATTCAAAAATCAAAATGTCAGACCACATACCCTTCGAAATCCAGTCGGAAATCATGAAGATGCTTCCTGTGAAATCGTTGATTCGATTCCAATCGGTCTGCAAATCATGGAAGTCTCTGATCCACAGCTCTGATTTCATTGCACATTATACCGGCCAGCAGCAACATCTGCTTGTAAGGTATAAAAATCGAGATGATTTTAAGTTAGAATATGTTTCATTGGTTGATGAAGATAGTTTCCCCCAACACAGAGTTTGTGTGACTGTTCCCCCATTGCTTAACAACCTTGAATATCATGTATTAATCGGCAGCTCTCATGGCTTGCTGTGTTTCTACTGTAATAATCCGGCTGTTATTTGGAATCCTAGTATTAGAAAAGCGGTTGCTGTTGTTGCGCCTCATGTCACATATGGGGACCCATATCGAACCGCTCTAGGGTTTGGGGTTTGTCGTGAGACTATGGACCCTAAGATTCTCACCATCACACGCTCAGAAAGTGTAGACCCGTGGCAAGTTGAGGTGTTTACTTTAAGCACAAGGGCTTGGAGACGTCTTTATAGCGATAATCTCCCTCGTAAATCAATTAAGTATTTTGAGTTACCGGTGGTTGTAGATGGGTATCTTTATTGGCTTGCTTGTGATTGTGATGGTATTACCGTGGATGATGGTACATCTACGACTGATTTGATTATCTCGTTTGATATGACAAGTGAAGAGTTTGGAGAAGTAAACCTTCCGGATAGTTTAGCCCACTCTCATTGTAGTTTGTCCATGTATAAGCTAAGGGCATCCCTTGCTGTGATTGAAACCGGTGTAGAGGCCAATAAACGAGTTTACCATGTATGGTTGATGGAGGACGGTGTTCCAAAATCGTTTCAGAAGCTCTACACTATTAGTAGTCACTCACCAATTGGATCAATAGTTGGTGTAAGGGGATTTAGGAAGACAGGTCAACCTTTAATTGTGTTGCAAACTCATACTGGCCCCACTAGCATACTTGCTGCTTATGAACCCTACTCTAAATCCATCACTAATCTTGGGATTAATGGAAGACATTTTTTTGTGCATTCCTACTACATGGAAACACTACTTCTGCTTTGATCAGCCCATTTTTATAGTTTATGAAAAAGGTAATGGCCAAATAGCAAAGTGGAGAGTTAAGGGCGGAAGGCTTTTGAAGCATACAGGCAGTTTATAGATTTTTTCATATTTGTTTTTATTTATTATTCATATCAGCAAAGCTAGTATTCGTCCATTGTTCCAAGATTACTGTCGTTTTCGTAATTATGTGATTCATTTATGATCTATCCTGTGTTCAAGATAAGGTTTGGGACTTTTCTTATGGTAAAACTTCCAGCCGTTATGATCTTTGTTCATGGGGGTACATGATTTTTGAAATCAATTGGCAGGAGTCTTGATCCACTTGTGCTTTTAGATTCTTTATCTCAATTTGGAAGATTAAATGGTTTTTTTAATGATTCTTTATCTCAATTTGGAAGACTTATAGGACGCTATATACCACTGCAAATGTTTATATTTGTAGAACCATATCTTGGGCTGGAAACCATTTTGTATAAAATATTGTGTGTGCCTTTTATTTTGATATTTTTGAGTCATCATGGTCCATTTGCATCAAGGGGTGTGTGGTCATCAGGAGAGGAAGTGGAAGATGAGGAAATTCTTTGCCCCTTCAAGTTCTAAATAGTTTGGCCATCATCAAAATACATCCGTTCATCATCATCATCAAAATACGCTGGTTCTAGACTATCTTCGGCCACCATCACCAAACGACCCTAAATCAATACATATGGCAGAGCTTTTATTGATAAAAAATATCAATTGATGATAAAACGTGGAATGTTCGAAGACCTAGCGATGTTCGATGCCCCCTTTTCGGTTTTGTTCTATTTTTTTTTGTTCAGCGTCTTGCGTCTCGCTGGGTGTAGGATGAATGATCAGCAAAGCACTGGACATTTTCCGTACAGATTGTCAATGCCATTGTTTTTAGTCGTTAATAAGCGAACAAACTCCAAGGCATTACTTGTGGACAAATTTCATGTAGAATAAAAACTAGACAAAATTGCAGAAAACAACCTTTATGTATACCCCAAACTGCACTTTATACCTTTCACTATGAAATCCGCCAAAACCAACCTTTACGTTCATGTTTTGTTACACATCACAACCTTTACACCAAACCTAGTCAAAAAAGTCAGTTAAGTTACCCCATGTGCGATGCATGTGAGGGCATATATGTCTTTTCCTTTGACCCCTTTTACAATGAATATTATATTTAAATACATTAAAAATACGAATATAACCCCTGGCCTTGAGCAAAACCTGTAATCCCATGGTTCAGAAACTTTCCAACTCGATCATTCCATCATTTGAAGATGCATCAATTTCCCTAAAATATATTTCCATATCACATGAGTTTTTATTGATGAACGAATAAATAAATTCAACTTTACAAATACTCTGAGAACACTCTCACCTATCCGGAAGTGACAAAACACAGTTTATATAAAATTGGGACCCTGGTTCGGTGGTTTCCATTGTTCAAAAACAGAATACGAGCCAGACCTATACAATACAACTAACGTATAATCAATGTTATATAACCAAAAGTTCATTCTCATGGCCTACAATTCAATTTCTACACAAAATAACCGAGCTTCAAACAACAAATAACCAAATTACATGCTCTTACATTCAGATTCAGTTCATCCTAAAAGAGATATTTTGTGAAAAAAAAAAAAAAAAAAACTGAGGCCTTTCCTAGCACATCGACAGATCCAACTCGAAGTAAATGAGCACACATTCAACAACAGATCCAAACCCATCTTCTTCATCTCCACCGTAATAGGGTTTTTGGATTTGGGTTTTTTCGATAATCGGGTTGGGAATTGAGGTTTTTTTCAGGAGTGTTTTGGGTCTCAAATTCGGATTCGAGGAAAAATTAGTGGGTTTCTGAAACACTATAACAGAAATTGGTAGCGATGGATGTTTCAGGCTATGGCAGTTGTGAATATGGTGGTGGTGCCTGTGGAGATGGTGGTAGTGGCGATTGTCGTAGGTTGGTGGACAGTCATGTTGCAAATTGGATAGGGTGCCGGTAATGGTGGTGTGTAGTGGCGGCGACTGTAATGTGTGTAGGGTGGGTGGTGGTGGTGGGTGGAGAAGGAAGAAGGAGAGACGGGGTTTTTAGATTCTGGAGAGAGAGAGGGAGGTGGGGGGTTTGTATTGGTCCAACTTACGCGCTTTATGTGAAAACTTTTCCTTTTTAAACTTATACAACAATACAAAATGAGCCTTTACAATATATATTGGTTTGATCTTGTAAAAATGAAGTGGTGTTTTTTTTCATATTTATGGACTACGTTTATTTCAAACTAATCAGGCCGACGCCATCGTTTCACGGCTTGGAATTCAAGGTCATAAGGAGGAAAATGCACACCCCACACTGCTACTAACAGCCGACACAGTATATGCTCTATTCCTGTCTCTTCTTTCATTGCTACTTTATTGCGAAATAAAGTGAGATATATTATTGCGAAATAAGATCGTAATAATATATCTGAAGACAATTTGCACTCAATTTGTTCATCAAGAATACACGCATAAAACTTAATGGTATTCTGATTTAATTTGAGGTGGTGGTGTATGAAGGGATGATTCGGGAAAAACCATCGAGCAAAGAAGAAGCGCGACATTTTGTCAAAGGTTTGCTTAGTTTGCTTCTTACCAACTACTTTTACTCTAAAATGTTGACGTGACTCAAACGTACAAAATCATCGATTGTTTTGTCATCTTTCTCAGGATATTCGGGAGGTTGTGCAGTCGTTGTAGGATCTATAGTTTTGCTGACCTGGCTGCTAGCAGCCCCACCCCGTATACGAGATCCGATATCACACCATCGGTAAGAATTCTCGGTTTAAAAGCATTCGTCAGTTTAAAATATGTATTATTTACCAGAGGTTGTTATTTACAGGATACGTGAGATATTATATTGGAAGAAGTAGACACCCTTGTGTGGAAGCTCAAGATTGGGTGAATTTTATACCAAACGACTGCAAACTTGTAAGATATATATTATTATGCCATTTATGGCTTTTTTTTGTTTGCACGTTCATTTTTATTATTATTTTTTTTTCATAATTTAGTAGGTGAGGGGAAAGAGTTGGTTTCAAATTATCACCGGGCCTAACATGGGTGGAAAATCCACATTTATACGCCAGGTATTAAGCTCGGTTATCATATTATTTTTTCCTGATTAATCTTATTCGGTTGATACCGTAACATACGACCTTTGCAATGGTACATTAAGAATATAATGACCTTCTGTTTTTCCACTTGAAAATTTGTTATGATATTTTTTTTGTTTATTTAGACAGATTGGTGTTTTTCCACCTTTATGCAAGAAATGCTTGAGATAGCATCAATTCTAAAAGGCGTCACTGATAAATCATTGATTATTATTGATGAATTGGGCCGTGGAACATCAACTTATGATGGATTTGGTTAGATTTTTATTATCATTGAATATTTTGACTTAAATAATTGTATTTTATATTAATTTGTTATTTGGAGAGCAGGTTTAGCGTGGGCTATATGTGAGCACTTGGTTGAAGTAATTAAAGCGCCTACTTTATTCGCTACTCATTTCTATGAGTTGACTGCATTGGCTAATGAGAATTCTGGTCAACCGTTCGGTATAGTAAATTATCATGTGAGTGCACACATTAACTCCTCAAGCCGGAAGCTAACAATGCTTTACAAGGTTGTTTGGTGCTTTAGACAATTAGATATACGAAGAAACAATACTTATTGTTGTTTTCTTAATTTATTTTGATTGTTCAGGTTGAAGCATGGGCTTGTGATCAGAGTTTTGGAATTCATGTTGCAGAGTTTGCAAACTTTCTTGAAAGTGTTGTTTCTCTTGCTAGAGAAAACGCTGCTGAGCTGGAGGACTTCACACCCGTTTCAATTGTATCAAACGAGGCTGAACAAGAGGTATGGCTTTTGATTTCTATGTATTTTATTATTTAAGCACTATAAACTTTCCCATTGAGTAATCAGTTGTTGCATATTCCTTGGTTTTGCCTTTTTGCTCCCGTGATACCATTACTATCCACCTTGAAATGCACATGACAATTGATGTTTCGTGAAATGTGGCAATCGATCCGTTTACATATAATTTTTTTATATGTGTTGTGTTTTATTTTGAACGGGTCAAACATGTAAAGATAAAATATTTAACTATAAACAATATGGGTCAAATGGGTTGATAGTCATCCGCCATGCACTTGTGCATTTAACCTCTGAAATTGTCTTAATCCTATTAAAATATTTGTGATCATATTTTACATGGAAGTTATTTATAAGATTAAAAAAGGTAGATAAATATGTTTTTTGCGGCTCAGCCCAACCCAGCCTGTTTTAATTCACACAATATATTTACTTTGACCCGTTGGTTAAGTGACGCATTTTGCCACCTATACTACTTTTTACCTTCGTTCTTTATTTTTGGGTTCATTTTTGTTCTCCTTATAGTGATGTGATACCCATTATAGGTTGAAGAAGATAGAATATGGAGGTGGCAAGATGGTCGGGTTGAAAACAGAATGTCCAGGTCGGTTGAAGAAATCTTTAACGATTTGTGATTTTTTTCTCATTCATGTATTGCAATTATTTAGTGTACTCTAATATTTGCATTAGTAGTTTAACATTTATATAATTAAAATATTTGTGTCAAATTTTAGGCAAGTGTTTTGTTTTAAGTTGATTTGTTTATGTGTGTAAATGCCTTTAATATGGGGACTATTTCCTGTTAATGTTATATCACAATAATAAGAAAGTGTTGTTTGTTTTTTGAACTAGGGCTGATGTTTGAATGTTTGGAACTACTTACTGCATTTAAAATGAATTTGTACATATTTTTGAATGTTTTGGAACTACTTATTGCATTGAATTTAATAGCAAGTACTGGTGTACTGGAAATAGTATAATAGTGATGTGAAGTTTACAACAAGAAAAAGTTTAAGAAACCGAATTAAAAAGTGTGATGAAGATAAGGGAAAAAGAATACTTTAGAGGTTAAAAATGTTTTTTATATACTTTTATTTATTGTAAATTAAATTTTTCTACCCGAAAAGTTTGATGTGGAAAGTTTTTGTTATGTTTTTACTTAGGTCATGTGTGCATTCATGTACAATTGTGTTAAATACTTGGTTTAGGTAGCATTGGGTCAGGTTTGGTAATCGGGTTTCGGTTAAAAAGGTAAAAACATAAGTGCCTTTATTTCTTTGGGATTATGGTAAAAAAAAGTGGTTTGGCTAAACTCATTTATTCATAAGTGCTTTGGCTTAACCGGTACCGTATCGCATAGCATAGAGGTGCACATGTAAAGAAAAGGAAGGAGGCGCACCATGGAAAAAAGTGTTATTTTACGGCAAATAACGTTTGAAAACATGTCTTTTAATTTCAACATTGGTACCGCATAGTATTGACACCAAATTTTAACTTATTTATTTTAACACTTAATAACGTTTGAAAACATGTCATTTAATTTATTTAATGACATAATTAGATTATAAATTGATTTTTCCTGCCCGGAAAGTTCCCGGGTTATAAAGATTCACAACTACATGATATATTTTTATTAATTAATATATATAGATGTATATTTATTTTTTAGATATAAAGATTCACAACCCGGGAGTATTCCCGGGTTATAACCTAGTATATGTATATAAACACACACTCACACACATAATTTGGGGTTTAATTTAAACGTGCCAAACGAGCGAGCCAACTGGCCTACTAATGAGCGAGCCACGAACCGAACCTACTTTGGCTCGGGCTCGGCTCGTTTACAAACCGAGCCGAGCCGAGCCAGCTCGTTTAAAACCGAGCTAACTTCGAGCCAAGCTTTTTTCGAACTTTTTTCAAGCGAACTTCAAGCGAGACTCGACCCACGGGCTTTTTAAACAGCCCTACTCGTGTACAAACTCAAGCCTATTCTACATTTTGACAACTCGAACTCTAGTAGCTCATGAACAACTCTACTTACCCAGCCCGACCCGACCCGACCCTACCCGATTCACAAACACCCTCCGTCTAAAAACCTCCGATCGTTCCCTAATTTGAGAGTTCTCTCTTTCCACTTTCCAGCTTCTGCAAACAAGTCTTCAAAATCAACAAAACCCCCCAAATTAGGTTAAACAAAACCCTAAATTCCACATTTCTCTATCAAATTCCCCCAATTTCACATGAAAGCTCCAAATCACAACAGAAAATGATCGTCAGAACATACGGTCGCCGGAGCAACAACAGCCGGAGCACTAACAGCAACAGCTTCAATTTCGACGATTCAGACGAATTCACCGACAATTTATCTCAAAACAGCACTCACGAGTTCAATTTCCCGTTTACATCTCAAGAATCAACAAAAAATACGTTCAATTTCGATTCCTTTGATTCTGATCCGTACAGTTTCGATTCGTGTGAAGATTATTCAGGTAAATTGACGGTTATACCCCCGAGATCGAAGAAATTGAAGACTGAAAAGAGCAAGGATAAGAAGGTGAAGAAGGAGAAGAAGCAGTTAGTGGTGTTGACTGAAACGACGACGTTGATGGAGACTCAGGAGTATGGAGAAATGATGGAGCATGTTGATGAGGTGGAGTTTGGTTTGGATGGGCTGAGGAGAGGGCAGCCGGCGCGGATACGGCGGGCGAGTTTGTTGTCGTTGTTGACGGTTTGCGGGAGTTTATCGCAGCGGAGACTCGTGAGAACCCATGGGTAATGAATTATAAATTATGATCATGTGCATTGTGATACATGTGTGTTCAGTTTTGACTTTTGATGAGGTTATTGTGTTTAAGTTGTTTTGATTATGTGCATTGTGATGCATTTGTGATTGATTTTATTTGATGAGCTTAGTTGAGTAATCAAGGCGGAATCTTGTAGCAAGTTAGTTATAGTTTCTGTTTAGGAGAAGTTTATAACTGTTATGATATCATACTTATAAATTTTTACTAGTTACAAAAAATGGAAATGTGGGTGGTGGATTGATCTTACTGGCGGTTATACGCACACACACATACATACATACATACAGACATACGTACATATTTAGTTGCATGTGTGTGTGTTTAAGTTCTGGTGCAGCAGCGAAAGCGAAACCAGAAAATGTGCGTGTGGAGGAAGAGGGGGGAGGGGGGTTGGCACGGGTACAGTCTGATAATATACTTTTGAGGGTGTGAAAGTTCTTTAGTTTATGTATAATCTATTAGAGTGTATTTGTTATATATGCAGTTAGTTTGTTATGCCAGCTGGCATGTGCAGTAAGTTTGCTAGTTGTATCCTGTTGTTGTATATATAGAGGTATGTTCTATGATTCCAAACTACACAAACATAATGAAATCGTTGATTACCTAACCTGATTTCCTTTATAATCTTAAACTATAATTTTGAACACTTGTTTTAAGTACAAAATTGTGGTGCTTGCGTTTGTATGTTACATGCATATGTTGTGCGCAAAGTTTCTTTGTTTTGTTGTAGTGTGTAGTTAACATTTAGTAATATTTTATACAGGATGGCAAAGACAATCATTGATGCTGTATTGAACCTGAATCTTGATGATACCCCTAGTAACCTTGCTGCTGCGGCTTTATTTTTTGTTTTGACAAGCGATGTAAGCTACTTATATTTAGGTTTTAGACTGAACAAGTGTGTAGGAAACAAGGCAATATTACACGTTATTTTATGCGTGTACCTGAAATGATACTTCAAGCATGTGTTTGGTTCTATAATTCAATGTATGTTTGGATGTGCATCTGAAGTGATTATTGTGCGCAATAACCAACTAGGAATGCTTGCTAAGAGGTAAAATAATCAGATTATTGAGATAATGGTAAAACTTGTATAACTATTCCCTAACTCTTATTATTTAATCTTGATTCTTGAAGTAAAAAATAATCACTTGCATAATACACATCCAAACGCCCCCTTAATGTATATGTGATTGTGAACTATTTTTTTGGTTGATTGGTTTGCATTAAGTTTTTCCATGTATACACATATTAGTTTTTGTAAGAGTATCAATATCTATGTTACCCATCTTCAAAATTTCATCTTGATTTAAGTTCAGTGTTGGAAAAAAAACATTCAGTTTATCGTTTAAGTTCAGTGTTGAGAAAAAAAAAACATTTAGTTTATCATTTCTGTAATCTTTTTAACAGAAAGGTGCTCCATTGTCGTTATGAAGCATGTCCTCAATAGTAGGCGTTTTTTATTTACCATTCTAAGTTCATTTCAGGGCCAAGAAGATTACCTTTTGGATTCACCTAGTGCCATACGGTTCTTGTTAAAACTATTGAAACCTGTAACTACAATTGTTACTAAAAATAAAGGTTCAACCCTTGGTAGCAAACTTGTAGCCCTAAGCAAAGATGCTTCCATTTTTAATGATGGAAAGGCAGACGAATCGTCTTCCGCCGCTATATTGCAAAAAGTTGAGGACATTCTCGTGAGCTGCAAAGAATTGAAGCCAAGAGTTGAAAGTGACAGTGACATGAAAAGGCCCGAGTTGAATCCAAAATGGATTGCTTTACTAACAATGGAGAAAGCTTGTTTATCCACCGTTTCTCTTGAAGGTACTTGCATGAACCAATTTGGCCCGTTTGACCATCTGACCGTTTCTGTTATGTTATCACTAGTACATTCTTCTTTAAATGTAACATAATGATTGGATTGGTTTCCACTGGTGTAGTATGGCTTGTAAGTTTTAGCTTTACTCTATGAGCATTTGTGAAAATGACGAACATGTGATCATGTTTATTTGTATTCTTTCAGAGACAACTGGGACTGTTAGAAAGATAGGGGGCAACTTCAAGGAAAAACTAAGAGAGCATGGGGGACTAGATGCTGTTATTGACATCATACGAGAATGTCACGGTATCATGGAGGTATGACAAATAAAACATTTTTCTAAATTATGTGTCCAGTCTGATGCTATGACAAATAATATTTAATAGTCATAATATTTTGCAGGGTTGGCTAGAACGTTATTCATCTCAGACTCCGGAGTCGAAAAACATTATCAACCTAGAAAACCCAATGCTTCTATTGAAGTGTTTGAAAATCATGGAAAATGCTACTTTTCTTAGTAGTGATAACCAGGTAACACTTAAAAGCATATTTTCTTGTATAAGAAGTCTAATTACGAAAATGTCAACTTATTATTTGAAAATGCAGAACCATTTGCTTGGAGCAGAGGATGACGACTATGATTATCGACATGTTTCTCAGTCTTTCACAAAACTTATTCTTAGCGCCATTAAGATCCTCTCTGGTATCTTGTTTTTTCTTTATTTGTGATGACACTAACATAATTTCTTTCCTAGTGTTCTTAAACTTCTTTTTCCTACAATTGATTTCAGGTGTTTCTCTACTTAAAAAATCTTCATGCAAATCTGACATTAGGAATGGAAACAATGGGACTGTTTATACCTCTGATCTTCCATTACTGGCTGATGAAAAAGGTACAAATTATTAATATATAAAATTGAGTTAATTACGTGTTTCATCCCTGTGGTTTGTTTAATAACCATTACAGTCCATTAGTTTAAAAATTGCCAACAGTACCAGTACTTTCACTTTGGTAACAATTATAGTCCACCTCCGTTAACCCCATCCAATTTACCGTTAAGTTTTTAGTGAGAAGACTAAAATGCCCCTATGTTAAAAAAACTATAAAAACAAACAATTTTTTTTTTTTATAAATTAAACCAATCCTCTCCTAAATATCAGTTGGGTTGACTTTATTTGTTTATTTATTTATTTTCAAGCAGCTGACGACTGCAATGAGATCATATATATCAGTTCCTCCATAGAGAATTGTAGTATGGACCAGGTCCCTTCCCAGAAGACTTCTAATATATTAAAGAAAAACCATATTTCATCGCAAAATCAGCCAGATTCTTCAAAATCTGATCCTTTTGCATTTGATGATGATGAAGAAGAAGAAGAACCAACTAAGTGGTGGGACTTAATGTCCAGTAAGAATAATGTTTCTGAAAGTCAAAAAAGCAGTTCAGTAGTTGAAAAGGATGGAGACCAACAGTCAAAGTTTGACTTAACGGTATGTAGTCAACAAGAGTCCAGCAATGTGGAACACAATGATTCTCCTCAAGCTCCTTGTTCACTTGTGGATGATGTTGGAACTTTTAATCTTTTTGCTGATTGCCTCCTCTCAGCAGTGAAGGTGATCAAAAAGACAAATCCAAGATTGTTATTATGAACTTTTAATCTACAATTGTTATTATGAACACTGGATTGGTCAAAATCCAAGATTGACCCAATAAAAAGTCTTATTACAGGTTTTAATGAACTTAACTAATGAAAATTCTGTGGGGTGTCAACAAATTGCTGCATGTGGAGGATTGGAGACGTTGTGTGGTTTGATAGTTGGCCATTATCCATCGTTTAATTCATATTTACCCAATTTCGGTGATCAAAAAGACAAATCAGTCCATCACGAGGTTGACAATAACAATAATAAGCGCCTTAATGACCAAGAATTGGATTTTCTTGTTGCTATTCTTGGATTACTTGTTAATTTGGTCGAGAAAGATGGGCATAACAGGTCAGCTTCCTTTTTTGTACTTATCATAAGTGAATTGATATTTTTTATGTATCTAATTTATTAAATAGAAAATTTGTATTTTGTACAGATCACATCTTGCAGCGGCCAGTATATCGATACCTAGCATGGAGTATGAAATAACGGATGTAATTCCGCTACTTTGTTCTATATTTTTGGCAAATCAAGGGGCCGGTGAGGCAGCTGAAGAAGGACGACAATCATCTTGGGTGAGTGCACTTGTATTGTTCTGTTGACTTTTAGCTAAATGATGACAATATCCTTGACTTGAAAAGCAAATCTAGTGGACCAAGGGTATGTTTGGCATGCAGAGCTTTGATAGTTATAGTTTTTTTTTTTTGTTAATTATTAGCTAAATGACCCAAATACCCTTCAATCAAAGCAATTTTTTCAAGGATGAAGACATGCCAATCTACTTTAAAACCCTGTTAAAAATGCTGCACTTGTAATGGTTCGATGAGAAAATATTTGATGAGTTTTAGCTAAATGACCAAGATACCCCTTGACCAAAAAATTACCTTTGGTCTATAAATTGTTGACCACAATGTGTTTGTGTAGAACGATGAAGATCCTGTTTTGGAGGGAGAGAAAGAGGCAGAGAAAACAATTGTTGAGGCATACTCCGCCCTTCTTCTTGCATTTTTATCTACAGAAAGGTTGGTTGACTTTTTTTTTCTTTTTAGCAATACCAGTTCGCCTTTTGTCTCATGGGAACATATGTTTGACTTTTGACAGTAAAAGCATACGCAATGCCATTGCGGAATGTCTTCCGAAACGCAAGCTGTCTGTTCTTGTACCTGTCTTGGAGAGATTTGTGGTATGCCATCTTTACCCTTTTAACTACCCCTTATGTCAAATTCAAAGCCCCAAAACACAATTTTCGTATTGACAAAAATACCCTTTTGCTAGGAATTTCACATGTCATTGAACATGATCTCAGAGGAGACTCATTCCATGGTGCTTGAGGTAATTGAATCATGTAGGATGCAATGAGTGATGTATGAAAAGTAGAATGATAGATGTTCATCAATGGACATCTTGTACAGCCTTAACTTTCCTCTTCAAGAGGAATGAGATAGGATCATGTTATAGTCTTATTAACCACACTGACCACCATTATATATTTTCTTCTATTTTATTTCATATTATTCTTATCAAATAACCCCCCCCCCCCCCCCTCTTCCCCCCTTTTACCTTCTCGGTGTTGTGCGTTATCCTACGTTTTCTTTCTATGGGTGTTAATTCTAGGGTCTCATGTTTAGTGATCAGACGACTTTTCCTTGGGATATCCAAAATCCCAGGGACAGCGATTATTGTGTTCTAAGGAACTTTGACTGGATTAAGAACACCAGATTTCCCGTATGTATCCATTCATTTGGGTTTATGTTGCGTATTTGATCTAAGGTGAGTTATAGTTTGTAAGAGAGACCCAGGTGAATTGTTTACTAAAATCAGGTGTACATAAAAATGCTTTCCTCTAGACGATCACTTGTCTTCAACGACATCTTCACTAACAAGAACACATTAAAGATAAACTGGTTACAAAATCACTATGACGAGATGCCTAGACAATAAAAAATAGATACGAGATCAATGGCAAGAAAAAAATTGTTACAAAATGAAGTCGCGATAAAGAAATGTCTTGACAATGAACAAAGCTAACAGATCTATTATAAGAAAAGATTTGTGAAGTGACCCAATATTCTGCATACTGTTTGGTGACATAAGATGACCACTTGCTTCTGTGACACAAGTGGTGTGGCCTAGTGTACGTTCACATTGTGAGTGGTGTGTAGCATGTGTAGTCACAATGTTATGAGCATGATTTGAATTCTAACATATGTGCACATTGAGAGCGGCAATTATTTCAAACACACGTGTGTGCAAGTGCAAACATGTTTGTGCCCGTGTGTTGTAAAGAGTGTACGTTGAGTTCTAAACACGGTTCTTATATACCCATGTATATTTTAGGAGCACTTGCCTTTTAGCTCACCCCTTTGTAGAGTGCACAGATCAGGTTTTTTTCTTTTAATACCCGGTTCTGGGTATGATTGAGTATTGAAGAATTGTGTGTATTGAGTAGGGGTGCAAACGAGCCGAGCTACTCGAGCTCGGCTCGAAAAAAAGCTCGAACGAGCCGAGCTTAAACGAGCTCGAGCCCGAGCCTAAAAACAAGCTCGTTTAGTAAACGAGCCCGAGCCCGAGCTTCGCTTATCGAGCTCGAGCCGGCTCGCGAGCTTTAACGAGCTTTCTTTTTATATATTTTTTATTAATATATTAAACATATATTTAAATAATAATATTTACCATTTATATAAATATAAAAAAATAACTAAATTAAATGTATAACAATAATTATAATTAACAAAATTAATTAATAAATACTAAACGAGTCGAGCCCGAGCCGAGCTCGAGCTTGAAAAATTACCTTCGAGCCGAGCTCGAGCTTTAGAAATAAAACTCGAATCGAGCCGAGCTCGAGCTTTCATATGTTAAACGAGCTCGAGCTCTAGCCTGGTCGAGCTCGGGCTCGGCTCGTTTGCACCCCTAGTATTGAGAGAAACTAGGTAGAGTTTGGGTATGGGTATTAAGGAGAAAAACGATACCATATGTACTTGGATAGGGTATGATCGGTTATAACTGGGTATTGGAATTGGGTATGGGTCCGGGTATTAATACCCGGTATTAGAAAATAAGTATCTTTTAATTATATTACACAAAAAATAATTTCGTTTAAAAATTTAAATTTGGTTTGTAATTTTTAAAAAATAAATGAAATAAATTATAATAACATAATTTTACCAAGTATAAATCATCTGTTTTATAATATGTATTTTTAGAAAACACAAATATAAAAGTTGTAAAGTAAACATAAAAATATACTTTAAATATTAGGGTATTCTTTCAGGTATTAAAAAAAAACACGTATCGGGTGTAGGGTATAACCAGGTTCTGGTATAGGGTACGACGGGTTCCGTGTATTTTCGGGTACATGTATTGAGCTCGTAATGTATACCATATCCATACTCTACGGATAGGGTAGGTTTCGGTTATGGGTATAAAATACCTGGATACACAAATAACCGGTTCCGAGTTTTTTGTGCACCTTTACCTTTGTCTATGGAACTTTTTAGTAACAAATTATCTAGTTATCTTTATACGTTGTAAGCCATAGTATGTTTTACCATAGCCAAACTTGAGTAAATATTTCGAGCTAACAACCCTATGGATATACCCTTATCTTACGTGAAGATTAGAAACGTGCACAACTTCGCATATTAGGACGTATACTTAACATCCTGTGGTTAAAGACGATGTGATATTCTTCACATAATTTAAAAGCTCCTCCACTTGTTTCACAAGAACACAAACCTGAGCTAGCCATCTTATCTTTAAACATATATTACAATTACAAAGGTGTTTCTTGATCTGATTTGAATACTAACCTTTTCTTAGTTCTTTCATTCACTACACATATATGGTATAACACATCAAAACACAAAATTAATTATTTGAAATATTTATTTGGGGGCTTTTTGATTGATAAATAAAGGATGGAAGGATAATTATTGTATTAGAGCATTCACAATCCGTCCCCTAAATCCTGTGTGGGAGCTTTTTATATCATAAAAAGTGATTGTAGGTGGTTGTGAGTAGTGCAGAGAGAAACTGTTACTGTTCATCTATAAATTTGGGGGAACAATGTTCACCCTCTATAATTTTTTTAATATATTTTGAAAGTGGTTGTGAGTGGATGAGAGAAAAAAGATAATGATAAAAATATAAAAGGATATTATTTAATTGAAAAGATAATGATAAAAGTATAAAAATATATTATTTAATTGAAAGGAGAAAAAAATTGTTTTGTAAAAAAGATCAAAGAGATATGAAACCTCAGCATCCTTTTCTATAAATTGACAAATAACCGTCAAATTAACAAACCAAACATATACTTGAGCAATACGGCAACGTTTTGCTTTTAAATAAAACACACACATATTGTGTTTCACATGCTCATGTTATCTGCAAACAATAGAATTCACAATCAAAATCGATTTCATATCTCTGTAAACCCTAGAATTACACAATCAAAATCGAAATGTCAGACAACATACCATTCGAACTCCAACCGGAAATCATGAAGAGGCTTCCTGCGGAATCATTGATTCGATTCCGATCGGTCTGCAAATCCTGGAAGTCTCGGATCCACAGCTCTGATTTCATTGCTGGTTATAGAGGCCAACAACATCTGATTGTAAGGTATAAAGATGCGGTTGTTAATCATGATTATAAATATGTTTCAATTGTTGATGATGATGATGATACTTTTCCTCTACAGAAAGTTTATGTAACTGATCCTCAATTGGTGGTTAATATGCTTAAATGTTATACAATCGTTGCCAGCAGTCACGGCTTGCTATGTTTGTTCGGTAAAACCGACGGAGCGATTATTTGGAATCCTTCGATTAGGAAAGCGGTTGCTGTTGGTGTGGCTAATATGGCAAATAGTGAGATATATAGAACTGTTTTAGGGTTTGGGGTTTGTTGCAAGACGAATGACCCTAAGATAGTCAAGATTAATTACATAAGCCAGTGGACTGATATCGAGGATGTAGCTTACATTCCTTGGCAAGTTGAGGTGTTTACATTAAGCAGAGGAGCCTGGAGAAGTCTATCTAACAGTCTCCCTCGTAAATCGATTAGATTTAGCTGGGATCAGGTGGTTGTAGATGGGTGTCTTTATTGGCCTGCTAGTGTTAGGATTGACGTGGATGATACGTTTAGGTCTGATTGTTTGATTGTTTCATTTGATCTGACAAGTGAAGAATTTAGAGAGGTAAACCTTCCGAGTAGTTTAGCCCACTCTTGTTGTAATTTGTCAGTGGATAAGCTAAGGGAGTCCCTTGCTGTGATTGAACCCGATATAGAGGTCAATAAACTAGTTTACCATGTATGGATGATGGAGGATGGTGTTCCAAGATCGTTTGAAAAGCTCTACACTATTATTAGTAGCCACTTACCAGGTGTATCAATAGTTCGTGTATGTGGATTTAGGAAGACAGGTGAACCTTTAATTGAGTTGCACACTCATCCTGGCTCCCTTAACTGCATGCTTGCTGCTTATGATCCCTACTCTAAATTCGTAAGTAATGTTGGGATTATTGGAAGGTGTAGGTCATTTTCTGTGTATACTTACATGGAAACACTGCTTCTGCTTTGATCAGCCTGTTTTCACTTCTGCTTTATGAAGCGTACAAGCAAGGTATCGATTTTTCTTATTTATTTTTGTTTATTATTCATATTCGCATGTTGATTTTTTTTTATATTTTTATTAAATTAGGTGAAAAGTTGGAGTTCATATATACATCTAGATCTATATATACTTGTAAAAAACTGGTACATAAACCAATATTTCATTGATAGTATAAAAAAGATGTAATGCTACAATAGATTCAAGAAGTAGAGGCGTACATTAAGTAGCTACTAAATGGCTGTTGGGGTTGGGTCAGCTCAGGTTCATTTGAAAATGAAAATTTAGGAAGATTAACCGTTTTGGGATGAAACAACATAATATATAAATCTGGCAAATTCGGAATGTTAGATGCTATAAGGTTAAGGGGTGTTTTGATAAAGATGTCGTCACTGAATACCCTTGTTTTTGATAGGATGTCTTAGTCGTATTCTAATTTCATAGAAACAGGATTGAATAGGTGTCTATCATCTGGACTAATGAGTTACCACAATTGCAAAATCTCGAAAAGTTATATTACACTTTTCATTCATACAGTTGCAAAATCTTGAAAAAAGTTATACCATGAACCTCTTGTGTTAGTGATGTTATCTGTTTGTAAGCGTGGAAACTTATTCTCCCATGGAATTGCATTCTAGAACCAGATTGACAAACTTGTTTTTAAATGTTTTTACGATTGAAGAGGTATGGTCCCAATTCTCCGCCTACATGGCAAGGACCACACCACTTTCCCGTCCAGCATGGCGCCCACATCAGCAAGCGAATCCAGAAGCTTCTAGAAGCTTCTGGAAGACGTCAAGGTGGCACCAAAGATGCTCATTCCGACAGAAAGGACAACACGTGTCACCAGTCTTCAGGCGCCATGTAGACCTGCAGCAAATCGAGGGGCAGACCGACAACAGCGGTACGATGTTTCCAGCATGGACAAATATGGGCGCGCCACGTGTACCACTATCCTGACCACAGCAGAGGAGACCAAGAGGATATTCCCCTTGGTCGGACAGCTGGCTCCCTATGGCAGCTGGCAAGGTCGCTCCTCCCCTCTCTCACCCTCCGGCTATAAATAGGACCCTTCATCATTCAGGTTGATTCATTCGATCCCTCACACTCTCACTCTCAACACACACTGTTTTATCCCTCAGAACAAAACTTATTCTCACGCCGGAGCCCGGTTAAGAGGGAAACCCCCACATTCCCCTCTTGACGAGCTAACGGCGTTGCTGTTTGCAGGATCAGTCTTTTGGCGAGTAGAAAAGAAGATTGAACCCCACGGAAGAGACGACCCAGCTAGTTAAACATCGGATTTAACCAGTGTTTCATCATTGGCGCCATCCGCATTTTTTGCAAACCACTCTCATCTTCTTTTCTGTTCAAAAACTCACTAGAATGACTGAACCACACCCTTCTCCTCAAATGGACGGAGAAGTCTCTTCCTTTGAACTCATCACGGACACTGCACGCGTCCAGAGAGTCCAGGGGAACGAGACCATCCAAGAAGGGCGAGTGAACAACGATTTCCCAGAAATCTTTGGAAGTGCATCCAGAGTGGTGAGCCAAACCACCAACGGAGCTACTTTCCAAACCCCACCCAGGGTTATCACCCAAACCACAAATGGAGCCACTTTCCAACCTCCACCAGGGATAGTTCTCCAAACATCCACAGCAGTTCAAGCACCAAACCATGGAGCTGGCCCTTCAGCTCCATCGGAACAAACACAACTGAATTTCTCTGCACTTTTAGGGCTACCCGAAGGAAAAACTCTGGCTTCCTGGTATGCCGAACAAATGGCATCTATAAACCTTGTTTATACACAACTCAGTGCACAACAGGCTTTGCTCCAAGCACAAGCCAACCAGTCCGCATTTGCCACCCCACCGCAAAGGTCTCTGAGCACTCACATACCTCAGCAGGTCAATGCATGGAACTTGCGCCCTGAAAAAGCACCAGTACCAAACATCAGGAAGCCAAGCGCGCATGACACGCGCGATACGTATGGCGAAACGGAAAGCAATTATGTGCAGTATTCTCATCCACAAAGAAAATCAGTGCAGAGTCGTTTAGGCCCGCACAATATAAACGACGAGTGGGATAGCTATAAGGAAGAAGATGATGCAACATACAAAGAAAGCACGGTGTTCAGCAGGCTACCGCCAGAACACGAAGCATATGTACCCCGCAAGCGCGCGGGGTACAACCCGAAAGCAGAACATGATTACTCATTGAGCTATCGCCCAGATGACATGGCCGAAAACTCAAAATTCGTCAGAGAGATTGCGACAGCCGATATCGACAAGACAAAACTGCCACACAATGTAGGAAAGTACAACGGTTTAACAGATCCCGATGACCACCTACAAGTCTTCAACAGCGTAGGGGTAACAGGTAGCTGGAATCTACCAACTTGGTGTCATCTCTTCGCACAAACCTTTGTCGGCGCGGCGCGCGTCTGGTTTGACAGCCTGCCAGCAGGGAAAATCAAGTCATGGATTGACTTCCGAGACAAGTTCCTCGCACACTTCTCTCAACAGCGCAGGCATACTAGAGACCCTGCTGATTGCCTGAATATATGGAGGAAAGACCATGAAAGCCTGGAAGATTTCATCACCAGGTATAATAAAGAGTGTCTGGAGATCGGTGATGTAGGTGAAAAGATGATGCGCGCACACTTTATGAGGGCAGTAAAGTGTGACGACCTGATCAAGCGATTGAAAGGAAGAGATGGAGGCCCCAAAGATTGGGAAACCTTCATCGAAGCAGCCAAAACAATTGTGCGCACAGACAAACAATTGACCGGTGATGACAACCGTCAATACAATTACAACCACAACGATCGGCGCAGCAAGAAGGGCAGAGGCCAATCATGGAAAGCATCCAGTTATAGGGAAAGAAGCCCAGCAAGAGAAGATGCGCGCAATACAATCAACCAGATCGCTCATCGCAAGGAGGTCAAAAGGGAGAACAGAGAAAAACAGTGGACACCCTTAACAAAAACTCCTTCTGAGGTTTTGTCAACCGAAAATCACCAGTTCAAACCCCCTCTACAGATGCGAAACAAGAGGGGCCAAGATCCAAATCTTTTTTGCGAGTTTCACAAAGACACGGGTCACTTGACCGATGATTGTTTTAGCTTGAAGCAAGAGATAGAAAGGGCCCTGAGAGATGGGAGACTCACCCATCTAGTGAAAGGTGGAAAGCGCGATCACCGTCAAATTCAGCGAAGAGACGAATGGCCAGACAACAAGAAGCTCCGAAAATTAGAAACTCACATGGTTCAAGGAGGCCCACGAAAGCCAAGAAAGAACTATAACAAGCGCACACAGGACGACTCGTGGCGCGAGAGACAAGTTGTTTTTCCCATAGTGAGAGGAGGTCCAAGAGAAAGAAGGCCCATAGTCATATCCGGTGTAATCGGTCATTACCAAACCGACTACATTTTTATTGATCTAGGGAGCACCGCAGATATCATCTACGAACAATGCTTCAACCAATTTGACCAAGAGGACAAAGCGCGCTTAGAATCAGTCGATTACCCACTGACTGGTTTCTGCAATGAAGCCGTTTTCCCCCTCGGCCAGATATCGTTCCCGGTGCTACTCTCGGACGGAAGAAACTCGAGAACGGAAGAGGTCACATTCATGGTACTACCAGCACAATCAAGACATGACATCTTGTTGGGAAGAGAATCACAAGGAGATTTTAGTATGATTTGCTCTGGGCCGCATTCAGCTGTTGGTTTCCCAACAGAGACAGGGATAGCACTGATCTATGCAAGCAAAGAAGTCTTGGCAACAGATGAAATCAGGCCAGCGAAAGCAAGCAAATCGGCACTACGCGCGGAAGCTGAAAAATGGGTACTGAACAGTAAATACCCGGAACAAACGGTCACCCTAGGCCCTGCGATGTCTGATCTAACGCGTGCGGCGCTGAAAAAGTTGTTGTTCGAAAACATGGATGTGTTCGCCTGGACACCAGCTGACATGGTGGGTGTTCCACGGCACATAGCAGAGCATAGATTAAACGTCTCAGAAAGTGCCAAACCTGTGGTACACACCAAACGCCACCTGGGAGACATAAAGCATGACGCTATGCAAGAACAAGTCACGGAGCTGCTGAACGCCGGCATCATCAGAGAAGTCCGATACCAAACTTGGGTGGCGAGCCCAGTAATGGTCCAAAAAAGAAACGGCAGTTGGAGAATGTGTGTAGATTACAAGGATCTAAACAAGGCGTGCCCCCGCGACTGTTACGCCTTACCAGATATTGATGAAAAGATTGATTCGCTAGCAAACTTCAGGTGGAAATGTTTCCTTGACTGTTATAAGGGTTACCACCAAGTACAGATAGCCGTCCAAGACGAGGACAAGACCGCTTTCCGCACACCGACAGGGCTATACTGCTACACCAAAATGCCTTTCGGTCTAAAGAATGCAGGGCCGACCTATCAGAGACTGATGAATGAAACGTTCAGTGATGCCATCGGCAAATACATCGAGGTGTATATGGATGACTTGGTCATCATGAGCAAAGAGGAAAGTACGATGTTGGCAAATGTTCAGAAGACGTTCGACACAATGCGCGGAGTAAGCATCAAGCTAAACCCAGCGAAATGTTCTTTCGGCATGGAAGAAGGAAAGTTCCTGGGTTTCATCGTTACGAAGGATGGTTTTAAAGTAAACCCTGACAAGGTACAAGCAATCGAAAGAATGCCTTCACCATCGACTATCAAAGAGATGCAGAAATTGGCAGGACGGTTGGCAGCACTCAACCGCTTCCTAGCCAATCATGCAGCCAAATCTTTCCCATTCATCAAGACACTCCGAAATTGCATGAAGAAAAGTCAGTTCCAGTAGACTCCGGAGGCAGAAAAGGCATTCCGTGAAATGAAGGACTGCCTCATAAGGTTACCAACACTGACGGCACCAGTAAAAGGAGGACCTTTGGTAATGTACCTGTCAGCTTCTGACAAAGCAGTCGGTGCAGTTCTGCTCGTAGATCTACAAGGCATACAAACACCGGTTTATTACGTGTCTCGCACTCTCAATGATCCGGAGACGAGGTATGCTATAATGGAAAAACTAGTGTTGGCTCTAATTCATGCATCAAGGCGGCTGCGCAGATACTTCGCCAATCACGTCATTCATGTCTTAACAAATTACAACATCGGCAACATCCTTGCAAGGCCCGAGATATCTGGAAGGTTAGCAAAGTGGGCGATAGAACTCGGAGGCCACAACGTGGTCTTCAGACCAAGACTAGCAATAAAAGGCCAGGTGTTGGCCGATTTCATAACAGAGGTGCCTGACGACAAAGATAGGGAGTGTAAAGCGATGGAAAGAGCAGAAAGGCAACGTTCTGAAGAACCGTGGCTACTGTACACAGACGGCGCGTCTAACGAGGATGGCGCAGGCGCAGGACTTAGGCTGGTAAGTCCAGAAAAGCATGAATTCACATATGCCATCCGTCTAGACTTCAAGAGCACGAATAACGAAGCCGAGTATGAAGCTTTTCTGGCTGGCCTGAGGGTGGCGATTAAAATGGGAGTCAAACACATTGAGGCGCATGTGGACTCCATGTTAGTAGCTGGACAGATTAACGGCTAGTACGATGCTAAGGGAGACGTAATGGCGTTATACCTAGACCAAGCGAAAGCATTGCTACAAAGCTTCCATTCTTACAAGGTGCACCATATCAATCGAAGCGAGAACAAACCAGCAGATGCATTAAGCAAGTTAGCATCCACCAGCTTCCAGCACTTGGCAAAGGATGTGCGGATAGAAGTTCTGAGCAATCCATCGGTGCCACTAAGGCAAGTAAGTGTCATCCAGTTGGGAACGACATCTTGGATTACTCCCGTAATCATGTATCTCCAGTCCGGGATCTTACCAGAAAACAAAGCCGAAGCGAAGAAAGTTCAGTACAAATCCGAGCACTACCAGATGGTTGACGGAATCTTGTACCGAAGATCATACCTAGGGCCATTGTTAAGATGCGTCGACCCGGAAGATGCAAACTACCTGATCCGAGAAATACATGAGGGAATCTGCGTCATCCATGCCGGTCCGAGGATGGTAGTAGCGAAAGTGATGAACGCCGGGTACTACTGGCCCGGAATGCATCTAGACGCAGTAAAGGTTTTGAGGAAATGCAGCGGATGCCAGAGACACGCCTCGAAAACGATGCGCCCCAAAAATGAACTAGTCCCCGTAACAACGGCGTGGCCATTTCAACAATGGGGGATAGATATGGTTGGTCCTTTTACTGAAGCCCCTGGAGCAGTAAAATTTATCATAGTTGCAGTAGACTATTTTACAAAATGGGTGGAAGCAAAGGCACTGGCGTCAACCACATCTACCGTAGTGCGACGTTTCATATGGGAACAAATCATCTACAGATTCGGGCTGCCTCTAAGAATTGTCACCGACAACGGAACAAATTTTGCTGCAGACGATCTTCAACGCTGGTTCAAAGAGCTGCACATAGAGCATACCTTCTCCTCAGTTACACACCCGCAGGGGAATGGTCAAGTGGAGGCCGTCAACAAGAGCATTGTAGATGGCATCAAAGCACGATTGGGAACACAGAGAAGAGGCTGGGTTGGCGAACTACCCAGCATATTATGGGCCCATAGGACGATGCCAAAAACAAGTAACGGAGAGACACCGTTCAGTTTAGTCTATGGGTCCGAGGCCGTGATACCAGCAGAGATCGGGCTACAATCGCCAAGAATGCTCTCCATGAACATGATCAACAACGAAGAAGAAAGGAGGTTAGACCTTGACCTCCTAGAGGAAATGAGAGAGATGACAGCAATCAATGAAGCGAAATATAAGACAAAGCTGGAAAAGTATTATAACTCCAAAGTCCGAATCTGCACTTTTAATCCGGGAGATTATGTCCTGAGGGATAACGAGGCGTCCAACGCCGAGAAGCCCGGAAAATTAGCTCCCAAGTGGGAGGGGCCTTCTGTTGTAGATGCAGTACTCGGCAAAGGAGCATATAAGCTACGCACCCTGGACGACAAAGAAGTTCCAAGAACCTGGAATGCTCAACAGTTAAGAAGATGCTACATGTAAACAGTTGAAGTTTTTCTACGTACTTGTAATGGCTGCGCGCCAACACATTTAGCACTAATACAAGAAGTGTTTGGCTATCTTTTCTCATGAGAATTTTTTGTTACAACTGCATATATTACTTTGGGCATACACGAAAACATCAATGGCTCGACCATAGGAAACGTTGTAGACCTCCAAGGCTCGTCACCACCAAGTGGACAGCCGGGTCAAAAACACAACCAAAGCCTAGAAAACACCAAATAAATACTTCGTGCCCACATAAACACGAAAATATCGAAAACATGGTAAACAAACATTGTAAAGACCTCCAAAGCTGAACACAGCCGGGTCCACACAATAACCTGTAACTCGATCACTTCGTATATAGGAATCAGCCCGCGCACTTAAACGACAGAATAAAACGTTGTAACTAACACAACACAACCTGTCAGCGCCATCATTCATTCGTGATACCTAATCAAAGTATCTACACATGCACATATTGTAACGATGAACAAAATTCACAAGAAACTAAAGCACGCATTAAGCATTCAAAATGTAAACAATAACAAAACGTGTTGCAGATACGACAGCTATAGGTAAATTGTTCACGAAATATAAAAGTAAACTGTCCAAGAAATTGTTAAGATAGTTACAGGGCTATCAAAGCCCATACACGGCATGCAAGCCGGATTTCTTCACTCTGGATGACTTGTTCCGGTATCCCCAGGCGCGCGATCTTCATCCCCAAGAGCCTTCTTCAATAAGGCAACACCATTAGGTTTCCGGGACAATTTCTGGGCTGCTTTAACAACACTAAATTCTAAAGACGCAAATTCTTTCCGTTTTGCGGCATAAGCAGCACCACAATCCTCCTTGTAAAGCTCGAAATGATAGTCTTTCTCATTGTTTTGAGCTGCAGCCCTACCCTCACCATAACCATCCTTCCGACCGCTATTATACCCCGCTCGGCCCAACTCAAACATGTAAGTGGCAAGCTCACAGGATTTTACTATACGATCAGCAATCTGCGAGAAGCACACGACAACATAAGAAGAGTAACTAATACAAACCAAAAGCAGACATAAGCAAAGGAAATTACCAAAGGCACCGCGCGTGCAAGCAACCACTTGCAATCAGAAGAGGTTTTCTCAACAAGGATCTCAGAGGCTTTGCTCTCAGCAACCTTTTCCTCGGCCAACTTCTCCAGTGTAGCTATACGCTAGAGATACTCTTCCTCCTCAGCAACTTTTTCCTTGGCCAACTTCTCCAATTTAGCAATGCGCTGGAGATATTCCTCTTCCCTCTTCTGAGACGCAACACACTCCTGCTCGGCATCTTCACTAATCTTGGTCTTCTCACCGGATAGTCTAACGATGGCCTCACGTTGCGCTTGCAACTCCTTATTGGTCCGAGCACAAGCGACCTCCCACTCTTTTTGCTTGTCGGAGTTAGCCTGTTTCTCTTGCGCAAGTTTATTTTCCGCTTCAGACACCCTCCACATCAAGCCTTTCCTCTCAGCATTAAACTTCTCTTTCTCTTCAGCAAATGCTTTTTTCTCATTATCAAACTCAAGGGTCTCCTCCCCCATCGACTTCCATTCCCGAACAATCTCCTGGGAGGTAGCAAAAAAGTTGACTCCGGCATGAATATGATCATCCAGGAGTTCAAACCAGTTGCGCCTTTTCTGGAATAACTCTCAGCAGGGGGGAGAGACAAAGAGAAGAACTCTCGACAGTTCTCGTAATCATTCATCCGAGACCCCTGAGTTAAATGCCACCGAGGAGCATGAGGCAGATCATCACATGCTGGGTTCTGAGTATCCCAGGATCCAGTTCGGACATTCTCAAACTCATGACCTTGGGATTTTCCTGAAGTAGCACCACCCCCAGAGGCCGGTGGGCGTCTAGTATAGATGGTTTGACGAGGCGTAGCCTCACTAGAATCCGCGTCACCACCAACACCACCTTTACCTCGATCATCACCACCACCATCGCCCGCACCGTCACCACCACCTTCTCCGACTTGTTCAACCGCTGCATTACCTTGTTCTCTCTTTTCACCCTGATCTTCATGGGTGGGAGAAAGGCCAAACGTCCTAGAAGGTGGAGATTGGGGAGGAGTAATCTTTGAAATATCAAACTTCCGGGGAATTTTCCCTGACTTCACACCTGTCACCAAGACAATCATGATAGTAAAAAACAGCACAGAACCCAAATAACAAGATTTACAAACAGCAAAGTCCCTACCTTGAGGGGCGGAGGCTGCAAAGATTTTCTCCAAAAGATCATCTTTTTCTGCACTAAAAACACCCATGTCAATTTCAGATTCTGAGGGTGCAGGAGGAGTTTCCTTTTAAAGTTTGGCTTTTTTAGATGCAAGCATGGCAGCAGCCTGCTCATTAAGTTTTCGCTTTTTATCTTCAAGAGCCTTTTTCCTCATCATCTCCGTCAAAGTAGCACTGTCATCAAGATCGGACCCACGATGTTTCTCTCCGGTCCCTAAACCAGACAGTGTATCAGAAACGACAACATAATCTAGGAGAGGAAGAGTAGAGGGTTGCTTACGAGGAGTCCCAGTGGCTCTTTCCTCAGCCCTCTTCTCCTTCCCTTCTGGCCTGTCCGCTCTTGTTTTCCTCCGAGTTTCCAACTGGTCAGCAGTCTCCACCGGTTCTTCGACATCAACAACGGGTTCGTTAACCGGCTCATGCACAACCCCCTGCGCCGGACCTGCACGCGGGGAACGAGAAGTTAGGCCTTCAAGAGGTCTGTCAGAGCTCCCACTCGAGAGAACAATAACTTCCTCTCAAGAAGGATTAGTAGCATCATCAACATCATCTTCACCATCTTCACCTAAAACAACGTTGGCATATGTAGCAAAACTCTCGTTAGTAGGGTGCAAGAAACGTTTGCGGATTTGGTCCAACCAGGTCGGTTTCCCATCCTCCTGAATTGCCTCAACCATGGCACCACCGGCTTTTGGGTCAAGAACATTCAATAGGCTGTACCCAACTGCAAAATACGAAGAGATGAGGAAGAATACAACAAAAACCCAAAAAAAAAAAGCAAACAACCGAGAAATATCACATACGTCTGCCTTGATAACCGTAAACAGGAACACCCAGAGGGTTCTTCGGAAACCACCGCATGCTCATCCCAGCACCAACCAACGCCATCTCCTCCAGCTGAGAAATAGAAGTGGCTTTGTGGGTCACCTTCTTGTACCACTCTTGCTGAGCAAAATCCGCAGTCACGTCGACCTTAGGGATCCCCTCAGTTTCGGCCCGATAATGCATATCCACTGGTATGACACCACGGCGAATGTAGAAAAACTTTTGTTTCCAATCATGTAAGCTTTTTGGTGGGTTGGAACTACAAGGGATTACTCCACTGGTCCGGGCATTAAAAGAGTAAAAACCACCAGTATAAGTCACCGTGTAAAAGACATTAAACATCTCAAAAGTCGGCTCAACACGGTTGGCCCGGCAGATGAACTCAAAATGGGTAACACGAGGGAGACCCAACGCATTGATCTGAGAAATATGAAGCCCGTAATTTGTCAAGACATTGGCAACAAACTTAGTCATGGGGAGCCTGAAGTTACCCTCCCGGAAAAAGGCTGCATATAACGTTATGTAGCCAGGAGGTGCATCCATGGCGGTGGAGCCTGGGGTAGGAAACTGAGCACCCCAATCTGGAAGAAACCCCATATCCCTAACTAAATTATGAAACTCCGGGGCCGTTTGGCAACATCTGAATGGTTAGTGCTGAACCAGTAAGAGGTCTGAACCATTAAAGTGCTGAACCAGTAAGAGGTCTGAACCATTAAGAGCCTATATAATGCTAACCATTCAGAGGCAAATGTCTGACCAATTGACGTGATGTCGCAGTCACAATCAAATTTAATCCAATTACAACTAATTAGCTAGCGGTAAGTGGGTATCGAACACAGGGAGTTTGTGGAATATGTGTTATCTCAATGTATGTCTAACTAACTAGATTAATCTAAATTGCAAGAAATGTAAATTTCAATGTTTGGGTTGTTTGGTTTTAATTGTCTAAACTGAACTAAATTGGATTACAAATCAAAGTTAAGTTTTGTAACAGGATAAGAAGGTAGCGATCATCCCAAGTTTCAGGTTTTAAGTGACAACCAATGTTCATGTTCAACTGGAAAGAACCACATAGACATGGTTCATGTAAGATCAATTGTTTGTGATGAAAGGGAACTAAGTACTCGGATTCCTAGAACGCGAGGTTGTTACCCGATGACCAATCAACATATATCCAACCCTAATCCCTCCCATGATATCTCGATTGCCAACGGCACCAAGAACGTATGGTTTAGAACTATGATCAAACACACATTAACAATTTACAAACAATCATTCAAACACCATAATAAACTAAACAACACATGCAAAGTCTATTATTCCAGAAATTAAAGAACAAAACATAATTGTCACAAGTAAACCTTACATTCGGGATGATCACCAAGCAAACCTAGCCACTCATAGTGTGGTGAATCATCATCATAATCAAACCTTTGTTCATTCGAATCCAAAACAAAGTCCTCATGTTTAGACCACTCAAGAACACCAGAAGATAGCCAAAAATCGCCCCTAAACTGCCCCAAAACCGTCCACCATGATTGGATTTGAAAAGACACAATAAAACATCATAAAATAGGGCAGTTACACTTTTCCTCGCTGACTCTACCGTAAATTACGGTACCACCGTAAGTTATGGTGGCTTCAGCATGCAATTTTGTTTTCAGCATAACTTTCTCATTTCAACTCCGTTTTCTTCGCCGTTTTCGCCCACGTTCTCGTAATTCCGTCCTCTATCATGCTATCTTCTTAATTCTTCAGTTCTAATAAATTATTTTCTTCATGTATTCTCCATCTTTCAATCTCTAATCCAACCGCACCTATTCCGAAGCTTCATTTCCACACTTTTAAGCTCCGAATGTACCTGAAACATAAGCAACTGTAGTCATCTAATTCAAGACAATTACATGATTAAATGAGGGATTAACTTGTCATTTAACACCATTAAGGGTTGTCCTACGGACCACCCGTCACATCCCCACACTTACCCGTTGCTTGTCCCAAGCAACCGATTCAAAAACTATTTCAAAACCACAAGCGATCAACATGCAAACCAAGCTAAAATGTATCGTCCTTTTACTAACTTTCAATCATACCACAAGACACACCCCTCACAAAAACTCTCGGTGACAAGAAATATTAGCACATAATGCTAAACCACTCAATGCATGTGTGTGTTTGTGCGACAATAAGCTTGTATAAAAATCAAGTCTCCTCCTATTGGGTATTTAGCATGCTTATGAATCAAAAGGACTTACGGTTTGTAACGGGGCTAGGTGCAAAGGTAGGAAAATGGTGGAATATATATGCGAGAGCTAATTGATTTGACCCGGTTTTTATTTCTACCACTAAACAAAGCAACCATCAAATATATACACAACTTCTTCAACATTCTCAACTACTATTGCAACTAAATACTTTTTTTTTTCATATTTTTCTCTTTTTTTTTTTTTTTTTTTTTCTTTTTTCTCATTTTTTTTCATTTTTTTCATAACACATCAAACTCAACAATATATACAAGAACATCAATACTACATACTAAATCTCCTAAACCGGGTCATCTCAATAGGTAAAATTTTGTAGGAAGTAGGTTTGGGTCACAACCGAATGGTATAAGGCTCAAACATGGCTTTCTAAAGACCAAACCCCCACCCCTTACAATACCAAGCTCATATATATAAAGTATGAGGTCCAACCCACCAATCCCACACTCTCACACGTCTAGACGAGGCTACCTAAAAGTCCCCTATCATTTTCAAAAGCATGCTAACTCTAAGATTTAACAAGAATTCGTACACAAGTTCTATTAACACAATAAACACACCGCCACTCAAAACAAAGAAAGCATCATTAATAATCATATGTGGCTTAAACTCTCACCAATAAAGGACTAGAAATGGGTGTCGGTGTGTCAAGTGGAACAATATCAAGTTTTCAAATTTTGACAATTTCCGCTTGGCTTCACAAAAATTTTTAAAATTCTCAAAAAATTCCCCTCATCCCCACACTTGGGATACATTGTCCCAATGTATGGTTTTGAGGGAAATATCGCTTCTAACCAAAAACATTAGCTTTCGCTAATACTCTCAAATCCCAAATTTTTTTTTTTTTTTTTACAACTAATACCAATATTTTAATACTAAAGAACATAACAAGACTAAGGAAAGAGTACATTGACCTGGTGAAGTTTGACACAACAGATGTTGTAGATAATCCGACTTCCTATCATCACCTTCACACAACTCTCCGCACATCTTCCCCACACTTATCTAAAAACACCTTGGGTTGCCTCCCAAGCAGCGCTAAAGTTTAGGTCTTCAGCCCGACCGTACCTGATATGTCTCAAGGTGGTCTCAATGCACATTTACCTTTTTCGTTGCTGATGTAAGCACGGTGTTTGATTCTTCTATTGTGTGTGTGCTTTGTCACGTCCCATCTTTCTTTGCAAAATTCTTTAAATCCACATTTTCCTACCGAATTTCCAACGAATGCTCGGTAGTTTACTCTCCACTTCACTACTTCGTTTTCTGTGCCCAACAAATCCAAACTCTCCCATAAACATAACTTATGAATGAAATCTCCCACATTATGAAGTGCCACCTTCCTAGTTTCTAAACATGCATCCTTAACACTCTTGGTTTCCATAACCACCACAGCCGGAGAGTTGTAATCAACTTTGATTGGTTCATCAAGTAAAAGGCCCTCAACTTTGCTCTCCATAGGTGGTTCCTCCACAATAATTTCAATTGTATATTCCTCATTTGGCCCTAATAATTCAGTTTCAAGTTCGGGAGGACTCACAACCTTTTCTTCTACATCACCCATAGGTGTCATTTGTTCAATCTGCACATATATCCAGTGTTGTTTTGCTTGACGTTTTTCCAATATCGACGTCCCTGACCTCATCTCTTTCACCTCTTTTGGTAACAAATCATATTTCCATTCCAAAAGTTCTACTCGTTCTTCCATTGACAAATGAGGTTTTGTTAATTCTTTTTCAACATGAACCATGTGTCTCTTTCTCATCATCTCGTCAAGACTTTCAGATTTATGTGACTGATAATGCAAAGTAGGTTGTTAGGTTACACATTCATAACCATACTGATCAAATATATACTGAGCATGATAATAATCTTGATCGTACATCTGAGGGCCTTCATATGAAAGTTGGGAATATTCATCATAATAATCACCGTAATCGTACTCCTCTTGGTAACTCATTTCCGGATCAAATGCCAAAGGTGATAGCTTGTGAGAGCTTCTAGTACGCATGCACCTGTCAATACCTGCACACTAACACACCCAGCATAAACCAGAAAAATAACAAACTAAAAAAAGAAAGAAAATAACACACGTTGCGCACTACTCCCCGGCAACGGCGCCAAAATTTGACGCAAAATTTGACGTGATTATCGTGGTCACGCAAATTTAATCCCAATAACAACTATATAGATAGTGGCAAGTGGGTATCGAACACAGGGAGTTTGTGGAATATGTGTTATTTGAAAGTTTATCTAACTAGACTAAATTAAACTAAGTAAATTGCAAGAGAAAAATTCGGTTGTAAGCAAATTAGAGACAAATGACCATCCTAGATTTCCGGTTTGTATCGACATTCATATTATCATTCCACTAGAAAGAACTACATAGACATAGCTCATGTGTGATTACTTGCAGTGATGAAAGGGAACTAAGTACTCAGATTCCTAGAACGTGAGGTTGTTACCCGATGATCAATCAACCCTTACCCAATCCTAATTCTACCCATGATATCTCGATTGCCAACGGCACCAAGAACGTATGGTTTCAAACTAGAAAATCATAAGAGTTAACAAGTTACTAACAAACAATCACACACCATAACAAACCAACCAAAAAGATAAGGATTGCTATTCTAGAAATTAGGAAATCAAATACAAATGTCTCAAACAAACCTTCAATCTAGGACAATCATAAAGTATTTAGCCACACATGGCTCGAATCAACATCATAACAAAGATAGTATTGTTCATACGAATCAAAGACACAAACCGAATGTTAGAGATTGTCCAAAACCAAGCAAGAACACCAAAATTCGCCCCTAGTGAGTTCCAAAACCGACCAATGATGAGAACATCTGAAAAGACACAATAAAAACTGATTTATGATGGCAGTTACGGTTCTGATCGCGGCCTCCACCGTAAATTACGGCTCCACCGTAATTTACGGTGGACTTAAATGTGTTACGGTGTATCTTGTCTGATTTACGGTAGCCACCAAATGAACTCCAGGTCCACCGTAAATTACGGTGAGACCGTAATTTACGGTGACAGTCTGAATGATATGCTTTGCTTCACGTGATACCTCTGCCAAATCGTCCAGCATGTGTTTCTCTCCAAAATTCCAAGATGATGATGATGTTTTAATGAGTGATCATGGCATTAATCTCCACGTGACTTGTTGTGACAATTGCAGCCCATGTGCGGCCCAATTAAACAAAAGCCCAGCCGCCACATGTGTTGATGATCATGTTTTGTTGACTAAACAAACAAAACCTTCGATGTGTGCATATATAATATGATGGTGATGATATTGTTGACTTTCTTGGCTTCAACTTGACAAAACAATTGTCTACTGTCTTCACGTGCTCCTTTATTGCCACCAAAGTTGTGATGATGATCTTTATTTTTGACCCATAAATGATAATGATGATGACTGCCAAAAGATAACGTGACTTGTGCCAAAAGTCTTCCACCCATGTTGACTTTGATGATGAATATGTTGATTTTTAGGATGATGATTATGTTGTCAAAACCCTAAAGCCACGTGATGTGATACATATTTAATGTTCACCTCAAATCTCTAAGATGGCTC
Organism: Helianthus tuberosus; assembly: GCA_030545235.1. NCBI lineage: Eukaryota > Viridiplantae > Streptophyta > Magnoliopsida > Asterales > Asteraceae > Helianthus > Helianthus tuberosus. Next base: position 27,091,522 of record CM060438.1, on the reverse strand, counting down.
CTTTTAATTCTTTGAACCACAAAGTCACGATGCCATTTAATTTCCAACCGTAGCCTACGCGTTCCAATTTAACCGAATTAAGCGATTTACCTACAAATCACACGAACACTCGTAGTTACTAAGTTCAAGCAAATAACCAAGTAAAGCATGGAATTTTAATCTTTTTAAACCATTTAAAGGTTGTCCAACGGACCACCCGTCACATCCCCACACTTACCCGTTGCTTGTCCCAAGCAACCCATTCGAAAATTATTTCAAAACCAAAGCGATCAAACATGCAAACCAAGCTAAACGTGCCATCCTTTTACTAACTTTCAATCATACCACAAGGCACACCCCTCACAAAAATCTCTCGGTTACAAGAATTATTAGCATAATGCTAAACTACTCAATGCGTGTCTAACTAACTAGATTAATCTAAATTGCAAGAAATGTAAATTTCAATGTTTGGGTTGTTTGGTTTTAATTGTCTAAACTGAACTAAATTGGATTACAAATCAAAGTTAAGTTTTGTAACAGGATAAGAAGGTAGCGATCATCCCAAGTTTCAGGTTTTAAGTGACAACCAATGTTCATGTTCAACTGGAAAGAACCACATAGACATGGTTCATGTAAGATCAATTGTTTGTGATGAAAGGGAACTAAGTACTCGGATTCCTAGAACGCGAGGTTGTTACCCGATGACCAATCAACATATATCCAACCCTAATCCCTCCCATGATATCTCGATTGCCAACGGCACCAAGAACGTATGGTTTAGAACTATGATCAAACACACATTAACAATTTACAAACAATCATTCAAACACCATAATAAACTAAACAACACATGCAAAGTCTATTATTCCAGAAATTAAAGAACAAAACATAATTGTCACAAGTAAACCTTACATTCGGGATGATCACCAAGCAAACCTAGCCACTCATAGTGTGGTGAATCATCATCATAATCAAACCTTTGTTCATTCGAATCCAAAACAAAGTCCTCATGTTTAGACCACTCAAGAACACCAGAAGATAGCCAAAAATCGCCCCTAAACTGCCCCAAAACCGTCCACCATGATTGGATTTGAAAAGACACAATAAAACATCATAAAATAAGGCAGTTACACTTTTCCTCGCTGACTCTACCGTAAATTACGGTACCACCGTAAGTTATGGTGGCTTCAGCATGCAATTTTGTTTTCAGCATAACTTTCTCATTTCAACTCCGTTTTCTTCGCCGTTTTCGCCCACGTTCTCGTAATTCCGTCCTCTATCATGCTATCTTCTTAATTCTTCAGTTCTAATAAATTATTTTCTTCATGTATTCTCCATCTTTCAATCTCTAATCCAACCGCACCTATTCCGAAGCTTCATTTCCACACTTTTAAGCTCCGAATGTACCTGAAACATAAGCAACTGTAGTCATCTAATTCAAGACAATTACATGATTAAATGAGGGATTAACTTGTCATTTAACACCATTAAGGGTTGTCCTACGGACCACCCGTCACCAATTCAGATTAGAGGTCTTAACCATTCAGACTTTGTATAAATCTTAACCATTCAGAGGCAAATGTCTGAACCATTCAGACATCTGCTCGTGAAACAAACAGTCTGAACCATTAAGTGCTGAATCAGTAAGAGGTCTGAACCATTAAGAGCCTCATTAAGAGGTCTACAAACAGCCCCTCCTCCTTTTTCCAACTGATCATCGCCCTGTCAGGACCGGGAGGCCTCCTACCTTTGTGTTGTCTCTTCTTAGCTAGAGGATTGGCCCCAGAAGACATACTGCAAGAAGGTGAAAGTGAAAAAGTTTGAATGAAATCAGAGAAAGAAAGGAGACAAAGAAGTTTAAGAGGAAACTGCTGATTTCAAATTTTGAAAAGTGAAGAAGAAGGAGTGAACCGCCATGTATTTATACCCATCGCATTTAATGCGATGGGTAGTGGGCCGTCAGGAAACCAGAACGTCAACTAACAGGGGAAAGACACGTCAGCAGAGAGAGAAACCGTCACCCCCCTTTTTCAGGAGCGTGGGCGGCACATGTCTGACACCGTGATGAAAAGCAACTGACACCACTGAAAAGGCGCCTGTTCACCTCCGACAAGACAGAGACGTCAGACAGTCACATCAGTTGTCTTACTTCAAAATAGGAAACTTCTCTCAGAAGGAAGCCACCAGTACGCCATGCGCCATGCGTCCACTTGGCACAACCTTGTAGCCACCAGTGCGCCATGCGCCCACTTGGCACAACCTTGCAGCCACCAGTGCGCCATGCGCCATGCGTCCACTTGGCACAACTTTACGACCACCAGTGCGCCATGCGCCATACGTCCACTTGGCACAACTTGCAGCCACCAGCACGCCATGCGCCATGCGTCCACTCGGCACAACTTGCTGCCACCAGTGCGCCATGCGTCCACTTGGCCCAATCTTGCAGTCACCAGAATGGGCCATGCGCTACGCGCCTACTCAACTCACCCATGCAAGATAACCAACATACATTCCATAAAAACCAACAAACACCACCCTTATAAGTCCAGAATCCCTCCTAGACGATCAAATCAACTAGAAGGCACACTGGACTGGGGGGACTTGAAGAGGTATGGTCCCAATTCTCCGCCTACATGGCAAGGACCACACCACTTTCCCGTCCAGCATGGCGCCCACATCAGCAAGCGAATCCAGAAGCTTCTAGAAGCTTCTGGAAGACGTCAAGGTGGCACCAAAGATGCTCCTTCCGACAGAAAGGACAACACGTGTCACCAGTCTTCAGGCGCCATGTAGACCTGCAGCAAATCGAGGGGCAGACCGACAACAGCGGTACGATTTTCCAGCATGGACAAATATGGGCGCGCCACGTGTACCACTATCCTGACCACAGCAGAGGAGACCAAGAGGATATTCCCCTTGGTCGGACAGCTGGCGCCCTATAGCAGCTGGCAAGGTCGCTCCTCCCCTCTCTCACCCTCCTGCTATAAATAGGACACTTCATCATTCAGGTTGATTCATTCGATCCCTCACACTCTCACTCTCAACACACACTGTTTTATCCCTCAGAACAGAACTTATTCTCACGCCGGAGCCCGGTTAAGAGGGAAACCCCCACATTCCCCTCTTGACGAGCTAACGGCGTTGCTGTTTGCAGGATCAGTCTTTTGGCGAGTAGAAAAGTTGATTGAACCCCACGGAAGAGACGGCCCAGCTAGTTAAACATCGGATTTAACCAGTGTTTCATCAACGATAAACAAACTTGTTTTTATATGTTTGTTAAATATGAATTTAAAGAGACTAGTTGGGGAAAGAAACTCTTATCGTAAATTAAATGGCTTTTCATTTTAGTAAGACTATAAGTTTACTTCATTTATCGAAACACTCAAGATGAATCGTATCGAATGGAATTTGTAAATCGGAAATTGCAAAGTATTTGTCTAACACCCAAACGTTTATTATTATTCAAGAACCTGAGTCAAAACTTGAATTACAATCACTAATACCCAAAGCATGGTATTTACAATCACTAATACCCACGGAAGAGACGACCCAACTAGTTAAACATCGGATTTAACCAGTGTTTCATCAACGATAAACAAACTTGTTTTTATATGTTTGTTAAATATGAATTTAAAGAGACTAGTTGGGGAAAGAAACTCTTATCGTAAATTAAATGGCTTTTCATTTTAGTAAGACTATAAGTTTACTTCATTTATCGAAACACTCAAGATGAATCGTATCGAATGGAATTGTAAATCGGAAATTGCAAAGTATTTGGCTAACACCCAAACGTTTATTATTATTCAAGAACCTGAGTCAAAACTTGAATTACAATCACTAATACCCAAAGCATGGTATTTATAATCTAAACACTCCTATTAGATTATAACTAGGATTGCTAATAAACCTATTATATTGGACATGATAATTATCACTAAATAATTAAACCTAAACACGTTTAAGTATTCTAATAATTATCCACTCCATGGTTCCTTGCCTTGCATGCAAAGAAATCTCTTAATTCGAAATTTCCAACAAACGCCACACTTTCTAACATGAAAATAATAAGTGTTGGTTTTTCCCGAATGATGTTTTATTAAGTTCGAATCCAAGTGTTAAGTACATTTCTTAGGAATTAAAATTGCATTGTTGCTTTACCATACTGCCACATTATTTATGCAGTCATTGAATGTGTGGCATGGTCGTGATTTTCTTTGCGGATGACAGCTTTGAGCATGGTACAAGGAGGCGCTTGGAGCTTTTAGAGGACTCTGTTTAGCTAATGCTGGAATACTTGTTCATGTCTTTTTAAAATTTCATTTGAATTTTGGATCGTTTAATTATTGCTTGTTGAACTATGATTCTGACTGAAGAATTTTCTTGTTTCGTTTTTTATCTTTTATCTCTGGTTTTATGGTAAGTTGTTTCCGGATCAGTTGTATTATTTTCTAGTAAAGTACTGTTTTGGATGTATTCTAGCTTTGTTGTTTGATTTCTGATCAAGTTGATTTAGCTCTGTTCTCATTGCATCTTCTTCTGACTTTTGATATTCTGTTTACGTTCATTTTGAACAAATGACACAAAGCGTTACTAAAAAACCAATCAGTAGCAGATTTTGTGTCTCTGAGATGTAGATCTTTGTTGTGGTTGTTTTGGAGATCACTGATGCGACCAGTGGGCGAAGCTTGAGATTTCCGACCGGGGGGCGGAAGTCACCGGACCTAATAATTTCTATAAAACTGGGGGGTCAAAAACGTATACCCAAAAATTTCTATACGAAAACTACATACTCTCCACTACTGAGCGAAAAGTTTGGGGGGTTGGTCGCCCCCTCCCGCCCCTTAAAAGCTTCGCCCATGGATGCGACCGCTGATAATACAATAAGAAAAGAAAAGCTTGGATCGAATGTTGACGGATCTGAACATAAATGTTTGATAAAAAAAACCAAAATAGATCTTTTCTAAACGTGTGCCATTTGGGTCAAAACCCGTTGAGACTAGAACCAAATTGATATTTTAAAGCAGTCTGTTCTGTTCTGTTCTGACCTGAACTAATTTTGCTTCTAATCTGTTTTGACCCAGCACCGACGTCTCTGTGTTTCCAAACTGATTATATTTGTTAAAATAACATATATCTTCAAAAGTAATTAGTATATACTCAGTTGTCAAATGTTTGTTCGTAAGATTTTTGAAAAAAGTTCGAAGGACATTATCTATTCAGATGTTATACGTTTAACTTAAAGGAAAACAGTTCGAAGGACATTATCTATTCAATATTATAATTGGTTCTTTAGTCATTGTTCAACTATCAGTAGTTGGCGAGGTTGAGCCTTGTCGCGTTGACAAGATTTAGCTTCAATAGTCCTAAAGGGACATGGTGTGGTGGTAAGATGCTTCTCCTGTATTCTAGATAGAGGTAGTGGTGCACAAAAAACCCGAACCCGGACCCGAAAAAAAACCCCGGAACCGGGTATTATAAAACCCGGGTTTTTTATACCCGAACCCTACCCTACCCGTAAGGTAGGGACCGAGTATGCATATTTGATCTAAAACCCGAACCCGGAACTGGTTTTTTTATACCCGGTTTATACCCGAAACCCGGTTTTATAAATACCCGAACCCGGAACCGGGTTTTATAAATACCGGAACCGGTTTTTAAAAAAACCCGATTTTGATGTAATCTTGTTTAATTATGTATGCATTAAGACTTCTAGTTCTTATGATTTAACAAAATTATGTATGCACTTGGATGTAATCTTGTTTAATTATTAGGTTTCTAATGATATTTGCCACCGCTACTTAATTATTTAGTATATTTCATTACAAGTGGAAACAAATATGCCAATATATGTTGGCCCTTCTATTTTCTTTGTTTGTTTAATATCATTATTAGTTTTTGTATTTAATAAATTGTGCCTCTGTTTATAAAGTTCAAGAATAACCACATGAAGAACTATAAAATGTGCCTCTGTTTATAAATTGTGCATCTGTTTATCAATAGATTTGATGTCTATGTGTGAGAGTTATGTTTGATACATTTTATAAGCATAGTTCCGGTCGGGTTTTTTTAATACCCGGTGCGGGTTTTTTCCCAACCCGATGCATACCCGAACCCTACCCGATGAATACCCGAACCGGACCCGAACCTAGAGGTGCACATTTCGGTTAATTTCTTAACCGAAACCGGTTAACCGGTTTTTGCAGTTAATGGGCCAAGAAAAAAAACCCGGTTACGGTTAATAACCGACCGGTTAATAACCGGTTATTCAAGCTGAACATCATTAACCGTTAATAACCGACCGGTTATAATAAACCGGTTAACATGTAAAAAAACCGGTTAGGAACCGGTTATTATTAACACTCTAAAAAACCGGTTTTTAATTAACCGGTTAAAAACCGGTTATTGATAAGAATAACTAAAACCGGTTAGGAACCGCCGGTTATTAAATAACCTAAACCGGTTATTTTGGTACCGGTTAAAAACCGGTTTCGGTTACGGTTATTAACCGGTTTCGGTTAAAAAACCGGTTTTTTTTGCCCATGTCTACCCGAACCCGGAAATAGGGTATTATAATACCCGGGTTTTATAAAACCCGACCCGAACCCTACCCGAACCCGGGTATATAGGGTATACTTTTTTGGTAGAAAACCCGGACCCGGATCCGACCCGGTTTTAAAAAAAACCCGATTTTGTAAAACCCGATCCTACCCGAACCTGATCCTACCCGAAACCCGGTTTTTAAAAAGCCCCGATTTGTGCACCACTAGATAGAGGTGCACAAAAAAAATCAATTTGGTCCTGCCAAATCAATTTATAACCCGGCCCAGTGCAAAAACAAAACCAGTTTGGCCCAAACCGGTTTCCGCTAGTTTGGTACCAGTTTGAGATTTTAAAGAAAAAAAGTGGTTTTAAGCCCGCCCAGATTTAGTTTTTTTTTTACTTGGTTTATCTATAGGTTTTGGCCCTAGAGTTTAGAACCCGATCCTAATCAATTTGTATTGGGTTTGGTTTTTTAGTCAAAAATCCATTTGTGACCCAAACCGGTTTTTTGTCAAACCGAATTGGGCCTTCAATATAATAACCCAATTCGGGTTGGGCCTGAATCCTGATCTTGGACATCTCTAAAAAAACTTTAATTGAAACCACAGGGATCCAGATTCAAAAGTTTTGAGTTTTGGACTAAAGTGACAAAAGTGACCAAATATCAGGGACCATTTTAGCAGTTTACTCCCTCCATTAAAAACAATTTTGCCTTTTAGAAAACCGACACGATGGTTTGTTCATGGATTCGACATTTCGAATTAAAAAACCGCTTTGTAATTGGTTTAGAAAAACCGAACTTTTTCATTTAAAAATTTATAAAATTAAAAAACAGAAGAATAAACTAGGTAAATTTCAAAAATTGTCTTCGAGATTTGGAAATTGCCAAAATCAACTATGAAAGTTAACGATACATTTTAACTGAGTTAGTGATTTTAATGAAACTGGAAAAATGAAACCTCAGGATCCAGTTACAAAAAGTTTTGTTTTGGGTGAAAGTGGTAAAATTACGCAAACTTATTTTGGCATTTAAAGTATTATTTTTAGAGAAAAATGTCGTATCTTTTTATAGGAAAAGAACTGGTATATAAACCAACAATATAAAATCGGCGCACCCCCAAATCTTCCCTCCCTTTGATCTTGATAAACCCTACGAAGTTTATACCCTAAAATTCATTCATATTCCACAATCCAAATCTAAATATGTCAGACCACATACCCTTCGAAATCCAATCGGTAATCATGAACCGGCTTCCTGTCCAATCGTTGCTTCGATTCCGATCGGTCTGCAAATCATGGAAGTCTTTGATCCACAACTCTGATTTCATTGCACATTATAGCAGCCAACAACAACATCTGCTTGTAAGGTCTAAAAGTTTAGATGATTATAAGGAAGAATATGTTTCATTGGTTGATGATGATAGTTTCCCCCAACAGAGTGTTTGTGTGCCTGTTCCCCCATTGCTTAACGACCTTGAAGAATATCCTGTCTTAGTCGGCAGCTCTCACGGCTTGCTGTGTTTCCAACGTAATTATCGGCCCAGAGACAGTGCGGTTATTTGGAATCCTAGTATTAGAAAATCAGTTTCTGTTGTTGTGCCTCATGTGACAGATTTGAACGCATATCGAACCGCTCTAGGGTTTGGGGTTTGTCGTAAGACTATGGACCCTAAGATTGTCTCCATCACACGCTCAGAAAGTGTAAACCCTTGGCAAGTTGAGGTATTTACATTAAGCACAAGGGCTTGGAGAAGTCCTTATAGTGGTAATCTCCCGAGTAAATCAATTAAGTATATTATTGACTTTCCGGTGGTTGTAGATGGGTGTCTTTATTGGCTTGCTCATCATGATAGTATTACCGTGGATGATGGTAAGTTTACGACTTATCGTTTGATTATCTCGTTTGATATGACAAGTGAAGAGTTTGGAGAAGTAAACCTTCCGGATAGATTAGCCCATGATTATCATAGTTTGTCCATGTATAAGCTAAAGGAGTCCCTTGTTGCGATTGAACCCTGTTTAGAGGCCAATAAACTAGTTTACCGAGTATGGATGATGGAGGATGGTGTTCCAAAAACGTTTCAAAAGCTATTCACTATTAGTTGTCACTCACCAGATGTATCATCATTTGGTGTAAGGGGATTTAGGAAGACAGGTGAACCGTTAATTGTATTACAAGCTCATCCTGGTGACAACGGTAGAATACTTGCTGCGTATGAACCATCCTCTAAATCCATTAGTAACCTTGGGATTAATGGAAGAAAAGGTTTATATTATCATGTGTATTCCTGCATGGAAACACTACTTCTTCTATAATTCGCCCGTTATTACATTTATGAAAAAGGTAACGGCCAACTAGCAAAGTGGAGAGTTAAGGACGGAAGGCTTTTTAAGCATACAAGCAGGTTATAGATTTTTGTTCATTGAAATACATGATTCTTGAAATAAATGGGTAGGAGGAGTCTTGATCCACTTTTGCTTTTAGATTTTTTATCTCAATTTGGAAGACTTAAATGTTTTTTGATGATTTTATTATTATTCGTAATAGATTTAATAGTTAAGGCAAACATTAAATAACTACTGAAGTTGCGAGATGGCTGTTTGGGTCGGTCCAAATGAAGTTAAAGGAAATCGAACATATACATTATAAATGTTCTAATCTAACTATGTTTATATACACCTCATTTTCCTTAACTAGTGTTCAATTTCTATATGTTCAATGTAGTAAATGTCTGATAGCAATGTGGTCAGAACTCAGAAGTGGATGTACTCGTTTCCGTTTGCAATGAAAGGGGTGGCGTTTTATGAATGATTTCCTACTGTGTTTGTCATTGTGAATACTTGGTAGTTTTTTTTCTTGCTAATCGAAGTTTGGCTACTTGGGTGGTGTTTTTGGATCCTATTCATAAGTTTAGGTGGTGTTTTCTGTATCCTAAACTTGTGTTTAGATTGTCCTTCGATTGGATTGGGTGGTGAAATTCTGTATCTAAGTTCCATCGTTGCCATCCGTTGCGTTTGAATTATAAATTTTCCCACCGTTGCCTAACCGGATTTACAAAATTGTTTTTTTAGTGAATTGTATAGCAAAATTATGCATGTTCAATAAAATTTACTGGAAATGCAATGTTATGTTTAGAAATCACATAAAGTTGCTGGTTCAGAAAATTTGGAATAGTGAAAGATATGAGATTGGCATACTGGAATTTGATTTGAATGATATAGTTTAAATGGGTTAGGCATAGTCTGAACCATAGTCACATAAATCGCTTGATGTGCCATGATCTGCGATCCGGATCGCCCGTACCCAACATGGTACGAACATGTTCTGGGATCGTGATTCAGAACATGAAATTGGCATTCTCAGTTTATCAATCCAATCGTACCACAAACTAATGGGATCACGATCTCAAAGAATTCGAAAAACGTCTGCAAATCCATGGGAACATCGAACCCAACCAGAATTGGGAAGTCAGACGGAATTTGGAAAGTCGCTAATTTGTAAAGTTCCTCCAATTGTCAAGGCTACCCACTGAAGAGATAAGGAAACCAACTGTGTCATTTTGTTGGGTAAGCCTGGTGTCTTGTTGGGATTGGGTTTTTGGTGTTTGATAGCGGGAATGAGCTTCATGGCAGCACAAGTGTGTACAACAAAGCCTTTTAAAGGTGGAGTTTAAAGCACCTTTTCATCAGCAACAACACTGCCAGTTGAAGTGTGGAGATGGAGGTTTGTTAGGTACAACAAAGCCTTTTAAGGTAGTGGGGGTGATGGGTAGGGTTGCTGACGGATCAACACGGTTAAACACTTTATCTCCAAGTTTCCCGAAAAGTTATAGGCACCCTAATCGCTCCTCTCATGTGTACTATACACCATGGGTGTCCAAAGCGCTCGCTTGAACCTTGCCTACGCGTATACCTGGCAAAACGGTCGGGACGGGTCGGGTGACGGGTCAAAATGGGTTTGAATCAAAACGGGTTCGGGTCAAAAAGGTCCAATTCGAAAACGGGTTGTTTTGGTTCGGGTCAGGATGGGTTCGGGTTGGGTTTGTTTAAAGAAGTTTATTTTTTGAAAGAATGATTGTAACAGTTATATATCCATTATAGCCAAGAAAATGGACGGGACGGGTGATGGGTTCGGGTTAGGACGAGTCGTTTCAAAAATAGATTATTTTGCTTCACGTAAGAACAAATTCGGGTAAAAAAACAGGTTGTTCAAAAAATATATCTGGTTTAAATAAAGAAATCTCATAGTCCTGCCAGGCTGCCATACACTTCTTTACAAATATATAACATTGATCAAAATTAAGTACACTATCATAAATTTTAATTCCACATAAATTTAAGACTCATAACAGTTGACTTTACAACTAGATAGGATTCTTGGCCTGCATTTAAAATGAAAAAGACATTTAATGCAACAAGAATATCACCCACCCCTTTCTACGTGGATATCTCACCTTGATTTTGATGATTAATCAATACAATAACTAACAATTTATTTGTTCTAACATGGATACAAATTGATGATGGTATTGCTTTGTATAGCATTTAATCAACCCGTTTTGACCCAATTTATTTGTGGCTGGCTTTGGCTGCTTCGGTTGGTGGGGAAGATGTGGAAAGGTTGACTGATGCAATCAAGGAATTCGATAGCATTACCAAGCCGATTCGATAGCATAACCAAACTGGTATGTCATTATGTCTGTCGAGTTCAAAAGTAGAGTTTGATTAATGATATCAAGCTTGAAATGTTTAGAATACAGAGGTTTGCATTAGTCGATTTGAATCAGTATTAGGATCACCAAACACTTCAGTCATATGCTTTATAAAACCAATCGGTTGCGTTTAGATGTTGGATAATGTAACAGCTCAGTTATGATTACTGATGCAATCAAGAAAGCAACGAAAGTCTGTTCGCTGACTTGCTCATTTTACAAGGAAATGAAATGATCTATCTAGAGAGATTTGTAGTATTTTATATTGCTTTTTTTCTTCTAATATTGGGGTACGCTGGTAACAATGACTTGTAGTAAAAAGTAATACATTTTTTGGGTGACCTGTTAGATTTATGTTTTATAGTAGATAAGCAGTTGCCAACTGCAAATTCATTTTGTCATTATTTAAGGGTCTTAGTGGCAAAGCTATTTCCACTTGCAGAATTGCAGAAATCACCTGTGAAGAAAAAGGAATATCTAATTTAATACTAAGGTATTTGTCATGGAAATGTAAAGTTGAATTTTCTCACTACATATGTAGTGTGTACCAAACTAAATCTATTTTATGGGTTTGCTTATGACTGGCATTTGAAAGCATTTGTTTATGATGTGTTTTATTATGGATATTATGGATAATGATACAAGTAATTTGCTTCTTTTATGGCTGACAAATGGTGTTATTTGCCTGAACCCTTAGTACTGTTGTCATGCTTTATTGTTATTATGGTGTGCGTGAATGAACGTCGTCTCGTCTACTTTTTGTTCGGTATACGAGCTTTTCCGCAACCCCAGCCCCCCGCCGCAACTCGGGGGTGCTTATGTCTTTTGTGCAACTTATCTAACTAACATGCTTAGTGTTAGTAACCTAAGTTGCAACTATAACATATGTACAAACCTGGACACAAACTCTTGGCTGTAGCTAATCTATCTAACCTAACGGATGTAACTCAATCACAACTGGCTTAATGTAAATATAAATCTAGCCCCCCGCCGAATCGCGGCGGGTTACTCTTCTAGTTTTATCTAATTTGACCTATTAGTGTTTTAAAAGTCCAGGTTATTCCATATTTGAAGCTTTGGGCAAGGTTTGTGAGGTTTAATGATAACCTATAAGTAGGGTAGATAACAATACCTATATATTGGCTTAGAATAAAACTCAATTTCACTATTTTCTGTATTATACTAGTGAGGCTACCCCCAATTTGTAGCTAGCAGTTGGTATCATTCGGTAAGAATCAAATCACAAAAAAACTAAGTTAAAAATGTATATATATAGGGGGCGAAACTAAAAAAAAAATAACATTTGACCAAGTCACTATTTACGTTACTTGGTTTTTGTATATATAGTAAAGCAATTACACTATTGGTATTGACTTTTACAAAATTATTATACTATAATATAATATAATATAATTTATTTGGCCTAGATTTTTAACTTTATTCAATACGTCTTTGAATTCTTAAATTCAGACAACACATTATAAACTTACTTAAAACACAAAGTCGGTGGTAGGGATGAGCAAATACCGATACCGTCCCAATACCGTCCCGATCCCGACCAATACCGATCCCGAATTTTGTGTAAACTTGGTACCGATATCGGTACCGAAATACGTCGGTTCGGGACGGTATCGGTACGGTATCGGTATTTTAAGGGTAAAAGTCGGTATTTTACCGATACCGTACCGTACCGATACCGAAAAATCACAAAAGTGGATACCGTTTCCGGTACCGAAAACGGATCGGGATCGGGATGGGATGAGGATCGGGACGGTATTTTATACCCTTTGCTCATCCCTAGTCGGTGGCATAGGCCACCGACATGCATGTGTTATTTCCCTTTTTCACACAATACTTTGAGTAAAATACATTTTGGCCCATTGCTTTTAGTTTAGTTAAATTGCGTTGTTTTGAGTCCATTTCGACATTTCCTCTTTTCACCCATACTTTGAGTAAAATACATTTTGACCAATTGCTTTTAGTTTTGTTAAATTGCGTTTTGAGTCTCTTTTCTTTCCAAGTTAAACTTCAATTTTTCACCAATACTTTGAGTAAAATACATTTTGGCCATTTGCTTTTAGTTTTGTTAAATTATGTTTTGAGTCCATTTCCTTTCTAAGTTAAACTTCAATTACATTGCAATATTAGACCATTGAGGTTTAATCTCAAAATTTTATAATGTTTCAACTTTATCGTTGTACCGTATATCTATACATTTTTAGCTTATTGCTTTCTTTAATTAATTTCGTTCGCTAATTTCTTTTTTTTTTTTTTAAACTAAACGTTTGGATTCAACCATACATTGAGTTGAACGGAATACGTCAAGACATGCGCTTTCATATGGTTTGCGCATGACATAACGCTTGGACTAATCTGTTTGCAACGTGCCTACGACGCATCGCCCGCGGGTTGTATTATGAATATTAAAATTTATGTGTCGGTATAAATTCGAGTTGGTATACGTTTCGATGTAAACTTTTTTGAGGAACAAGTCAGGTCAAATATATTTTGTTTTTTTATTGTTTTATGTGTGTTTCCAATTCTACGTTTCGACCCTACCGCAACACGCTAATGGTATAATTTTTTTCCGTTGATATGAATATCACTTTTGATTACACGTGTTAGTTTTCCCTTGATACACATTTTATGCTTTTTGTACGTTTCCTATGTATGAGTCGGGTCACATATAAATACGATATACTTTACATTTTTATCCAACTACAATGCTATTGAGTTAAATTGGATACGTCAAAATGTGTGTTTTCATATGTTTAACACATTACATAACGCTTCGACTAATCTATTCGATGTTTGCAATGTACTTGCGCCGCAACGCGCGCGGGTTTCCCACCGGCTTTGCCTCCCTGCCCCCATACTTTCACGATGTTGCAATTTTAGCCCCTTGACTTTGGTATCTTCAAAGTTTCATAAAATGACAAATTTAGTCCCTAAACCTTCTACTTTGGATTTCCAAAACCACAACCTCATCTTTCAAACTTTGCCAGCACCAACCCTCTACTTTGGTTTTCCACCATCACCCCCTTAGCTCTTACACAGTTACGCCACAAACCCTCTTCTTTTACACATTTCCGCCACCACCCCTATACTTTTACACATTTCCGCCACCACCCCTATACTTTTACACTTTGTCTTTTTTAGACTTTGTTTTTTTACCCCTTGCACTATTACTCATTTTTACACCCGCCAAACTTTAAAAAAATTGCAATTGTAACCCCCTAGACTACAACTCCTACTTTTGCAAATGCCAATGCATTGTGTTTTTCGAAATGTCTTTGGCATTGTGTTGTACACTTTGTGTCTACCTTTGTGATTTACATTTTTTTTGTAATTGTCTTTTACACACTGCGTTTTACGAATCGTTTTTTGTCTTACTATATGTTTCCACCCGTCGCGCGCGCGGTGGCGCGCGACGGGCAAAATCCTAGTTTAAAACAAAAGAATAAATTTGACACATTCTTTCATTACTTGTAGAGCAACCAACCGTACTAACTTGTCAGAGCACTTAAGGGTTAATACTTAAATTAAAAAAACATTTATAGTAAAATCATAAAAGTAAAAAAGTGTCATGTAGCTCTTCTTTTATAACTCTTATTCCAAAAAACAAAAGATCTGGTGGGGCTGAGAGAATACAGACCAATCAACCTGATTGGGGTGATTAACAATACTATTTCGAAGATTCTTGCGAATCGTCTCAAGCTGGTTATTGGGACCATCATTTCGGAGAATCAGACGGCGTTTCTTAAAGGCAGGTATATTTTGGACAGTCCTCTAATGCTAAATGAGCTCTTGGCTTGGTTTAAAAAAATTAATAAAAATGTTTTTTTTTTGTTAAAAATTGATTTTGAAAAGACGTACGATAACGTTAGTTGGAGTTTTCTTTTGGATATAATGGGGTAAATGGGTTTTCCTAAATTGTGGTGCAAATGGATTGAAGGGATCCTAGTCTCGGCTAGGTCCTCGTCCTGGTGAATGGGTCTCCGACCTATGAATTTAAATGCTCCAAAGGGGTTAGACACGGAAATCCTTTATCCCTGTTTCTTTTCCTACTGGTTATGGAAGCCCTTTCTAGCATGTTGTGCAAAGCTAGGAACGAAGAAATCTTCAAAGGTATTCAAACGCCCAACAATGGCCCGGTAATTTCTCACATTTTTTATGCTGATGATGCTCTATTGTTGGGAAAATGAGATAAGGAAAATTTAAAAATGTTGCGAGATGCTTAAGAATTTTTTATCTTTGCTCGGTGCTACATACCAAAGGCTAATGAACAAAGCCTTCAAAGACCAAATTGAGCAAAATTTGGAGGTGTACGTTGATGATATCGTAATCAAAAGTCATGACGAAGAGGCTATGTTGAAGGATGTACTTGAAACGTTCACTCGACTCCGAAGCATCAACATGAAGTTAAACCCTAAAAAGTGTACGTTCTGGGTAGAAGAAGGGAAGTTCTTGGGTGTCATGGTCGGATCGCGTGGCTTTCGAGCCAACCCCGACAAGATAGACGCCGTGCTAACCATGAAACCTCCGACTTCGGTCAAGGAGATCCAGTCCCTACACGGACGATTAGCTGTTGGTATGTAGCACCGGCGTTTTTCAGGCCGAAGGGCATTTTTATAAAGCAATATATACCTTCGTTGGTGACGAAGGCCGTCTTGTCTTCATCTTCGACCGCCATTTGTATCTGATGATAACCTTTGTAGGCATCTTGAAAGCACTTCAGTCTGAATGTGGCGACATAATCGATCTTGTTGATATATATATGTGGACGCAGCCCGTTCGGTTCATCATCGCTTCGAGTTGAAGAACAAGACTTGATATCCTCCATCAAGTCTCAATGATAAGTGTTGCAGATTTACCTGTTTGCAGCTGTCTGTTGAATAACGAAACACCTGCATGTTTACATCTGCTGTTGACGAAAGACCTGGTTAAACATGTGTTGACGAAAGACCTGCTCCTGCAGTTGATGTCTGACGAAAGACATGTATAAGGATATGACGAAAGACCTGCTACATCTGCTGTTGACGAAAGACCAGCAGCTTATGTCTGCGATGAAAAACCCAGAACTATACATGACGAAAGACCTCAATCAGAAGTCGACGAATAACCTGCATTTGTGACTGATGAAACACCTGCTGTGTTTCGTCATCCAGTATCTTTCGTCGGCTGCAGTAATGTTTCGTCAACCTGTTTCGTCGCTGCAGTATGTTTCGTCGAGCTACAGCTTATATAAACAAGACTGAAAGACAGAACAAAAAAAGAGAGAACACGAACACATAGAGAAACACGAGAGAAATCAGTGAGTTTGTGAGAGTATATTTTTTCTGTAATCTTTGTAAACAAACTTCCTGGTTCTAATATATTTGAGATTTAAACGTTGAATCATTGTGTCTTTGTGTTCTCGATCTCGGTTGGCTTTCCCGGTTGGATTCCGCTCAACCGGGTTTGTTCATATACAAGGATTAGGCGACTAGATCCTCTGCTAGTTGGACCTACAAGTGGTATCAGAGCCAAGGCTCTCATCCTTGTTAAAACCAAGTCTTGGTGTCGAGTTTTGAAAGTTTGAGTATTGACAGTTCTATGGTTAAATCTTTGAAAATATTGTCATTTTTCCGTTAGTTCATAGAAAACCTTGTTCTAAAACTCATTTATGCATGTTAAGTTAAGGTTTTTAGTGAAGTTTCTTGCAAAATTGTGTTTCGGAAATTTTTCGGTTGGCCGGAAAACTCATAAGTTTGACCGGAAAACTCATAGTGTTCTTCATATCTTCAAAAAGTTCATCAGTTTCTTCATCATTTCTGGGTTTTGATGAGTTTGTGTTATCATTGAAAAGATTATTATAATATTGTTTGAAAAAGTAGTTCTTTGAAATGATGTACGTTGAAAATTGAGGTGTTTAGGTATGGCTTAAAGGTAAGGTGTGTTTGAAAGTGGGTTTACCAACCATATATGTGTCAGAAGATAAGATTAACTTGTTTTGAAAATATCTTCTTTGTCTGTGTCTTTTATGTCAACGAAAAACTCTATTTTTCCTCAAGATTGGTGTTGACGAAAAACTCATTTTTCTTCACAATTGGCCTAGACGAAAAACCACATTTTTCGACACTTTGTTCTTGACGAAAAGCCTTATTTTTTTGTCACTTTGTCATTTACGAAAAACCCTTTTTCGTCAGTTAAGGTGTTTCACCAAGAATCAAGTCTTTCGTGGGTCACTCTTGTCAAGTTTAACAGAAGCTTTCAAAAGTTTGTCTTAACGGATTGATTTAAGTGATTTTAGCAGGTATTCATTATTATATATTCAAAATGAATTCAGACTGGTGGGGTATTCCATCCAATACGGAGAGCAAATATAGAAGCACGGGTTTATCGCCATCATGGGCCGAATCTCCCGCACCCGCATCTAATACGGAGAGCAAGTATAGAAGCACGGGTTTATCGCCATCATGGGCCGAATCTCCCGCACCCGCATTTTCGTCAGTTCCATCTCAAACGAATCAAATTTCGACAAGTCAATGGGCGTTCGTTTCAAATCAAATCAAAGTATTCAAAGTATACTTTTAAGCAAAAGTGAAACCGGAAGCCTTAATCGCCCACCGAAGCTAATGCACATGAATGAATATCCTGGATGGGAAGACAGATTCCATACGTATATTCTTGGGCAAAACACGGAATTGTGGTTATGTTTTACTACAGATTTCGATCAAGCTCTTGATGTTGCCGCTTCAACTGCCACGACATTTGCAGATCTTACGGCAGACAAGAAAAAGGCATATGATTTAGAAAAGAAAGCATTTTCTATTCTAACTCAAGCGTTGAGCAAGGATATATATCATCAGTTTGTCAGCTTCAAGACGACAAAGCGGTTATGGGATGCATTAAAGACGAGAGGTCTAGGAAATGAAGCGTCACGCCAATTGCGACATGATTTACTCAAGAAGGAGTTTGATGGCTTCACATGTATGGAAAAAGAATCTTTGGCAGATTTGACAAGTCGATTTTATCACTTGCTGACTGAATAGAATAATTATGGGGTAGCAACAACTCCAGCAAAGGTTGCCACAAAGTTTACCGATGCACTGCCACCTCAATGGAATGGTTTCTTGGAAATCTTGAAATACAATGGCACATTGACTACGACAAATATAAATTATTTCGTTCAGCTCTTGGAGAACAAAGATCAAGAAGAAATCAGGAAGGCGAAACGGATTCCAGTGCAACAAAATCCTGATATGTATTATGGTAACTGTGGAGGTTCTAGCACTGTTGCAAGATCTGCTACACATGCTCTGCTACAAACGGCTTTTGTCTCAAGCACTGACTTGTATGGAAATCCAATACAATCAATTCCTCAACAACAAAGAATAACAGACTTGTATGGAAATCCACTACAGCCAGTTCCCCAGCAGCAAGCCCAAAGGTCTTCTGTAGCAACTGATTTGTACGGAAATCCACTACCAGTTCCACAACAAGCTTGTTATGGAAGCACCTCATCTGCTGGTCTGTCATCTAATCCAAATACAGTTCGGCTCGACACTTCAAATTTCTCGAAAGTAAGTGTTGAAGTAGCTAAAGAACATATGGAGCTGCTGAACACTTTGGTGAGCGCGTATTATGGGTTAATAGCAGGTCAGATTGGAAACATCAATCTGACACAAGAAGATTATCAGAAGATTGATAAGGAGGAAATGGATTTGATGGACATCAAGTGGGCTTTCGCTAGTGCTGTTAGGCAAGCTAAAGACTTCATGGAAAGGACTGGTAGAACCAGCTTGGAAAGCAAGAAAGATACCAAGTACGGGTTCGACAAACAATCAGTCAAGTGCTTCAATTGTGGTGAAAGAGGTCACTTCAAGAGAGAATGTATAAAGCCATCTCAGCATGGGAACCAGAATCCGTTTAGGAATCAAGGCAACCAGCATAATCAGAATCAAAACAGGAACAACGAGCGTACGTTGATGCCTGTGAACAATCCAAATCAAGCAGGAGCATCAAATGCCAACGAGGCTCTTATGGTACAAGTCGACGAAGGTTGCGACTGGTCGATTCAGTTGGGAAGTGATGTTCATGATGGAATAGCTTGTTTTGCTGAGGTTGTCAAGGATCTGAAACACACCAGTGGTGGAGAATCTTCCGCCAGTGGTGGTGAATCTTCTGAAGATGAAGACAGTTCTGGTTACAGTAGAAGCTCAGATGAAGAATCCTCAACTTCAGGCGATGATCATTTGGATGAAACGTCAAGTGTGACAGTCGATGCAGATGTTGATGAATTGTTGGGAGAAGCTGTAGCAGGGAATCATAGAAGATCAATCTTGGTGGATAAAACTGCTTATTCTTCTTCTTCTTCTATTCATTCAACCTTTATGGCTAATGTCGGCAGTTCATCAAGCCAGGTATGTGTCGATAAACCAACTTCTGATAAATGCGATAAATGTGTTAGTTTAGGTGATAAATTGTCGGACTTGCAAAGCAAATATGATGATTTGCAAAGCAAGTATGACGTGACATATATCCACAATCAAAAGTTGATAGTGGATCTTTCGAAATGCAAAGAGGCCAACATGTTTTATGAAAACCATGAAAAAGAGTTTAAAACGATGATTGAAAAATTGAGAGAAGATAAAACTGAGCTAACTAAAATGGTTTCAAGAAAACAAACTGACATAAACTGTTATATCAATCGTCTCGAGGTCATGCAAAAAGAGTTAGCCTGTGTTAAGTGTGAAAGTGAGGCGATCCGGCTTAAGCTAGATAGTTATTCAAACTCTAGGTATGTGCTGGATCACATCATTGACATACAAAAAGAGAAAAAGGATGTCACGTGCATTGGATATAAGAAATGTCCACCACCTGTTAGACACAATTATGATGCAATGCCTGATGAGGAGAATAGAACTTATTTTGAGCAATCTGTTCCTTTAGACATTGAGGAATTTGCAACCGAACTCGGATACAAAACGGAAGTATCATCAGACTCGGATGTGTCAGCAGATACGAAAGTATCAACTGCTGAACAAAATCAGGATCCTCCAGTCATTGTTGAGGATGCTGATTCTTCAGATGATGAATCCGATGATACTGACTCTGCACATTCTGATGTGGTTATCAAAGAAGAGGACATACCTCTCGAGAATCACATTCTATGTGATCCTCCCACAAAACCTGCTAAGACTGTTCAGGTTGAGTCCACTTCTGCACAACAATCTGAGAGTGTGAATTTGCTGTACACTCTTGTTGGTGATGATAAAATCTATTCTCACAAAGATTTTCCGATTAAAAATGTAAATCAATCTTTAATCAGTAAAGTTTTTGAAGATTCGACAAGTAGGTTTATGGGAAAGTCGGGTTCACACGTTGTGGTAACACAACGCCCTTCGATTCCAAAAGCTGAAGTCCGAAAACAATATGGAAATCAAAGATTACCAACAAAGAAAATTCAGTAAAATCATACGAAACCAAAAGGTAAATCAATGAATCAAGGTCGAAAGGAACCGAACCAAAAGAAGAACAAGAAGGTAAACTTTGTGAGATCAAAGGGAACGGATAAATTGGAAACTTTTGCAAATAAATCTAACTTAGATCATGTCAATCAAGTTAAATTTTTGAAAAGAAATGAACAAAACAGTTCAAAACCAAGTACCTCACAAAGTTCATCAACAAGACGGTCAAATGATACTTCGGGGTTTGTTGAACGAAGATCATGTTTTGAGTGTGGTGAAATTGGACATATTGATGGAGAGGGTGAAACCCGAGCTTTAGGGTGTTTAAATATGATGTTTTAAGTACATTTAATGTGTTTACTTGCTTAGAATGAAGTAACTATGAGAGTTTGTTGATTTTCAGGTTAAACATGTAATTCGGTGCATTTATGATGATTAAAGACGAAGTTATACACATTGGATGAGATATTACAGCTCAAGGATGGATGTTAAAGCTTGTTCGGGTGATATAAAGGCTCACGAGTGGAAGAAATCTGGACAAGTGAAGTTCAGGGGGTAAATTGGTATATTATGAAAGTTATGTGGAGCTTACATGTGCAAGAATCAAAGAAGTATAAAGTCTAGGGGCTGATTGGCACTTTATTGGAAGTTATTTCATATTTAATTGTGCAAGAAATTGGAAGAAATAAAGTTGAGGGGCTATTTGGGTAGTTAATGGAAAGTTAGTTTGTGTCTACAAATGAGAGAGATGGAAGAAACAAAGTACAGGGACTAGTTTGTCAATAGTTGAAAGTTTGAAAGGAAGAAGAGAAATGGGCATTGGTCTCGATCGTAGCTTACGAATGGGTATTCGTAGCTTACGAGTCTGTTATGTTGGTGTGGATTTTGGATCAGAACTTTCAACTAGTAAGCTACAGTTCTGATCTGTAGCTTACGAGTCAGTACATGCAGCAAAGGATGGCCAACTTACACGCGATCGTAGCTTACGAATCCTCTTTCGTAGCCTACGGTTTGGGTCAAATGGGAGATCAGAGTTCTAAAACTGTAAGCTACGGTTTCTGAACCGTAGCTTACGACTCGGTAAAGTGGAAAAACGCGAATTAAGGTCCTTGTGGGATATATTAGGGTTTGAAAGGTGGGATATTATTATCTTATCATTGACGATCGTTCAAGGCATCAAGGAACTCGATTTTCAAGGGTTCTTTCATCCAATTCCATCAAGATTCTTCACTCAATCACCGAATCAACCATGATTTCTTCATCAAATCAAGCTTTTAAAGATTCTTCGTGCGAGATGAGCGGCTAAACTTTTTGTGGTTTCCTCCGGATGGAGGGTTTTTGTAAGTTGGATAATTCTATGTGTTTGTGACAATCGTATGACTCGGTGATCTAAGCATTCGATGCTTTTCACCTTGATTTGATTTATTGGTTGTAAACAATTGCATTTATTTAAACCTTAATTTCTAAGCATTCAGTTCCCGAGAGTTATAGTAATTGGGATATATTTGACATGGGGTTAGGGTTTGTAATTGTAATTGATAATCATTCGATAACCTCCCGTTATGTATTGACCGAAGTACTTAGTCGTTGATTATCACAATTGATTAATTAGGTTAAACACTTATGTCTATGTAAGTGTTTCGATTAAACACATAATTGAATCTAGCTGCAAAACCTGAAATCTGGAGGAACCATCTTTCCTCCTACTGATTTAAATCACACTTTTTACTTGTTAATTTAGTTCTCTCACATAATCAAATAAACCGATTTCTCAATTCAGTAATAGCTAATCAATCCTTTTCATTACGACACTTTCCACAGTCCTCCCTTGGTTCGATACCCTGCTTATTCTATACTAATAGTTTAAATAGGTTTTTGCATGTCACTAACGACAGACATCAAAATGGCGCCGTTGCCGGGGAGGCGTGCGCAAAGTGTTTAGTGTTAAGTTCTAGTTAGTTAAATATCCAAAAATCCAAAAATAGTGTCTTTTTAGTTTGTTCTTTTTTGTTCGGATTTACGCGAGGTTTTCTTGTTTTTGTTTGTGCTGGTGATCTAGGAAGTGTATGTATCACACTCGAAATTCCGGGAAGTCATCACCATTAGTGTTCGACCCAGAGATAGAGAGAACAGTAAAGCATACCAAACGAGTACTACATCGTGAGAACAAGATTCGACAATCACCTACATCAACACTCAAGACAATGGAGAACTCAGCGACTCCGGAGAAACAACCGCAAAACCCACTTCCACAACAACAATTCTCACCAACACCTACCCAACCTTCACCAAACACTACCATACCACCACCACAGTCTACATAACCTACTTCTACATCTCCAGTACCATCATTCTCAACCTTTTTCCCAAACCTTGATAACATTCAACCAACTTCTACCCAAGCAACATCTCTTCAACACCCAACTACGACCCAGACTGTTAATTTACAGCAGTCGTCTCCTTACGTTAGGATCATTCCTGATGAAACTCCATTACCGAGTCAAACTCAAGCACCTAATGCAACATCAATTCCGCCAGCCACCCAACCAGTTATTTCACAGCAAAGTCAGCCAATGCCACATCTTTAGAGATCGGCCATTTATGATCAAGGAAATAATTCGGGGGATTTCGACGATGGCTTTGAGGAATATGATAACTACGTGGGTCAAAACGAGAGACAAGTGGTCAATATGGGTACCTACGAGAGGCAAACAATTGGGGCAGGTGGATTCGAAAGAGTCAATCAAGGGAATTTGGGATATCAACAATATGTGCAACCAACGCTGATACAACAACAGATACCACAACAATATCATCAACCTGACCCACTCAATCAGCAGCCTGCTCCGAGAAGGCCGGTGGTGGATATTCCATTACCACCATCGGTACCTCAGATGCAGGGTCAGGCAAGACCGCTGCCACGAAACCTACACCGACCGGTGATTTTACCGGAAGGAATTCCACGACGAAATAATCAAGGTCCAGTTCGAGGTATAGAGAACCACTTCAGACCTGCTATAGTTAACAACCCATCACCGGTTGTGATCCCGCAACTACAAGGAGGGCGGTCATTCGAAGTACGAACACAATCAATATCCAGTCTGCCTAAGTTTCATGGTCACGCACATGAAGAACCATATCTACACATTGCTGCATATGATGCACGTTGCAACACAATCAGCAGCCAAGGTTTTTCAGTTGATGATGTGAAATTGGTACTTTTCCAATTCACACTTGAAGACAAAGCACAGCAATGGTTTCATTCGCTACCGTCAGCTTCGATCTTCACATGGGGCGAAATGCAGCAACAATTTTTAGACGAATTTTATACTCATTTGCGTACTAACAACGCCAGGAAGGATATTCGAGGGTTTCGACAATAACCCGGTGAGTTATTTCACGAAGCGTTTAATCGTTTCAAAATGATGCTCAAGAACTGTCCACATCATGAGATATATTTGTGGGAGCTTATTAATACATTCCACGAAGGCCTAACAGATGAAGATGTCAGGGATGTAAATTCAATATCCAATGGTACTTTTGGAATGAATTACGAAGAAGATGATTGGGAATATTTAGAAAAAACCGCAAGGGCGTCAAAACGCAAGGCTCAATCTTCTAGAAGTGCACGACAGTCAACAGTGAGAGCGGTAGAGAACCCACCGGAGGTAAGTGGTCAATTTCCGTTGTGTAGACATTGTGGAGATCTAGGGCATATTGCGGATCAATGCCCAGCCATTATTGGTGAAAGTGAAGATGTGAACTATGTGCAAGATGGGGGTGGTGGAAGAAATTTCAACATGCAATCCAACACATATCACCCGAGCCTCAGAAATCACCCGAATTTTAGCTATGGGAATACGAATAATCAGCTAAATCCGGGATTTCAAGGCACCAATCAATCTGGTGGTCAAAGAAACTTCAATCAGAACCGATTTCAAGGTAACTTTCAGGGTGGCTACCAAAACGATCAAAGAGGACCAACTGGGTCTTCTAACACTTCGGGGAGTAACGATATGATGGAGGTGTTGAAATTAATTCAGCTCGAATTACAAAATCAAAGGATTGAGCTGCAAAATCGTGCTCAAAAGGATGAGATGCGAGATAAAGCCGTCCAGTCATTAACCACACAAATGGCCTAACTTGCAACCGATGTGAAGGAGTTGAAACAGCAAAACGGGAAGCTTCCCAGTGACACTCAAACGAACCCCAAGCATGGGAAGAATATACCAGTCAGCGGGGTAAGTTTCGTTCCTAAAACAATTTGAATGATAAATTTTTAACTTCTTCTGTTTCCCATGTGATTGCAGGTTTAAGTGGCGCAAATGAGGATGGAGATGGGTGTGACTCAGGAGAGCCGGTCGTCCCGATTCAAGTGGGAAAGTTCAAAATCCACAAGGCATTGTTGGATTATGGAGCTGGGATGAGTGTTCTTCCCGGTAGCCTTTATGACCAGTACGACTTTGGTCCGTTACACGCAATTGATCAAATGGCCATGTTTGCGGATGCGAGTTTAAAGCAACCTCGAGGGGTTGTAAAGGATGTGGTAATTCAGCTCGGCGAGTTCTACTACTCGGTCGATTTTATGGTGGTTGATTATGCACCCGCACCGACCTACACACAACCGAAGGTAATTTTGGGTCGCCCGTTTCTGTATACAGCAAATGCACAAATCGAATGCAGGAATGGGATGGTAATTTTAAGTTACAAGAATCGTAAGCTGTATTTCAATGTATTTTTAAAATCTATTGCTTATGATCTTCTGAATGATGTGAGTCCCACAGGTGCTACTAATGAGATTGGTTCGAGTGGAGGTAATTTTTGCAGGTCTGAGTTAACGAATGATGGAAGGCAGGTGAACAAGACATCTGTGAGAGGAAGAGCAATTGCAGGAAAACCACCCGATGGTGGGAGTGAGTGGGGCAACAAGGCTGAGGTTGAATTCTAGTAATTGGGATATATTTGACATGGGGTTAGGGTTTGTAATTGTAATTGATAATCATTCGATAACCTCCCGTTATGTATTGACCGGAGTACTTAGTCGTTGATTATCACAATTGATTAATTAGGTTAAACACTTATGTCTATGTAAGTGTTTCGATTAAACACATAATGGAATCTAGCTGCAAAACCTGAAATTTGGAGGAACCATCTTTCCTCCTACTGATTTAAATCACACTTTTTACTTGTTAATTTAGTTCTCTCACATAATCAAATAAACCGATTTCTCAATTCAGTAATAGCAAATCAATCCTTTTCATTACGACACTTTCCACAGTCCTCCCTTGGTTCGATACCCTGCTTATCCTATACTAATAGTTTAAATAGGTTTTTGCATGTCACTAACGACAGACATCACATATCATTCGAAATTGTCCATATCTTCATAAGTTAAAAGCTAAAGTTGATGATCCCCGTGAACAAAATTACCGAAAGCGACCTGTTTCTACAAAACAAGATCCCCGTCTTGTAAAAGAAAGGGAAAAGAAATAGAAACGCCAACAAGTCAAGGTGATTGAAAAGGCAATTAAAACCGACATGGTTCACAAACAACCTGTTTCAGTTAAACCAGAAATTTTAAAAACTTCTAATAATCACGAAGTTAAGATTTCAAAAATTCAAACTGGTAAAACACAACTGACTTGGAAATAAAAAATGGTTACTAATTCAGGGGGAGCATCACAATTTTCTAATCATCGAAAAATTGAAGTAACTTTTGTCGATGAAAATGGAAGACCCAAGACCACAATGGCCTGGGTCCCCATCTCCAACTAATCATGTGAGTTCATGTGCAGGGTGTTCCAGGAGGAACTTTCAGCAGTCATTGGATTGTTGATAGTGGGGCATCCATGCACATGACAGGCGACATGAAGCTTCTCTACGACGTTAAATCTATTAGAGGAGGTTATGTTGCTTTTGCTGGAGATAAAGGCGGATATATTACTGGTGAAGGAATGGTATCCAACGGGGTTGTAAGCTTTGATAAGATCAATTTTGTGCAACAACTTGATCACAATCTTCTCAGTGTTTCACAAATTTGTGATAAGAAGTTTTCAGTACACTTTGATGCAAATGGATGCTATGTGCTGAAACCCGGCTTCAAGATTTCAAAACACTGGATTCTCTTATCTGCTCCAAGGATTAATTATTTGTATGTCCTTAACATGAGCCAAGCAATTACAACGTCTTCACAAGCAACTTGTTTCGTTTCCAAAGCCACAGAAAAGGATTCAATCTCTTGGCACAGACGGATGGGACACATTCATTTAAGGAAAATGAATCATTTGGTGTCAAATGAATTAGTGACCGGTGTTCCTCTTAAAGATTTCCATCTTCAAGACGTCTGTGTTTCATGCTAGAAAGGGAAGCAAAGAAAGAAGTCACACCCTACAAAGAAAGTCAACCGTAGCCATTCCGCTTGAACGTTTGCACATGGATTTGTTCGGTCCTGTCAAGCATAAAAGCATCAGGAATGATCAGTACTGCCTCGAGGTGACTGATGATTATTCAAGATTTTCTTGGGTGGCGTTCATGGCACACAAGAGTGATACTTTCCAAATTATCAAAAACTTGATCACAACGATTGAGAATTTGTATTCTTTGAAAGTAAGACGCTACGCAGCGACAATGGAACTGAATTTAAAAATCATGCAATGGCTGAGTTTTGCACATCCAAAGGTATTCTTCACGAATTCAGTGCAAGTTACACTCCTCAACAGAATGGCGTCGCTGAGCGTAAGAACCGTACGTTGATCGAAACTGCTAGGACTATGTTAGTAGAGTCGCAGTTGCCCATTCCATTCTGGAGTGAAGCTGTGGCCTCTGCATGTTACACGTTGAATCGAGTCCTTACAGTAAAAAGACACAACAAGACCTGCTTTGAACTTCTTCACAAACGGAAACCAGATTTACAATATCTTGAACCGTTTGGAGCTCCTTGCACAATGATCGATCCGAATGGAAAGTTTGGGGCAAAAGCAATTGAAGGATACTTTCTTGGTTATGCCACCCCGAACTTAAGAGTCTAGAATCTAGAGACAAAAAGGGTCGAGGAATGGTCTGAAGTCAGAGTACAAAGGCACACGTTGCCAGTCAAATGTCCTGGTCAACCATGGATGTTTGAGTACAATGACTTTTTCAATTCGATCAATATTCAAGAAGTCGAAGAAAGTACGACGGCAAAGATGTTTTTGGAGAGTGACAATGCAACAGATTCACCGTTGGTTCGTCCAATTATTTTCAACAACCAAGAACCATCTTCAGTTAACAATAATGCTCTCGACAATGAGGATTTTAACGATGCTACCGAACTGAACGAATCTTCAGAGGATGATGAATTTCTCGATGCAGACCAAGAAGCTCCAACAATGGTTGTTCATGGTACTTTAGAGGCTACACCTCCAGTGGACGCCCCTAAAACAGCTGAAGCTACTGCATCATCCTCTTCGTTAGTTCTGGGTATTGAATTGGTTGTTGATCTCAACTTCAACAATCTGGGTAAAAATATTCAAGTTCCAGATAATCCAGAAACAAGGATTAACAATACCCATCCTCAACAAAACATCATCGGAAATGTACAAAGTGGCGTACAAACAAGAAACATGTTGCGAAACAACAACAATGCAGGCTTGTATGCGGCGATTCGAGAATCTGGTCAACAAAACGATTGGTCCTTTGCATGTTATGTATTACAAGAAGAACCAAAATCTATTAAAGAAGCTTTGAAAGATAATTCTTGGGTTGAAGCAATGCAGGAAGAACTACAACAATTCCAGAAGCTAGGTGTCTGGAAACTCGTTGAAAAACCTGAAAACTACAAGAAGATTGGTACCCGTTGGGTTTACAAGTGCAAAAAGGATGACCGTGGAGTAGTCATTCGAAACAAAGCAAGATTAGTTGTTCAAGGTTTTCGTCAGATCGAAGGGATCGACTACAACGAAGTTTATGCACCGGTTGCACGTCTTGAAGCAATTCAGATTTTTCTAGCCTATGCTTCCTTCAAAGGATTCAAGGTGTACCAGATGGACATGAAAAGTGCATTCTTACATGGTGTGGTAGAAGAAGAGGTGTATGTCGAACAGCCTCCAGGTTTTGAAGATCCTATTCACCCTGATCGGGTTTGGTTGCTCAACAAAGCTGTCTACGGATTACATCAAGCACCGAGAGCTTGGTACGCAACCTTATCTAATTATCTGATGGAGAATGGATTTCGAAGAGGTCTTATCGATTGCACTCTTTTCATAAAAGAACAAGATGGAGATCTTCTATTGGTACAGGTATACGTAGATGATATTATATTTGGTTCTACTAACGATGTTTTGTGTAGGAACTTTGAGCGTGTTATGCAGGATAAATTCGAGATGAGCGCAATGAGGGAAATGAATTTCTTTTTGGGCCTACAAGTTCAGCAAACTGAGTCTGGGATATTCATCCATCAGACTAAATATGTTGGTGACATCTTGAGCCGGTTCCAGATGTCTGATGCAACGCCCATTGGTACCCCTCTGCAGCAAAATCATGGAATTAATCCAGACTTGAAGGGTGAAGTTGTTAGCTCTTCATATTACCTCACGATGATCGGATCTCTTATGTACCTCACAGCATCAAGACCAGATATAATGTATCCAACGTACCTGCTTGCCAGATATCAAGTTAACCCGAAGGCCTCACATCTTGCAGCTGTAAAAAGGATTTTTCGTTATTTGAAGGGTTGCCCTGACACCGGTCTATGGTACCCTAGGGATAATAACTTTGACTTGATCGCTTTCAGTGATTCTGATTTTGGCGGATGCAAAATTGATGGCAAATCCACAACAGCTGGATGTTAGTTTTTAGGAAATCGCCTAGTCACATGGCAGTGCAAGAAGCAGATTTGTGTCGCTACATCAACATGCGAAGCTGAATACATTGCTGCCTCAAGTTGTTGCTCCCAAGTCCTGTGGATTCAACAACAAATGCGCGACTACGGTTTTGAATTCCTATCTACTCCTATTTTTGTTGATAATTCTGCTGCCTTACAGATCACTAGAAATCCTGTGCAGCATTCCAAGACCAAACACATCGAAATTAAGTATCACTTCATACGTGATTGCTTTGATAAAAGGCTTATCGATGTTGTTAAGGTCCACACCGATGACCAACGTGCCGACCTTTTTTCCAAAGCTTTTGACAAATCACGATCTGACTATTTACTAATGGTAAACGACATTAAGGTCAAGCCAGAGTAAAACCAACATCGGAAAATCATTTTTGTAAATATTTATTTGTGTTTTCTTAATTTCTCGTACTTTTTGCATTTTTGGGGGAGTAAAAATGAAAAATACAAAAACATTGAAAAATTTTAAAAATACAAAAACATCAAAAAAATTCAAAAACACAAAAACAATAGAAAAACAAAAATGAGTTTCCGACGAGCAAAAGAGAAAGTGATAGTACATCAATCGTCTGTCCAAACCTCTTTGAACCTAAAATGAAAAACGATAAACAGCTCTATATAAGATGTATCGGTAAGCTCACAATCATTTTAAAGTGTGCAAGGTGATATAAACTTAAATCGACTGAAGACTGTGTGGGAACCACTCATTGGCATATGGTCTTAGTACCAAAATTAAGTTTGAGAGATTACCGAGGTTCTGAGATACGTGGTCTTTATGTTGTTTATCATCTGGGTATCATGGTTGTTTCTTTTACCGAAATATAATGGAGACGAAGTCTAGATCTTCCATGATACCATACATACGTGTACATATTGCATACGACCTCAATAAGTGATCAACAATCACATGTCCAAACAAATAAGTGATAATATATCACATTTATCTGGGAGTCAAGTTCGTCTCTTTGCTGTACGTTTGTACTGACCTGTTCACGGACTTTCTCCTGTGCCCTCATGCATCTGAAAATCAAGTTCCTCATCAATAAGTGATTCTATCACATAGGGCTTGTTTTCAATTCAAAATAAGTGAGTATCTCATATTTTCATATACGTCAAATCAGATGATAAATGGCATACTCACCAGTAAGATGAACTCTCGTGCATACCTTGATACGGGAATGTGTCGTGTGTGGATGAACACCGGTCGGTAAGTATAAATCATACACTAATCGTATCCCCTCGCCATGATTACATCTGATAAGTTGAGCTTAAGTGGACAACAATACCGATAATCGTTATAGGTTGCTTATCTAAATGTTAACTAATTGAACAACAAGAGCGTTTTGGCGTGACCGTACACTGATATGATTCTCTTACCCACGAAACTCGCAAAAAGAATGTCTGTAAATATTTATTTACTGCTTTTCAGTTTCTGCATCTCTGTATATATTTATTTACTGCTTTCTGTCTTTACATTTCACATATTCAAAAATTACCAAAAAGATTTTAGGTGTGTTTTAATATAAACCTTATAAAAGCCAAAAAGATTCTTTTTTATCTTATTTTTGATTACCCGATGTTGGAACTCGGATCTTCGTTACCTGAAATCTGATCGAAAACCAAAATAACTAAATCTTTATAAACGGTCGAAATTTGCAAGTTTTTGAAAGTTAAAATCCAAAATTGAACAATTTGTTAAACTTTTAAGCTGTTGGACGATAGTTGATTGAGAAGTGGTCACATGTGTGTCGTTTGTTTATGTTAACTATATTCCAAGCGGTTGTTCTCATTACGCGTTTAGCTTTCTTGTATGTGCAGATGCTACAATCAAGCCAACTAAAGGCGAAGAGAACGTGTTCGATGACAAGCTTCAGAATGAATACACGACATGGAGGCACTCAAAAGATAAAGATGATCGAGTTGCCGCTGTCCTATCATCAACACCACAAGGATCTAAAGAATTGAAGATCAACAGATTCACGAGCATAACTCAAAGGAGAGTTTATTTTAAGGGGGAGTTTGTTAACATACTTCCTAAATGAAATGGGGAGTTTGTTCATACACTTTCTACTTATGACACGTAAAGGCTTTGAAGATCCTCCGACATGAAAGACATGGAAGATGAATCCTCACGAGCAGCGTCCAAGGGGGAGTTTGTTGATACATATATGTGGGCGCAGCCCGTTCGGTTCGTCATCGCTTCGAGTTGAAGAACAAGACTTGATATCCTCCATCAAGTCTCAATGATAAGTGTTGCAGATCTATTTGTTTGCAGCTATCTGTTGAATGACGAAACACCTGCATGTTTACATCTGCTGTTGACGAAAGACCTGGTTAAACATGTGTTGACGAAAGACCTGCTCATGCAGTTGATTTCTGATGAAAGACATATATAAGGATATGACGAAAGACCTGCTACATCTGCTGTTGACGAAAGACCAGCAGCTTATGTCTGCGATGAAAAACCCAGAACTATACATGATGAAAGACCTCAATCAGAAGTCGACGAATAACCTGCATTTGTGACTGACGAAACACCTGCTGTGTTTCGTCATCCAGTATCTTTCGTCGGCTGCAGTAATGTTTCGTCAACCTGTTTCGTCGCTGTAGTATGTTTCGTCGAGCTACATCTTATATAAACAAGACTGAAAGACAGAACAAAAAAAGAGAGAACACGAACACAGAGAGAAACACGAGAGAAATCAGTGAGTTTGTGAGAGTATATTTTTTCTGTAATCTTTGTAAACAAACTTCCTGGTTCTAATATATTTGAGATTTAAACGTTGAATCATTGTGTCTTTGTGTTCTCGATCTCGGTTTGCTTTCCCGGTTGGATTCCGCACAACCGGGTTTGTTCATATACAAGGATTAGGCGACTAGATCCTCCGCTAGTTGGACCTACAGATCTTTTCGTCAATTTCTGGCAATGGAAAACAATCCTTTGGGCACGCGTCATTCAAAGCGGTGAAATCGATGCACATTCTCCAGGAGTTGTCTTTCTTTCGTACCATAACTGGGTTTGAAACCCACGTTTGATATCGGACTTCTCTGATGATTCCAGCTTCCAGGAGACTCCGTACATCTTTTGCATTTGCTTTGGCCCGATCTGGTGCCATATGCCTTTTTCGTTGTGCTATTGGTTTAATTGATTCTTTTACGTTCAGTCGGTGTTGAGCCATTGATCTGGGAACTCCTTGCATATCAGCGTGCTACCAAGCGAAAACGTCAATTGAATTGCTTAGTAATTCCCATAGGAGCTTCTTAGTACGTTTCGGGAGTTGTGCTCCAATGGCTACTTGTTGGTCCAGAAATTCCGGATTGATTGCCCAGAGTTCTGTAGGGACTTCGGATTTCTTGGAACTTGTTTCTGCTGCGTGTCTTACTTCCGCAACGAATGCAGCTGATTCGGAAAGGATAGTAGCGACACCTGCTTCGGTAGGGAATTTTATGGCTCCATGAATTGTGGAGATGATTGCTCCGAGAGCTCTCAATCCAGGGTGCCCAAGTATCACGTTGTGTGACGAATGGGTGCCAACAACCAAAAAGGTTAATTGCACGATCCTGCTCTTGTCATTATCCTTGAACGTGGTTGGGAGAGTAATCTGTCCTATTGGACGAACGACTTCTCCGGAGAAGCTTATCAACGGAGTGGACACCTCGATAAGCTAGTTACTGAAAACACTGTAAGTACATTATCTCGAAAGCACTTCCACCGTCCACATATATTCGTCGGACCAGGTGTCCGACGATTACTACCGAGATTGTAATTGGACCATCCCGGGCGTCCTCCGAGTCGACTGGGGGAAAGTACGTAGGTTGGTGCATCCATGCTGCCATATGTTGGTTTGTTTCTTTTCACCCCCTTGATTCGGTGGACCGAATCATATTGATTCCGACTTCGTTGTTCGGGTTATCAGTGGCAGCGGCTTGCTTCTTGCCATCCTTTACTTCTTTTACCAGGTGGGAAAGCTTTCCGGATCGAACAACTTTTTCAATTTTCTGCTTCAATGCCCAACATTCATCAGTTGTATGCCCCTTGTCTCGGTGATATTCACAGTACTTTTTGGAGTGCTTATCGGACGTAGGACGTTGCTTCGGGGGTACAGGGAATCGTGTGGCTTCCGTGCTGAGGATCTCGCTCGGTGATTTTAATAACTCGGAGAAAGTGTTAAAACGTACATGGCCCGTTCGGAAGCTATTCCGGTCGGGTTGCTGCGATCTTTGATACGGCCCACGATTCCGACTCCAATTGCTGCTTCTGTCTTTCGGTGGAGATGCATTCCGTCTCCACGATGCGGTTCTTGCCTTTGCGTTTTTTGCTGCTGACTCATTTGGTTGACCGTAAGCGCTCTTTCCTCACAGAAAGGCTTGTGCTAGCTCCATGAGCACCTCCATGGTTTTTGGCAGATCTTCGTGGAGTTTTTCTACGAGCTGATTGTTTCGCACCCCATGACAAAATCCAGAGACACGAAGTTGATCGACTGCGCCACTGATCTGCATGCTTTCTCGGTTGAATTGATCAATGAAGTCTTCTACCGACTCACCGTCACGGCGCTTTATGTGATGAACTTCGGTGATGTCTTTCGACCAACGCCTCTGCTGGCAAAAGTTTTGCAAGAAAACTCGTCGAAAATCTTCGAAGTGGTCGATTGATCCCTCTGGCAATCCATCGAACCATACACGTGCGGATCCGGTAAGTGTTTGAGCAAACAAGTGACACCAAGCCGGCATGGACCACTGTTCGACTTTTGCGGCTCCGGCGAAGGCGAACATATGATCATCCAGATCGGATGTGCCATCATAAAATTTCAACGTCGGAGGCATTTTTAATTTGGCCGGCATGGGGGATTAGCGATCCTCAATGTGAACTTTGACTGAGAAGTCATCGATGTTGGCTGATACGGCATAATCAGCTCTTGATCCTGAGGATTCAAGCCCAGAGACCCCTGGCGAAACAGGTCGTACAGACCGTTATTTATTGGAGCATTCGTAAGAGTGGAAACTTGTGAGACACATGTTACAAGAGTGGAGATTACGGAACTTACCATAGATCCGGATGTTGGGATTGAACCCTATCAGAGGAACAGATAATTAAAGCCAAAACTGGATCAGAGCAGTGGATCCAGAATAAGCAGACGTTTACAGTTAGTTCATGCAAATCTCTCCCCTTGAAAGTGGCTTTGTATCTGCTGACCTCCTATCTGCTGATCTTACCAAGTGCTGATCCACAACTGCTGCCTTGCATCTACTGCCAAATGTTAAAGACTGATGGAAGACCAAAGCTCTGCTGATTCAATCTACTGCCTTGAGTCAAGTACGGCTGGTCCGGACAAGCACTGCTGGGTTCACAGCAGTGGAAGGATGCAGCAGCTGTTTAAGTGTCTTTTATGTAATGAATTGTAATAGCAGTAGTTAGTACATCAGTGTTTGTATAGATCAGAGGTTAGAGTTTGTTAGGAGGTTAGATGTCACTTTCATGGTGACGTCAGCTAAGATGCTCAGTGGTTTGCAAGTGCCTATAAATAGTTCAGTACTTTGTACTGTTCTATTAGCTCTTTGATCACATCGTCTTCTTTGCACGAACAAACTACTGAGCTCTGGCTGAGGGGGAGTTTGCATTCATTCATCAATCATTGTAATCGTTGTTGAAACAAATTCAATCTTTCGATTCATTGTGTAAAGATGTTTGATTAAAGTATTTCTCTCGTTTGATTGTATGCAAAGTTTGCTTTCATCTTAATTCCGCTGCACAACTCTTTCATTTTCATCTTAATTTCAAACGAAAATACAATCAAAAAGAAACTCAGATCCAACAATTGGTATCAGAGCTTGGACAGTCAAATTTGATTTAACAATCATTTTGACGTAAATAGTTCAGCTCATAACAGTTGATACTGATCGTTTGTTCATCCGTTGAAAAACAGAGCAAGGATTAATCACCATTAAAGTTGATTTCTCAGTGTCTGTAAAACAACAAGAATGACATCACAATCTCAGGATGATAAAAACAACATCGGCTCGCTTTTTAAACCACCCATGCTAAAAAGAAATGAGTACAACATCTGGCAGAGGAGGATGGGTCACATCCTCGCTCAACAAAGCACAGGTTGTTGGAAGTCTGTCATTTATGGTCCCCATGTTCCTTCAGTGCCAAGTGCTGAAGATGCTAAAAAGTTCGTTCCAAAACCAGTTGAAAATTATACCGAAACCGATTTTCAAAAGATCGAACTAGATGCTAAAGCGTTTAGCATTGTAGCATCAGCGCTGCCCAATGAGATATATGCTGGACTGTTACATTGTAACAGTGCCAAAGAGTTATGGGACGCACTTAAGGAACAGTTTGGGGGAACTGAAGAAGTCATAGAAAACAATAGGGAAATCCTGAACCAACAGTATGAAACATTTTGCTACGTTAAAGGCGAATCACTAACGCAACAATTTGAGCGTTTCAGTTGTCTCATCAGTGAACTGAGGCTTGTTAACACCACTTTTACAAACTCAACTCAAAATAGCAGGTTCCTCAGGTCACTGCTAGAAAAATGGGACACCATAGCTTTTGTCACCCGAAATTCACCTGAATTCAAGGATCTGACCTTGACCCAACTCCACGGTCGACTCCTGACCTACGAAAGGGAGTTGAACCAAAAAAGGAGGTTACAAGAGTCAGGAAAAGTTACCGATGACTACACTTTCGGTAATACTGCTCTACTGGGTCAAGAAGAATCTGGGAGCAGTGGTAAGGATCAGGGTTATGATCACTTCATTGACATAACTGCTGGTGCAAATTTTAACAACCCTGATCCTCACTCTGCTAGTTATGCATTCACTGCAAATGAAAACCAGATGTCAGACAATTTAAGTTTTGAACTAAATGATTTGCAACATTTTGATCCCACTGATTTAGAGGAAATGGACATCCTGCACCAACTGGCTTTGCTAAGTGTTAGAACTAGCAAGTTCTACAAAAGAACAGGGCGAAAATTCCCAGGTTTGCATGGGAATCTAAGGGTTGGGTTGGATAAATCGAAAATCAAGTGCTACAAGTGTAATAGGTTGGGACATTTCGCTAGGGAATGTAGGAGTCAAACTACTGGTCCCATAATTACTCATCCTAGCTCAAATCCTAGACCTCAAAACCAAAACACTGTGCACTATGCCCAATATGCCCCAGCAGCTCAAGTGAACACTGCTCACTATGCTGCTGCCCCTGTGCCAGTACATTATGTCCAAACTACTGTTCCACAAATCCAATATGTTCAAACCCCTGCTCCACAGGTACAAGTGCAACCTGTTGCACCTCAAACCACTGCTCCAGCAGCAGCACAACCAGATCAACAAAGTTTTTTCACTCAAGGGTTTGTTGACTGGAGCAGTATGCCTGAAGACCTTAATGATGAAAATTTTGCATTCTATGCTTCTAATGATTCTTCACAGGATGAGTTTTGTTTGATGGCATTAGAGTCAATACAGGAGGGGGTTGAAACTGAGGAGGAACAGCAGTGCTTTGAAACAGTGGAAGAGGTGACTGAAGCAGTGGTTACTGCTGTGGCTGGTGAACTACTGTTGGGAGAAAGTTCAGGTACCCTGATTGAACCAATGACAGATCCATGGTCCGTAGAGGACAAAGAAGAAGAGAAAGAAGAAAAGGCTGGTGAAAAGAAGGTGAAAGCTGATGATGAAAAAGATCATCAATGTGATTGTGCAATGATGGCAGCTGCCAAGGTATCTCCTCAAGTTCTTGAAAAACTGTGTTCTGACAATTGCATAATTGCTTTTGCTAACATTAAAGAGGTGAATGAAAACCTTCGGGATAAAATCTTGTCTGATGAGGTCAAATTTGAAAGGTCTTTAAAAGAACTTAAAAACAAATTGACTGAAAAAGAAAAAGAGAACAGCTGTCTAAAAGAAGAGCAAAGTATAACCAAAACCCAACTTCAAACTATGGTAGAAAAATACCAAGTTTGCAAAAAGGAGTTGGAGTCCGCCCAGATTACTTGTGAAAGATGGGTGGAATCCTGCAAAGGATATGAGGTTATGCTTGAAAAACAGAGAAAAAGCAATGTGAAATTTGGGGTTGGCTATAGAAAACATGATGATGAAAACACTGCTTTTGAAAAATCTGTTCAAACCACTGATGTAACCACTGAGTTCATCCCCACAAACAAGAATGGCCAAGAAGTGAGAATCACTGACAAACTTGGTAACAAAATCACACTTGACAGACCAATGGAATCCTCAACTTTTGAGGAGCTTGAAGAATACCAGTTTAAACCAAAATGGTCTGATGAGTGTGACATTCTTGAAAATTTCAAGATGGACTTTACATCAACTGATGGTGTCAAGGCTCCAAAAGCTAAAGTCATACCTCTCAAGGACATCCCAGCAGTGGTTAAAACCTCTGCTGCAAAGGAGTCTGAAAAGAGAAAGAAGAAAGAAAAAATTGATAACTTGTTTTGTGAATTCTGTGAGAAAAGGAATCATCTTACAAAAGATTGTTTCCACTTAAAAGCGTATGATTTAAACAGAACAAGTGTCATTGTTTCAGCTGAAGGTTGCATTGTCTGTGGTAAAACAAACCACAAAACTCAAGCATGTGTGTATCTCAAAAACTTTGATGTGAAAAAGAATGAGTACATTGCTAAAACATCCTTGAGTCCATCATCATCATCAACATCTGTCAAATTCACCAAGAAACAACCACTGTTTGTGCCAGTTCAAACAGCTGTTACAAAACAGCTGAACCAAACATCTGTCAAAAGAGATGTTCAGGTTACTGATGCACCCCCTGCCAATCAGTTCAGAAAAGGCAGAGAAAAACAGTCTTACCAAAGGATTCCTCACGTTTATGAGGCCTACAAAAGGCCTTCTAAACCCAAAGTGAACAAGCATCCTTTTGGTTACCAACAGATGATTGGTCAGGACCCACAACAGTGGTTAGAGAAACACTGTCCTAAAACAGTTCAAACTCCTGAACTAACCACTGTCCATCATTCTGCATCCATCCCAGACACTGTTGAGACCCCATCCAAAGCCTTGTTGGCTTTCGAGACCTTAATGAACTAATCCTTTTACTTCATGTGCAGGGAGCTTCTGCATGCTTTGATAGTCTTTGGTATGTAGATAGTGGAGGCTCCAGGCACATGACAGGATGTAAAGCCCTCCTCAAAGACTTTAAAATCCATGGAGGGGGTGATATATCCTTTGAGAATAATAGTAAAGGAAAAGTTCTGGGGTCGGGTACAGTGGAGTCTGGAAAAGTAAAATTTGAAAATGTCAATCTAATAGACAATCTAAAATTCAACCTTCTGAGTGTGTCCCAAATGAGTGACAAGGGTTTTGGGTCATTCTTCACAAAAGATTGTTGTAGGATTGTTGGACCAGAAATGGTCAAAAAGATTGAAGCAATAATCAAAACTGGTCAAACTAAACTTGTTGCTCAAAGAAGTGGCAATGTTTATGTTGTTGACATGTCAAAAGAGTGTCCCAGAGCTGATGCCTGTCTGTTCTCAGCTGCCTCTAACAAAGAGACAGAACTTTGGCACAGAAGGCTGGGACACACAAATCTTAAGACAATCACAGAAATTTCAAAAAATGGTTTGGTGAGAGGCCTACCACAAAAATTGTTTTCATGTCCTGAACATTGCATTTCCTGTTTAAAAGGAAAACAGCATAAAAGTTCTTACAAGTCCATTGAAGAGTCCAAAACAACCCAGTGTTTGCAAATGCTACACATAGATTTGTTTGGCCCAGTTCAAGTCATGAGCCTCAAAAGGAAAAGATATTGTTTGGTTATTGTTGATGACTTTTCTAGGTTCACATGGACTTTCTTTTTGCAGTCAAAAGATGAAACTGCAGGCATTTTGCAAGACTTTGTAATACAGGTTGAAAAGCAATTTGACCTTCCAGTGAAAAGCTTCAGGAGTGACAATGGCACATAATTCAAAAATAGGGAGTTGGATGCCTTCTGTGTGAATAAATGGATTGTAAGGCAGTACAGCATCCCAAGAACACCAGAGCAGAATGGGGTAGTGGAAAGGAAGAACAGAACTCTGATTGAGGCTGCCAGAACCATGCTTGCAGATTCAGGTTTGCCATTAACTTTCTGGGCAGAGGCAGTAAACACTGCTTGCTATGTTCAGAACAGAGTTTTAATAAACCCCAGGCACAAAAAGACTGCCTATGAAATTCTGTATAAAATTAAACCACTGATCTCATACTTCAAAGTGTTTGGCTGCCCATGCTTTATTTTGAACTTAAAAGATTCCATTTCAAAATTTGCAGCCAAAATTGATTGTGGTTATCATCTGGGATACTCAACCACTGCCAAGGCCTACAAAGTATTCAATACACGGACCAAGGCAGTGGAGGAGACTTTGAATGTTAAGTTCAATGAACTCTCATCAATGAAAATCCCAGCAAACCCTGCTGATCTGTTTGATCTTGAAAAATTCACTTTTGAAAATACTGCTGTCAAGACTAACAGTGCAGGTACATCAGAGGATACAACACCAGACTATGGGTATGAAATCATCATCCCTCAAAGGTCTGCCACAAAGGGAAAAGCACCAGCTGTTCAAAACAGTTGTCAAAGCTCAACCACTGCTACCTCAACAGTTGTTGACCAAAGTAGCCCATCAACCACTGCTTCCACATCCTCAAACACTGCTGACAAAAGTCCTCAAACAGTGGATAAAAGTCAGCAGTTGTCCACTTCATTACCTCCTATACCACCACCTTTTGAAGCCACTGCTGGATCATCAAAGTCCCCAGCAGTGGTTAGCTCAGATGATACACATTTGCAGCCCTCACCAACCAATGCCATCATACCATACCAAGGAGATTTAATCTTCTTGAGATCTCATCCACCTGATCAAATCATTGGCAACATAAATGAAGGGGTGCTCACAAGAAGTCAAACCCAAAACATTTGTCTTTTTGCTGGTTTTCTATCACTTCATCAGCCAGTCAAGTACCAAGAGGCACTGAAAGACAACAGCTGGGTAGAAGCCATGCAAGAGGAGCTCCAACAGTTTAAAAGACAACAAGTATGGGAGCTTGTACCACTGCCAGAAGAGGTTAGTCCCATTGGCACAAAGTGGGTCTTCAAGAACAAAACTGATGAAAGGGGTATTGTTGTCAAGAATAAAGCCAGGCTTGTGGTTCAAGGTTACAGACAGGAAGAGGGGATTGATTATGATGAAACATTTGCCCCTGTTGCAAGATTGGAAGACATTAGACTATTCCTGGCCTTTGCTGTCAACCACAAAATGAAGGTGTTTCAAATGGATATCAAAAGTGTTTTCCTCTATGGTACAATTCAAGAAGAGGTGTATGTTTGTCAACCTCCAGGTTTTGAGGATCCATTTTATCCAGATCATGTCTACAGGCTAAACAAAGCCTTGTATGGCTTGAAACAAGCACCAAGGGCCTGGTATGAAACTCTTTCCAACTTCCTACTCTCAAATGGTTTCAAAAGAGGTACCATTGATAAAACACTGTTTTTAAAATGGAGAGGGAAGGATTTAATGATTGTCCAGATTTATGTGGATGACATTATTTTTGGAAGCACATGTAACTCAATGTGTGAAGAGTTTAGAGAACTCATGACAGCTGAGTTTGAAATGAGTGCTATGGGTGAGCTGCAATGCTTTCTTGGTCTCCAAGTACAGCAATTGCAAAATGGAACTTTCATTCATCAAAGCAAATATGCTAAAGAACTTTTAACCAAATTTGATATGAATGATTGTAAACCATGCAGCACACCCATGGCAACAAATAAGCTGGTCATGTCTGATGAAAAGGATGAGCTGATTGACCAAACACTTTATAGAAGCATGATTGGGTCTTTATTGTGCCTAACTGCATCTAGACCAGACATCATGTTTGCAACATGTGTCTGTGCAAGAAGTCAATCAGCTCCCAGAAAATCAAATCTCATTGCTGTAAAAAGGATCTTCAGATACATAAAAGGTGCTCCCACACTTGGTATCTGGTATCCAGCTAATGGGAACATCAAGCTTTCAGGTTTCTCAGACAGTGACTTTGCTGGATGTCACACCACAAGGAAGTCCACATCAGGAGGGTGCCAGTTTCTGGGTGATTGCTTAGTCTCATGGCAAAGCAAAAAGCAAGCAGCTGTTTCAACATCCACTGCTGAAGCTGAATACATTGCTGCTGCAAGCTGTACAGCCCAACTCCTGTGGCTTCAAAATCAGTTACTGGATTTTGGTATCACTGCCTTGAAGACACCACTCATGTTGGACAGTCAGGCAGCAGAAAATATCATCAAAAATCCAGTTTCCCATTCAACCACCAAACACATCGACATCAGACATCACTTTGTGAGGGATTGCTATGAAAAAGGTTTGATTTCTCTGCATCATGTCCCAACTAAAGACCAGCTAGCTGATGTGCTCACAAAAGCACTTGATACAGCCACTTTTGAAAGTTTGGTCTCTAGGATTGGGATGCTGAACATGGAATAACAAGCAACATCTTGTTTTTCTATGAATAAAAGCAACAAAATGTTTTCAAAAAATCAAAACTTCATCCTTAAAAATAGCTAAAAATGAAAATTTTTCATTAAAATCCTTAAAAGTCTGCCATTAACCACTGATTGTTCAAAAGTCTGCTTCCTTCAAAAGTCTGTCCACTGCTGAAAGTCAAACCCTGCTCTCTCATTACTTTGATAAACTCTGTTGTTCAAAAGCAGTGTCTTATCCACTGATATACTATCCACTAATAGTGAAAATCATCCACTGCTTTCATACCACTGCCTTCATCTGTCCCTATCACACAAGTACTGTCCTTCACTTTCAACAGGGGTTGTCACGTGGGCAATACATATTGGTCAGACCTTTTGTAACGGCTGCCACCTCAGCATTCACTTTCTTCCCTATAAAATCCCCCACTCACCACCAAAACAGGGTTTTACTGTCGAATTGAATTCTTAAAAATTCTCTTCTCAAAGCAGTTTTTCTTCTCATCATTCACAACTTTCTTCGATCATTCATCTTCAAAATGACAAAATCGAAGTCATCCTCAAAACCCTCATCAAAATCCTCATCGAAAACAGCCTCTCAAAAGGCAATCTCCACTGAAATTCCACATAAACCATCTCACAATCTCCTGGGTCTTCTCACAAAACCAGGAACCACCAAAGTTTTCGATTCCATCATTGATCTCATGGCAAAATCAAAGTACAAAACTTT
The DNA here is from genome assembly GCA_030545235.1 of Helianthus tuberosus. Lineage (NCBI taxonomy): Eukaryota > Viridiplantae > Streptophyta > Magnoliopsida > Asterales > Asteraceae > Helianthus > Helianthus tuberosus. The sequence goes on along the minus strand of CM060438.1, from coordinate 27,048,753 downwards.
GTTCACTGCCGATGCACCAATCTATTTGGCAACCCAAAGGGAGTTCTGGAAAAATGCAACCCTTGAAAAACAAGGAGACACTGCAACCACCATAAACTCTTCGATAAAGGGTAAAGTTGTCCAAATCACGCCACAATCCATTTCAGAGGTCTTTCAACTCGGTGATCAGGAAGGTAAAATTTCTTTCACTAAAAACGAGTTACAAACTGACTTCATTGAGAGAGGGTATGAAGCCACAATGATGAAGAAAATTACCTTAGAAAAAGGTTATTTTCCGTCTGCAACCAGATTTTTATTTCATACCCTCCTACTATGTGTTTCAAACAAAACCACTTCTTTCAATGAAATCCCTTTAAAGATTCAAAATCTAGGATATGCAATTCTTCAAGGAGAAAATTTTAACTATTCTCGGGAAATTTTTAAAGATTTGGTTAATAATGTTGAAACAAAATCATTCTTACTGTTTCCAAGGTTTTTAAGTTACTATTTTTCAAAGAAATTCAGTAAGGATGATTTAGTTGTAATAAACCAAGGTGATTCTACTCAAATAAACAGTTTAACAACTGAAACTTTTTCAAGAATGCTAGCACCTTGCAAAACACAAGCAGAGGTGCCTGAGCAGATTTTAGCAGTTACAACTGCTCCTCAGGTATCTGCTGCTGAGCCCACTGCTCAAGGTGATCAAAGCAGCAGCACAACTGTTTTGAAACCCACACCTACAATCACCAAAAAGCCAACAAAAAGAAAAACACAAACCCCCCCCCAAACCATCAAAAAGGCATCTCTGGAGGATGAGATACCAGAGCTCCTGCCAGTGACAACACAAAAGTCACCAGAAACCACTGCTGCTACTTCCTCACAGCAGTTGGTACAAATATCTCAACCCATAACCGAAACTCCTCCTGTTTCTTCATAAAAAGAACAGGTTGTACAAATAGGGTCTCCACATCATGATGCTCTGGAAACACTCGTTTCTATCATCCACAGTCCAATGCCCGGGACACATCCTATTTCTACACCAATCATCACATCCACAATTCCCTCACCAATAAAACCACTGTTGGATGCAATTGATTTGAACCAGGCATTAACCAGTCCTTCTCAATCACCTACTAATGAGAATATACCTCAACAACTGACTGGGTCTGATGTATCAATCTGTGCTAACCCACCAACACAACCTGAGGAGGTTATACCCCATGAGTTACAAGTAACTCTTGGTGGTAATCCAAGTGAAGCAGCCACTACAACTGTTGAACCTACAGGTTTACAGTTGGACAGTGGTTACATTAATAAGACTTCCTTGGAGGCAATTCCTTTTATAGCACCTCTGCCAACCACCAGTGGATTTATTTATCCTACTGGCAACATCAAAAGGTTGTCAAGTGTTGAAGGAAGAAGACCCCAGTACCAAGAAAAAGGGGCATCAGTGGTTAATGTTTGGAGTATACTCCCTACATCTACCACTGATAAAACCACTGCTAGTGGGAAATCAGATGATCCCATTAACTTGGGTGATGATTTAAAGTACCAGAAATTGACGGATCGTATTGTAAAGCTTGATAACTCTGTTGCAGAACTCAAAGATATGCTACAACAAGTGTTACAAGTTCAGAAGGTACAATCAACTGCTGTTCCACCTCAAGCACCTGCTCCACAAAGGGCACCTGCTACAAATGAGCTCTGGAATCTATTTCAATCTTTTCTCCAACAACAAGCACAATTAGCAGATCAGCAACATGAAAAACATGTACAACAGTTGAGAAATGCAATGGAGTCAAGGTTCAAGAACACTCAGGCTGATTTAAAGGCTCTCAAAACTCAGATCTTGCACACCACTGGCACTGCTCCTCCAAAAGTACGCTACATTTATCAACTCCCAGAAGATAATGCCAAAAAGGGGGAGAAAATTAAGGAGTGGAAAAAGAAGGGTATAGAGGATGGTCTCTATCTTGAACCAGAGAATTCAAACATGACCAAAAAGATCCCTTTGCCAGATGGCAGCAAGAAAATTGATGTGACAACAAATGCACTAGCAGAAGCAGTTGCAAGTGTAAAAAGGGATAGAGAGGCCAAAAGAAAAGCCAGGGTGGACAGAATGGATCATCCAGATCAGGGTACTTCTGGTTCAAAGGATCATGAAAATCCTGTTGAGGAAAAGAAGAAGCCTACTAGAAAAGTGAGGCAACCTAAATCCATTCCAACCAGACGTTCAAAGTCTGCTCAAAAACCATCATATAAAACAGCTGATGCACCAGGAGTTACAAAAACTACTGCTTGCCAAACAGTTGTTCCATCAACACACACCACTTCAACACACACAACATCCACTACTTTACCATCATCACCACCAAAAACAACACCTGCTGACATACAGCAGAAGACAACAGATGTTATAACATCTGTTGTAATGACAACAGTGGTTGAAACACCAGTTGTTTCAACAGCTGTTAGTCAATCACAATCCACTGCCACTACATCTACCACCACTATTCCATCCAAATCATCATCAGTCCCTCCTACAAAAAGGAGAAGACTAATTCTCAAAGATGATGACAATTCACCACCACAAACATCTTCAAAATCTTTAGCACTTGTCACAATTCCAAAACCTGTTCCTCTCTCTTCAGTTAAAATGTACAAGCCCTTACCTCCTGCAGGTGTTCAATTTCCTCTTGAATTAGCAGCTGTTAGAGAAGAAATAAAATCTTTTTACTTTGAGGATGACCCTGCCAAAAGGAGTTTGCCATCAATAAAAGGATATCCCTGGCCTAAAAATGTTGATGAATATTTGGAAATCAAGGCCAAGCAAGCAGAGGATATCTCAAAGAAAAATACACAAGGGAAATCTGATAAAGAGATTGCACAGAGAAGTCAATATTTGCTCACACAAGTCAGATCCCTAGAGCAATTTGCAAAAAATGTTAGTCAACAAATTTCTGAAAGAGCAGCTGAAACTCTGAAGAAAGACTACATTGAAAGCATCATGGCTCACAAGAAGTACAAAGGAGAGAGATACATGTACAAAGAGTGGACTATTCCTAAACTTGAAAATGAAGCAGCAAGAATTCAAGACATGATAAAAAGGAATGTCACTCACACTCCTCCTAACTGGGCAAAGTTTAGAAAGAATGTACCTGACAAACAGGAAGAGCTGAGGAGAATGAAAGAGGAATTGGTAGCAGCTGACTATGGAAACAAAAGACAAGTTGCTAGATGGAAAGAAGATGTGGTCAAGGCTACTTACAAAAAGTTGGAACAATTAAGAAAGAAAGATCCCACAGTTCCTCAAAAGCCTGACTATCCTGAAGCAGCGGTTTCAAAAAGACCATCAGAGCTGCAAATCAGGAGATCCACAGCTCCAGTTGGTGCTGCCATCTACAAAAGAAGGCCACAGAAACAGCTGATTGCTGAAACCATCAAAGAGTTAATGGAAGGTGAAGACCTTGGAAAAGAGGGTATAAAGAAGATGATCATGGAAACTCTTGGTTTGGATCAAACTGCAAGTACTGCTCAGCCAGTCATGAATAGGCCAGCCTCTCCAAATACTTCTGCAAATAAACATCTCCCAAGAAACCCACCAGGCTCAAAAATACAAAAGTGGGAAACTGACAAACAGACCTGCGTATTGACTTTGCTCAGGTCTGGTGGAGAAGTGGAGAAAATATCAAGGGAACAAGCTCTTGGCCTGAGTCTTGAAGATTTGCAGGATCTCCTTGATCTTCCACTTAGCAGGGATGATGAAGATACAGATGCCCTAGACTTTGAATTACAATTTAAAGGTCAGATAAGGGAGCTGTTGATGAGGCAATAAAGAATTCCACAAATAATGAAGAGTTTTGGCATTATCTGTTCCAGGGGGAGATTGTTGGGATTGAACCCTATCAGAGGAACATATAATTAAAGCCAAAACTGGATCAGAGCAGTGGATCCAGAATAAGCAGACGTTTACAGTTAGTTCATGCAAATCTCTCCCCTTGAAAGTGGCTTTGTATCTGCTGACCTCCTATCTGCTGATCTTACCAAGTGCTGATCCACAACTGCTGCCTTGCATCTACTGCCAAATGTTAAAGACTGATGGAAGACCAAAGCTCTGCTGATTCAATCTACTGCCTTGAGTCAAGTACTGCTGGTCCGGACAAGCACTGCTGGGTTCACAGCAGTGGAAGGATGCAGCAGCTGTTTAAGTGTCTTTTATGTAATGAATTGTAATAGCAGCAGTTAGTACATCAGTGTTTGTATAGATCAGAGGTTAGAGTTTGTTAGGAGGTTAGATGTCACTTTCATGGTGACGTCAGCTAAGATGCTCAATGGTTTGCAAGTGCCTATAAATAGTTCAGTACTTTGTACTGTTCTATTAGCTCTTTGATCACATCGTCTTCTTTGCACGAACAAACTACTAAGCTCTGGCTGAGGGGGAGTTTGCATTCATTCATCAATCATTGTAATCGTTGTTGAAACAAATTCAATCTTTCGATTCATTGTGTAAAGATGTTTGATTAAAGTATTTCTCTCGTTTGATTGTATGCAAAGTTTGCTTTCATCTTAATTCCGCTGCACAACTCTTTCATTTTCATCTTAATTTCAAACGAAAATACAATAAAAAAGAAACTCAGATCCAACACCGGAAGCGAAAAATCCAGTGGAGATGGGATTAGTCCCTGGTAAGCATTACTGAACAAGTTTGTCCGGAGACTTTGTAACATTTCTTCCCGCTGTTGCTGCTGCTGGAGCTGTCGTAGTAGATCGGCGTTTCTCAACAAGAAAGCGTTGTCGAAATCAGGTAATGGTGTTGAGACCGGGGCGGTGACAGAAACTGTCATTACAGAATTTGCAACTGCAGAGCTTGCAGGTGAAGAGCTTGGAGGTTGAGGTACCGCTACCGATCCCGACGAGACAACTGAGGTGGCAGGAGCTGTGGGAGCAGTTGTTGCGGATGCAACCCTGCCTTTCCAAATTTCGCTATAAGGCGGGAAATTACTTGTAGATTCCATAACTTGAGAATCAGAACGAAGTAGTTTTTGTGAATTCGAGGGGATGGCGCCACTAAAGACTCAGATACCAGTTGGTCCGAGCTGGATTAAACAGAGCTTCAGGTGACCTTGATGAGAACCTACAAGATCACAAGAGAGAAAACACACCGTTAGCCTCGCCACAGGGAGGGGGCCTCTCTGTGACCAAGCTCGGGCATGAGAATAAGTATTTGTGAGGAGGAGTAAGTCAGTGAGAGAGGGAGAGAGGAGTTTAGAGAGAGAAAGTAGCGATTACCCCTTTGTGGAAGTCTTGGCGGGGTATTTATACTTTTTGGGCATGCTGACGTGGTGAGTTAGTTAGGGTCGGACCAGTCAATGTCAGGCAGTTAAAGCTGTGGGCCCCCAGTTAGTTGAGAAGGATCTCTTTAGTTGATCGTTCCGACTGGGGGTGCTAGCTCCGATCGGCCCTTGTGCTTTTGATCCGATCTTATTCTTACCGAGTATCCGGTCCGACCTAGAGGTGTACAAAAAAACTGGTTTTAGAACCGAAACCGGAAAAAAAACCGAAACTGGTTTTTTTTTTTTAACCGGTTGTTTTATAACCGGTTTTTTTAACCGGTTTTTTTAACCGCCGGTTTTTATACTGGTTACTATTCTTGACTTCAAAAACCGGTAAAAAACCGGTTTTTTTTTGGGAAAAACCGGTTAAAAACCGGACCCAACCGGTTATACCGGTTATTGTTTTGGACCTCAAAAACCGGTTAGTAACCGGAACCGGTTATAAAAAAAAACCGGTTTTTTTTTAACCGATTTGTACACCTCTAGTCCGACCAAGGACGTATCCTCATCAATAGAGGTGCACAAATCAGGTTTTTTTTCTTTTAATACCCGGTTCTGGGTATGATTGGGTATTGGAGAATCGTGTGTATTGAGAGAAACTAGGTAGGGTTTGGGTACACGTATTAAGGAGAAAAACCATTCCCTATGTACTTGGATAAGGTATGATCGGGTATAACTGGGTATTGGAATTAGGTATGGGTCCGGGTATTAATACCCGATATTAGAAAATAAGTTTTTTTTTAATTATTTTACACAAAAAAAATTCCGTTTAAAAATTAAAGTTGGTTTATAATTTTTAAAAAAATAATTGAAATAAATTATAATAAGATAATTTCACTCAAGTATAAATTATCTGTTATAATATGTATTTTTAGAAGGGTTAGGATATAATAGGAAGTTTATTTGGCTAAGAAGGCTAGGAAGTAATCTTGACCATCCATTTAGTTAATCAAGGGCTAAGATTAAATGAGTGAAATTGAAGGGAATAAAAGAGGCGCGTGAGTTTGTTTAGGGGAATTCTAGTCAATCCAAGGCAATAGTTTCTCTCTCCTCCAATCCCCCCCATTTTTTAAACGTTAATAACTCTTTCATGCGACATTATTTTTTTTTTATAAAAATTACACAAAAAAAAACAAGCGTTTTTTTATCTTTAAAACGAGTATACTCTTGCTATATTTTCGGATTTTTTTTTTCTAAAACCCAGTTGCGTAAGACGCAATAGAAAAAACTGAGTTGTTTAAAACACAATGAAAAAAAAAACCCTAAAAAACGACATTTTTGTAAAACGCAATGCACAAAAAACACAAAGAAATGTCTTATTTGTAAAACGCAATGGCCAGAGAACACAAAGAAATGTCTTATTTCTAAAACGCAATAGACTAAAAACACAAAAGAAAGTGTACTTTCTAAAACACAATTGACTGAAAACACATAAAAATGTGTTTTACCTAAAACACAATGCACAAAAAACACAAACAAATGTCTTGTTTCTAAAACGCAATGGCCAGAAAACACTTAAAATGTCTGTTTTTTAAAACGCAATGGAGTGAAAACACATAAAAATGTGTTTTACCTAAAACGCAATGCACCAAAAACATAAAGAAATGTCTTATTTAGAAAACGCAATTACCAGAAAACACTTAAAAATGTCTCATTTCTAAAACGCAATGGCCTAAAAAAACAAAAGAAAGTGTTCTCTCTAAAACGCAATGGACTGAAAACACCTAAAAATGTGTTTTACCTAAAACGCAATGACTAAAAACACTTAAAATTGTGTTTGTTCTAAAACGCAATAGCCAGAAAACACATAAAACTCTCTTATTTGTAAAACGCAATGGACACATAAAACTGTCTGTGAATTGTCTGAACCAGAGAGTAGCAAATCAAAAATTGTCTGAATCGTCTACGAATTACTGTCTTCGAAATCAGCTCAACCCCAGCCAGGGGCTGCCGCCCCTGGGACCCTGCTACCAGGGGCGCTGCCCCCGGACCCCCGCCAAGATCGTAAAACGCAATGACTAAATAAAAAACACAGATCATAAAAATGAAATTAAAGAATTTCTTACATGTATCGAAGTCGGTTTCTTCAATGATTGACGGAATTTGAATGATAGAAACATTTATCAGCGATCAAATCGAACGGATCGAGTGATTATCTTCAAAATCACAGGAAAAACGAGATTTTGTATGAAATTAAACTGAGTTTTCTTCAAAAAAAAAGCTGAAGAACACGTTGATCGGGTGTTTGATTCAATGATTGGTGACGAAAATCGCACTATAATGTAGTGATTATTGAAATAGAAAGTGAAGAAATGGTTGAAGATGGTGGGTTTTAAAAATGGTGGATTTTGATGTTACTGGGAAGAAGAATGAAGAAGAAAAGGATAAAATTGACTAAAATACCCTTCCTCTTTATTTTAAGTTTTGCCACATGTCCTAATCCTATTGCTTCCTATCATTCATAGCCAAAATAAACTTCCTATTTGATCCTCACCCTTTTAAGAAAACACAAGTATAAAAGTTGGAAAAGTAAACAAAAAAATATACTTTAAATATTAGGGTATTCTTTTGGGTATTAAAAAAAAACACGTATCGGGTGTAGGGTATACCAGGTTCGGGTATAGGGTACGATCGGTTCCGGGTATTTTTGGGTACGGGTATTGAGCTCATAATGTATACCATATCCATACTCTACGGATATGGTAGGTTTCGGTTACAGGTATAAAATACCCGGGTACACAAATAACCGGTTCCGGGTTTTTTGTGAACCTCTACCTTTGTCTATGGAACTTTAGTAACAAATTATCTAGTTATCTTTATACGTTGTAAGCCATAGTATGTTACCATAGCCAAACTTTTGAGTAAATATTTCGAGCCAACAACCCTCCTATGGATATGAAAGTACCCTTATCTTACGTGAAGATTAGAAACGTGCACAACTTCACATATTAGGACGTATAATTCACATCCTGCGGTTAAAGACGATGTGATATTCTTCACATAATAATTTATTAATGAGTTAAATGCCATTTTAGTCCCTGTGGTTTGGATCATTTTGCCAGTTTAGTCCAAAGGTTTTATTTTTAACCTGTGGGTCCAAAAAGGTTTCACAGTTGCCATTTTAGTCCACTGGATTAACTTCATCCATTTTTTTTGTTAACGAGAAGGCCAATTCGGTCATTTTATGTGGCTGAATTGCCCTTTTAGTTAACAGAATTACATACAAAATGACCAAATTGACCTTCTCGTTAACAGAAAAAATAGATGAAGTTAACCCAGTGGACTAAAATGGCAACTGTGAAACCTTTTTGGACCCACAGGTTAAAAATGAAACCTTTGGACTAAACTGGCAAAATGACCCAAACCACATGGACTAAAATGACATTTAACTCTTTATTAATTTAAAAGCTCCTCCACTTGTTTCACAAGAACACAAACCTGAGCTGGCCATCTTATCTTTAAACATATATTACAATTACAAAGGTGTTTCTTGATCTGATTTGAATACTAACCTTTTCTTAGTTCTTTCATTCAATACACATATATGGTATAACACATCAAAACACAAAATTAATTATTTGAAATACTAGGTTATAACCCCGTGTATTACACGGGTTGAATAAATAAATTTTAGAGTAAATTACGTTTTTGGCCCCTATGGTTATATGACTTTTACTATATTAGCCCAAAATAAGAATTTTTAACATATATGCCCCCATGATCTCTATAACTAACCATTTTGGCCCCTAAGTCTAACCATTTTGGCCCCCATGGTCTCTATAACTAACCATTTTGGCCCCCATGATCTCTAGACTTAGGGGCCAAAATGGTTAGTTATAGAGACCATGGGGGCAGATATATTAAAAATTCTTATTTTGGGCTAATATAGTAAAAGTGATGTAACCACAGGGGCCAAAAATGTAATTTACTCTAAATTTTATATACTAAATAATAAAACAATATATCTTTAAAAACCTTCTTTATTGCATGAGTTGAATAAATATAATTTTATATATTAAATAATAAAAAGTTATATCTATAAGAACAATATTGTACAGGTTGAATAAATGTAATTTTATATACCAAATAAAAAAAGTTATATCTTTAAAACCACATGTATTACACGAGTTGAATAAATGTAATATTGTTTACCAAATAATAAAATAATACATCTTTAAAAAACCTCATTTATTACACAGGTTGAATAAATGCAATTTTATATACCAAATAATAAAAAAATTATATCTTTAAAAATATGCGTATTACACGATTTGAATAAATGTAATTTTCTGTGCTAAATAATAAAAAAATATATATATATCCGTAAAAAACCTTGTGTATTGTACGAATTGAATAAATCTAATTTTATACATCAAATAATAAAATTACGATTTTAGCCCCCGTGGTTATATCACTTTTACCGTTTTAGCCCCAAAATAAATTTTTTAACATCTAAACCCAACGTCTTTTTTTCTAATCTTTTTGGCCCCTAACGTCTTTTTAAACCCTTTTGGCCCCTAACATTTAATGGATGTGGTTAGTGTTAGAGGCTAAAAAGGTTAAAAAAAAGAAGACGTTGGGAGCTCAAATGTTAAAAAAATCTTTTTTGGGCTAAAAGGGTAAAAGTGATATAACCATATAGGCCAAAATCGTAATTTTCTCTAAATAATATTATAAATGAGAAGAATATTATACTAAATAATAATTATCCATAAGATATTAAACTAAATAATATTTAATAAGAGGGTTATCCATAATTAATTAGAAAAGATTAAATTAAAATAATAATTATCTATAAGAGATGCTTTAATATGATGACAAGTGTCCCGAGAGTGGTTTCTTTTATTATATAGTATAGATAGATTTATTTGGAGGCTTTTTGATTGATAAATAAAGGATGGATGGATAATTATTGTATTAGAGCATTCACAATCCGTCCACTAGATTCATTGTGGGAGTTTTTATATTATAAAAAAGTGATTGTAGGCGGTTGGAAGCGGTTGCGAGTAGTGGTGAGAGAAACTGTTACACTGTTCATCTCTATAATTTTTTAATATATTTTGAAAGTGGTTGTGAGTGGAAGAAAGAGAAACGATAATGATAAAAGTATAAAAAGATATTATTTACTTGAAAAGATAATGATAAAAGTATAAAAATATATTATTTAATTGAGAAAGAGAGAAATTATTTTGAGTGAAATCTATACTATATAATAAAAGAAACCTGTTTTGGGACACATGTCACTCCCTCATGCTTTCTCACCTTATTTCCTATTTATCTATGTTAAATAAATAAATAAATAACAATAATAATTTCTCACCTTATATCAATCAGTTTTAAAAATTCATGATAACTCAAAAAAAAAATATTGTTAATATATAATCTTTTTCTTTTGTCTTTATTATTATTATTTAATAATTATATTGTTAATGATAAGCCAAAGTAGTCGGCTACAGTTGGGTTGAAAAAACTATATAATCTTTTTATTTTATCTTTATTATTATTATTTAATTAATAATTATATTATATTGTTAATGATAAGTGTTGATACACATTTTGTGGACACAACTCGGCTCGGTTCAACTCAGCTCAGTTCGACTTAGTTTCGACTTGAAGACACGAAGATCAAGACAAAGCTACTTGTGTCTGTACTTTGTCTGTATTCTGTCATGATACCAAAACGATGTCTTGTGTTAGGTTTGTTTATATGTGCGTTCGATGTAAGTTTGACCAAGTCAACCATCCTCCGTTTTGACTTGGCCAAACAGTTAGCACATTGTTTGTATGTTGTGTGTGTCGAAGGATGAGGAATCGAAGGATGGTTTGTATCCTTCGATGCCCTCGAAAGACAACCTTCGATGGATACATATGGACCTCGAAGGATATCAACCTTCGAGGTATGTATGGATCTTTCGGTGGATATTCTGGTCGATAGATGATCCTTCGACCAGAATACCTTATCCTTCGACCATAGGTGCTGTGTCGGGTATATATACCCATGTGTAGTGTTCATTTCAGTTAGACACACAGAGAGACGGGGGTGAGACACAAGTGACAGATAGATACACTCGAGAGATAGGGAGAGCATTCTGTCAAGAACACACACACACATTAGAGAGTTTGCAATACAGATTTGTAAACCTTGTGCTTGTAACCGGAACCTTTCATACGCATTAATACAAGTGGTGTTAATCGTTGAACATTGTGTGTTTTGTGTTTATACTTGTCTCAACTCGGTTTGCATGCTAGCTTGGATTCCGCACTCGCTAGTGTGTTAATATAACAAGGATAAGGTTTGACCTCATCCGGGAAGGGACCTACAAGTGGTATCAGAGCCTTGGCTCTTATCCTTGTTAAAACCGAGGTGTTCTTGCTGTTTTTCGGGATTTTATAGTTCATATTTTCTGGAAAAACATCTTAAAATCGGGTTTAATCTTGTTATTTTGCCTTGTGTTTGACTTAAAACCTTGTTATTTTTCATGTTTTCATGCTAGTCTTGGGTTTTTGTTAAACATTTTAGCAAAATCGTGTGTTTGGAGAGTTTCGGTTCACCGAAATTCTTATTTTTTCTGGGTGGTGTTCTTGAAGTCTTCATAGTGTTCTTCATAATATTACACTCTTTGATCTTAAAAATTTGAATATTAAACTTGTTTGTGCATTGAAAAGAGTAAACTGATTAAAATATTGGACATTACCTGTTTGGTGAAACCTGCATGTTCAGAAGATATGGTCTGAACATACTTTCTGCCGAAAGTTCTCACCAACCCGTCAACTTTTCACCTACCTGTCACATTTGTCAACCGTGTCAGTAAGATCGAAGGATATCATCTTTCGACCAAAGGAGGTTCGACAGATAGTCATCCTTCGAGCATCCTTCGAAGTGTGAGGCTTATCTTTCGGTCCAAGGAATATTTTCGAAACATACATCTTTCGGTCTACTGCTCTTTCTCGAAAGACTAGGATCCTTCGATTGGGGAGTCTTTCGAAGTCATCTTTCGTGTTCATCTTTCGGTCTACAGTCCTTATTCGAAAGATAAGGATCTTTCAAACTGTGAATCTTTCGAATTAGTGAATCTTTCGAAATCTTTGTTCGAAACTCAACAGTGATCTTTCGGTTACTGTTGATCCTTCGAACAACTGTGATCCTTCGATCAAGTGTTCATCTTTCGATTCATAGTCTGTTTATGTTTAACAAGTTGTGATTTTCAGGTATTATTTTTCTTGATCAAAAATGAATTCGGCCTGGGGTGTTCCCTTACCTGCATCTCCTGCATGGGCCGAATCTCCCGTACCTGTATCTTCGCAAGCTAATGCTATATCTACCGGTCAATGGGCATTCTTATCAAATCAAACTCCAAGTGTTCAAAGCATTTTGTTAAGCGAGAGTGAAACGGGAAGTTTGAATAGGCCTCCAAAGTTGATGCACTTAAGTGAATATCCGGGATGGTTTGATAGATTTCATACATATGTCCTTGGTCAAAATACAGAATTGTGGTTGCGTTTCATCACAGATTTTGATCAAACAATAGAGCTTGCCGCTTCATCTGCTGCTACGTTTGCAGATCTTACGGAAGATCAGAAGAAGGTCTATGATTTGGAAAAGAAGGCATATGCCATTCTTACTCAGGCGTTAAGTAAAGATATTTATCATCAATTTGTCAGTCACAAGACAACGAAGAAGTTGTGGGACGCATTGAAGATAAGGGGCGTAGGAAATGAAGCGACACGTCAATTGAGAAAAGACCTGCTAAAGAAAGAGTTTGATGGTTTTACTTGTATGGAGAATGAATCTTTAGGAGATTTGACAAGTCGATTCAATCATTTGCTGACTGAATTGGGAAATATTGGGGTTGTAACAACTTCAGCAGAGATAGTGAAGAAGTTTGCAGATGCACTGCCACCTCAATGGAATAATTTCTTAGAAATCATGAAGTACAATGGCACTTTGGATACAACAAACTTCAATGACTTTGCTCAACTCCTGGAAAACAAGAATCAGGAAGAAACTCTCAAGGCAAAAAGAGTTCCAGTGCCACAAAATCCTGAAATGTATTATGGGACTTCTGGCACTTCTACAAAACCTTCTTCACACGCTCCAATTCAAACAGCATTTGTATCTAGCACTAGCTTGTATGGCCTTCCTCCTCCAACAACAGACATGTATGGAGTTCCGCTTGAACCAGTCCCTCAATCAGTACCACAACAGCAAACCCAAAGGCCTCCTGTGACAACTGATCTACATGGCAATCCCATTCAAGTTCCTGTTAAGCCAGCTCAGCATGGGAACCAGAACCCTTTCAGAAATGAAGGAGACCAGACAGGAAGAACAAGAGAGAACAAGAGAGAACACTTAGAGCAGAAAAACACACACACACACTGAGAGAGTTTACAGGACTGATTTGTAAACATTGCTTTGTAACTGGACCTTTCATACGTTTAATACAAGTGGTGTTAATCGTTGAGTCTTGTGTGTTGATAGTTTGCGTGTTCTATCTCGGTTTGCTATCTCGGTTGGATTCCGCACAACCGGGTTGGTTTGTATACAAGGATTAGGCGACTAGATCCTCCCCTAGCCGGACCTACATTTCGGGTGTGTTTCGAGTTTTTGAAGTTTATATTTTTCTTGAAAAATTCTGTTTAAAGCTCCAAAAATCATCGTATTTTGCTGAAAGTTGTTATAAAAACCTGTTTATTCTTCATTTTCACATGTTAAACATTGGTTTTTAGTGAAGTTTCGGCCAAAACTCGTGTTCGGCAGTTGTCGGTTTTCCGGAAAATTCAAATTTTCTGGGTTTGTTCTTGATATCTTCAACTAATATTCAAGTGTTCTTCAAAGTGTTACATATTTTGATCTTGTTTTATTATTGTTGAAAGTTGTTTGTGCATTGGGAAGGGTTAATTGGTTAAAATATTCAAACCAAATCTGGTTTTGGCAGAAAGCACGTCTGAACATACCTTCTGCCGAAAGTTTTTACCAACCCGTCACCTTTCTCACCAAACTGTCAACTTTGTGTCAGTGTGTCAGTGCTCATCGAAAGATATCCTTCGGAGTCGAAAGATCATCTTTCGATCAAGGAGGTTCGACAGATACCCATCCTTCGAACATCTTTCGAAGTCAGTGAGTTATCTTTCGAGCCAAGGAATCTTTTCGAAGGATATATTGTTCGAGCTTCTGTTACATTTCGAAAGATAAGGATCCTTCGTCTTGGAGAATCTTTCGAAGCCATCGTTCGAACTCAACAGTGATCTTTCGAACACTGTTGATCCTTCGAACAAGTGTCTATCTTTCGAACAAGGGTTGATCTTTCGATCCTTAGTCTGTTTATAATTAACAGTTTGTGTTTTGCAGGTCTTTCGATCAGAGATCTTTCGGCTGTTTGTTTCTATTCAAAATTTTAACATAGTTTGTGAAAATTAATTTTTTTTTAAATTCAATTTTCACTTAATATATTAATTTTTATAAAATGGGAACAAACGGTCAGTGGGATCCAACTGCGTGGACTAAAATAACTTCGACTCCACAATCATCAGCTACAAACGATCAGTGGGATCCATCCGCGTGGACTCTAACATCTTCACGATCATCAGTTACACAACCTGAGCCAGATTTCGACAAAACTGCATTCTTGCGAGCTATTGCCCCAACTCAAGCTGCAATGATAACTGCAAATCAATGGGCATTGGTCACAAATCAAAGCAGCAGCATTCAATCTATGATGCAGAACGACAGTGAAACTGGTACAAGCACAAAACCGCCAAAGCTAAATCACATCAATGATTGGGGATGGTGGAAAGAAAGGTTGAGAACTTATGTTCAGGGGCAAGGTCAAGATCTATGGATGTGTTTCTTCACTCCATTTGACAGTGAGTTGGAAGTTGCAGGAGCTAATCCACAAACTTACAGCACTCTGTCTGATGAAGATAAGAAGAAATTTGAGTTAGAAAAGAAAGCATTCATGATTCTCACACAAGCTCTTAACAGAGACATTTACCATCAGTTTGTTTACTGCACGACTACTAAAAGCTTGTGGGATATGCTCACGTTACGATGTGAAGGTAATGCTCAATCAAGAAAGATCAAGCAAGATTTACTGAAGAAAGAATTTGAAGGATTCACGTGTTTGGAAAATGAGACTTTGGCAGATTTATCTACAAGGTTTCATCACTTGTTGAGCGAGATGTTTGCTTTTAAAGTCAATGCCACTCCACAAGAAATGACAAAGAGATTTGCTGATAGCTTACCAGCAAAGTGGAGCAGTTATCTTGAAATCCTTAAAGAAAATGGTGTTTTAGACACTATCACCGTTTATGATTTAATTCAAAAATTGGAGAACAAGGATGTAGAAGAAAAACTGAAGGCAAAAAGAACACTAACTCCTCAAAGTCCAGAGATGTATTTTGGGATTGCAGGAGGTATCAGTGGAGAAAAACCAGCTTCTCAACATGCGAAGCTTCAAACAGCTTTCATCTCAAACACTGCACCTTCAACAACAGATCAGTTTGATCCTTCAGCATACTTGATGTATCCAAGACCAGATGTGAAACCGACAGCTCCGCAGCAACAACCGCAACAGCAAGGGTTTTATGGAAACTCTTCAAACATTCAAGCCACTTCCAATCCAAACACAGTCAGATTAGACACTTCCAACTTTTCCAAAGTCAGTGTCGAGATAGCCAAGGAGCATATGGAGATGTTGAATACCTTGGTTAGTGCTTATTGTGGATTGATCGCAGGTCAGATTGGGAATATCAATCTAACCAATGAAGATTATCAGCAAGTGGATAGAGACGAGTTTGAAATGATGGATATCAAATGGGCTCTTGCTAGTGCCATTCGAAGAGCAAAGGAGTTTATGGAAAGGACCGGGAGAACCAACTTGGAAAGCAAGAAAGACACCAAGTATGGATTCGACAAGCAAGCTGTAACGTGCTTTAACTGTGGTGAACGCGGTCATTTCAAAAGGGAATGCACAAGACCAGCTCAGCATGGAAACCAAAATCCCTTCAGAAATCAAGGCAACCAGCAGAACCAAAACAGGAACAATGTTCGTACGTTGATACCTGTCAACAACCAAGGCCAAGCAGGGTCGTCAAATGCCAACCGGGCACTTGTGGTTCAAATGGATGAAGGTTGTGATTGGTCGCTTCAGCTTGGAGAAGGAGGAAATGGTGGAACAGCTTGTTATGCTAAAGTAACAGAGAAGGTAGTAGAACCCGCGTCTGCTGGTGAATCTTCAGAAGATGAAGATAGTTCGGGTTATAGTGGGAGCATGAATGGGGAATCACTTGATGCTGATGATTTATCAAGTGATGCTTTGGATTTGAAGGTTGATAAACTTTTGGCTGAAGCTGAAGTATTATGCAAGAGGAGATCTATTCTGTGCCAGAAATCTGCTGGAACTTCCGAGAAGCTTGCTAAGTTCTTCTCTGAAGATGGATCTTTTTCTTTCCATTCAGCCTTTACGGCTAATGTCGACTGTTCATCAAGTCAGGTAAGTGTCGATGAACCCACTATAGTTAGCTGTGAAAATTGTGATAGTTTAAAGGTTAAATATGCTGAACAGGAAAAGCAGTTTGAAGTCACAAAAAAACACAATCAAGAATTGATTGTTGATCTTTCTAAAGCAACTGAAGCTAACTTGTTTTTAACCAGAAATGAAAAGGAATTTAAAGCTACAATTGCGTCATTAAAACATGATGTTTCTGAATTACAAAAGGCTGTTTTGAGAAAACAACATGCTAACAATGATTTAATTGACACAATTGAAAAGCAAATGGTAGAGTTAGCAACAGCTAGATGTGAATGTGAGACAATTAAGCAGAAATTGGAAAGCTATTCCAATTCCCGCTATGTTTTGGATCACATTATTGATGTTCAAAAGAAAAAGGGGGATAGGAAGTGTAATGGATTCAAATCATGTCCTCCCCCAATGAATCACAATTACTCCAAATTGCCTGATGACGAGGATATGCCCCGTTTTGAACCTACTGTGCCACTCAATCTAGATGATTTTGCAGCAGGCCTCGGGTTCACAACTGGTACATCATCCTCGGGTCAATCTGAATCTGAGTCTGAGAATGTGACGGATTCATCATGTGTTAAGGAACAGAGTCCTCCCACTGTTGAGGATACTGATTCTTCGGATGATGAATCTGATTCATCGGATGATGAGTCTGTAGAAATTGTGAACAAACAGTCTAACTCGGTTACAACAGATATTCCAATTGAGAATCACATCTTGTGTGATCCACCAGTGAAACCGAGTGAGACTGAAATGTCAAAAGGAATGGAGTCCCTTGTATTTAGTTGTGAAGGGAATAACTTGTTGTACACGCTCAAAGGAGATGAAAAGATCTACTCTAACAAAGATTTTCCAATTAAAAATGTAAATCAAGATTTAATTGAGCAAATTTTTGAAGGATGTATTGATAAGTTTTTGGGGAACAAAAGTGGCAAAGTTACCGTCACTCAATGTGATCCAATTCCGTCTGAACAAATTAGAAAACAATACGGAAATCAAAAACAACCAATTGAGCGAAAACAACAAGTGAACTCCGGAAAGGGTAAGGTACAGGGAAAGAAGGCTCAGAACAAGAATGTTCAAGCACCTAAGGTTCAACAGCAAAAGGTGCAAAACAAAAGAGCTCCTGTTAAGAAAAGAGAACAGAAAGTGAACTTTGTTGGATCAAAGGGTACAGATAAACTTGAAACATTTCAGGATAAATCTAACATTGATTTTATAAAACAAGTTAGAATTTTAAAACGAAATGATCAGAATAATTACACCCAACACTCCAACGGATGTGATTTAGGTCCAAGTACATCTAGATCACAAAGTTCATTGTCTGGTTCTCATTCTGGTCATCAACATGTTTCTCCGAGGTTTGTAGAGCGGAGAATGTGTTTTGAGTGTGGCACAATTGGGCATATTGTAAGATACTGCCCATACCTGCAAAAGTTGAAGGCTCCCCAAGAAACCAATTACCAAAAACGACCTGTTTCCCCGAAACAAGACCCACGTGTTTTGAAAGAAAGGGAAAAGAAGTTAAAACAAAAGAATCAAAAGGTAATTGAGAAGGCCTTAAAATCAGAGGTCAAAGAAGAAAAACCTGTTCAAACAAAACCTAAAAAGGTAAAACCAGTAAATGCTAAAGCAATAAATACAAATACTGGTAAAGGACAAATAGCTTGGAAACCAAAACAGGTAATTCAGTCAGGGGGAGCACCACAGGTTCTGTTTCCTAATCATCAAGTGATTGAGATCACTTTTCTTGATGATCAAGGACGACCCAAGTCCACAAAGGCTTGGGTCCCCCTCTCCGTCTAATCTTTGAATGAGTGTGTAGGATATTCCAGGAGGAACTTTCAATAGTCGTAAGATTGTTGATAGTGGAGTGTCCATGCACAAAATAGGCGACAGAAGAAATTGTTGCCTTTGATGGAGAGAAGAAAAGAAAAGGAAAAGAGAAACAGAATTGTCTGTTGAAAGAGTTTGAAAAGCTTCAACAAAAATGCAAAGCCTTTTACAATCAAGCTTTGATCGGGTTCCCCAGGGTAGATTCAAATCAAAATGTACGCACCTGCAGCACGTTTGAGGTTCAAAATCAACAAGATGAATGTGCAGTGTACATTTCTGCGCGGTGTGATTGAAGAAAAAGTGTTTGTTGAAGAAACCAACCGGGTGTGCGGATGCCTTGGCATGAGTTGCACAACCGCACACTACTTCTGAAAGAGAAAGGCAAAAACCTTCGCTGGTGCAATGTGGAAGACCAGCCGGACCCAAAGGTTTATGATCTTGTTGCTGTCAAGAGACTTCTCAGTAGCTACAAAGAATCGACTTTGAAATCCACACCGGGTGGATATCCAGTTTGGGAGAGCACTCAGATTCCTTGCAATGCACGAAGCAGTTGCAGGATACGGTTTTAAAATTCTAATCTCTCCTATACTTGTCGTTATTTAAGCTACTTTATAAATTGTTATCCTCTCGCAGCACTCTTTGGCCAGACAATGTTGTCATGGTCCACACCGCTTACCGACGTGCCAACTGATTTTTCCAAAATTTGATAAATCTTTTCTGATTAAAAATTAATTTTGGTAAACGGCATTGAGGTAAAACATGAGTTAACCAACATCGGAAAATCATTTTTTTTTGTAAATACCTTTGTGTTTTAAATTTTTTCTTAGTTTGTTGATTTTAGGGGGAGTAAATCCATATTTGAAAAATCCAAAAACATCGAAAAATTTAAAAAGCACAAAAACAATAGAAAATCAAAAATGAGTTTCCTGGCGAGAAAAAGAGAATATGATAGTAAATCAGTGGTCTGTCGAAACCTCTTTAAACTGAAATGCAAAATGAAAAACGATAAGCAGCTCTATATAAGATGTATCGGTAGGCTCACAATCATTTTAAAGTGTGCAGGGTGATATAAATCTTAATCGACTGAAGACTGGGTGGGAACCATTCATTGGCATATGGTCTTAGTACCGAAATTTCGTTTGAGAGATTGCCGAGGTTCTGAGATATTCGGTCTTTATGCTGTTTATCATCTGGGTATCATGGTTGTATCTTTTACCGAAAAATAACGGGGACGCAAGTCTAGATCTTCCATGATACTATACATACGTGTACATATTGCATTCGACCTCAATAAGTGATAAACAATCACATGTCCAAACAAATAAGTGATAAAATATCACATTTATCCGGGAGTCAAGTTCGTCTCTCTGCTGTACGAAAGTACTGACCTGTTCACGAACTTGCTCCTGTGCCCTCATGCATCGAAAATCAAGTTCCTCATCAATAAGTGATTCTATCACATAGGGCTTGTTTTCAAATCAAAATAAGTGAGAATCTCACATCCTATACGGTCAAACAGATGATAATCGGTATACTCACCGGTAAGATGAACCCTCGTGCATACCTTGATACGGGAATGTGTCGTGATGTGGATGAACACCGGTCGATAAGTATAAATCATACCTTAACGTATCCCCTCGCCATAATTACATCTGATAAGTTGAGTTTATGTGGACAACAATACCGATAATTGTTATAGGATGCTTATCTTAATGCTATCTAATTGAACAAAAAAAAAAAAAGCGTTTTGACATGACCGTACACTGATATGATTCTCTTACCCTCGAAACTCGCAAAAAGAATGTCTGTAGATATTTATTTACTATTTTCAGTTTATGATTCTTGTGTATATTTATTTATTGTTTTCCGTCTTTACAAATTCAAAATTTCAAAAAGATTTTAGGTGTGTTTTAATATAAACTTTATAAAATCCAAAAAGATTTTGCTTCTAGTTTATTTTTGATTGACTGATGTTGGAACTCGAGTCTATCCTACCCAAAATCCTGATCGTAAGCCGGAAAACATTTGCATCTCCATAAACTGTCGAAGTTAACAAATTTTGAAAGTTAAAGGATTAAAACTGAATATTTTTCTAAACTTTCAAAATGTTGTCGGTTGGTGTTTGATTGAGATTTAATCTCATATGTGTCATTTGTTTAAATGTTAACTATATTCCAAGCGGTGTTCTCATTATGCGTTTAGCTTTCTTGCATGTGCAGATGCTAAAGGCGAGGAGAACATGTTCGATGAAAAGCTTTGGAATGAAGACACGAAGTGGAGGCACTCAAAGGATAAAATGATCGAGTTGCCGCTGACCCTTCATCAACACCACAAGGATCTGAAGAATTGACAAGTCAAAAGATTCACGAGCATGACTCAATGGAGAGTTCAATCTAAGGGGGAGTTTATTGACACACTACCTAAATGAAAAGGGGAGTTTGTTGATACACTTTCTACTTACGACACGTGAAGACTTTGAAGATCCTCCGACGTGGAAGACATCGAAGTTGAACCTCACGAGTAGCGTCCAAGGGGGAGTTTGTTGATACACATTTTGTGGACACAACTCGGCTCGGTTCAACTCAGCTCAGTTCGACTTAGTTTCGACTTGAAGACACGAAGATCAAGACAAAGCTACTTGTGTCTGTACTTTGTCTGTATTCTGTCATGATACCAAAACGATGTCTTGTGTTAGGTTTGTTTATATGTGCGTTCGATGTAAGTTTGACCAAGTCAACCATCCTCCGTTTTGACTTGGCCAAACAGTTAGCACATTGTTTGTATGTTGTGTGTGTCGAAGGATGAGGAATCGAAGGATGGTTTGTATCCTTCGATGCCCTCGAAAGACAACCTTCGATGGATACATATGGACCTCGAAGGATATCAACCTTCGAGGTATGTATGGATCTTTCGGTGGATATTCTGGTCGATAGATGATCCTTCGACCAGAATACCTTATCCTTCGACCATAGGTGCTGTGTCGGGTATATATACCCATGTGTAGTGTTCATTTCAGTTAGACACACAGAGAGACGAGGGTGAGACACAAGTGACAGATAGATACACTCGAGAGATAGGGAGAGCATTCTGTCAAGAACACACACACACATTAGAGAGTTTGCAATACAGATTTGTAAACCTTGTGCTTGTAACCGGAACCTTTCATACGCATTAATACAAGTGGTGTTAATCGTTGAACATTGTGTGTTTTGTGTTTATACTTGTCTCAACTCGGTTTGCATGCTAGCTTGGATTCCGCACTCGCTAGTGTGTTAATATAACAAGGATAAGGTTTGACCTCATCCGGGAAGGGACCTACAATAAGCCAAAGTAAATTCTAGATAAAATCAGTTTTATCTACAGTTATTATAAAATCAGTTTTAAAAATTCGTGATAACTCAAAAAAAAAAAACATTATCTATTTATACATCTTTACCTTATAAATAGTAGACTTAATCATTCTAAACAATCAGAGATGGAAGGGAGAAGTCTAATCTATTTGAATGATATTGATGGCAAAACAACAACTTTTACGATAAAGGTAAAAGTACTTAGGCTTTGGAGAAAAACAAATCCCAAAAAGGTTGGTGAGATATGGGCTATTGAGATGATGCTCATGGATGAAAAGGTACATCTTTAATGCCTTTAATTAGTTAATACGTATTTACTTAAGGATTTTTTAAGTTTTTTTTTTAACATACATTATTTTTCATTATAATGTCAGGGGACGAAAGTGCAAGCCACTGTATGGAGTAATAACTTTAAAAGACATGAAAAAATGTTAGAAGAAAATGAATGTTATACAGTTTTTTAACCTCGAGTTGATGAAAGTAATCCAAAGTTTAAACATTTTGACACCAAACATGTGTTGACTTTCAATTCTAAAACAACTATTAGAAAGTGTAACAACTTCATAGGCCCAACATATGGTTTTGAGTTTTCATCATTTAAGGCTATTAAAGATGGTGGAGTTTCTTCAAAATATCGAATCGGTTCGTTTCCTAAACTAACCAAAGTAATAATATACCCGTTATAATCAAGTTTTATTATTATAACATTTTTTTCTTTCATTGTAGACTTTATTGGTTATATTAACTCATTTATGTCAATTTGGTATATAAATGTCTCCATCTTTGGTTTGCATTTACAAGAAATAGTTATTATATAGTTTAGATTGTTCAACCCGTGTAACACACGGGGAACTAACCTAGTTATAAATTAAAAAATACGAAAGAGATGTGAAAGCTCACCATCCTTTTCTATAAATTTACAAATAACCGTCAAATTAACAAATCAAACATATACTTGAGCAATACGGCAACGTTTTGCATTTGAATAAAACACACACATATCTGTGATCTTTAATTTCACATGCTCATGTTATCTGCAAACAATAGAATTCACAATCAAAATAGATTTCATATCTCTGTAAACCCTAGAAATACACAATCAAAATCTAACGGTGTGTTCCCGAGTTAAAAATCCCTCCCCATCCCTCCCCTCCCCTCCATGTCTTTCTAAATTGGAAAGACTATTTTCAGGCAAAAAAAACCCCATTTTCCCTCCCCTCCCCTCCCCCTGTTAAGTGGATCTCTGGAACACAGCCTAAATGTCAGACAACATACCATTCGAACTCCAATCGGAAATCATGAAGAGGCTTCCTGCGGAATCGTTGATTCGATTCCGATCGGTCTGCAAATCATGGAAGTCTCTGATCCACAACTATGATTTCATTGCTGGTTATAGAGGCCAACAACATCTGATTGTAAGGTATAATGATGCGGTTAATCATGATGATAAATATGTTTCAATTGTTGATGATGATGATGATACTTTTCCCCTACAGAAAGTTTATGCAACTGATCCTCAATTGGTGGTTAATATGCTTAATTGTTATACAACCGTTGCTAGCAGTCACGGCTTGTTATGTTTGTTCGGTAAAACCGACGGAGCGATTATTTGGAATCCTTCGATTAGGAAAGCGGTTGCTGTTAGTGTGCCTAATATGCTAGATAATGAGATATACAGAACCGTTATAGGGTTTGGGGTTTGTTGCAAGACTAATGATCCTAAGATAGTCAAGATTAATTACATAATCCAGTGGACTGATATCGAGGGTGTAGCTTACATTCCTTGGCAAGTTGAGGTGTTTACATTAAGCACACGAGCCTGGAGAAGTCTATCTAACAGTCTCCCTCGTAAATCGATTAGATTTAGCTGGGATCAGGTGGTTGTAGATGGGTGTCTTTATTGGCCTGCTAGTGTTAGGATTGACGTGGATGATACGTTTAGGTCTGATTGTTTGATTGTTTCATTTGATCTGACAAGTGAAGAATTTAGAGAGGTAAACCTTCCGAGTACTTTAGCCCACTCTTGTTGTAATTTGTCAGTGGATAAGCTAAGGGAGTCCCTTGCTGTGATTGAACCCGATAGAGAGTCCAATAAACTAGTTTACCATGTATGGATGATGGAGGATGGTGTTCCAAGATCGTTTGAAAAGCTCTACACTATTAGTAGCCACTTACCAGGTGTATCAATAGTTCGTGTATGTGGATTTAGGAAGACAGGTGAACCTTTAATTGAGTTGCACACTATTCCTGGCTCCCTTAACTACATACTTGCTGCTTATGATCCCTACTCTAAATTCGTAAGTAATGTTGGGATTATTGGAAGGTGTAGGTCATATTCTGTGTATACCTACATGGAAACACTGCTTCTGCT
Organism: Helianthus tuberosus; assembly: GCA_030545235.1. NCBI lineage: Eukaryota > Viridiplantae > Streptophyta > Magnoliopsida > Asterales > Asteraceae > Helianthus > Helianthus tuberosus. The sequence continues at coordinate 27,024,362 of CM060438.1, read as the reverse complement.
TTGATCAGCCCGTTTTCACTTCTGCTTATGAAGCATACAAGCAAGGTATCGATTTTTCTTATTTATTTTTGTTTATTATTCATATTCGCATGTTGATTTTTTTTAAATATTTTTATTAAATTAGGTGAAAAGTTGGAGTTCATCAATACATCTAGATCTATATATACGTGTAAAAAACTGGTACATAAACCAATATTTCATTGATAGTATAAAAAAGATGTAATGCTACAATAGATTCAAGAAGTAGAGGCGTACATTAAGTAGCTACTAAATGGCTGTTGGGGTTGGGTCAGCTCAGGTTCATTTGAAAATGAAAATTAAGGAAGATTAACCGTTTTGGGATGAAACAACATAATATATAAATCTGGCAAATTCGGAATGTTAGATGCTATAAGGTTAAGGGGTGTTTTGATAAACATGTCGTCACTGAATACCCTTGTTTTTTATAGGATGTCTTAGTCGTATTCTAATTTCATAGAAACAGGATTGAATAGGTGTCTATCATCTGGACTAATGAGTTACCACAGTTGCAAAATTTCGAAAAGTTATATTACACTGTTCAGTCATACAGTTGCAAAATCTTGAAGAAAGTTATATCATGAACCTCTTGTGTTAGTGATGTTATCTGTTCGTAAGCGTGGAAACTTGTTCTCCCATGGAATTGTTGGACATCTGGTTTCATATCAGCGGAAGCATTACCGGTGTTCGATGAATTGGTTTTCATTGTGTTATGATTAAACACACAAAACAGAGTATGAAATATGGGAACAAGAAGAAAACAGTTCTGGACAATTCGTATGAAATGAAATTGTCTTGGTAACCCGAAATGTTTGTCGGTTAATACATATATATACCTATGAGAATGACGGTTGTAGGAATTGGCGGGAATAACCGCTATATGAAACGGTGCCACCAATTCGTCATCTCGGTTCGATAATTAATTACGTAATAAAGTAAAAACATCCTAAAATACATAATAAACATACATAATTAAGTTTATAATCTATCATACTCCCCTAAACTTAATTATGTTTAGAAGCATGTATGAGGACACTCCGGGTCGTTTTGCCTGCATCTTCTTCATCCCTTCCCAGTCATTACCGGCAAACAAAGCATAGTGATGGATTGCCTCTTCATCTTGAATATCTCCGTCCCTTTTCCTTCTTCATGGCAGAGATCCGATGAACCTTTGTCTTGTTCCACCATTTCCTTGTCTATCGCTTTTCCTTGCACAGCCCTGAACTTGTAATAATAGATTAATATGTCCAGATACATGGCATACAATGTCCTCATCAGTTCTCCAACATCATATTCATAACCCATATCGTTTTCCACTACTGCCCAGCGGTCGTTGGTCGACATAATCTTATACCCTGCATTACGTTTTTGTTTGTCTTTCATTCCTGATTCATCTTTCTTCGAACTAACAGTTCTTTTCTTAATATTCTTGTCTTCATGAACGGTTCCGGTCATCGGAACATCATCTTGAATATCGCCTACGAAGACATACGAGTCTTCATCTTCTTCGTCATTGAGAATACTACGGCCCATACCATAGCCGTCTTCAACCCTTTCATGGCTGAAACTTGGGACACTTATTTGTCCGTATTTTAACTTCTGGGAATCCTTATCGATTCCGTTCGCTATTTCACCGTTCTTCTTGCAGACGTAATCCATTGTTGGAACAACATCTTGTTCCAATCGCATCCTCCTTCGTCTTTCGTCTCCGTATCCTCTATTTTGTTCTTCATCCTGTTGTGCCCGGAATTCTTCATCCGGTTGCGCCCGGAATCGTATAATATCGACCGATTTTCTTCGATTTCCCACCGTGGCTCTGATACCACTATGTTGGACATCCGGTTTCATATCAGCGGAAGCATTACCGGTGTTCGATGAATTGGTTTTCATTGTGTTATGATTAAACACACAAAACAGAGTATGAAATATGGGAACAAGAAGAAAACAGTTCTGGACAATTCGTATGAAATGAAATTGTCTTGGTAACCCGAAATGTTTGTCGGTTAATACATATATATACCTATGAGAATGACGGTTGTAGGAATTGGCGGGAATAACCACTATATGAAACGGTGCCACCAATTCGTCATCTCGGTTCGATAATTAATTACGTAATAAACTAAAAACATCCTAAAATACATAATAAACATACATAATTAAGTTTATCATCTAACAGGAATTGCATTCTAGAACCAGATTGACAAACTTGTTTTTATATGTTAGTTAAATATGAATTTAAAGAGACTAGTTGGGGAAAGAAACTCTTATCGTAAATTAAATGGCTTTTCATTTTAGTAAGACTATAAGTTTACTTCATTTATCAAAACACTCAAGATGAATTGGTGTATCGAATGGAATTGTAAATCGGAAATTGCAAAGTATTTGGCTAACACCCAAACGTTTATTATTATTCAAGAAACTTACTCAAAACTTGAATTACAATCACCCAAAGCATGGTATTTATAATCTAAACACTCCTATTAGATTATAACTAGGATTGCTAATAAACGTATTATATTGGACATGATAATTATCACTAACTAATTAAACCTAAACACGTTTAAGTATTCCAATAATTATCCACTCCATGGTTCCTTGCCTTGCATGCAAAGAAATCTCTTAATTCAAAATTTCCCACAAACGCCACACTTTCTAACATGAAAATAATAAGTGTTGGTCTTTCTTGAATGATGTTTTATTAAGTTCGAATCCAAGTGTTAAGTACATTTCTTAGGAATTCAAATTGCATTGTTGCTTTACCATACTGCCACATTATAGATTATTGTATTTTATGTTTATGTTTATGCAGTCATTGAATGTGTGGCATGGTGGTGATTTTCTTTGCGTATGACAGGTTTGAGCAGTGGTGAAGCTTGACCCGAATGACCGAGGGGGGGGGGGGGGGTAAAAAACGTATATACCCAAAAATTTCTATAGAACCGGAGGGGTCGAAAACGTATATACCCAAAAATTTCTATGCGAAAACTACATATATAACACTACTGAGCGAAAAGTTCGGGGGGTCGGACGCCCCCTCCCGCCCCTTTTATACTTCGCCCCTGGGTTTGAGCATGGTACAAGGAGGCGCTTGGAGCTTTAGAGGACTCTATTTAGCTAATGCTGGAATACTTGTTCATGTCTTTTTAAAATTTCATTTGAATTTTGGATCATTTAATTATTGCTTGTGGAACTATGACTCTGAAGAAAAAATTTTTTGTTTGGTTTTTTTATCTTTTATCTCTGGTTTATGGTAAGTTGTTTCCGGATCAGTTGTATTATTTTCTAGTAAAGTACTTGTTGATCAGTTCTGTTTAGACATAATGGAAAACATGAAAACATACATTTGATTGCATCAGTACAGGCCAACAGAAAATCCAGATGGAGACGCAGCAACAGAGTTTGACATGATTGTCAGCTTGACCTGGTTCCTCCTTAGGGTGCAATCTAATGATGGTGATGAAGAAAACCGATAAAGGGGAATCAGTTATGGAGAGGGAGGCGACATTGATGTTATGTGTTATTAGGGTTTGTGTAATTGTCTAACCCTTTAACCTCCACATTATTCTCCTTATATATGCACCCAAGAGAAAACCCTAATTAGTTAATAATGGTAATAAGGCCCATAAACAATTACCAACTAATTATTTAATAGGTTGCAATATATTTTGATCTATATAATGTAAATGATTATAATGGCTACTAGATTAAATATACCATAAAAATATATTTAATCTTACATTCTCCCACTTAGCCGAGTAATCGTTTACTATGAGTATTACACTAGCACACAAGTAACCATTAGACGGGGTTCAATTTTGTTTTTAGACGCGGTAATGCACATAACCCCGTCTAAATATACACACACAATCTCATCACATCAGGATACTAACGAAATATCCTTTAAACACTAATAAAATTCGTGTCTTTTGATATGAACCCCGACTTAAAATATGCTTACATAGCTTTAGACGGTGTTTACAAACCCTAACTTAAAATATAATTGAACACTAATAAAATTCGCGTCTTTTGATACGAACCCCGACTTAAAATACGCTTACATAGCTTTAGACAGTGTTTACAAACCCTGACTTAAAATATAATTATAAAACCCCTTTTAAGTATGATACAATGGAGATATATATATTATTTGAATTTTCTAAGTATGATATGGATAGAGATAAAAGGCATGCTTCCTACACTACTAGAAAAAATACATTTAATGACACAAGAACAATGACACACATTAAATTTATGACACACAAACGCTTGTGTCATAGAAAAAATGTCATCATTGGTAAAATTCGAATGTTTTATGACACTTATTCTTGCGTGTCATCGTTTAAATGTCATTTTCAAAAAAATAAAACACATTAAAATATGTGTGTCATGATTTTGTGTCATCTTTTAACTTTTAATAGTTAAACAAAACGTATGTGTCATCGTTGTGTGTCATCAATATGTGTGTTATTGTTGTGTGTCATCGTTTAATTTTTAATTAATTTAATCACCAATCTATCATGGCGCCATCTAAAAACTTATCAAAAAGTTTTATCCCCCAAAATTCCCTCTAAAAAACCCAAACCCTACGCTTCATCATCCCAAATCCATCTCAAAATTCTACACACCAAATTCCCAATTCCCTCTCAAAAACCCAAATCTTCAGCCGCTTCATCATCCCAAATCCAAACAAGTTTCTTGCTGATCATCTCCTTCCAGGTAAAAAACCTCACCCAATAATCTATTATCAAAGCATCTTAAATTCTAGGGTTTATGTAACCGATAATCTGCTGAACATCTTCTTTCAGGTTTGAAATTTAGTTATACTTCATGAAATATCAATGTTATTTTAGACTGCGGGGTATGGGGCGGGAGTTTGGGCGTGGGTAGGGGGAAAACGCCCAAGCCACCATCCCGGGTGGGCTTGGGTTTGGGCGTGGCCCTTGGGGCTTGGGTTTCAAGCCGGGCGTGGGGCGGTATGGCCATCCTAGTTGGCTGAATCTCATTGGCTCACCCGCCACGTCATAGCGGTCCATCCCAAAAGTTTTGAATTTTTAAATTCAAACCGTTGGCTTGGCCAAGCGGTCACCCCAACCGATCACCCCAACCCCAACATCCCCTATAAATAACCCCAAACCCCAACCATGTGGTCCATCCCAAACCCCACCGTGGTCCATCCCAAACATTCGCTATCCCCCCCGCTACCCCAACCGGTCACCCCAACCCCAACATCCCACAAACCCGCTATGGCATCCTGGACCCACGAAGAAGAACTTGCCCTAGTCACAAGCGTCGTTGACGCTATGAAGGGGCGGCCACCGGGCCAAACAAAATATTGTCCGAAAGCTTTTGCGGCCTACCGACTAAACGTCGGTAATGACCGCCACAACGTCAACGCGTGCCAACATAAATGGCGCGAGCTACGTCCCAAGCTCGAGCGTTTCAAGGCTTACTACGAAGCCGTTCCCGGGGGCAAGTGAAGCCACGAGGACCGGGTGGCGGTGACGAACATAGAGTTTCGCGGCAAGGAAAAAAAGGCGTTCGACAAGATCGACCTTTTTGAAATTTATTTAACGCTTTAGGTTTCTTATTTTGTAATTTTTAGGTTTATGTAATTTTATAAATATTAATGAAGTTGTATGTTTTTTTTTTATAAATGTTTGTGTGATTTTTTTAAATTTTTTGTATTAATGAACATGGATCCGTGTGTTTGTGGCTGGGTTAATACTGGCCGTTGATATTGAGTGTGATCAATGGCTAAGGTTTTATCAGAAAAGGCGGGGTTTTTCCCTCCCTCCCCATGGTCACTTTTGCTCAATCTCCCCCAAATTCACATTTACAGCAAACACTACCAATTGATCGATGTGAAGGTATTGACATTCATCGCGATATGTGTAACACAAAAGACGAGGTGATTCGGATGCTTCTTCGGTTCAAACAATTGATCGATGTGAAGGTATTGATTTGTATAAGTTAGGTTTTGTTGTTTGTGATTGTTAAATGATTTTTACTAACTTTAACTCTGGTAAAATAATTGTTTTGCTTTGCTTTGGTTTCAAATAGGCAACAGAATCTAGAAATTGTTTGTGATTGTATCTGCTTGAAACTAAGGTCAGGAGTTGCATCATATAGATAGATAGATGCCTATTGCTTGTAGGTTTATTTAGTTAATTCGAATGAATTTGTTGGCATATATCAGCACATTGACTTTAAGATCTCATGTGTGGGTTGAAATTGCTATAATCTGTGAATTTAACTTTCGTTTTGTATTGTATTGTTTACCATACCATGATGTTCTGCATTGTTCAAGAACTCTGTAATCGTTATCGTGTGCTTGTTTAATACTGTGAAATAACATGCCTACAATTTGCTGCCAACAGTTATTGTACACCTAAACTTGGTGACACCAGTAGTTAGTTTAGTAAATTTTGTGGAAGTTGTGTTTTAATGTTCCTCCTATTAGTTTAGATAGTTCTAGTAGGTTGTCTAATTAATATAATTTTACTACCACATTGATCCATACTCCATAGTGACTCTATTTTACACTTTTCCTCCTTACTTTTCTTTTTTTTACTACCACATTGCCGGTCCCAAACCCGGGTAAAGGAGGAGGGTTTTTCTCAAACTTTTTTTTTGGAAAAAGGCCACAAGATTTTACTTCGCCTTAGGCCACCAAAATGGTTGAGCCGGCCCTGTCAAGACCCGTGCCTGCAAAGTTGGTATTGTAATGCCTGATGCAAGCTAGAGTTGGAAACCGAGAATCTAATTAGCCATACATGAGTTTCCCCGTCATGAGAAAGTAACAAATTTGTCATTTCGACAAAAACAACTATATTTTCATTGATTAATACCCCATCTTTCTTCTACCAATCCTATCTTTATTCATTCTCCAAGATTTCATCTCTTTTCAATCTTTAACATATCAACAGATTAAAGGGTGTTTGTTATATTACACTAACTCAATATGATATTGAAGATGTTCAAGAACACTGCAATAATCTATGTAAGTATATATATTGCTCTTCTTCTTTATAGTTTATACATTAACACACTCACTTCACTTCTTGATTGATCTCATTTTATGTAATTATGTTTGTTTGAATATGTTAAAGTTTCCCAGCAAGAGATAGTTTCTTTGTATAAAAGATTTTGTCAACTCGACCGCAATGCCAAGGGATTCATTTCTGCTGATGAGTTTCTTTCGGTACCCGAATTTGCAATGAATCCTCTGTCTCAGGTATGTTTTTTTTTTAATTTTTTTAATTTTTTTAATTTTAATAGATATACTGGGATGCCTAGAGAGTATTTCATGATCATAATGATATGCTTGTTTTTGCTTTATGTTTTTTTTTTAATTTTTTTTTTACTTATTATAGAGATTGCTTAAGATGGTGGATGGTTTGAACTTTAAGGACTTTGTGATATTCTTGTCAGCTTTTAATCCTAAAGCAAGCATGCCCCAGAAGATTGAACGTAAGTGTCACACCTTATTTTGATCAAGGCTAGCTAAAGCATCTTGTTTTTTGATTATATTTTAAGAGAAAATGATCAAAATGACCCATTTCGACCGATGAATTTAACAAAATGGACACCTTTTTTTCAGAAAAATATAATTTGACTTTTCTTTTTCTAGTCAAGAAATTGTTTCAGCTAACCAGAAGCTTCCACATGTCACACCCTACTATGCTATGCTTGCATAGCAGATTTTGACCAGACGCAATAGATTTCCATCTAACGCAAAAGAATAGCGATGGAAAGTTGTTGCGCCAACATTGATATATGAGGCGCCCAGGGACACTTGTCGGGTTGACTCGTTTAGCTTAAAATTTTTCATGAATATGGTTTACCTTCGATATTAACTAACTTTTGTAAACACATAATCTCAGTTATATTCAAAGTATACGACTCAGATTATAACGGTAAGGTGACTTTCAAAGACATAATGGACCTGGGGAATTTTATTAGATTAAAAACTTGGCTTGTATAAAAATGGACCTGGGGAATTTTATTAGATTAAAAACTTGCGTCATTTTCACATAAATGATTATGATGTTTTGTGTGCAGATTATAAACTTCCCCATACCATTTAACTACTAGTTACATTTTAAGCTTTGGTTATGTATAGATTCATAACTAACTTGCTTTTTTACTACTTCCAAAACAGAAATTTCACTTAGTCGTTTTTTGTTTGTCCTGTTGATAGTTGATGCCGTGTTCATTATATATCATGAAATGTGAAAAGAGATTGAAGAGGAACATGCAAGAAAAAAAGAGTTGAGCTTAAAGCTATGTTAAAGATATTGACGGCCACCGATGAAACTTGGTGCAGACACGAAGTAGGCTACGAATGAAGAAATAGAAAAGACAAGGAAGGAGATGCCTTTTTTAACGGGCTAGGTGTTTCTTGGTTTAATTGTAGTTTTTTTATGGATAGTAATATAGTTTTGAATAGATAAGTAATGACTGTTATTTTACCCGTGTAAACTTTCGGGTTGAATGTGTATTGGGTCGATTTGAGTATGTTCGGCTTATTATGTTGAATATATATATGAATTGATTGTTTGAAATTTGGACTGCAGTTTTTTTATTTTTTACTACAAATTATTATTTTTATTTGTTTAAAATTTAATTGCATATTTTTTTTACATAATTGCTTATAAGTCGCGGTTCCTCTAACACCGACTAAAAGCTGATATAAAATTATAAAGTGATTTTAAGTCACGGTTTAAAACACCGACTAAAACCATTTTCCAAAAAGTAGTAACAATTTTTAAGTCGCGGTGGTGTATTTTAAGACGGGGTTTATCAAACCGCGTCTGATAAACAATACATTTTTAGCCACGGCATTTTAAGTCGGGGTTCAAAACCGCGACTAAAAACTATTTTAACCGCGTCTAATGGTCACTTTTGTACTAGTGTTAGATAAGCCTGATCAGGAGTTAACACTCATTTTAGCCTTAAACAAGTACTATTGCAGAGAAATACAACCGTTGAATCATTATGCGACTCAGGACCCCCATTAGTCATACTATAGCCTTAATTTAAAACCTAATCGTTATGATCAAAATACGCATAAGCCCTTTGTTTGATTTGTAACTATATTTGTCTATATGCCATTATGCTAGCTTGACATATTCTTAGAGACATACAAAATCAAACTGATGAGGAAAATTAACTAATATTTAGTCATTCATAGTACGATATGCAGTTGCGCACGACCATCAATTAATACCCGTCTCTGAGCTCTCTTAATAAGACTTATGGGTAATAGCCATTCAGTTATAGGATCCTTAAGCATATCATGAATGTATTCGATACAAAACTTAGTTTCCTCAATTCGTTCATAAACGAATAATTAATTGTGTATCGAAATTTAATGCAGTACCTCTTGAACTGTTACTGTTCAAGGAGTCATGGTAGCTGACTTTATCACACTAAGTCTTCAAAACATTAATTATATGGAGTTCATAAACTTATGAGTCCACTGATATATTTCCAACAACATTTAGTGACTATATTATGTCGTTATAACTTAGGTTGTTGATATCAGTGCATTATGACTCCTCCATGAGATAGGTTTTGTCTGCTGACATAAAGATATACCCGAAATTACATTTTGTCATCTTTGAATATCACAAAGTTAAAGTAATAAACCGTTTTTTAGTTCTCACCTTTTCTTCAAAGTATAGCCTCTCGTTTCCTTTAAAGATATTGTAATGCTCTATTAGATGCTTCACATTAATCTAGACATATCTAGTGTGTTGCAATATGAGTAATATCTAAACGAGTATAGACTTGAATTTACATAAGGCTTCTAATTAATGAAGCGTAAATAAATAATCTCATTTACCATATTATCCTCTGAAGGAGAGCAATATTGTTTGTTACATATGTAAGGACACATTTAATGTTAAACTTATGGAACGGAACTAATGTCCCATTGGGTCTATCTCGGTATGTTATGATATCAATCACGTAAGAGATATCTCTGAGATCTATTATATCAAAGTTTGTGTTAACAATGCTTTGACTTATGTAACATATACTTGTCAAAAGAATATTATCTATATAGACAAGTTTAATTTAGTTGCTCCCACTCATTTTGAGGTAGGTACATTAATCCACTTGATTGTTGATGAAAATAATTACGTTAAGATTTCATCACATTATGATGTTTGCATTGACCCATACATGGATTTTATTGGCTTACAAACAAAGTGTTCTTTAACCTTCAGTTTGGAACTTTCAGGTTGTTTTATGAACATGTAAATATGTCAGCCATTTGTTAAGGAAAATTGTTTTTAATGTTCATCTAATGTAGCTTTAAACTATTATAAGCTACTAGAAGAGTGATGATCCTCAAAGAAATCTTTTGATAATTTATCTCTTCATAATTATAACCTTTGACAATCAATCATGCCTCTTCGTGTCTTAACGCTTATTTCAAGATTTGGTTTAGTTATGAACACTCTTAGGTAATTCAATCAAATCCCAAACGTTATATGAACACATAAAATCAGTTTTACTAGAAAAATGTTTTATTCCATTTAGAAGATTAATTGACACTAATGGCTTAATTTGAAGAGATAGGATCAGTAAACATTTCCAAAATCCATTTCAACTTCAGTTAGGGAGGTTATGTAATCATCAAAGTTAGTAGGTTTTTAAATCTAGATGACCTCCTGAGTTGATTATTGGGTTCATTAGAAGTTTCATTTTTATGGATTAGCTCTTGGTTAGGTTGCTATCATTTTCAGGATTCTAAGTCTATAAGAGTTGGTGCAGTATGGTGTACAAGAGGTGTAATCGGAGTTAAATTCGGAGTGAAATTTAATGACACTCTTCCCCCCGCCTCTTGTATTCCTTGCAAGTCATGATAAGGACTTTGACTGCTCCCACCGACCTTAGAAATCTTTAGGAACTCAGCATGCTTTGGGTCAATATTTAACGACCAACAAATTCTAATAGAGAAACAAGTTAATGACGTTAGTCGTTGTGATTTCTCTTGTTGAGGATTATGTTAGTTTAGGTAAGAAATCTAAGTGTACCCACAATTAAGCAACAATGAAACTTTTGTAAGAGTAGCATTAGATTTTAAGGAGACAAGTTTTTGATGGAACAGTGTCGTGATGGAGCGGTGTCTTGTAGAAGAGGTGTAAATTGTAGTAATATAAAGTTTTCACTCCCCACCTCTTGCAACTATTGCAAGTTATTATTAAGACACTTAATGCTCCTACTGATCTTTAATATCTCTAGAATGCTACAAGAGAAGTTTCAATGAGCTACGTGACGTGGGAACCTATCACATATACGTTAGACTTTATTTGATTTCTTTAATGTCCAGATATCATAAGAAACTTTAGGGGTATATTTAATAGAAATCTTATTAAGTATATATATATGAATAGATTTCTTCTAAGACCGTGAGCCATATGGGACAAAATTTAGATACAAGTTGATTAAATGATAAATGAATTATGTCTGAATATTCCATTTGGAATAAGTTCCACGAATGTCAATGAATGACTTATGATGGACCCATACTTATTCCTTAAGCCAAGTAATATGTAGGGCTATAACGTCATGATTTAAAATCACTTAGAATGAGATTAGATGAAAAAATCATCCTCATTAACCATGTCATGATTTCTCATGAATTTTGGTTATAATGGAAGAAATTTATAAGTCTCATTTTCCTTTTGTCAAATTCTCATTTTCATGATGACAAAAGTTGTGAAAATGTAAGGTATCATCTAGTTTCATCTTAGTAATGTTTCTATCCAGATATTTAGAACAAATAAAATGAGAGTTTAAGGTAAGTGTGACTTTATGTTGACTATGCAAACCTCACAATCTTCATAACATTTCTTAATTATGATACTATATTCTGATTAATCTTCAGAATATGTAAGGTATCGAAAAGCTTTGTTAAAAGACTGCTTATTATGGTTCTTATAGCCTTAACAATTAGTTTTGTCACTAACTCTCATGTTAGTTATTTGTTGAGTTCTGGTAAGGAAACGTATGGAACTAGAGTCAACTAATCATGTGTTAATTGGAATATTAAAATTACCAGACTTAAATATCATTAGTAAGTGACTATCTAATTAATTTATCCAACTGTTCTTTAGAATAATGGATAGTCTCCTTGCTTATGCCTCGTCTAATGGCATAATTATGCAGTGAGATTTTCCCTTGAAGAACCTTAGAGGTGGAATTAACACTTGTAATTTGTCTATGGACCTTAGAACAATCCTCTTTTAAAGTTGAAGTGGTTGTAAGGTGAGTAACAACTTATTTTCCAGCGTCAAATATTTATTTCTTTGTACATATGTTGCTTATCAACACACTCATTATACTTTGGTACTTTTGAGTGTTATAGTTGATCTATAAGGCATCAAATTGTACAAGTGAAAATCTTAGTATGTAATGTACTGGAAAAATGTACTTATTTCCATGCGTAAGCCCTTAAGTTTATGGGTCATGGTATTGTACATTATAATATATTCACATACACCACTTAACTTTATAGTTTACAATTTTAAATGAAGGCATGCATCTTAGGAGTTCTAGTGATTATTCCACAATAATAGATTAGTCTTAGGAAAGACTTAATCTGGAATAACTTTAGTGATAGCAATTATGTTAGAGAGTTCTTGATTATCATAAGAGACATCATGTTCGATTTATCCTAATCATCATGCTCTACTTTTCTTCTGTAGTGCTTTATCAGAAGAGAGCAATAGGATTATCGTGTCTTAAGAGATAATCAAGGATTTAATTTAAGAGCTAATTCTTATAGAAACTTTAAATAAAGCAAAACATTTTAGGCTTAAGAATTAGAGTGGATGAGATATAGATTTATAGAAGAAAATTATAGTGAGTAAAATTATGGGTACTAAGAAATAAGGCAGACGAAATGATCATAAAATAAAAATAAAGGATCATTAATCTAAGGATCATTATGTAAAGAGATTGTGATATGTCTATTACTAACATCAAAATAATAGACTTATTTAGAGTTCTACTTAAACGAAGACAAATCAGCTTTGGCCAGAAGTGTAATCATTTAAGCATGTGTGCAAAGTATTTGTGACAAATCAGCTTTGGCCAGAATTGAAACAATCACTTTAGTTATGCACTCGTTAAGTATGCCATCTATGAAGGAATTAAATCAGCTTTGGCCAGATATTAAGACATTCATGTTTATGATGCACACTTAACATAGCTTTCGTAATACTTGAACGATAAGTAGATGCATCAAATCAGCTTTGGCCAGAAGTGATACATCCGAAGCTCATTCAAGTTAAGCCATTTTGGTTTTGTGAAACATTATTTGATCCTTATTAATTAACTAAGTATTTACAAAACCAATCATTTAATAGCAAACCACCCGTTAGCGCGGATCGAACTCCACGGTGAGTTCGCTAGGGGTTTGCAGGGGAACAACGTGCCCCTTGCACGGGGTTCGGGGCGGAGCCCCGAGCTAAATTTTAGTTCACATGAAACAGCCTAAAATAATGAGGTTTAGAGTGAGATCTCGACTCAGTTATGAGGTCTCGAGTGAGATCTCGAGTCAAGTCTCGACTCATCTTGCAACATTATGAGGTCTCGACTCATTAACGGTATAGAGTCGCAACCTCAGTGTCTCGTGTCATAATCATGGTCTCGACTACTGTGTTTTATGAGATCTCGACTCATAATGAGGTCTCGAGTCGCAACCACGGTCTCGAGTTGTGAAGATTGAAGCCCTTAGTCGAAACCTCAGTGGTCTCGAGTCTAAACCTTATGGTCTCGAGTCGAAATCGTTGTCTCGAGTTGTAAAGGTTTGAGAACAGTTATGATTTCGAGTAGAGACCTTATGGTCTCGAGTAGAGACGATTTGAGAACCCTTATGATTTCAAGTCGAGACCTTGTGGTCTCGAGTCAAGATCTTGGTCTCGAGTAGAAACCTGATGGTCTCGAGTAGAAACCTGATGGTCTCGAGTCCACTGTTAACAGCTGTTGTTGTGAAAATAACTGAAAATTCGAATTTTTTGGGATTTCGAGATATGGTTTCCTGTTATAGTGATGATCTAATTTTATAAAAATATTTCGAAATTTTATCTGATTATCTATTAACAGATTTCGAAAATCTTTAGAATGCAAAACCGATCAAAACAGGAAATAACACTCATAAATCCTAATTACATTCCAAAACATAAGGGAATTTTCGAATTTTCCTAAGAACACATGATGAACCCTAAACATAAGAACAAAATTCTGGAACCCGAAACCTGAATTTTTAAGGTTTTTATAAATAGATTTCGGACTTGATTTTAACCATCATGATTTCGAGTCATTTATATAACATTCTTTTTCCGAATAAATTGATTTCGGCACATCAGACCCGAAACCAGCCGTGATGTTCATTAAATTTTCAAAACTTATGTTTTCCAGATTTCAATCCCAGAATTAAGGATAGGAAAACAGAACCGACTAATCAACATATGCTCTGATACCACATGTTGATCAGTTCTGTTTAGACATAATGGAAAACATGAAAACATACCTTTGATTGCATCAGTACAGGCCAGCAGAAAATCCAGATGGAGACGCAGCAACAGAGTTTGACATGATTGTCAGCTTGACCTGGTTCCTCCTTAGGGTGCAATCTAATGATGGTGATGAAGAAAACCGATAAAGGGGAATCAGTTATGGAGAGGGAGGCGACATTGATGTTATGTGTTATTAGGGTTTGTGTAATTGTCTAACCCTTTAACCTCCACATTATTCTCCTTATATATGCACCCAAGAGAAAACCCTAATTAGTTAATAATGGTAATAAGGCCCATAAACAATTACCAACTAATTATTTAATAGGTTGCAATATATTTTGATCTATATAATGTAAATGATTATAATGGCTACTAGATTAAATATACCATAAAAATATATTTAATCTTACAGTACTGTTTTGGATGTATTCTAGCTTTGTTGTTTGATTTCCGATCAGGTTGATTTAGCTTTGTATCGTTTTGAACAAATGATACAAAGTGTTACTAAAAAAACCAATCAGTAGCAGATTTTGTGTGTCTAATAAAAATTATTAAAATTTCTTATTTTTATTTAATTGAAAAGGGTCCGGTTTTGTAATCTGGTTTGGATATTCGGAGATCCGATTTTGACGGATGTTACATCAATGACAATCCCGACAAGTATAGAATCTCCACTCTAAAAATTCCCACTTCCTTAGCTAGGTTGATCAAGTTCTGAAGCGACTTGAAATCAACCGTCCTTCCCACAAGCGCCCTACCATGAAGATTGTAGAAAGCACTGTTTGTTGCCAGCACCTCGATGAGTTTCTCAACTTCTTTAAATGGTCCCTCGTTTTTCAGTAGCACATTCCTAAAGGATCTGCCACCTTAATGACCCTGCTTAATATACACACTCTCATATTACTGTTGCATCTTTGGAAACTCCCATTTCCTGTATGTTTGCTTTGCTATTTCTGTTGCCACGATAGTATCCTCTGCGAATTTCGCTATGTTGATCTTTAGCTTGTACCTTCCCATCTTAACCTTGTTAAGGTTCCTCTTTATGTCTTTACGTTCTTGAAACTTAAACCCAAATCTCGGAGTGGGATAAAACACCGTAAGATAAATCTATACTATCTATAATAAGAGATTATGGGCTGATGTAAATCTGCCTATGTGTCAACTCCTAAGGTATGCCACTTGTCTCTGCTGATATCATAAATTCGTTTTCAATATTTATATATATAAAAATCTATCTAAATTATAATGTATCCTCAACAATCAAACCACTTCCCATGTTTAAAATCTTGGCTCCAAATTTAAAATTCAAACCGATCATTTCAAATTTCAAAATTCATACATAATATTTGCCTCTCTCTCTCTCTCAAATAAATTCAGCTGGTTCTTCTTCTTCATTCCTCTCTCTCTCTAAAACTCACTTTCTCTCTCTCTCAAATCCAGACCAAACCACCGTATCATATCTTTGTGCGAAACCCTACCCGTTTACAAAAATTAGATCCATATACTCCAACTTCCAACTTCCATATACTCCATCAGAAACCCTAATGTTTCCTCAGCTATGGAGAGATTCAGTTTAGGGGTTTTCTCATCTTCAAATCCACATAGGAGAGAGAATCAGTTTAGGATACGATCGCCACAATCTTCTTCTTCACGCATGTTGTTCATCCTCCTCCTTCTGCTTCAAACCCTAAAACTCCATCCGTACAGAGACGATTCTTCATCTAATCATGTTTCACCCCTACGATTTGCAACCGGATTTGATTAATCTCAACAAGGTAAGTTTTTATTTTATGATTCATATTTCATTCATATATCTCTATAATCCAGATTTTGTTTTTGAGATTTGAAACCGGATTTGATTAATCGAAGTTCCCTTTATATTCTGATACACAATATCCGCTATACTGACAGCAGATGTTTTGTTCTTACACGAGCTGTGATCACAATAATACTGATCGATCATGATTGGGACTTCAATTTGGATTAATTTTACTGTTTTTTTGATGTTTTTATAGTTGTTGGTTGTAGGAGTCTTAGGAATTATTAGGGTTTTTATAGGAAAAACTGACCCAGGTTTTGGAGGCAGAGCGTGACTCAGCAAGTTCTTTTGAAGCATTGTCGTTTCATTATGTTGAAATCTCAAGGCTTCTTTTTGACCAGTGAGTCGTTATTACATGTTTATCGACTTTCTATAGCAGTTTACTATTGAAAAAGCTCTGTAACAAGATGTCATTGATGCAGTGCTCGCGGACATTACTGCAATGGTGGATGCACAACTTTATGTAATCAGTGGGACTATAGCTCAGTGGTACTTCTCCATAGACGATCCGAGGGTCAAACATCATATAACGTTCTCTAAGGTTTATTTTCTTGCAGTTTATAGGTTCTACACAATCATATGTAGAAGGGATGCTATAAATTCACAATCTGGACATGGAGATAATTTCAACTTCATTCATGTTTGCTTTATACATGTGCTTGGTGTTTTTGGGGAACATGTAATGCGTGACAACTTCTGAATTGGGTTTAGATTATCTTTAAATATTCACCATGCATTCTGCTCTTCTTAGTGCAGTGGATGCAGAGTGTGAGAAAAATCCTTTTGAGGGTGCAGCTGCTGCACCAAAAAAGACTGTTAAAGCAACGGATTATGTATCTTCTGTGTCCGGTGGTGGTTTGGATAGCTTGCCACGAGAGGATATAAGCGGAAAGATAACACCGGCTCTTCTTAAAGGATTGGAGAGTAATGATTGGAAGGTGATGATGCTTTTATAACTACTTTATTAATTAAATTAATAAATAATAAAACATGGAAAGTCATTTTGACATTGTTTTTGGTTTTGTTCAGGCCCATCTCGAATTTATTGAAGCAGTAAGTAAAATTGTGGATGAGGCTAACAAGCGTATTTAGCCTACTGGAACATGTACTTTTTTTTTGCATTTTTTTGAAATAATTTTGTTTGTTTATCATCTTTTACACGTTTTTGTGTTTTTCCAGTGGAATTGTTTGGGGCTCTTAGAGCTCGGTTATATGACAGCAACAAAAACTTAATTACGGCTACACTGACTTCTATAAGTGCTCTTGCATCGGCTATGGGACCTGGAGTAGAGAAGGCTAGCAATGTCAATAGATACGTCTATCTCCATTTATATATAAATAAGTTAGGTTATTGTAAATCCAAGATTTAACATTTAACAATAATAATAATATATGCTTTTCTTGCAGGGAATTTTGTCCAGTGTTATCAAATGCCCTGGTGACAATAAAAAGAGCACGAGAGAATCTACCATGATAACTTTGGATGCTTGGGTTGCTGTTACCCATCTTGATAAAATGGTATATGTTTTATTCATATCTAATTTTGTGTGTTCTAATTATATTTATCTGTATTAATCGTGACTTTTGGTTATTTGTAGGTACCATATATTACTGCTTCTTTGACTGATGCTAAACTTGGGGCAGAAGGACGTAAGGACCTTTTTGACTGATTTGTTAAATATGTTTTTGTTGCTTTGATTTAGCTTTTTTTTAATGAAGGTTAAGATTGTAAACATTTTATATGTAGAAAGGCTATTTGTTGATTTTTCTTTCTTGAAATGTAAAAAGGATATATTTAAAGTTGGATGTTTTATCGTTCCACGATGTGATTTTCAGGCCAGCTGACCACTCTGTTTGCATGTTTGACCGCCGAAACTTAACTTCTGATGGAGTTGGTTCTCCTGTTCACAAATTTGAAGAACACAAAGCTCCTGTTCTATGCGTCCAGGTATTACTTTTTATTTTTATTCATTATTTATTTATATTTTTATTGTAAACCTCCATGCTTTATTTTGAAATTATATATATATATATATAGGGGAAGGTTCTATGCAGAACACTAAATATTGCGAGAACACGCAGAACACAATGAATCACCCATTTTTTTCAATTCGAAAAGCCTATGAAGTAAATAAAAATGTTACAAATGTAAGATTTATTGTTTCCTACACCAGAATTCAAAACAAAATATGAGAATTTTTCACTTTTTGTATAACCTACACATATGTAGGTTATTTGTAGGTTTAATTACTAACATGTATGAAGGCTATGTGTAGGTAAAAATATATAGTTTTTTTATGTATATACAATACACATATGAATGTAAAAAACATAAAATTCTATAAATGTTAACCTTAAATCCCAAAATTTAGTGTTTTGGAGTTGTTCTTTTTGTTCTCGCAATAGTTAGTGTTCTGTAATGATCCTCATCCTATATATATATATATATATATATATATATATATATATATATATATATATATGTTACAGTGGTGTCCAGACAAGTCTTCCGTCTTTGGGAGCTCAGCAGAGGATGGCTGTGTAAATATCTGGGATTATGAACAGGATGGTTGTTAGAAGAGAGGCGTCGTAAGGAAGAGGAGAAGGTATAATGATAGATTGTTGTTTTGATGATAGTTTGGTTCGTAAGCCATTTTAAACATATTAATAGCATCTATATAGGTGACGGAGTTGTTGGAGATTATAGCGCAAAAGAGAATTCCGATCTTTAGAAGGTATTCTTTCGTATGATTTGCTAGGGTTTTATGACATGTTTTGGATTCGAAGTTTTGATTATGATTCTATTTGAATGAATGTACAATACGGTTTATGAATGTTTACAAGTAGATTTTGGCTAGGAAGAAGTAGCTCTGTAGGTAGGATTATGATTTATGAAGTTTGTTAATGATCTAAATGTGGAAAAACTTGCTCGTGTAAGTTTAATTGAACAAATTCGTATTCGTTAAGGAAGAACATAAGGCTGATACATCTGTTGTTATGAACAGATATTAGAAAATAAAACAGTGTTTAAAACCACTGTTGGGTTAAAACAATGTTTTGTGGAGAAAAAAGTGGTTGAAACCGCTGTTGGGTTAAAACAGTGGTTTGAAACCACTGTTAGGGTTAAAACAATTTTTTTTTAGAAAACAGTGGTTGAAACCACTGTTGGGTTAAACTGGTGGTTTAAAACCACTGTTGTGTTAAAACAATGATTTGTGGAGAAAAAAAGTGGTTGAAACCGCTGTTGGGTTAAAACAGTGGTTTGAAACCACTGTTAGGGTTAAAACAGTTTTTTTTTTTTTTTTTTTTTTTTTTTTTTTTTGAGAAAACAGTGGTTGAAACCACTGTTGGGTTAAACTGGTGGTTTAAAACCACTGTTGGGTTAAAACAATGATTTGTGGAGAAAAAAGTGGTTGAAACCGCTGTTGGGTTAAAACAGTGGTTTGAAACCACTGTTAGGGTTAAAACAATGTTTTTTTTTTGGAGAAAATAGTGGTTTACCACTGTTGGGTCAACAGTTGTTTGAGGAGAAAACAGGTGTTTGAGACCACTGTTGGGATACCATCTGCTAGATTTTTTATCGTCTGATTGAGGAATGTTTTATCAGTCATGGGGCATCTATAGGGTTTTGGCGTGGGGTAAGCTGATTACTAAATCTTTTTTACTTCATATTAAAATAGTTATATCATACATATCATAATTGTTATGATTATATATATACAGGATGTTAAATTGCTGATTGAAGATATAGGAGAGCTGAAACCTACCATTTTCTGTGCTGTTCCTCGAGTCTTGGATATAATTTATTCAGGTATTATGGCGTTAGTCAGTCACACGGTTTCTTTGTATAATTTCATGTTTCTGTTGGTAAAATCACTTCCCTTTTTTATTAGGTTTGCAACAGAAGATTTCCGCTGGTGGCTTTATCAAACGGTAGTTATTTAATCTGGCGTATTCACAGTAAGTATATTTAGAGTAAAGTACACGTATGGCTCTATGGTTTATCAAAATTTTGGATTTAGTCCTTAGCTTTTCAAAAGTACACAGATGGTCCATGTGGTTTGCACTTTGTAACACATTTAGTCCCTAGCCAACAAATCGAAAGGTTTTAGTAGGTCCAAGTTAGGGACTAAATGCGTTACAAAGTGAAAATGAAATGGACCATTCATGTACTTTTTGCAAAGTTGGGGGGACTAAATCCGTTACAAAGTGCAAATCACTGGACCATCAGTGTACTTTGGAAAGCTAGGGACTAAATTCAAAATTTTTGATAAACAACAGGGGCCATCTGTGTACTTTACTCTATATTTTAACATTATATGAACTAAGATTAAGCATCATTTTCTTTTCTTTTAAGGTTTTTTTTTTCATTCTTATTCATTCGAATTCTCATGTTGAACTTGTGCAGCAAGTTACGTAATATGAACGCAGGGAAAGAGCATTCAAAGGCATTTCCACTAAGTGATAAAATCGTCTTTAGTAAGGTAATATATACGTTCTTCATTTTTTACCCTTGTGCTCTAATCACACGATTATGCCACGACTAAATTTTATTTAATTTCCGCAGGTTAAACAGGGGCTTGGAGGGAGAGTACGCATTATTTTGTCGGGTGCTGCTCCACTCGCGCCACATGTAGAAGCTTACCAGAAAGCAGTCACCTGTTCTCATGTCCTTCAAGGTTTGTCTGAAATTCAGTGAGCCATCAAGATCATAATTTGCCAGAATCATTCAATATAATGTATGGTTCTAAAGTTCCATCTCTTCATTTTGTTAAAGGCATTTTTTTTTCATTTGGGTATTGATGAACTAATCTTGATTAGGGAAAATCCTTTTTTTAAATGAAATAACGTGAGAGGGAGATGTAAGATAATTTTGCTGAGTTGTATGCCATTGAGTCTTGGATAGAATTTATTCAGGTATTATGGCGTTAGTCAGTCACACGGTTTCTTTGTATAATTTCATGTTTTTGTTGGTAAAATCACTTCCCTTTTTTATTAGGTTTGCAATAGAAGATTTCCGCTGGTGGCTTTATCAAACGCAAGTTATTTAATCTGGCGTATTCACAGTAAGTATATTTAGAGTAAAGTACACGTATGGCTCTATGGTTTATCAAAATTTTGGATTTAGTCCTTAGCTTTTCAAAAGTACACAGATGGTCCATGTGGTTTGCACTTTGTAACACATTTAGTCCCTAGCCAACAAATCGAAAGGTTTTAGTAGGTCCAAGTTAGGGACTAAATGCGTTACAAAGTGCAAATGAAATGGACTATTCATGTACTTTTTGCAAAGTTGGGGGACTAAATCCGTTACAAAGTGCAAATCACTGGACCATCCATGTACTTTGGAAAGCTAGGGACTAAATTCAAAATTTTTGATAAACAACAGGGGCCATCTGTGTACTTTACTCTATATTTTAACATTATATGAACTAAGATTAAGCGTCATTTTCTTTTCTTTTAAGGTTTTTTTTTTTCATTCTTATTCATTCGAATTCGCATGTTGAACTTGTGCAGCAAGTTACGTAATATGAACGCAGGGAAAGAGCATTCAAAGGCATTTCCACTAAGTGATAAAATCGTCTTTAGTAAGGTAATATATACGTTCTTCATTTTTTACCCTTGTGCTCTAATCACACGGTTATGCCACGACTAAATTTTATTTAATTTCCGCAGGTTAAATAGGGGCTTGGAGGGAGAGTAGGCATTATTTTGTCGGGTGCTGCTCCACTCACGCCACATGTAGAAGCTTACCTGAAAGTAGTAACCTGTTCTCATGTCCTTCAAGGTTTGTCTGAAATTCAGTGAGCCATCAAGATCATAATTTGCCAGAATCATTCAATATAATGTATCGTTCTAAAGTTCCACCTCTTCATTTTGTTAAAGGCAATTTTTTTTTCATTTGGGTATTGATGAAATAATCTTGATTAGGGGAAATACTTTTTTTAAATGAAATAACGTGAGAGGGAGATGTAAGATAATTTTGCTGAGCTATATGCCATCGAGTCTTGGATAGAATTTATTCAGGTATTATGGCGTTAGTCAGTCACACGGTTTCTTTGTATAATTTCATGTTTCTGTTGGTAAAATCACTTTCCTTTTTTATTAGGTTTGCAACAGAAGATTTCCGCTGGTGGCTTTATCAAACGCAAGTTATTTAATCTGGCGTATTCACAGTAAGTATATTTAGAGTAAAGTACACGTATGGCTCTATGGTTTATCAAAATTTTGGATTTAGTCCTTAGCTTTTCAAAAGTACACAGATGGTCCATGTGGTTTGCACTTTGTAACACATTTAGTCCCTAGCCAACAAATCGAAAGGTTTTAGGAGGTCCAAGTTAGGGACTAAATGCGTTACAAAGTGCAAATGAAATGGACCATTCATGTACTTTTTGCAAAGTTGGGGGACTAAATCCGTTACAAAGTGCAAATCACTGGACCATCCGTGTACTTTGGAAAGCTAGGGACTAAATTCAAAATTTTTGATAAACAACAGGGGCCATCTGTGTACTTTACTCTATATTTTAACATTATATGAACTAAGATTAAGCATCATTTTCTTTTCTTTTAAGGTGTTTTTTTTCATTCTTATTCATTCGAATTCTCATGTTGAACTTGTGCAGCAAGTTACGTAATATGAACGCAGGGAAAGAGCATTCAAAGGCATTTCCACTAAGTGATAAAATCGTCTTTAGTAAGGTAATATATACGTTCTTCATTTTTTACCCTTGTGCTCTAATGACACGATTATGCCACGACTAAATTTTATTTAATTTCCGCAGGTTAAACAGGGGCTTGGAGGGAGAGTACGCATTATTTTGTCGGGTGCTGCTCCACTCGCGCCACATGTAGAAGCTTACCTGAAAGTAGTCACCTGTTCTCATGTCCTTCAAGGTTTGTCTGAAATTCAGTGAGCCATCAAGATCATAATTTGCCAGAATCATTCAATATAATGTATCGTTCTAAAGTTCCATCTCCTCATTTTGTTAAAGGCATTTTTTTTTCATTTGGGTATGGATGAAATAATCTTGATTAGGGAAAATACTTTTTTTAAATGAAATAACGTGAGAGGGAGATGTAAGATAATTTTGCTGAGCTGTATGCCATCATCAAGGCTACAGAAAAGCTCGAAAAAAGCGTATGTTCGAGATATTATTCCATCAGTTGATTATGAACTCGAGTGTCAGAAACTCATAGGACATTATAAGACTTTAGCATTAACACTAAAAGATGTTGTCCCCAGTATCGAAAGGTTTCATGATACTTACAAAATGGACTGCCCAGCGGCAATGAACCGCCTGATAATCTCTGGTGTGCCTGCTACAGTGGAGCACAGGGCAGCTGCCGCAGCCTCTGGGGTGACCACTGCTGCGATTGTGAGTTCTCTAATGAAAAATACAAGGTTTGTCTGAAATACAGAAGTTGTCTATTAATATCTTACATGGTTACCCTGGAATGTGTTTTTAAGTTAAAGATTCACATGATATATGTGTTTTGACACTTCACACGAATTAATATATTATAAATCTTTCCATCTTTATATTATTTTGTGACTTTACAAGATTTTTAACATGTATTAGGCGGAAGGCATTGGCATTTGGTAATGAGCCTAAATTCGTCGCTGGAATCTAAGTTACAATGTGCAGCACCCCTTGGGGAGGTCAGTTAAGTTAATTTATAGTAAGTGCAGTCATCACTGTAGTTTAACAGGTCAAAATATGTGATTTTTAACATAACTCAAAACGAACTCGCTAAGGATAATTTGCCCTCAACATATCTTTTTTCTTTTAGTTTCTTATAATTCTTTTACAAGTAAATCAAGTATTATATGCTATTTTAGAAGAAAAAACAAAAGTATTGTCTGTTAGGGGTCATTAAAACATGGTTTATAGAGCTACCATGTGGGGTGCTTGAGAGATTTGCTGGTAATTATCTTTGTTGTTGAAATATAGAAAGCCATACATAAGACTGGATGTCAAGGGGTAAATGGGTCAATTTGAGATTTGTAAATGTGTTCTGGGGGATGGTCTTCATATGTACATTTATACCTATAGGAGAAAAAAAATGATGATTTTCAAGTCAGGGACGTAATGGTAATTAAGGCCTTCATATGCCACATTTCCACACTAATGTCGACGAATTTTGAATCAGTTTTTCACATCTGTGAACTTGCATATCCTTTTCTCAAAGCATCAAGAACTCGCAGCGTTGTGCTCACTTCATCTGTCTCGGCCTTTGTCCCACTCAAGTCCATGACACTCCAAGGAGCCACCAAAGGTAAATTAGATTCTCATTGTATTATTTGATAAAACATGTATGTGGCAAAATGGGTGGGTCTTTACCGATTAATGACGTGTCTGATGGATCATTTTTTACGAGCACTCTTTTTTAACGTGTCTGATGGGTCGTTACCCATTTACGACCATTTATGATTTATCTTAATAGAGTTTAATTTCGATGAATTTCTGGCTAGAAAAACAGGCAGAAATTGACTCAAGTTAGTTTGGTTGATTGTTCTAAGCTTAAAATAATGTTCTTTTATTGTAACATTTAATTTGGTTATGTTGGTTGATTGTTCTAAACTTAAACTGGTTCGGGGCATTGAATCATAATTCTTCTATAAGTAAGTTGACATTCATATCAACTGTGTTATGGCTAAATGAAATTTGAAAAGCGTCGTCAACTAATTTTTTGTAAATATTTCAGGATGATATTGGTTAATTGGCTGTAATACAGAACAATTGCTTTATGATGTGTTTTTTTAAAGAAAACTGCTTTGGTTAAAGATCGAATTAGAGCTCAAGAAGATATTGAGGTGAAACCTAATATTATGCTTCGTGGAACACTTGGGTTATTAAATGAACCTTATGACATTTGGGTGAAGTTTGTGCAGAGTACACCAAAACATTTTATTTAGGTTGGTTAACCTTTCCTTCCAAAATTTGAATTATTTTCTTATATTTATTTGGATTAACTGAATTGTTTATAATATGATGTTTACATGAACATTGCTATTGATCCTTGAGAGGCGAAATCTATCTGGGTGATTTATGGTGAGGATCTTCATCAATTGTTTCATTGATGGTAATAAATTTTGTTTTGATGATTTGGATTTCTTTTTTAAATTTTAATATTGTAGTCTTTTGAATAAAAAATAACCATGACGGACTTGAAAATATTTGGTATATGTGGGTCCCTATCTGCAGGTTGAAGAAAAGAGATTGGCGAAGTAGAAACCTTTTCCTTTTGTTAGATCTTAATGCTGAATAGTTACAAGTTACAATTCACATGTGATTAGGTGAACATCTTTTAAAGTCGTCATGAAGAAAATAACTACTTTCTTGGTCAAGTCACATTATAAATTTGCATTTAAAAACACTGTCAAATGTGTCAAAATGGGCTCAGAGCTGTAACATTTTTTTGTATCCAATATTGCCCAACCGGGTGTTTTGATTGTGGGGAAAAGTTTGGTTGTATTAAATGTAATGATGGGCCGTAGGGATAAATATCTTTGGACAAACGAAGTGTATTGTTTGAGAGGTTGGAACACATGTATCTGAATTAAATGATTATGGATGCTTTTAAATACCTTTGACCAATTTGGTATTTTACTTCTTTACTTCTTTAAAAATTAAACACATGTTACCCAGTTGACCTTTTATGATAAAATATAACTTTAATGGAATACGTAATTGAAGTTATAGAAATTATTTAGAGATTTAAACTTTTTATACCTGTGTAACCCCGTAGCATACGGGGTACTTAGGGCATGTTTGGCTAAGCTTATTTAAGTTAAAAAAGACTTTTAGGAAAATGACTTATTGACTTATGACTTTTTGAAATGGAGTTTTTAAAAAAAGTGTTTGGATTAGCTTATGGGGTGGGAAAAGCCAATAAGTCAATAAGTTATTTTTTAAAAAGTGTTTGGCTTAGCTTATTGATGTAAAATGACTAAAAGCAAATAAGTCAATAAGTTAGTTTAAAAAGTCACAACATTCTAACTTTTCAAAAATGACTTTTTGATGACTTTTTCTCCTTCTCAAAAAGTTATTTTGAAAAGGACTTTTGCATCTGCCAAACACTAAAACTCCTTATTGACTTTTTTATCATCTCTTTTTCTATTATTATATATTTAAATCAAATAAGAAGATTTTATCTTTACGTAAATCTATTAGTGTAAATACTAAATTTCCTAAAATTTACTTGCATTACTCTCAAAAAGACAGATAACTAACAACTATAGTTACATTTAAATACCTTTAACATTACTTTATAAAGATATAGAACTAAAGACCAAAATTTAAATGATATATTATAATCTGTTTTTTAGTATTTGTTTTCGATCATTACTAAACCTACACGTGTGGTAACACGGGTCCTACACCTAGTTACCATTAAAATATAAAAACACATGGCATGTTAATCCCGTACTCTATATGCTAGGCTCGTGTATAAGTATGTATGTACTCTATATCCTATAAAAAAAAGGTCTACGGTTCAATACTTTCTTTAAACGACCAACAAAAGCCCAAACACCCAGGTAAACTAAATGACAAAAGACCATCCACGCCCGCGAACGCAAAGACGCTGGTGACCTGGCCACCACCATTATAGAGAACCCACCGTGTGAAGGCACACTGTAGTAAAATCTCTGGCTCAACCCAGATCATTTTTGCTTTGGACAAGACTTGAACCATAACCTCTACTTTTGAAGGTCACGAGGCTGCCATTACACCATAACTTCATTGGTGTTTCAATACTTTTCAAGAGTTATTTTTATTTAAAGTATTCTTAGAGTAAAATGCCAAAATCATTCCTGAGGTTTGGACACTTTTGTCACTTTTATCCAAAACAATAACTTTTTTTGTAACCGAACTCCTGAGGTTTCATTTTTGTTACCATTTTTGCTATTCTGTCATTCTCTCTCTCCACCTTCACCTCCACTAAAAACAATTTTGCCTTTTAGAAAACCGACACGACAGTTTGTTCATGTTGGAATTTGGACTAAAAATTCGGTTTTTTAAACCAATTACAAAGCCATGGATGTTCACGGGTTCGACATTTTGAATTAAAAAACCGCTTTGTAATTGGTTTAAAAAACCGATTTTTTTCGTTTAAAAATTTATAAAATTAGAAAACAAAAGAATAAACAGGTAAATCTCCAAACTTATTTTGGCATTTAAAGTATTATTTTTTAGAGTATTATTTTTAAAGTATTATTTTTAGAGAAAAATGTCGTATCTTTTTATAGAAAAGAACTGGTACATAACCAACAATATAAAATCAGCGCCCCCCCCCCCCCCCCCCAAAATCTTCCCTCCCTTTGATCTTGACAAACCCTACGAAGTTTATACCCTAACACTGTGTTCCAGAGTTTACTAACGGAAGGAAAGGAAAGGAAACAAAAAGAAAGTAAAAATATTTTGTGTTCCAGAGTTTCACTTAAGGAAGGAAAAGAAAGGAAAATAAAACATGTCGTGTTCCCGAGTTTCATTTAAGGAAGGAAAAGAAAGGAAATGACAGGAAAACTAGGCTAAATTCTTTAATTTTTCTTTCCTTCCGATTTGGGAGGAAACGGTGGGAAAGACATCTTTTTTTTCCTTTCTCGTCCTTTCCTTTCTCACTTTTGCTTTTTTTTTTTTCTTATCCCTCGTTAAGTTAACTCGGGAACAGAGCGTAAAATTCATTAATATTCATATTCCATAATAATCCAAATCTGAATATGTCAGACCACATACCCTTCGAAATCCAGTCGGAAATCATGAACCGGCTTCCTGTCCAATCGTTGCTTCGGTTCCGATTGGTCTGCAAATCATGGAGGTCTCTGATCGAGAGCTTTGATTTCGTTGCACATTACAGCAGCCAACAACATCTGCTTGTAAGGTCTAAAAGTTTAGATGATTCTAAGGACGAATATGTTTCATTTGTTGATGATGATAGTTTCCCCCAACACAGAGTTTGTGTGACTGTTCCCCCATTGGTTAACAACCTTGAATATCTTGTCTTAGGCGGCAGCTCTCACGGCTTGCTGTGCTTCCAACGTAATTATCGGCCCAGAGACAGGGTGGTTATTTGGAATCCTAGTATTAGAAAAGCGGTTGCTGTCAGTGTGAGGGACACAATTCACAATACTCTAGGGTTTGGGGTTTGTCGTGAGACTATGGACCCTAAGATTGTCACCATCACACGCTCGGAAAGTGTAAACCCTTGGCAAGTTGAGGTGTTTACATTAACCACAATGACTTGGAGAAGTCCATATAGCACCACCAATCTCCTGAGTAAATCAATATCTTTTTTGAAGAAACCAGTAGTTGTAGATGGGTGTCTTTATTGGCTTGCTCGTCATAGTATTGCCGTGGATGATGCTACATTCACGACTTATCGTTTGATTATCTTATTTGATATGACAAGTGAAGAGTTTGGAGAAGTAAACCTTCCGGATAGATTAGACCATGGTGATTATAGTTTGTCCATGTATAAGCTAAAGGAGTCCCTTGTTGTGATTGAACCCAGTAAACTAGTTTACCATGTATGGATGATGGAGGATGGTGTTCCAAAAGCTCTTCACTATTAGTTGTCACTCACCAGATTTTGGTGTGAGGGGATTTAGGAATACAGGTGAACCTTTAATTGAATTACAAGCTCATCCTGGTGACAACGTTAGAATACTTGCTGCTTATGAACCATCCTCTAAATCCGTTAGTAACCTTGGGATTAATGGAAGAAAAGGTTTATATTATTGTGTGTATTCCTGCATGGAAACACTACTTCTTCTATAATTCGCCCGTTATTACATTTATGAAAAAGGTAATGGCCAACTAGCAAAGTGGAGAGTTAAGGACAGAAGGCTTTTTAAGCATACAAGCAGGTTATAGATTTTTTTTTCATACTTGTATCTGTTTATTATTCATATTAGCAAAGTAAGTATTCGTCCATTGTTCCAAGATTACTGTCGTTTACGTAATTATGTGATTCATTTATTATTCATAAGGTTTAGTCCTTTTCTTATGGTAAACTTCTAGCCATTATGATCTTTGTTCATTGAAATACATGATTTTTGAAATCAATGGGTAGGAGGAGTCTTGATCCACTTTTGTTTTTAGATTCTTTATCTCAATTTGGAAGACTTAAATGTTTTTTGATGATTTTATTATTATTATTCGTAATACATTTAATAGTTAAGGCAAACATTAAATAACTACTGAAGTTGCAAGATGGCTGTTTGGGTCGGTTCAAATGAAGTTAAAGGAAACCGAACATATACATTATAAATGTTCTAATCTAACTATGTTTATATACACTTCATTTTCCTTAACTAGTGTTCAATTCCTATATGTTCAATGTAGTAAATGTCTGATAGCAATGTGGTCAGAACTCAGAAGTGGATGTACTCGTTTCCGTTTGCAATGAAAGAGGTGGTGTTTTATGAATGATTTCCTACTGTGTTTGTCATTCTGAATACTCGGTAGTTTTTTTTTTCTTGCCAATCCAAGTTTGGCTACTTGGGTGGTGTTTTTGGATCCTATTCATAAGTTTAGGTGGTGTTTTCTGTATCCTAAACTTGTGTTTAGATTGTCCTAGGATTGGATTGGGTGGTGAAATTCTGTATCTAAGTTCCATCGTTGCCATCCGTTGCGTTTGAATTATAATTTTTCCCACCGTTGCCTAACCGGATTTACAAAGTTGTTTTTTTTAGTGAATTTTATAGCAAAATTATGCATGTTCAATAAAATTTACTGGAAATGCAATGTTATGTTTACAAATCACATAAAGTTGCTGGTTCAGAAAATTTGGCCTTCTCAGTTTATCAATCCAATAGTACCACAAACTAATGGGATCATGATCTCAAAGAATTCGAAAAACGTCTGCAAATCCATGGGAACATCAAACCCAACCAGAATTGGGAAGTCAGACAGAATTTGGAAAGTCGCTAATTTGTAAAGTTCCTCCAATTGTCAAGGCTACCCACTGAAGAGATAAGGAAACCAACTGTGTCATTTTGTTGGGTAAGCCTGGTGTCTTGTTGGGATTGGGATTTTGGTGTTTGATAGGGGGAATGAGCTTCATGGCAGCACAAGTGTGTACAACAAAGCCTTTTAAAGGTGGAGTTTAAAGCACTTTTTTCATCAGCAACAACACTGCCAGTTGAAGTGTGGAGATGGAGGTTTGTTAGGTACAACAAAGCCTTTTAAGGTAGTGGGGGTGATGGGTAAGGTTGCTGACGGATCAACACGGTTAAAAACTTTATCTCCAAGTTTCCCGAAAAATTATAGTCACCCTAATCACCTCTTTCATATTAAGTTTGTCAAGTTTGGTCATGTGGTTCGGTGTTACAACTTCAATTTGAACTTTAGAAAACTTAATTAGGAAAGCAGACAAATTCCGGAGTAATATATGGGTCACCGCTTGTGATTTTATGTAGGTTTGGTTCGTGGGTAACACAAGCAACACAAACCCATAACCCAACTCATGCAACACAAATCATGTTTGTTGCAATGCCGATGCTCTGTTGGCTACTTTGATGCACCAATGAGTACGTTTGGTTCGTGGGTAACTCATGCAACACAAATCATGTTTATTACAACAACAATAATAATAGATTTGTCTATATAAACCAACAATAGAAAATCGGTATGTCCCTAAGCAAGAATATGTGTCATTTGTTGATGATAATTTCCCCCAACACAGAGTTTGTGTGACTGTTCTCCCATTGGTTAATTAGAACCTTCAATATCCTCTCGTAATCGGCAGCTCTCATGCCTTGCTTTGTTTGTACTGTATTTCTCCGCCCGGAGGCAGGGCTGTTATTTGGAATCCTAGTATTAGAAAAGCGGTTGCTGTCGATGTGCCTCATGTCAGAATACCAGAATACCCTTCTTTCCCATGGTTGACGAAGAGTAGCCAAGGAAGAACCCATTCTTCGTTAAGTGGGTGTTTGGCTTAGCTTCTATTTCAACTTATTGACTTATTGAACAGTGAAAAGGGGTGAAAAAGACTTATTGAAGTGTTTGGGAAATGTGTGTATGTAAGGCAATAAGTCAATAAGCAAGAAATTCTAGCTTATTGAACAGTGAAAAGGACTTATTATAAGTCACAAATAAGCTAAGCCAAACACCCCCTAAATGCAATTTTATCTAATTTGACCTATTAGTGTGTTAAAAGTCCATGTTATTCCATATTTGAAGCTTTGGGCAAGGTTTGTGAGGTTTAATGATAACCTATAAGTAGGGTAGATAACAGTACCTATATATATTGGCTTAGATAAAACTCAATTTCACTATTTTCATATCATATGGATTTATATTACACTAGTGAGGCTACCCACACTTTGTAGCTGGCAGTTGGTATCATTTGGTAAGAATAAAATCACAAAAAAAACTAAGTTAAAAATGTATATATAAGGGGGGAAACTGATAAATTTTTTTTTTTTTTTTGACCAAGTCACTCTTTACGTGACTTGGTTTTTGTATATATAGTAATAAGAATTACACTATTGGTATCGACTTTTACAAAATTATTATACTATAGTTTATTTGGCCTAGATTTTAAACTTTATTCAATACGTCTTTGAATTCTTAAATGCACACAACACATTTAAAACAAAAGAATAATTTTGACACACTCTTTCATTACTTGTAAGACCATGTGTAGTGGTAAATCAAAATAATGCCCCCACCATGGGGCATTATTCGACACGTGTCATCCCAGTCAGCATGAGGCATTATAGCATAAAGTGGCGTAGTGAGACATTATTCCAACTAGTAGGGTGCCCGCGCGATGCGGCGGGGGCGATACTTTGGATTGCGGCACTCGTTCTCTGGTAGTTTTCTTATTCGTATAATATTTATGATAACATTATTGTGGTGGATATATGTCATTAGTGTTACACATATGTAAAGTTTTGTTTTTTTTATAAAACGTAATAATCAAAAGACAAAAAATATTGTTTTTTTTTTATAAAAATTCATAATCAAAAGACAAAAAATAAAAGATAAGTTGTTATAGTTGTAAAGTATGTTT
Source organism: Helianthus tuberosus (assembly GCA_030545235.1). Classification (NCBI taxonomy): domain Eukaryota; kingdom Viridiplantae; phylum Streptophyta; class Magnoliopsida; order Asterales; family Asteraceae; genus Helianthus; species Helianthus tuberosus. The sequence continues at coordinate 26,991,974 of CM060438.1, read as the reverse complement.
ATTTTATTGGTTAAATTATAAAGTATAATTTTATTCTTTAAAGCTCATAACTTTTTTTAAATATCCACATAGTACTCATCCAATAAACTTTAAGTTTAAAATTTCGTTTTTATAAAAATAAAAATAGTATTTGACTCGTAAGTACGTTTTAGAGCTTTAACTTAAATTGTTAAATTTCGGTTTTTTTACAGATATAAAAATTTATATTTTTATAAAATTTCAAGAACTGTTTTTATAAAAAAAATAGGATGTTAAGAGTTTATATCTTTATTAACTTTATATCATACTAAGTTCAGATTTTTAGTTCCTAACTAATCTTATCTATATGAGTCTACTTTTAACTTATAATCCCTAAAAATATGCAACACAATCTACTATGTATCTAGTCAGGTAAAAAATTCTTTTGAAACTCACTAATATTATCTAGTCTAGAACAATATAGTTGAACTTATAATTCCTAAAAATTTGCAACACAATTTAGTATTTATCTAGTAAAGATTGTAAATTTCTGGAGTATTTTATTTATATTACTTGTTACAAAAAATGTGTATTTATAGTAGTAACTATAGAAGTGCATTAGGATTTAATTTTAGATTTGACACCCCTTTATTTAGGAAGTTTGTTGTAGTTAGTTTTAAGTTTTTATAAGATATATCTAAGTACAGATGTTAGGCAGTTTTAATAAAATAAAATGTGACACATAATATCTTCATTTTATGTTACGGTACTTTTAATTCTTTGTGTTTTTGTTTGCATAGATGGAGCCCATCTTTGTAGATTAGGTGCATTAGATCACAAGTACTAATTACTTTAAACTAAAGCATTATCGACTTGTACCTTTTAATCCGTGCATCGATATTGAACAAGACAACTACCGAAACGTTGACAAAAATGTGTAGGTCGTCATTCTCTCTTTGGATTTTTTTTAAACAGTACAGTTTATAAGATATGTCAAGAATACGTAAAAAAAATTATAAGTTTGTTGTGGATGGGTGAATTGTAACTAATTATCTATAATTTTGTTAAAACCTTAGGGATTTAAGTGTAATAAGTTTAGGGGCTAAAAAATAAATAGTGTTTAAAAGACTAAACTACCCTCATTTTAGGGGTCTCTCTATAAATAAAGTGGGGGAAAAGTTCTTATTTTTTGGGTATCTTAAAATACCCCTCCATCATGCATTATAATATAGTATAGATAGTATAGATAACGCCCCTTCCAATTAGAAAAAAAAAAGCCAAAATGGTCATGTGCATGTGAGGGTCCCTGTGCATATTTCGGTCCCTGTGCATATTACTTTTTTATTGAAAAAGTGGGGTTAAGATCAAAAGTTGTCAGAGGCTCTCAAAAGTGATTGGTGGGTGACAAAATGGTCAAAGCAATTTGAGCGTTTTAAATAAAACGCCAGCAACAAAATTTTTCAAAAATAATGCCGGAAAACGCCGGCCGTAATGGGGGTGGGGGCGTTTCCGGGCGTTTTTTTGCAATTAAAAAAAAAACGCCCCACTACGGGTGTTCTAACATCAACCAACCGTACAAACTTGTCAGAGCACTTAAGGGTTAATACTTAAATTAAAAAAAAAAACATTTGTAGTAAAAATCATAAAAATAAAAAAGTGTCAGGTAGTTTTCATTGTTTAACATATATATAATAATAATAGCCAACTACCCTTTAAACCAAAATTCTAATATTTAGAGAAACAACCATATATACCTTAATGTGGTTAAGTTAAAAGAGGGGTGTGATACTTGGGTGTGGAAACCGGATGGTGGTAGTTTTACAGTTGCTGCGGTTCGGGATCATATTCAGAGTCAGTCGGTCGTTAATGAAAATGTATGGGGATAGTGGAACATGCTGTTTACATGGAGGGCTGATTTAGGAAGGATTCCGGTTAAAGATCAACTTGTGAAAAAGGGGTATCACGGTAAGTTGCTTAAACTGTTCTAGGTGTGATGGTCATATTGAATCGGTAGATCATTTGATTTGTGGCTGCTCGATGTCGAAGTCCATTTGGTGGAATGTTTTGGCTTGGGTTAAGTTGCCGGTAAATGTGGTGTTTGGATCCACAAAAGATGCTTTGGAGTTTGTTGAAGGAATGCAAGGATCCAGACAATGGAAACAAGTGTTAAATTTGATTTTTTAGGCAACCATATGTGGCACATTTGGAAGAACCGTAATGAGAAAGAGTTTAAAGGTCATCAAGTCCTTGGTGATATGGTGATAGATGAGATAAAAAGTGACTCTTTTCTTTGGTTAAGGAGTCAGTCTACTAAGTTGGTAGGTTTTGATTGGGGTAGGTGGATTTTAATGTTCGAGATTGTATTAAGTAGTAGGGGGTTAGGGCGTTTGAGTTTTTCATTGGTTGTGTGTTTACTTACTGATTATTTTTGGATTTTTACAGCATATGCTGGCCCTATTCTATAAATCATAGAATCTTTCTGTTAAAAAAAAAAACCCTTAATTTTATCAAAAGTTCAAAACTTCATCTTGCAAGTGACATTGTTATGTGCGAGAATTAACATAGTCACATGTTTTTCCCAAAACTTCAATTCACTCATCGAACAACATGCCTCTGGCATTATTTTTAAGCTTAGGCCAGTGGGGGCGTAGCGTTATTTTACAGTGATGGAACATGTATAACGCGTGATGGCCAAGAATTTCCACCGCCACCATAGTGTATAACGCGTGCAATATTCCACGCATGGATTTTATCACGCCGTGGAAAATGGGTGTTGTGAGGGAACATGGAGGTTTATTTTTGGGTGTTGTGAGTGATAGGCAATGCCACTAAAAAGGTTGTGAGTGATGGAAAAATGGTTGATGACATGGCGGAACTTGATTGGGTGCTTGTGAGTAATAGAATTCTTTAAGGTATTATTCTTTTTAGGTCTTCAGATGTATTACTAGCTATATCTTAGACCATGCGTAGTCGTTTGTCGAATAATTCCCCCACCCTGGGGCGTTTTCTGCCATGTGGCAGTCCAGTCAGCATGGGGGCATTATTGGGCGTTTTTGCAAAAGTGGCGTAGTGGGAATAATGCCCAATAACGCCCCTTCCATTAATTACACAATTATTTTTTTTAAATTAAATAATGCCACAATGCCCCATTGGTCAGTCAACCGTTGCCACAATTGGTCAGTCAACCATTGCCACAAGCCCCTTCAGCGTGTTTCAAAAAACGCCTTGGGCCTTTTTTTGTCGAATATCGCCCCAAAACGCCGGGGTGTAGTGGCATGTGGGCGTGATTCGGCATTTTGTTCGAAATTTTTTTATAAAACATGCCCCATTACCGGCGGTCTTAAAACAAAAAGTCGGTGGCTGTCACATCACAGCCACCACTTTTAATTTTATATATAAACAATGTTTGAGTATGGAAAATCAAAATGATAGTTTGATCTGGCGGTTGCTGCTCCTTAGGCTAAACATGAGGCTAGGAGTTAGACTCCTCAATCTAACTTTTTTCCTCAACTCGAGCTTTTTCTTAAATGGAATATAATTTTATGTGATGATACTTGCATGTTACTCTTTAGTCTTAAATTATTAAAATAATTACTTATATATAGTTTAATCTTTATTTATTAGATTATAAAAAATAAAAGTTGGATCTACACCCCCTATTATTTAAGTTAATAGGTTAAACATTCACTTTTAATTTCTGGTAATTGATAACTTTGATTCGCCAACCTTTTCTGATTAATAACTTAACATCTCATTTTCTTTGAATTGCTTTTAGGATTTTAGATCATAGTATCTCATAAATTACTATACTTTTTTATATCTATGCCAAACCATGTTACTGTGTAAATTACTTTTACGATTTTACACGGCTGTTGAAATTACTGTTACAACTTTACACCGCAACGACTGAGACATACTCTTTTTTTATTTATTTCAAATGGCGTTAATGTCACGAACATACCGTGTGAACAAAGTAAAAAACACGTAATGTCACGTGCGGGCATGGGCGCAGCTTCCTTGGGGCGGGATATACGTTTTCGTCCCCCCCCCCCCTCCGAAATTGGGAAAAATCGACCCCCCAAGCTTCGCCAATGCGTCCGGGTATTACACGTTAATGTCATCATCGTAAATTGTAAGCGTAATGCCTTATATATGTTACACCGAGTTAGATCGAATACGTCGAAACACGTGTTTTCATATGGCTAACACATAACGTGTCGCCATAATTAAACAACTAAGGTGCCGCATCCGTAACGTGTGGCGTATGCCAGTTTTGACGTACATGTCGGTTTAAATTCACGTTTCAACGTAAACGACTCACATTTTGACATAAACTTTTTCCTGAAACAAGTCTAATCAAATATAATATGTTTTTATACTTATTTTTTACGTTCGTAGTCTGTGTTCGATAGCGAGTGGGTTAAATATAACACTTTTTCATTCAACGACGACCTAATTTTTTTCGAAAACAAGTCGGGTCAATTATACGGTATAAACTTGAGTTTTTTTTTAAGTTTCGACGCCGCCGCAACGCGCTGCGGTTCGGAATCTTAGTTGTTTTTAATACTTCTCCTAAAATTTAAGTATTATTTTTAAGGTTCTTTTTAGAGAAAAATGTCGTGTTTTTTTATTTTTATAGGAAAAGAACTGGTATAAACCAACAATATAAAATCGCCGCATGCACCCCCAAATCTTCCCTCTCTTTGATCTCTGATAAACCCTAAGAAGTTCAGTTTATACACTACAATTCATTCATATTCCATAATAATAATAATCCAAATCTAAACATGTCAGACGACATACCCTTGGAAATCCTGTCGGAAATCCTGAAAACGCTTCCTGTGAAATCGTTGCTACGATTACAATCCGTCTGCAAAGCATGGAAGTCTCTGATCAAAAGCTCTGATTTCATTGCACGTTATAGCAGCCAACACCAACATCTGCTCGTAAGGTATACAAAGTTAGATGATTTTAAGTTAGAATATGTTTCATTGGTTGATGATCATACTTCCCCCCAACAGAGAGTCTCCCCCACTGTTCCCCTACTGGTTAAGAACCTTGAACATCCTGTCTTAATCGGCAGCTCTCACGGCTTGCTTTGTTTTTACGGTGATTATCAACCCGGATGCAGGGCTGTTATTTGGAATCCTAGTATTAGAAAAGCAATTGATGTCGTTGTGCCTCGTGTGACATACTATAACCTATATAGATCCGCTTTAGGGTTTGGGGTTTGTAGTAAGACCACCGACGCTAAGATTGTCACCATCACGCATTCTCAAAGCGGTATTATAGATATGGAAAGCGTAAACCCTTGGCAAGTTGAGGTGTTTACATTAACCACAAGGGCTTGGAGAAGTCTTTATAGTGACAATCTCCCTCGTAAATCAGTTAAGTATTTCAAGTTACCGGTAGTGGTAGATGGGTGTCTTTATTGGCTTGCTCATAACTGTGATGGTATCACCGTGGATGATGGTACATTTACGACTGATTTGATTATCTCCTTTGATCTGACAAGTGAAGAATTAGGAGAAGTAAACCTTCCGGATAGTTTAGCCCACCCTCATTGTAGTTTGTCCATGCATAAGCTAAGGGAGTCCCTTGTGGTTGAAGAAAATAATCAAGTTTACCATCTATGGGTGATGGAGGATGGTGTTCCAAAATCGTTTCAAAAGCTTTTCACTATGAGCATTCATTCACCAGGTGTATCAATAGTTTGTCTGAGGGGATTTATGAAGACAGGTGAACCCTTAATTGAATTACGAACTCATCCTGGCAACACAAGAATACTTGCTGCTTATGAACCCTACTCTAGTTCCATCAATAATCTTAGGATTAATGTAAGAAAAGGTTTATATTATTTTGTGTATTCCTACACGGAAACGCTACTTTTGCTTTGATCAGCCCGTTATTACAGTTTATGAAAAAGGTAATTGGCCAAATTGCAAAATGGAGGCTTGAGGACGGAAGGCTTTTGAAGCATTCTGGCAGGATACTTATTTTTTTCATGTTTGTTTTTGTTTATTATTCATATACTAGCAACGTAACTATTTCGTCCATTGAATTGTTCCAAGATTACTGTCGTTTTCGTAATTATGTGATTCATTTATTATCCATCTTGCGTTCAAGATAAGGTTTAGTACCTTTATTATGGTAAAACCTATATGTTCATATACACATCATTTTTCTTATTTAGTCTTCAATCCCTATATGTTCAATGTAGTAAATGTCTTTTTGTAGTGAATTTTGTACCAAAAATATGCATGTTTAATATAATTTATTGGAGATGCTATGTTATGTTGAGAAATCACATAAAGATGCTGGTTCAGAGAATTTGGATTAGTCAAAGATATGAGTTTATCATAGTGGAATTTGATTTTAATGATATAGTCTAAGTGTGTTAGGCATAGTCTAAAGAGAGGGTTAAAGGCGATCCGGGTGAAAGTCAAAGTATAGATCGATCTGTCAAGGGTGAAACCTGCTTGCACAAAAGAACTTAAAGTGTGCCTGGCGAGTTTTGGGGCGTCCGTGAAGGCAGGTGTTGGGATTATTACACTTACTTTGTTTCTGAGTGTTGAGAGTAGAAATTATTGGAATAAATTAGTATATGAGCCCACGGGTCTATTAGGTTGTTACGGTTTAGTTATGATATCTATACTCTATATATTGTAACCGAATCCTTCAATGATAAATCATTCAGTATTTCATCACCTTACAGAAATTGGTAAAAGGGAAATTTGCAGAAATAAGGTGCTGTATAGGCTTCCTATTTCCTTGTATTTTTAGTTTGTGAAACAGGAGACAATTCTGGTTTTGAGAAAAGGGAAGAAATAGGTATAATGAAGCTTGAACATCAGAGAGATAAGGATGGTGTTGGTCATTGTATATATGTCACTTACCTCCTCCTCCTCCTCCTCTAAAATATGCATTTTTAAGTACATTGCAATGGCCACAAAACACCCGGGGTCTTATTCACATATGGTCAGCAGTCTTTTCTACTATAGTTCTGTGTCTATATTAAGCCATTCAACAAAATTTCTAAACTCTCATTGGTTCAAATATTTTGTTATAAATCTATTGTCATTGGTTTGAGAAGAGTAACATGGAGACTGGAATCAAGTTCAATAGCAGGTCTCATTGGTCTTTTTTTTTTTACTGTCAAAGCCAACACTGGGGGAGTATGTTCTGTGACCAGACAAAAGATTCAGCATGGTTTTGATTGACGCTAAACAAGTGGAGGCTCCGTTTTATCTTATTATTCAACTTACTGCTGGATTTATTCTGTTAGCCTCTAAGTCATAGGAGGTATTGTAATGTCAACAAGGAAAATAAGCTGGGCGAACAAAGAATTAATACCCTGACAACTCTCAACAAAGAATTCGTAAATATTCATAATCTAAAAATTAGTAATATTTGCGCACTCTAATCATTTCCCTAAATACTGAAACTTTGAGTCAACTCTTTACTACACTTTGTCAACGATAAGTAACCAAACGATTTCACCATTGTCACCTTGACCGTTGGCTGACCTACCAGAGACCTTCATTATCGATTTACCATCACCAGGTCAGTGCCTGCCAGAGTCCGCCTCTCCTCGTCCGTAGGCTCTCCATTCTCTCTATTAAAATGTGAAAAGTGTGGTGGAAATGAGAAGACAAAAAGGAGTAAAAAGGTTTATATTGGTAGATTAAAACAAGTGGGTATTAACCAATGTATTGTTAGAACACCCGTAGTGGGGTGGTATTTTTAAAAAAAATTGAAAAAAAAAAAAGCTCAAAAACGACCCCCCCATTACATGGAGCGTTTTTAAAAAAAAAAATTCAAAAAATTGAATCTGGCGTTTTATTAATAACGCTGAAAGAGAATGGCATGTGGCCAATGGGAGTGGTCCAAGGTTTGACTGGCCAATGATAAATAGTGTGTTTTTTTTTTTTTTAATGATTGGAAGGGCATTATTAGGCATTATTCCCACTACGCCACTTTTGCAATAACGCCCCATGCTGACTGGACTGCCACGTGTCGAATAATGCCCCATGGTAGGGGCATTATTTTGTTTAACCACTACACATGGTCTTATACGACGTGTACGAACCTGATCCAATCGCTTTGAAGTTGCGTCCACAAGCTTAATAATCCTTCAAATAAAACATTTAATTATACGGCGTGTACAAAACTCATCCAATAGCTTTAAAGTTGCGACCACAAGCTTAATTATCCTTCAAATAAATTAATATTATTATTATATCTTATTTAACTACTAACAAGTATATTTACCCCACGTGTTGTGGTAAAAATTGATTCATTACGGTATCGTCACTCGGTATAACAAAGTAAAGAGATAAAAACGAATATCATTCGAAACTGACACGGATATTTTACGATGATGACATTTACGTGGTTAAATACATAGTGAATATTGAAATCTATACTATCTATAATAAGAGATTATGAGCTGATGTAAATCTTCCTATGTGTCAACTTCTAAGGTATGCCACATGTCAATGATGATGTCATAATTCCTGTTTACAAATTACAACCATAAATAAATAATCTATTTATTTTTAGGAGAATTAATTAGTGCTTTTTTTAGGCGGACCAATTTAAATTTCAAAATTTAAACAACTCATCCATAAAAACCTTTCTTTAAAATTCAAAATTAGAGCTTCACTTTCAGAAATGAATCCATTTCTCTCTGATGGAGTTGGTTCCCCTGTTCACTCCACCCTCTCTGTTTCTCTAATGCAAACCCTCAACGCCGCAGTGATCAGCCGCTGCCAACATCTGATTTCCGTATCTATATCCGTAAACTTATCATCGATTCAGGTCACAATGTCATTTACACCCCGTGATTTTCAACTACTTAAAACAAAAACAACAACATTGATTATCGTTCTCTAGGGTTTTCATTCTTCCAATCATTTTAATGGCTAAATTTTCAATATCTTTTGCAGGTGTCTTCTTTATTCTTTGGTTCAACCCATGTGCACAACTCACTATCACTTATTCTTTTCATTTGTGGATTTCTGCCTTTGACATAGGTACGTAGAACTAATTTTCTTGCGATTTGATTATAATATGTTCGATAATTAGATTATCTGTTTGTGGTTTCTCTTCATATGTTTGCTTTAGACTTAGTTTTAAGGACGAGCACAAGCTCAAAAACACCTAAATTTATAACTACTAAATTTATTGAAGTGGATGTTGATTTATGATTTTAATTAACCAGGTGGATACGATAAGGAAGACAAAGCAGCTAGAGCTTATGAATTAGCAGCGCTCAAGTATTGGGGTCCCACCACCACCACAAACTATCCGGTAGTAATCTTTATCTTATATGACCTGAATTAATTGAAAGTAAGGATGGGCTTGCTAAAAGCTTATACACCGACTCTGATCATGTTTTATATAAATTTGGGTGATTTAGGTTTGCAACTATGAGAAAGAGCTTGAAGAAATGAACAACATGACTAGGCAAGAATTTGTTGCTTCACTTAGAAGGTAAATATAAGTTGTGTCGGTTTCACTTTGTGAATTAAGTGCAATTGTGAGTGCATTATGTTATATATAGATAGTGTCTAATTAACCTTTAAATTTGTAGGAAAAAGCAGTGGTTTTTGTAGAGTAGCCTCAATTTATAGAGGTGTGACAAGGTTACAAATGTTAGTTATCAGATAACCGGATGTTCACCATCCACTTCGCCAAGTTTTTGTCAAAAATATGGATTAAACTTCTAATAATGGTTTGTGATTAAGAAAACTGAACCGACCAGGTTGGTAATTGGTTGGCCTGCCAGTCACTATTACAATGCAGTGTAGAGCTTATGAATTAGCACCCCTCAAGTATTGGGGTCCCACCACCACCACAAACTATTCGGTTGTAATCTTTATCTTATATGACCTGAATTAATTGAAAGTAAGGATGGGCTTGCTAAAAGCTTATACACCGACTCTGATCATTTTATATAAATTTGGATGATTTAGGTTTGCAACTATGACAAAGAGCTTGAAGAAATGGACAACATGACTTGGCAAGAATTTGTTGCTTCACTTAGAAGGTATATATAAGTTGTGTCGGTTTCACTTTGTGAATTAAGTGCAATTGTGATTGCATTAGGTTATATATAGATAGTGTCTAATTAACCTTTAAATTTGTAGGAAAAGCAGTGGTTTTTGTAGAGTAGCGTCAATCATATAACCGGATGTTCACCGTCCAGTTCGCCAAGTTTTTGTCAAAAATATGGATTAAACTTCTAATAATGGTTTTAGATTAACAAAACCGAACCGACCAGGTTGGTAATTGGTTGGGCTGCCAGTCACCATCACAATGCAGTATACTCTCATTTTAATGGATAAATTTTCAAAATCTTTTGCAGGTGTCCTCTTTATTCTTTGGTTCAACCCATGTGCACAACTCACTATCACTTATTCTTTTCATTTGTGGATTTATGCCTTTGACATAGGTATGTAGAACTAATTTTCTTGCAATTTGATTATAATATGTTCGATAATTACGTTATCTGTTTGTGGTTTCTCTTCATATGTTTGCTTTAGACTTAGTTTTAAGGACGAGCAGAAGCTCAAAAAACCTAAGTTTATAACTACTAAATTCCATAAACAAGTGTATATTTTCTACTTTATTTAATTTTTCTGCAGCTTCTATTTGTCTTGGTATACCGAATTACATTGTTGGAATTGAACCTTAACAGAGGAACAGTTGATTAAGGCCAAAATCGGTTTAGAGCAGTGGAACCAGAATAATCAGTTGTTAGGCTTCAGACTTTCCCTTTGACAGTGGTTCAAACAACTGCTGATCTATAATTCTGATTTGTTTTATCCACTGATTAGTACAACAGCTGATGTGAAGACTAAAAGAATGTCAAATACTAAGTACTGCTCTTCGAACTATTGCCTTCAGTCAAGCATTGCTGAGAAGACCAAAGCCCTGCTTGGAATAAATCAGTGGAATAAAGAAACAGTTGTTTTACTTTGTCTTATTGTAATAGGATCAGTTGTTAGATAACAATGGATGTATAGATCAGTACTTAGAGTTAGTTAATTGTTAGATGTCACGTTCATGATGACGTCAGCCAAGATGCTTCGGTGGTTTGACATGCTCTATAAATGGACCAGTAGTCTCTACTGTTTCACTTGATGGACTGACTGTGTTTATCTCGTCTGATCCAATCCTTCTTGTGTGATCGACCAAGTAGCATCAGGCTGAGGGGAAGTTTTAGTTTGTGAGCATGCAATGTAATCTTTTGATTTGATTACAAATCTTTCAATTAATGAAAATCAGGTGTTTATCAAAACTATATTCCTCCTTGATTGTGTTTACAAAGTTTGTGTTCATTTCCACTTCATAAATCATTGAATCATATTCATTCATTGTTTCTGTATTACAAAAAACACAATCAATTTAATAATCAATTCATCTATTACAAAAAACACAATCATGACGACATCTAAGCAGCAGATGTACAAAATAGAGTATAAAGCTCATCCACTGATATACTAACAGTTGCTCATCAAATTAAACTTCAAATCCACTAAAAGACAGAAAGTTGGGTAGTGTCATATAATAGGAGCTTCAACAGTTCAGGGAAAACAAGTTTGATAACTTGCACACTTACCAAAGGATGAGAATCTTTTGGGCAAAAAGTGGACCCTCAAAAATATTGTATATGCTGGAGTATAGTTGTGAAGATTTATACTCATCAAACTAAGCACAAACAGCAGATGTTTCCACAACCACTGTTTTGAAGAAGGCTATGTTGCTGTTGCATATTGAGAAAATCAAAGTCTGTTGTAACCACTGATTGGTTTAAACATCTGTTGGGTTGTAGCTATCCAGTGTTGAAAGTCAACCGCTGTTCCATCATTTTCATTGTTTTCTACTGTTACCAAACTTCAGTGCTTTAAACCACTGACACAACTATCCACTGAGAGTTAAAGTCACCCACTGTCCTCATTTTCATTTGTAATCCACTATTATTCATCCATCAGTGGTTTCCTTAATAACTGTCTTCCATTATCCTTTATTTGATCAGAGGTTGGCATATGGGCAGTTCTTATCCGTCAGATCTTTGTAACCGTGCCACGTCAGCAATCACCTTTTTCCCTATAAAACCCTGATCAAAAACCCCAAACAGGGGTTTCACTGTCGATTCGAATTCACTAAAAAAACTGTTCTCAAAGCAGTTTCCATCTTCTTATCTCAAATTCATTCTTCAATTTTCTTCATCAAAATGACGAAATCAAAATCAAAATCATCATCATCTTTCAAAGAGGTCGCTCAAACGGCCGCTGAAACCATTGAAATACCATACAAATCCCCTCACAACTACTTGGGTCTACTCACAAAACCCACCAACAATCACACCTTCGATTCAATCATCGACATCATGGCTGCATCAAAGTATAAAACTTTGCTTACAGCAGATGCTCCAATTTACCAACAAACCCAGAGAGAATTTTGGAAAAACGCTACCCTCGAAAAACAAGGCGAGACCGTCACTGCCATTAATTCTTCCATACAGGGTAAAGCGATTCAAATTACTCCACAATCCATCTCAGAAGTGTTTAAAATCGATGATCAGAAAGGTAAAACTTCTTTTCTTAAAAGCGACTTGAAAACTGATTTTCTCGAAAGGGGGTATGCAGATCAAATAAAAAAGAATACCTTAGAAAAAGGTTTCTTCCCCTCTGCAACTAGGTTTTTTATTTCATACACTTTTGACATGTGTTTCAAATAAAACAACTGGTTTTAACGAAATACCATTAAAGATCCAATGCCTAGCTTATGCCATTCTACATAATGAAAATTATAACTATTCCCAGGAAATTTTTCATGATTTGGTGAAAAATGTTGATAGCAAAGCATTTCTACTTTTCCCAAGGTTTCTAAGCTACTATTTCAAAGAAAAATTTGGAAAAGAAAATGAAAATTTACTCAAACAAGGTGCTTATTTTAAAATAAGTGGTTTAACCACTGAAACATTCTCTAGAATGATGGCACCTACAAAAACAAAAGCAGAGGTGCCTCAGCAGAATTCAGCAAAAAACACTGCTCCTCAGGCACCTACTGTTGAGCCCACTGCTCCAAGTGATCATAGTAGCACAATCACTGCTATGAAACCCAAACCTGTAATCACCAAAAAGAGCAAAAAGAAATCCTACAAAAAGCCCACCCAACCCAAAGCAAAGGCAACTCAGGAAGATGAGATCTCAGAGCAACTGCCAGTGACAACACAAATGTCACCAAAAACCACTGCTGCTACTTCCTCACAGCAGATGGTAGAAAGATCTCCACCCTTACCTCAAACTTCTCTTGCATCCTCATAAAAGGATCAGGTTGTAAACACAGGGACTCCACATTATGAAGCTCTGGATCCACTCGGATCCATCTTCCACAGTCCTGATCCCAAGGACATGTCTCTTTCAACACCCTTATCCTCACCTCTCACATTACCACAATCCATAATACCTTTGTTGCATGCAGTTGATATAACTCAGACACAAACCAGTTCCTCTCAATCACCTATCACTGAGAGCATACTCCTACAAGTGACTGGGTCTGATGATTATACCTCTGCTATCCTAGCAACAACTGAGGAGGTTACACTGCAGGAGTTACAAGTAATTCCTGTCAGTAGTTCAAGTGAAGCAGCCACTACAAATGTTGAACCCACTGGTTTACATTTGGACAGTGGTTACATCTATAAGACTTCCTTGAAGGCAATTCCTTCTATAGCACCTCTGATAACCACCAGTAAGTATGTTAAAACTACTGGCAACATTGAAGGGCTATCAAGTGTCGAAGGAAGAAGACCCCAGAACCAAGAACAAGGGGCATCAATGAATGATTTCTGGGACTCAGTTCCAAAGTCACACATTGATATAACCACTGCTGGTGGGAAATCAGATGATCCCATTAAAGTTGGTGATGATTTAAAATGTCAGGAATTGACGGCCAGAGTTGAAAATCTTGAAACAACAGTTGCTGAAATGAAGGATATGGTGCAACAGATGTTAAAAGCTCAAAAAGCACAATCCACTGTTGTTCCAGCTCAAGCAGCTGCACAACCTGCACCTGGTGCAAATGAGCTATGTAGTGTTTTCCACCTCCTGCTTGAAAAACAAAAACAAATGGCTGATGCTCAGCATGCAATACATGTACAAATGCTGACAAACATGGTGGAGTCAAGGTTCAAAGATACTCAAGCAGACATCAAGGCTATAAAGGCCAGCATCCAGAACACCACTGGCAAAGCTCCTCCCACTGTACTATTCATTGATAACCCCCTTCCAGATAATGCCAAACAGGGGGCGAAAATCAAGCAGTGGAGGAAGAACGGAATAGAAGATGGCCTTTATGTTGAACCAGAAAAAGAAAAGCAGATTTCAAAAACTGCTAGCCAAACAGTTGCCATCTCTTCAACACACACCACTATAACACACACTACAACCACTGCTCTACCTCCACCTAAAATCACCTCACCCCCAAAAGTCATCACTTCAAGTACATCACCAGCCATCAAATCAACCCCTGCTCAAAAGCAGAAGACTTGTACTGACACATCCGTAGTTGTAATGACAAAAGATGTTGAAACACCTGTTGTTTCAACAGCTGTTTGCCAGCCATCCACCACTGCTCTCATCAATGTCACATCACCACCATAACCTCCTGCGAAAAAGCAGAAGACATCAGATGTTAGCACATCTGTTGTAATGACAACAGTAGTTGAAACACCAGTTGTTTCAACAACTGTCAGTCAGCCACAATCCACCACTGCCCTCACTTCACTTCAAGCCATCTTTACTTCAATTAATAAATCACCCAAAACCACTCCTTCACTAGAGAAAAGTTACACCAGAAAAAAAAATAACTCAGGCAACTGATGACAAATATGATCCTAATGCTGCAAAATATCCACTGGAACTGGAAGCTATAAAAAATGAGATGAGACAATTCTACACTGTGGAGGACCCTTAGAAAAGAAGATTTCCTTCTCTCATAGGCTTCATAGTCCCTAAAAATATGGATGAATATCTCGAGCTCAAAGCAAGGCAGGCTAAGATAAGAGCTAAACTTGAATGCAAAGATCAAGGTGATGAAGCCATTTCTGAAAGAATGGAATTCTTCCTCACCAAAGTCAAACAGATGGAAGACTATGCACGAGATCTGAGCAAAGAAATGTCAAACTTACCACCCGAAGCAGATCTACGAAAAGAAATGAGAAAAGAATATGTTGCATACATCATGAAAGAAAAATTCTATCCAGCTGAAGAAAAACAATTCGAAGAATGGCCAATAGTTGCATTAAAGCATGAGGCAAACAGAATTGAAAGAATTAAAAATGATCCAAGCAAGAAGAGAACAGCTCCAAACTGGAACAAATACAAAAAGCTTATAGCTGAGCTTACATCTGAGTACAAAAGAAAGAACCAGGTGCTGGTGGATGCAAAGGTGGATACTGCCAATGCCATAGCAAAATGGACTAAGCAGCAAACAGATGAGGCTTATGAAAGGCTTAAGAAAAGGAGGTTGACAGTTTCTGACACCCCAAACAAGCCTGACTACAAAAAGCCAAAGCAGCAGATCAAAACTTCTGAATCACTTATCACCTCTACAGATACCTCTGTCACTGTGATTGACCAACAAAAAAGTAAACAGCTGACTGTTGCAGAAGAAAAGGAAAAGGAAGCAAAAGCTCAGGATACGGCAAAATCTCCCAACTCATCAGTAAATAAACCTCTCCCAAGAAACCCATTGGGTTCAAAAATACTAAAATGGCTCTCTGATCAAAAGACCCATGTATTGACCCTGATCAGATCCAATGGTGAAATGAAGTACATATCAAGGAAACAAGCACTGACCCTTTGTGTTGAAGATCTACAAGATCTCCTTGAACTTTCATTGTGCAGGGATGAGGATGACTCAAGTTCCAAAGATTTTGAAGCAGAATTTAAAAGACAAGCTAGGGAACTTCTGATGAGAGAATAAAGTTCAGTGTTTTACTTGTATTGTATAGAATCAGTAGTTAGGATTAGCAGGGTTTGTATAAGAACAGTGTTTACAGATGAGATGCCTCAGTGGTTTGGTTTGTCTATTTTCCTCCTTGATTGTGTTTATAAAGTTTGTGTTCATTTCCGCTGCATAAATCATTGAATCATATTCATTAATTGTTCATCTATTACAAAAAAACACAATCAATTTGAAAATCAATTTAACAATCAATTCATCTATTACAAAAAACACAATCATGACGACATCTGAGCAGCAGATG
Organism: Helianthus tuberosus; assembly: GCA_030545235.1. Taxonomy (NCBI): domain Eukaryota; kingdom Viridiplantae; phylum Streptophyta; class Magnoliopsida; order Asterales; family Asteraceae; genus Helianthus; species Helianthus tuberosus. The sequence continues at coordinate 26,975,734 of CM060438.1, read as the reverse complement.
TACAAAACAGATGTTAAAGCTCACCCACTGATATACCAACAGTTGCTGGTCAAATTAAACTTCAAATCCACTAAAAGACAGAAAGTTTGGTAGTGTCATATAAGAAGAGCTTCAACAGTTCAGGGAAAACAAGTGGGCAAAAAGGATGAGAAAGTTGCACACTTACCTAACGATGAGAATCTTTTGGGGAAAAAGTGGACCCTCAAAAACATTGTATATGTTGGAGTATAGTTGTCAAGATTTATACTCATCAAACTAAGCACAAACAGTAGATGTTTCCACAACCAGTGTTTTGAACAAGATTATGTTGTTGCTGCATATTGAGAAAATCAAAGTCTGTCGTAACCACTGATTGGTTCAAACATCTGTTGGGTTGTAGCTATCCACTGTTCAAAGCCAACCTCTGTTCCATCTTTTTCATTATTTTCCACTGTTACCAAACTTCAGTGCTTTAAACTACTGACACAGCTATCCACTGATAGTTAAAGTTACCCACTGTCCTCATTTTCATTTGTAATCCACTGATATTCATCCGTCAGTGGTTTCCTTAACAACAACTGTCTTCCATTATCCTTCATTTCATCAGAGGTTGGCAAATGGTCAGTTCTTATCCGTCAGATCTTTGTAACCGTTGCCACGTTAGCAATCACCTTTTTCCCTATAAAACCCTGATTAAAAACCCCAAACAGGGGTTTTACTGTCGATTCGAATTCACAAAAAAAAATTGTTCTCAAAGCAGTTTCCATCTTCTTATCTCAAATTCATTCTTCGATTTTCTTCATCAAAATGAAGAAATCAAAGCCATCTGCAACATCCACTTCGAAATCATCTAAAAAGGACTCTCAAAAGGCTACTACACCCATCGAAATCCCATACAAATCGAATCACAATTATCTGGGTATTCTTACAAAACCAGGCAGCACCGATGTTTTCGATTCCATCATTGATACCATGACTGCATCAAAGTACAAAACTTTGTTAACAGCAGATGCTCCGATTTACCAGAAAACCCAGAGAGAATTTTGGGAAAATGCCACTCTTGACAAACAAGGAGAAGACATCATAGCCATTAATTCCTCCTTAATGGGTAAACCAGTTAAAATCACACCACACTCCATCTCGGAAGTCTTTGAACTCAATGATCAGCAAGGTAAAACTTATTTTCCCAAAAATGAGTTAAAAATTGATTTCCTTGAAAGGGGGTATGCTGAACAAATAAAGAGGGATACGTTAGAAAAAGGTTATTTCCCTCCTTCAACAAGATTTTTATTTCATACCCTGTTATTGTGTGTTTCAAATAAAACAACTGCCTTCAATGAGATACCATTAAAGATTCAATCCCTGGGGTTTGCTATTTTACAAAATGAAGATTTTAATTATTTCCAGGAAATCTTTGATGATTTGGCCAAAAATGTTTTAACAAAATCTTTTCTATTATTTCCAAGGTTTTTAAGTTATTACTTTACAAAGAAATTTGCAAAGGATGATGTTCATGTATACCAACAAGGTGAATCTTTTCAAATTAAAAGTTTAACAGCAGCAACTTTCACTAGAATGTCAGCACCTTGCAAAACACAAGCAGAGGTGCCTGAGCAGAATTTAGCAGCTACCACTGCTCCTCAGGTATCTGCTGCTGAGCCCACTGCTCCAGGTGATCATAGTAGCACAACCACTGAAATGAAACCCACACCTGCCATTACCAAAAAGACCAAAAAGAAATCATCCAAAAAGCCTCCCAAACCCAGTAAAACGGCAACTCTGGAAGATGAGATCCCAGAGCAATTGCCAGTGACAAAACAAAAGTCACCAATAACCACTGCTGCTACTTCCTCACAGCAGATGGAAGAAAGATCTCCACCATTGCCTTAAACTCCACCGACATCCTCATAAAAGGATTCGGTTGTAAACACAGGGACCCAAGATTATGAAGTTCTGGATCCAATCGGCTCCATCTTCCTCAGTCCTGATCCGAATAACATGTCTCTTTCTACACCTATTCCTTCACCCGTCACATTACCACAATCAATGTTACCTTTGTTGCATGCAGTTGCTATAGCTCAGACACAAACCAGTTCCTCTCAATCACCTATCACTGAGAGTATACTCCCACAAGTGACTGGGTCTGATGTTCATACCTCTGCTAGCCCAGCAACAACTGAGGAGGTTACACTGCAGGAATTACCAGTAATTCCTGTCAGTAGTTCAAGTGGAGCAGCAACTACTAATGTTGGACCCACTGGTCTACATTGGGTCAGTTGTTCCATAAATAAGACTCCCTTGAAGGCAATTTCTTCAGAGACAACCAAGGCAACCACTGGTGTGTTTACTTTAACAACTGGTGAGTTGTTCAAGGTGTCCACAATTGAAGAAAGAAGTCCCCAGTACCAAGAAAAAGGGGCATCAGTAGATGACTTTTGTGACATATTCCCTAAGTCTGCTGCTGATACAACCACTGTTGGTGGGAAATCAGATGATCCCACTAAGTTGGGTAATGGTTTAAAATACCAAGAACTGATGGACAGAATTGACACACTTGACACATCTGTTGCTGAACTAAAAAATATGATGCAACAGCTGTTGGAAATTCAAAAGGTACGACCCACTGTTGTTCCAGCTCAAGCACCTGCACAACCTGCACTTGCTGCAAATGAGTTATAGAACTTATTTCAACCCCTGCTCCAACAACAAAGACAGTTGACTGATCAGCAGCTTGACATAGATGTCCAAAAGCTGAGGAACATGATGGAGTCCAGATTTAAAGACACCCAAGCTGACATCAAGGCCATAAAGGGCCATATCTTGAACACCACTGGCAAAGCACCTCCCACTGTTCTCTTCCCTGATAATCCACCACCAGATAATGCCAAAAAAAGGGAGAAGATCAACCTGTGGAAGAAGAAAGGGATTGAAGATGGTCTCTACATTGAGCCACAAAAAGATTGTATGACTAAAGACATTCCCTTGCCAGATGGAAGCAAAAAGATTGATTTTACCACAAATGCACTGGCTGAAGCAAAAGCAAGTGTAAAAAGGGATAGAGAGGCAAAGGATAAATCAAGGTGGAATGAGGAGAAGAGAGCTTACATGGAGCTGGCTGCACAGGGTTGTTCTGAGCCAAAGGATGTTAAAAATCCTGACCCAAAAAGAAAAAATCCCATTAGAAAAGTGAGGGAACCCAAATCCACACCATCTATACTCACAAAGCATACTCCAAAACCACCATCTAAAAGCCCTCAACATCAATCTTCCACCCAAACAGCCGTTGTATCAACAACTGTTCATACCTCAGTGGTTTCAGCAGTTGTTAAACCAACAACCACCACCTCAATGACAACAACTGCTACTTCAACATACACCACTCAAACACCTGATCTCATTAAATCATCCACCACCACTTCAACAACATCATCAACCATCAAATCATCACCTGCCACTGTGCAGAAGACTTCTACTGACACATCAGTAGTTGTAATGACACTTCAATCTTCCACCCAAACAGCTGTTGTAACTCCTGTTGTATCAACAACTGTTGGTACCTCAGTGGTTTCAGCAGTTGTTAAACCAACAACCACCACCTCAATCACAAATACTGCTACTTCAACACACACCGCTCAAACACCTGATTTGACTAAATCATCCACCACCACTACAACCACATCACCAACCATCAAATCACCACCTGCCACTGTGCAGAAAAATTCTACTGACACATCAGGAGTTGTAATGACAACAGTGGTTGAAACACCTGTTGTATCAACAACTATTAGTCAAACACTTCTCACTTCAAACACAACCACTGATCCACCCAAAACATCATCAGTCTCTCATCAACCAAAAAGGAGAAGGATAATTTTGATTGATGATGAGCCTTCACCTTCACCAACATCTTCACAACCTCTACCACTTGTCACTTTACCAAACCCTGTACCTCTCTCTTCAATACAGATACAAAAGCCAATCACTGATATTGCTCCTGCAGGTGTTCAATTTCCTCTAGAACTTATTGTTGTCAGAGAAGAGATCAAATCCTTCTACTATGAGGATGATCCTGCAAAAAGGAGTTTACCATCTGTTGAAGGATATCTTAGGCCTAATAATATTGATGAATATTTAAAATTAAAGGCCAAACAAGCAGAGGATATTGCTAAAAGAGAATCAATAGGGAAGACTGACAAAGAATATCAAAGGCACTACCAATTTTTGCTTACTCAAGTCAGTTCCCTGGAACAATTTGCAAAGAATGTTTGTCAAAAATTATCAGAAAGAGCAGATGAATCTCTGAGAAAAGACTATGTTGAGAATATCATGGCTCATAAGAAGTATAAGGGAGAAAAGCATATGTACAAAGATTGGACCATTCCTGAGCTTGAAAGTGAAGCAGCCAGGATCCAAGAGATGCTTAAAAATAAGGTTAAACACACTCCTCCTGACTGGAAAAAATTAAAAAAGAATGTACCTGACAAGGCTTTAGAGTTAAAGAGAATGAAAGAGGAGCTGATAGCAGCTGACTATGGGTCAAAGAATTCAGTGTCAAAGTGGAGAGAAGATAGGGTCAGGGCCACTTACAAAATGTTGGAGGAACTAAGGAAGAAAGATCCAAATGTTCCACAAAAAACCTGAGTATCCTAAAACTGAAGGTTCAAAAAGGCCACCAAAGTTACAAATCAAGAGATGCACTGATCCAGCAGGTGCTTCTATTTATCAAAGAAAAATACAAAAGCAGATGGAAACCTCGAAGGAACTTATGGCTGGTGATGAAGTTGTAAAAGAAGGTATCAAGAAAATGGTGATATAAAGGCTTGAAGTGAATCAATCTGCAGCCACAGATCAGATCAGATCTGATGGTGATGTGATTCTCCTTGATCTTCAACTGTTCAGGAATGAGGAAGATACAGTTCTGTTTAGCCAATTCTACTTTTTTACTATATAGTTTTCTTTCTTTTCGAGGTTGAATTACATGTTAAACTCACGAAAAATTATTAGTTCGTTTTCAATGTTGATGAAACTGATGGCCAGGTACATTATGTTATCATCACGATAACTGGAATAGGTTAATCAATTCTTTTTTTTAGCTTTAGTTATGTTGTATAGAAAAGTAAAATATACTAAAGCTTCTTGCTAATAAAGTAGAGCTAAAACAAAAGTTTCCTTGAAAATTAAAATTATAGATTTGATCGGTTTGCGGATATTATTAGACATAGATGATTTATTGAAAATGTGTATTACCAAGATCGGTAGGTAAAGTACCCGTTTTGAGATGTACCGAAAATGTGTATTATCAAATATTTGTTCACATGATACTTTACATATTTACATTGACAAAAACTTTTATCATTATAGTTATCATAATACTAACACATATTGTCTTTAACATTATTTTATAAAGATATAGATCTAAAGACCAAAATTTAAATGATATATTATAATCTGTTTTTTAGTATTTGATTTCGATCATTACTAAACCTACCCGTGTGGTTACACGGGTACTACACCTAGTATAGATTATACTAACACGCCGTGATATTATATTCCGAAACTCACCACCGGACTCATGTTGCGTGCAACCAAACCGCCAACCGGAAAACATACATAGATATGAGAGAGAGTTGTGTACTCGGAAAACGGTTACAGCAAGTCAAGTATCAAGCCTGCAAACAAATTTTTCTTTTGAACGGCAAGCCTTCAAACATTTCACAAAATTATTTCGATCCCCTTCCCCTTGTTCCACAGAAAGCTTATTCGCAATAAGAGTGAAAATAAGTGGGGTCCCTTGGGAAGAGTAGCAATTAAGAGTGATTAATTTGTGTTGGTAAATGAAAAGGCGATTTGAATCGAGTCTCCTAAGGCTATCTGTAGTGCCCCTTTCGTGGCGTTATGCAACACCTGTCGTGCCATGTCACAAAGGGGTTTTATAGGGCTTTATATCACTAGAGTCCGTAGTCATAAAGGCCCTACCAATCATTATCTAATTATTAATTTTCATTTTTATTAATTAATTAAAAAAACACTTAACTTTTTTTTATTGGTCCAATTTTAAAACAACCCCCCATACCACCGCTATGGAGATAGTGTTGCCCCCCTTTTTTGCCCCATAACACCGCTCGTTGTGGTGTGCTAGGCGCTATGGGGCGCAACTGGCCAAAAAAAGCCCCACATAGCGCCCCACTAGAGGTAGATGGCAGAGGGTACAGTGCTGGAATTTAAAGCCCTAATCGTGGAACGAAGGTCCATAGTATTTGTTAATGTTGTTGTGAATAGAGAGAAGGTTAGGGGAACAATGCATAAACATAGAGGGAATGGTGTTTCTTATTTTATTAGTTATGTAATAAGTACATAAGAATTAAGAATACAAAAGGTTTAAATAAAATAAATAGATTTACATAAATTTTTAGTGAACAACATAAACAAACGTAAATGAACGAACGAGGCCTATGTTTGTGTTCATTCATTTAAGTTATCGAACAAGATTTCTTGTTCATGTTCGTTCGTTTACTAAACCAAAGAACTTAAACGAACTTCCCTGAAGGGTTCACAAATTGTAACGTTCGGTTCACCCTAGATATATGTATTCACCAACGAACAAAAACGAACGTTGATGAACACAAATGAGAACAAACTAATGTTCATGAACACAAATGAAAACAAACAAACACAAACAATCGTTCATGAACATAATATATAATACACTGACTTATAAGATATTTAATTTGTCGGAATTTTGAAGATATTTAAATAAATATAAAAACTAAAAACACCAATGAACTATCGAACACAAACAAACACGTTACCGAACGTTCACGAACATAAACGAACGAACACGACCTATGTTCATGTTTGTTCATTTAACTAAACGTTTTAATTTCTTGTTCGTGTTCGTCTGTTTAATAAACGAACGAACACAAATGAACTTCCCGTCGAACGGTTCACGAAGTGTTCGCCGAACGTTTGGTTCGTTTGCAGCCCTAATTCCCTGTATTTGTAGAAGAATGGTATGATTTAGTGTATATTATTTTACTCATTTTTAACGGCAAATTTGTAGAAGATTTCTTGTTTTTAACAGCAAACCCGGTTTTAGTCAGTTTTTAGGATGGCTATTTTATTTTTGGTAAGCCATTTTTACCCTTTTAACTAACCCCCTATGTCAATTCCCAAACCACATTATTTTGTTGACAAAAATACCCTTTTGCTAGGAATTTCACATGTCATTGAACATGATCTCGAAGGAGACTCGTTCCATGGTGCTTGAGGTAATTAAATCATGTAGGATGCAAAGATTTTGTATGAAAGTTAGAATGATAGATGTTCCTTATAGGATATCTTGAACAACTATAACTTTCCCCTTAAAGAGGAATTAGTAGGGCTGCAAACGAACCAAACGTTCGACAAACAGTTCGTGAACCGTTCGGCCGGAAGTTCGTTTGTGTTCGTTCGTTTATTAAACAAACGAACACGAACACGAAATTTCGTCCGTTTAGTTAAATGAACAAACATGAACAGAGGCCGTGTTCGTTCGTTTATGTTCGTGAACATTTGGTAACGTGTTCGTTTTTGTTTGATACTTCATTAGTGTTTTTAGTTTTTATATTTATTTAATTACTTCAAAATTCCGACAAATTAAATATCTAATAAGTGTCGGTGTATTATATATTCTGTTCATGAGCGATTGTTTGTGTTCGTTTGTTTCCATTTGTGTTCATGAACATTAGTTTGTGCTCATTTGTGTTCATCAACGTTCGTTGCCTAAAATTAACAAACAAACACAAACGAACACGAACAAGTTCATTTTCTTAACAAACGAACACGAACATAAAATCTCGTTCGATAAGTGTTCGTGAACGGTTCGCGAATACATATATTTCTTAACAAACGAACACGAACAAGGTCTAGTTCGTGTTTGTTTGGTTCGTTTGCAGCCCTAGGAATTAGATAGGCTCATGTTGAAGTAATCAGACGGTTTTTTAAGGATCCCCAAAAAACCTATGGGAGATGATGATTGTGTTAGAAACCAGATTTCTCGTATGTATTACATTCATTTGGGTTTTTGTTGCGTATTCGGCCAAAGGATATTTTGTTAAACATGAAGTGGGTTAGAGTTGTAAAGATATCAGGCCAGGTGAGTTGTTTGCTACAAAGTGAGTGATATAGCGTATGGTGAGATATGTGGCCTCCCATGAGGCGTAAGTGGAGTCATCTATGTGAAATAACTGCATAAGTGGTGTCGGGTGATAAACATTTACATTGAGATTGGTCTGTTGCATATGTGGAGTCAAATACATGTAGAACATGATGATATGAATGGTTAACATAAGCGGAAACAACGCAATGATAATGATGGACTACTTTTGCACTTCATCGCCTTGGTGTTATGGACACCTATGTTCTTCGACGCATACGAGTAACCCTACGTGGATGGTGAACAACCTCATGGTTGAACTTTGATTGTAAAAAAATGTTAAGATTAAACCATCAAGACAAAAGATAATATATATTTTATCAGACAATAAGAAAAATTAAGATGTGTTTCACACGCATGAGAAAGATACAATTAGTGGTGCAAAAAAAACCCGAACCCGGATTCGGACCCGGAAAAAAACCCGGAACCGGGTATTATAAAACCCGGGTTTTTTATACCCGAACCCGACCCTACCCATAGGGTAGGGACCGGGTATTCATAGCAAACTGCTGGGCTGAGTACTTGAGCCCAACAAAATAAAAAGGCAATTTATTTAAATGAGTTAACTGCCATTTTCGTCTCTGTGGTTTGGTCACTTTGGCCATTTCAGTCCATTTTTAAAAAATGCGCCATTTTCCTCCCTGACGTTCTGGAAAGGTGCCATTTCAGTGCAAAAATCATAACCCAGTTAAGTCGGTTTGTAAATAAGGACTGATTGTGTAAATTTGTTAATAAAAGGACCATTTAAGTAAAATGTATAAATATTTATATAATTATAAAATCTATATTATACAAAATATACACACATTCAGTAACCTGTAACCACACCATCACCGCCACTCTCTCTCTTTCTACTCTCTATTTCTCTCTAAACCACCACCACCACCATCACCTTCACCTCCACCGCCGCCGCCACACCAGACCCCACCCACATCCCCTTCCAACACCACCACCATCCACCAAAACCAAACCTGTTCTATCTCTACACTCTCCACCACCTGCATCACCAGTTCCCACCACCGCCACCACAGCCCCTGCCACCACCACCACTCCGATCTGCCACCAACATCTCATACCACCATCTCCACCTCGTTCACCACTAACACACCACCACCACCACCACACCTGCCGCCTCCCTTTCTCTCCCTACTCTATATAAAAACACCACCACCACTAGCCCTGGCCGCCATCAACATCTCAGGCCACCGTCACCGCCTCGTTCACCACCGTCACCATCCAATCCATAACCACCGTCCCACCACATTACACTTTGTCTCTCTACTCTCTCTCCCTCTAACTCCAGTAACAACAACATCTCAGACAACCATCACCAATTCACCACCCTCATTCACCACAGTCAACATCCCATCCATAACCACCATCGCCATCACCAAAACAGCCAAACAAACCTAACACCTAAAACATTTCATTTCACACAGACATTTCATCAAACACCTTACTTGCATACTCACCACCGCCGCCGGAACCGGAGCTCCGGTGGTCACCACCGCCGCCGCCGGAACCACCACCATCAACGTCATCATCGTCATCATCTGTTATCATCATCATCGATCATCATCGACCTTCATCATCATCACGCGATCTTCATCATCATCATCAGACCTTCATCATCAGACCATCATCATCAGACCTTCATCATCGACCTTCATCATCGACCTTCATCATCGACCTTCATCATCATCATCGCGATCTTCATCATCATCATCAGACCTTCATCACCACTGCCGCCGCCTGCAACTCACCAGAAAAACGGCACCCCCACCGTCGCCGGTTCTCTCTCCCGCCTCCTTCTCTCTCTCTCTCTTGTCGTTATCTCTCTCTCTCTCCCTCCGACTTTCTCCCTCTCTCGTCTGATCTGTGAGATGTGGAGGGGTGTGTGGTTAGTTTGGTTCGTGGGGGTGTGGGGTGTCGAAAAGATGGCCGGATTTACTCCGGTCACCGGAGTAGAGAGGTAAAGGTGATGGTGGTGGTGATTGCAGAGCATAGAGAGAGAGTGTGTGTGTGAACTGAATCAGAGTGTGTGTATACATTATATATATATATTATATATTTTATAATTATATTAATATTTATACATTTTACTTAAATGGTTCTTTATGTTACAAATTTACACAATCAGTCCTTATCTACAAACCGACTTAACTGGGTTATGATTTTTGGATTGAAATGGCACCTTTCCAGAACGTCGGGGAGGAAAATGACGCATTTTTGAAAAATGGACTGAAATGGCCAAAGTGACTAAACCACATGGACGAAAATGACAGTTAACTCTATTTAAATTAACATTCATACGTCGTCGTTCTGCTGTCATCTTCAATTTCATCTCTCGTAAACCCTGGAAATTCATATATCTGTAAACCCTAGAATTCTCCACAATCCAAATTCAAAGTATGTCAGACCACATTCCCTTCGAAATCCAGTCGGAAATTATGAAGACGCTTCCTGTGAAATCGTTGATTCGATTCCAATCGGTCTGCAAATCATGGAAGTCTCTGATCCACAGCTCTGATTTCATTGCACATTATAACGGCCAGCAGCAACATCTGCTTGTAAGGTATAAAAATCGAGATGATTTTAAGTTAGAATATGTTTCATTGGTTGATGATGATAGTTTCCCCCAACACAGAGTTTGTGTGACTCTTCCCCCATCGGTTAACGACCTTGAAAATCATATGATCTTAGTCGGCAGCTCTCACGGCTTGCTGTGTTTCCAACGTCGTTATCCGCCCAGAGACAGGGCTGTTATTTAGAATCCTAGTATTAGAAAAGCGGTTGCTGTCGATGTGCCTCATGTGACAGATTTGAACGCATATCGAACCGCTCTAGGGTTTGGGGTTTGTCGTGAGACTACGGACCCTAAGATTGTCACCATCACACCTTCTGAAAGTTTAAACCCTTGGCAAGTTGAGGTGTTTACTTTAAGCACAAGGGCTTGGAGAAGTCCATATAGCACCAATCTCCCGAGTAAATCAGTTAATTTTTTTGGGTTACCGGTAGTTGTAGATGGATGTCTTTATTGGCTTACTTGGGATAATGCTACATTTACGACTTGTGGTTTGATTATCTCGTTTGATATGACAAGTGAAGAGTTTGGATAAGTAAACCTTCCGGATGGTTTAGCCCACCATGAATGTAGTTTGTCCATGGATAAGCTAAGGGAGTCCCTTGTTGTGGTTGAAGTCTGTCATGAGGCCAATAAACTAGTTTACAATGTATGGATGATGAAAGATGGTGTTCCAAAATCGTTTCAGAAGCTCTACACTATTAGTACTCACCCACCAGATGTATTAATACAACGTGTAATGGGATTTCGGAAGACAGGTGAACCTTTTTAAAAAGACAGATGTTGCAAACTCATCTTGGCTCCGCTAACAACATACTTGCTGCCTATGAACCCTACTCAAAATCCATCAATAATCTTGGGATTAATGAAAGAAAGGCTATTTATTATGATGTGTATTCCTACATGGAAACGCTAATTCTTCTTTGATTCGCCTGTTATTACATTTATGAAAAAAGGTAATGGCCAAATAGCAAAGTGGATGGTTAAGGACGGAAGGCTTTTGAAGCATGCAAGCAGGTATAATTTTTTATTTTTCATATTTGTTTTTGTTAATTATTCATATTAGCAAAGTTAGTATTCGTTCCAAGATTATTGTCGTTTTCATAATTATGTGAATCATTTATAATCCATCCTGTGTTCAAGATAAGGTTTGGTACTTTTCTTATGGTAAAACTTCCAGCCTATATGATCTTTGTTCATGGGAGTACATGATTCTTGAAATCAATTGATGATTTTGTTATTAGGATAAATTACACTTTTCGTCCTTTATGTTTGTAGCTAGTTGCAATGGATGACCTTTACCTTTAATAATTATAGCCACAGTCCTTTATTTTGAAAACCTGTTACATCTTTCGTCCTTTACCCCAAACCCAGTTAGAAAATTAAGTTAAGTTACATCATGTGCAGAGCACGTGAGGGCATTTATGTCCATTCACATAGCAACTACCCCACCATATAAATACCACTCTTCTCCCCCAAATACCTCATTTTAGGGTTTATCCAAACCTGCATTTAAGATCATCACCTCTGTTGCCAAACATCATCTGCTTTCGGATCTTGTTGAGCCGATGATTTCACCCACCAACACCAACCCACCACACAAGTAGCACTAACCACCACCTGCAACCACCACTAACCACCCTCACACAAATCTGAATGACGATCTAGAAACCCTAAACCCACTACCATTTGCACACCCGCCCTACATCCGGCTATAATATCAGATTGCAATGGTTAAATCTGGCCACAAATATCACCAACAACCATCACCGCCACCAGACCACCATCACCACAAATGTAAACCTATGAAGTATTACCAAATTATCCAATGAAAAATACATAACATTATTCTGGTTGTTATATGGGATTTTAATCCACTACAACTGGTTCCCCAAATTTAGATAAGTATTTACATTAAAAAGCTTGCAAACCAAATCCCCCAAATCAGCTCCATCTAGGGTTTATACTTCATAGGTTTCAAACCAAAACTGATGCTTCCACTATGAATCGACTACTTCTGTCACACCCCAAATTTCCACGTGTCACCGGTGGGCCCGGTAGGGGAGTAACGTGACGTGGTTGGCAACATCATAGTCAAACAACACAATATTTAAATGCACAGCGGAAGCAAAAGGATAAATATATTACAATCCGTAATAGTGTAACATCAAAGTATTACAACGGAAGTAAAGGATCCACAGGCGGATCGCAAATAAAATAACATGGTTCAACAGACTTTAGGCATCTAAGCTTGCGAGACTCTTTATTGATGCTAGGAGTAGCCAGCCAATTCCAATTAGTACCTGCACTTAGCCTTTTTGGAAAATACGTCAGTTTACACTGGTAAATACAATCAACTGACTCATTTTGAAAAGGGTTTAAGAAAATGATTGTTTTGAATGCACATGGCACAAATAATATTTTATAACTTGGGATAATTATTTAAATATATAATACTTGTAGGGATTTACATGTTCCTTATGCGTTCAGTAGCCCGGATCGAGCCGGGTTAAAGATTAATCGACACACCACTATAATTATGAGACACCAACGGCGTACGCCTACGCCGGGTGCTGAGGTCGTGGCCATTCGTAGAATGATGCCAGGGATATCCGGGACAACGGTCATTAACCCCCCAAAGGCTTTAAGTAAACAAAACAATATTAAACGAGACGTCTCAATACTTTCATTATCATTCATTCAATCAAAGATTCAACGTCCCGACCAAGCGGTATTTTATATACCGTACCCCAAGCCCGTATAGGGAAAATAAGTTAAAAGTATTTACCTGAGCTTAAATATAAATTCAATCCCAGCCGTATCAAATCAGCAAGTACAGATAGCTTTTACTGAGCTCCTAAATCTGGAACGAAGGTTTTTAATAACCTATTAGAATCCTAACGGGTCTTTAATTAAGCCTTGACTTAGACCGGTTAGTTTTCAAGAGGGAGATATGGTTCGTACGCTTGATTAAGCGAAGACCGGATAGAATGTGATTTAGACCCGACAAGTTTGAAGACTTGCTTAATATGGGTATTTCATACACATTCTGGATTTTGAGACGAAACTGATAAGTCTTGACCCGTTTCGGCCAATTTATGTAAACTAGTTACATAAACCGAACCGAACGCATATGACGCGTAACGGGTAACCATAAGAGTCCTAAACAGGTTTCCTAAGTTATCATGCCCTAAATATGTTGTGATATCAGTAGGATACCTTCCATAATGCCCAAACGAGTTAAATCTTATATTAAGCCCCGTAGGGGTATTTTGGTCATTTTAAAGAGTATAAAAGGGATCATTTAAGCTTCTGTGATCCGGGTTTGAATAATTCAGTAAAATAGTTTATTTTAACTTGGTATATCAGTTGGTGTTAAGTCCTATGTGGCAAAATGGTTTTAAACCCTTACTATGCGCTTAATACGCGTATAACGTCGTTTTAAGCGATTTACGGGTTAAAATAGTATTCTGAGTTTCTAGGTCAGTTTATAAGGTTCAAAACACTAAATTTATTATTTAAAATCAGTAGCAATTGGATTGGCGTTAAAAGGATTTGTAAAACTCATTTTATACCCGAAAAGGGTATATTCGGTATTTACCGAATTAAGGCGCTAATCCAAGCTTATGATCAGTCTAAAAATAATTAAAAATCTTTAAAAATCCTAGAATATTATTTAACATCAGTGGGTAAAAGATTTGGTGTCACAACTGAGTTTAGATAGGTTTTACGCTAATGGCGCCGTTTAATTAATAAACATGTTTATAAATACGCCATTAAGCATAACTCCTAATCTAGACTTCCGATTGACGTGAAATTTTGCAGACATGTTCAATAGTCAGTATTAAAGACTTTTGCACTTTTACATTTTCTAAAATATCGTTTTATGGTCATAAGGGCATTACGGTCAATATTTAGGCGTTTAACGGAAACATCGGACGATTAGGGATTCGAGTGGTATAAACGCAGAGGCTTATACACACATGTAACTAGGTCCTAATGGAACCTTATGGCATATCTAAACCTATAAGAATCGGGTCAGAACTGAGGTCAAAGCAAAAGTCAAACCTTTGCGTATCTCGGTTCCGAATCGGTTCTAAACATAAAGTTGTCGAATCAAACAAGTGTATACAAGTTTTTATACTTATTTTCAGTTGGTAAGAATGATAAAATAGGCTATACGCCATTTACATCGCTAATCATGCATTAAACCAAACATAACAATTCTGTTGACTTTTTCGGAAGAAGTTTGACTCGATAAACGACCTAGTTA
Source organism: Helianthus tuberosus (assembly GCA_030545235.1). Classification (NCBI taxonomy): domain Eukaryota; kingdom Viridiplantae; phylum Streptophyta; class Magnoliopsida; order Asterales; family Asteraceae; genus Helianthus; species Helianthus tuberosus. The sequence goes on along the minus strand of CM060438.1, from coordinate 26,960,704 downwards.
GGATTCGAATTGGTGAGTGCCCTTTTAGGGGTTTATTAACCATATAAATACCAACTTATAACAACCTTTGATTCGACTAAACTCTGGACCGATTGTGATTTATCACAAAGTCAAACCGTAGTTACGACGGTTTGATTTTTAGGCTATAAACTAAGTATGAATGAATTAGGAAGGATCAAGGGTACTTACACTTGTCTAATGGATGATATGGAATGCTTGTATCAGCTCTTGAGCTCTTGTAAATGTCCAGAAGATGAAATGAATGATGAATGATGAATGTTGCACAAAGTGGGTCATTTAAACAACTTCAAACAAGCTTAGATGATCGACAACTAAGTCTAGGAGGAAGCAATAACATCCACAAGCATCCTACACACTATAAACCACCTTAGGGCAGCCCAAGGTATCAAGCAAATTGATCAAAGTCGGTTTAAACATCAACCCACAGCTGCACATAACATTCTGTCCAGATAAGGCAGTCGCGTAGCGCGACTGCCGAGCCCTTTCACGCTCGCGCTACGCGAGGGCATAGGTGACCAGCATAACAAGTTTCCATTATTTGCATTTCAGTCCCTGGTCCTTCTATACATCGCTTTCACTTGGTTTCTTGCATTAAGGGGCTTTAATATTGACATATAGGGGCTTTAAGACTTATACCATCTTTGTGAAGTCCTCGGGTAACTTTGTGATCACCCGAAAAGCCCTAATTTTCAATGTTGGCGATTCTAACCCTCACACACGGATTTTATCATAACTTTCTCATACGGTAACGAAACTTGGTGAAATTTTTATGGTACATTCTTGTGAGCATATTTAATCGTTACAAGGCTTCGGGTTTGCTTAAAAGGTCACTCAGAGGTACATCTTAACATGTTGACACATTTAACCCCTGTAGTTTGAAATCTCTCACTTTCTTTCACAATTCGCTTCGTATGATCCATGATCCATTCGTTTAAGGTTATAAACCTCATGTAGGGTTATCGTAAAGTATATTTATTCATTGTTGACACTTTGAACCCTTATATTTACATAGTTTCATTGTTTGTCAACTTTAGTCCTTCAAGAACATTCTTTCACACGTTCAAAGGTTATGACACGTGTCAAGACATTATAGGACGTAAATTTTCGGGGTGTTACATCCTCACCCCCTTAAAAGAAATCTCGACCTCGATATTTGTTAAAGTAAAGGAAGTACTCTTTGTCGCATAAGAGACTTAACTTTTATAGCATATCCGGAGTTCTTTCCAAGCTCTCATAGTGGCTCTTATATTAGGCGTATGTATCCTTTTGGAGCTTCTTGACCTGTCGATCCTCAATCGATACAGGATGCTCATCACATCATAATTCTGCATACCATTATGTGATAGTGCTTCTTGACTTATTGGCGGAACACCTCTTTCCGTCACTAGTGGGCAATGTATTGCGATTTCCGCCAAGCTCCTTAAATAGGCTTTAGCTTACAAGCTACTTGATCTTGATACATTCAATTTCCTTCAAATGATTTCCATAAATTTAGAGCTTAACTAGTCTGATAATTTCACAAATTTGGTACACCCTTCCTGGGTGATATCTTTTGTTAAACTATATTCCTTAACCAGAACTTAGGAAGTTTGCTATATTCATAACTCCTCGATTTCTTGCCATATACTGACAACCTACAATCGATTATGGATTTATCTGATCTTATTTGTTGTCCCCCTGGCAACTTTCAGATCTTGATCATTGGACTTACCAATTCTCTATCTAACAATAGATGTTTAACATTCCATCTATACTAGGTCTCCAAAGGAGTAGCCTTAATACTTACTTATTAATTATTATAGAAAAGCTTATTTTAAGGTGAGATGGTTATTCGAACCACTGCTTAACTAATTTTAAGGAATAGTTAATCCTTGTCGCTAGTCGAACAATTCGACTACCCTGGCAGCTGATGGCAAATTCTTAATCGTTGCCTAATTAGGGTTGCGGTGATAATGCATAAGCAAAATGAACCGTCTTTCATATCTAACTATACCGAACTCACAGGATATTGAGTTAGGCTATATCTATTTATATCTTAAAACTTATTTGACCAGGGTTTTCAATTCTGCCAAAAATGGTACTAGCTGTCTTGGAGATCTCTTAATAATGCAGCCCTAAATGGGATATAACCCTTAACTCTACCTGCCTCTCTGGGGTAAACAGGGTAATCTTAGAAGAAGATGATCAAGATATAAGGAGGTTACAGAGATTTCCTTATCTCAGGCTCCAGTTCGCTCATCAACGCTTGTGTCTAATAAGTGACACATTCATGTTACAAGTCCACGAATTTCTTGATCTGCTACATTTACTTGGATAATTCCATTCAGGATATCTCCTTTGAATACTACTAGTCGACATTAGTACAATATGGCCATTGGGATATCTCAAGGGTTCCATGTATTAAACCTCCATACTGATCAGGCATGGAAGCAATCTATGGAATTTATTAAGATACCCAATCCTCATATGATGCTTTTATCAAACATAGTTTGGCATTCGCAGGCGATAAAAACAATGAGAAAATAATTAAAATAACATATGTTGTCGTACTCTATGCAAAGAAAGAGTGCTCTTAGATTTTCGAAAGGATTCCTTGCCGATCTATAAGAATCGGTTACTATGGTTTCCTTGGTAGTTATACCTTGTGGATGATAATAAAAATTTTGCTAAATTTATGGTTCATGAAGATTTATTATTGCCTGTAATAAAACAGGACACTTAGCAGGAATTATCATTGATAAATGATAAGGAAGTTTATTGTACAAATGCTTATATCTAATAAATAATGGAAGTTTCACAAACTAGGCACCTAGCTCAGTTGGCTAGGCGCGCGAAAGGGTGCGGCCGGCCTAGACCCAGGTTCGATTCCGGGGACGGCCAGTTCCACCATTTTTTTTTTATGTTTAATATTAATTACTCGTACGAATACGTGTAATTATGAGAGTTGTCTCATAAGGAGTCTTGATAATTAATTGCTTATTAACACTCACAATATGGGCTTGATTTTTAAGGCAACCAAACCTTTCCTATTACTATATAAAGTCCTCTTATTAACGCAACAAGGACAGCGGAGAAGAGTAATTCCCAATGGATATTAAATATCCATTTAATATTGCTGCAGTAGTCTCGGAGGTACTATCGACCAATTTTTACTTTGTACTTAACGCTTAGAGTTTTAATAGGCAGATTTAAAGATTTACAATATCTATTGTCTACGAGAGACTTATCTGAACCTGAATTAAATAATACTCTAACATGAGCGTTATTGATATAGAAAGTACCTGTGGTGACCTTGTCATCTTGGATAGCCTCTTGAGTATCCATTTGGAAGTTTTCGGTTTTGGTATTTTTTTAACTTCCTCAAGCTTTTTAGCATACTTAGGGCAGTTGGTCTTAATGTGCCCTCTTTCATTGCAACCATAGCAGGTTGCGTCCTCCATCTTCCTGCAGTCCAAAGTCTTATGCTCCTTGGACTTGCAGATCCCACATGCAAAAGTTCTCGACTGTGTAGGCGAGTTCGATCCATTCCTGCACTTCCCGAAGTGCTGCTTCTTGCAGGTTTTGCATTTGGGTTTTTCACCTGACTGCTGGTTGTCCTTTAAATCCTTGCCAGGCTTAGCTGCTTTTCTCTTGGCAGCCTTAGGGCAATTAGTACTGATGTGGCCCTTTTCGCCGCAGCCATGACAATTTGCATTCTTTATATCCCTACATTCGTGGGACTGGTGGCCAGCTCTTTTACAGATGCCACATTGCTTTATCTTTTGATTTGATCGACACTGACCCCAGTGTCTTCTTTTGCAGGTTTTACATGTGGGTTTTGCCTCCTTTGGCTTGGACTGGTTATAGCTTGAACCGGTCTTACTCTTTTTGTAACCTTTATTTGGGGCATCATCGCACATTCGTTTATAATCCTTCAACACACGGTCCATGGCGTTGCTTACGGCGGTATTCATCACAGCCTGTAACTCGGTGCTTATTAAGTTTAGTCTTGCATTATCATTCTGATTAACTGGATGATGGTGAGCTTCAGAGGAGTCAGCCATGGTGAAACTTTGAAGGCTACTATCCAAGTAGAAACAATTTGTTTAATCATATAGTGAATTGTCGAATTTGATGAATAAATAGCCATGGCGTAATTAAACCATATAGGCCAATAGATAGAATTTAATTTATTTGATTATGTTTTGCCTAAGTTTAAATAACCATCTTTGGCATTTAAGCGGAATATAATCCTTCATATTTATTAGGCAGGGGACATAGTCACGACTGCCAATGTCATACTGACATCTTTTATATATAGCACAAGGGCTTGTTCCAAAGGACTTATGATGGCTCAGAGACCTTGTCACTAGGGAAATTTTAAAACATAATCGATGATTCCTTTGGGTCGGAAAATTTCATAGTTCATTGTCTTGACAAGAAGTTATGAAATAAAACTATCTTTTTCATGTATTCATCTTTACTCGTTTATATACATCCCAAATGGATGTTTTGATGCGTACTTCATTTTCAACGTTTTCCAGCCATGATTCCTATTGATCACTTACACTAGCTAAGAGATATGGAAAAATCTTAATATAGGGATGACAAGTGTGATTTTATCATATCACTGTTGTCGGGAGTGTCAACACATTTTAAAGTGTTAACAATGATCTGAATCTCTTTTTAACCAGGTTTTACCATCTTAGCAAGGTCTACAATAACACTCAGGCTAGGTCAAACCTTTTAAGATTCTCTTTTAATATTTAAACTGGCAGGAAGAGAATGATATTTATCTTATTCAGGATGCTCACTTATTAATCCTAAATTATTAGTTAGTAATAGTACAAAAGGCTTAGTCAAGTAGACGAGTTTAATTTATAAGCCATGATTTCAGAGAATCAAAGCATTTAGGTTTGAACATAGTTCATTATCTTTCCTGGACAGAGAGTCAAAGACTACTACTGTCGTTGTCGAATTGACGATACAATATGGCCCGTAGGCGGATCAATTGACATTACAAAACGATGTTTTTAGAAATTAATAATCATCACACTGGTGATAGTAGTCATGATAATATTGATCATATTGACTATGAGGCTTGGGCATAGCCCACTGCCTTAGACAAGAACCCTAAGATTTACTACTGTCATTGTTGTAGTGACAATATTATAAAGTATAGCCAGTAAGCACTTCATCACTAAGGATGTCGATAATATGATCATCATATTGATGATATTAGTCATGATCACATTGATCATATAGACTAATAGGCTTGAGCATAGCTCACCACCATAGACAAGGAATCATAAAGATCACAATGTCAGAGACATATTAGTCATGATCACATTGATCATTTAGGCTAATAGGCTTGAGCAGAGCTCACCACCATAGACAAGGAATCATAAAGATCACAATGTCAGTGTCTCAGATGGACAATACGTTATAGCCCGTAGGCACTTCCCTTCTAAGGGATGGTTATAATATGATCATCTTATAGGATGATGTAAGCTATGATTTCTAGATCAATAGACTAGATAAGAATATTGGAAAAATCCAATATATGAAAATAAAAGTACAGAGTTGCCCTAAGCGGGACTTGAAAGGAATAATGTTGTCCTCGAAGGGACTGAAAAGATAAATACGTCTTTATAAGGACTATTAAGGAAACGATTTTTAGCAAAGGGAGTTTCTTCTTCACTTTATTTCTGAATGCTTTCTCCTTGTATGCTCGTTTCATTCTAGCCGCGGTACGAAGCTCAGCATTTCAAGGCTCCGGGTGTGGAGAACTCCTATTACGGCTTCTTCGCTTAGCGACGTATCCAATAAAAATTTGGAAGTAAAAAGTTCTTAGATTAGGATTTAGAATATTCCTAAGTTAAGTCTAGACTCAGAAGTTTAGATATGTGCAATTGTGTAACTGAGATTAAACACAAAAGGCTAGTGTTTAATTCACTCAGTGTTGGCTCTGATACCAACCTGTCACACCCCAAATTTCCACGTGTCACCGGTGGGCCCGGTAGGGGAGTAACGTGACGTGGTTGGCAACATCATAGTCAAACAACACAATATTTAAATGCACAGCGGAAGCAAAAGGATAAATATATTACAATCCGTAATAGTGTAACATCAAAGTATTACAACGGAAGTAAAGGATCCACAGGCGGATCGCAAATAAAATAACATGGTTCAACAGACTTTAGGCATCTAAGCTTGCGAGACTCTTTATTGATGCTAGGAGTAGCCAGCCAATTCCAATTAGTACCTGCACTTAGCCTTTTTGGAAAATACGTCAGTTTACACTGGTAAATACAATCAACTGACTCATTTTGAAAAGGGTTTAAGAAAATGATTGTTTTGAATGCACATGGCACAAATAATATTTTATAACTTGGGATAATTATTTAAATATATAATACTTGTAGGGATTTACATGTTCCTTATGCGTTCAGTAGCCCGGATCGAGCCGGGTTAAAGATTAATCGACACACCACTATAATTATGAGACACCAACGGCGTACGCCTACGCCGGGTGCTGAGGTCGTGGCCATTCGTAGAATGATGCCAGGGATATCCGGGACAACGGTCATTAACCCCCCAAAGGCTTTAAGTAAACAAAACAATATTAAACGAGACGTCTCAATACTTTCATTATCATTCATTCAATCAAAGATTCAACGTCCCGACCAAGCGGTATTTTATATACCGTACCCCAAGCCCGTATAGGGAAAATAAGTTAAAAGTATTTACCTGAGCTTAAATATAAATTCAATCCCAGCCGTATCAAATCAGCAAGTACAGATAGCTTTTACTGAGCTCCTAAATCTGGAACGAAGGTTTTTAATAACCTATTAGAATCCTAACGGGTCTTTAATTAAGCCTTGACTTAGACCGGTTAGTTTTCAAGAGGGAGATATGGTTCGTACGCTTGATTAAGCGAAGACCGGATAGAATGTGATTTAGACCCGACAAGTTTGAAGACTTGCTTAATATGGGTATTTCATACACATTCTGGATTTTGAGACGAAACTGATAAGTCTTGACCCGTTTCGGCCAATTTATGTAAACTAGTTACATAAACCGAACCGAACGCATATGACGCGTAACGGGTAACCATAAGAGTCCTAAACAGGTTTCCTAAGTTATCATGCCCTAAATATGTTGTGATATCAGTAGGATACCTTCCATAATGCCCAAACGAGTTAAATCTTATATTAAGCCCCGTAGGGGTATTTTGGTCATTTTAAAGAGTATAAAAGGGATCATTTAAGCTTCTGTGATCCGGGTTTGAATAATTCAGTAAAATAGTTTATTTTAACTTGGTATATCAGTTGGTGTTAAGTCCTATGTGGCAAAATGGTTTTAAACCCTTACTATGCGCTTAATACGCGTATAACGTCGTTTTAAGCGATTTACGGGTTAAAATAGTATTCTGAGTTTCTAGGTCAGTTTATAAGGTTCAAAACACTAAATTTATTATTTAAAATCAGTAGCAATTGGATTGGCGTTAAAAGGATTTGTAAAACTCATTTTATACCCGAAAAGGGTATATTCGGTATTTACCGAATTAAGGCGCTAATCCAAGCTTATGATCAGTCTAAAAATAATTAAAAATCTTTAAAAATCCTAGAATATTATTTAACATCAGTGGGTAAAAGATTTGGTGTCACAACTGAGTTTAGATAGGTTTTACGCTAATGGCGCCGTTTAATTAATAAACATGTTTATAAATACGCCATTAAGCATAACTCCTAATCTAGACTTCCGATTGACGTGAAATTTTGCAGACATGTTCAATAGTCAGTATTAAAGACTTTTGCACTTTTACATTTTCTAAAATCTTGTTTTATGGTCATAAGGGCATTACGGTCAATATTTAGGCGTTTAACGGAAACATCGGACGATTAGGGATTCGAGTGGTATAAACGCAGAGGCTTATACACACATGTAACTAGGTCCTAATGGAACCTTAAGGAATATCTAAACCTATAAGAATCGGGTCAGAACTGAGGTCAAAGCAAAAGTCAAACCTTTGCGTTTCTCGGTTCCGAATCGGTTCTAAACATAAAGTTGTCGAATCAAACAAGTGTATACAAGTTTTTATACTTATTTTCAGTTGGTAAGAATGATAAAATAGGCTATACGCCATTTACATCGCTAATCATGCATTAAACCAAACATAACAATTCTGTTGACTTTTTCGGAAGAAGTTTGACTCGATAAACGACCTAGTTAGGATTCGAATTGGTGAGTGCCCTTTTAGGGGTTTATTAACCATATAAATACCAACTTATAACAACCTTTGATTCGACTAAACTCTGGACCGATTGTGATTTATCACAAAGTCAAACCGTAGTTACGACGGTTTGATTTCTAGGCTATAAACTAAGTATGAATGAATTAGGAAGGATCAAGGGTACTTACACTTGTCTAATGGATGATATGGAATGCTTGTATCAGCTCTTGAGCTCTTGTAAATGTCCAGAAGATGAAATGAATGATGAATGATGAATGTTGCACAAAGTGGGTCATTTAAACAACTTCAAACAAGCTTAGATGATCGACAACTAAGTCTAGGAGGAAGCAATAACATCCACAAGCATCCGACACACTATAAACCACCTTAGGGCAGCCCAAGGTATCAAGCAAATTGATCAAAGTCGGTTTAAACATCAACCCACAGCTGCACATAACATTCTGTCCAGATAAGGCAGTCGCGTAGCGCGACTGCCGAGCCCTTTCACGCTCGCGCTACGCGAGGGCATAGGTGACCAGCATAACAAGTTTCCATTATTTGCATTTCAGTCCCTGGTCCTTCTATACATCGCTTTCACTTGGTTTCTTGCATTAAGGGGCTTTAATATTGACATATAGGGGCTTTAAGACTTATACCATCTTTGTGAAGTCCTCGGGTAACTTTGTGATCACCCGAAAAGCCCTAATTTTCAATGTTGGCGATTCTAACCCTCACACACGGATTTTATCATAACTTTCTCATACGGTAACGAAACTTGGTGAAATTTTTATGGTACATTCTTGTGAGCATATTTAATCGTTACAAGGCTTCGGGTTTGCTTAAAAGGTCACTCAGAGGTACATCTTAACATGTTGACACATTTAACCCCTGTAGTTTGAAATCTCTCACTTTCTTTCACAATTCGCTTCGTATGATCCATGATCCATTCGTTTAAGGTTATAAACCTCATGTAGGGTTATCGTAAAGTATATTTATTCATTGTTGACACTTTGAACCCTTATATTTACATAGTTTCATTGTTTGTCAACTTTAGTCCTTCAAGAACATTCTTTCACACGTTCAAAGGTTATGACACGTGTCAAGACATTATAGGACGTAAATTTTCGGGGTGTTACAACTTCCAGATCCATAAAGAAGATACAACTTCATTTCACATGGAATCTTCATCTTCATCATCTCACATCGTTTTGAGATCCAGAAATCAAACGGTGACGGCGGTGATTCGTCGGAGACTCACAACGATGACGGTGGTGCCGGTTGTGACGGCGGTGATTCGTCGGAGACTCACAACGATGACGGTGGTAATAGGTGGTTTCAGAGATGCTGGAGATGATTGTTTATGGTGGGTTGGAGAGAGAGAGAAAGAGGGGAAAGAGATGGCTGAGGCAGGGTAGGGTTGGGGGATGATGTGTGTTATGTAATATTTTTTTTGTTTTATTTATTAATTAATGTTTTAAATAAAAGTATTAAATGACCATAATACCCTTAAACGGATAGGCATAACTGAAAATTTTAACGTGGTTAGTGATAAAGAACGAAATGTGTAATGTGTTTTCCAAATAAAGGATTTTTTTTTTCAAATAAAAAGTAAATTCATTATACCTTTTATATTAGAAGGTTAGAGCAAATTACAAATCATGGGTTGGTAGACGGGCAACAAGCTGCGCCGCCACCCCCTTTTGAATTGCAAATCCTACTCGGCTAAACACATAACTATGGCCTACAGACACTGTCGCATGCGCAAGTGCTGCCTTTTGAACCCGCTTCAAGGATTGTGACTGTAATTATTGAAGTTAAAGGCTATCCATTGCAACCTGCTACAAACATAAAGGACGAAAAGTGTAATTTATCCTTGTTATTATTCATAATAGATTCAATAGTAGAGGCAAACATTTAAAAGCCCCAAAACACATTAAAAGCTCCAAAACACATTATTTTGTTGACAAAAATGCCCTTTTGCTAGGAATTTCACATGTCATTGAACATGATCTCTCAGAGAAGACACATTCCATGGTGCGTGAGGTAACTAAATCATGTAGGACGCAATGGATTATGTATGAAAAGTAGAATGATAGATGTTCCTTATAGGATATCTTGTACAACTTTAACTTTCCTCTTGAAGAGGAATTAGATAGGTTCATGTTATAGTCTTATTAACCACACTGACCACCATTATATATTTTCATTTGATTCTTAACACATTCAAACACTTGTGATCTTATATTGACTTTTTATTTTTTTAGTCCAAATCTTTGCGATAGCTTAGTTTACATGCACGCTTAGTTGTTTATTTTTTTAATCTAAATACAATGGCATAGATGTGTCATTTTGTTCTTGTGTTTTTTAGTGTTTCAAACATCCGTGTGCAAGTGCAAAACATGTGTATGTGTGGTAAAGAGTGTGTTTTGAGATCCTAACACAGGTGTAGTCTGGTTCACCAAATATTTTGAAAGGAATTGGAATTTGGAAAAGGAATTGGAATTAATTCCATGAAAAACTTACAATGTGTTTGGTTGATAAATTTATGAATGAAGTTGGAATGTGTAGAAACTTATATGACAAAAGTACCCTTGAATACAGCTTCATCACTTGAACCCACGTCTCGAAACCCAACCATTTTCTTCTTCTTGAATATCCACCTTGCCTTGATACTTAGGCGAGACTGCCAAAGAGGCTGCATTCGATACTACTTTTGTGAAATTGGATTTATTAATCAAAGTATTGAAGAACCTGAACAAGATTATTAAATTAGATATATTTTATATAAGTTGAATATTATAACGTGAAACATTAAAATTACATCCTAATATCCTATGGTTATGCATTAAAATCAACGAGGAGTCGATGTAAGGATTGTACGATAGATTGGAAAGGGTGGTGTAATTTCTTGATTGATATGATGTAACTTTGTGTTTGCGGATATCTCTAGCTTGGAGATATCCCGCATTTGTTTAATGAAGTTTACCTTTCAAAAAAAAAAAAAAAAAAACATTAAAATCAACGAAAAACTTCAACAAATAATACATAAAGTGGAAGTTAAACGCTACCACTACTTTTAGCCAGCGGATCCATGCGACTCCCTCTCCTTTTTCACTTTTTTAACTGAACAATGTTTCTCTGTATGTTATTTAAGCGTCGAGTTTGCCACGGCTTTCATGAACTTCTCATAATATTTGCACCGAGCCATCTCGGTGTTGTTCGACATAAGACAGAGGTCGAAGTGCTTACAAACCTCTGGGTTTCTTTTGGTTTCAAGAACCAAAACAACATTCTTGTTACTTGCCATCGTTGAGTCTTGGAGATGTAAAAAAACTTCAGCGGTTTTGTGTTTTTCAGAGTGTTTGAGAGTTAGAGAACTGGTCTGGTTAAAACTAAACATTTTAGGTCTATTTATACTAAGTTGGAGGGTATAAAGGTAAAACAACCGGTTCATTACCATTAGGAACCGATTCCCCAACGATAAAATTTTTAAAGAAATAGACGTGCCTGGTTTGGACCCGGTTTTGGGTTATGGGGACCCGGATCTACCCGAATCTGTTCCACTGGATTCTATTATATAAACCTATATCAATTCCGGTTCCTACCCGGTTCATCCTAATATCTGGGTCCCATGTTACGTGATTGGGTCGTACCCGGTTCCAAAATCCGTTTTGGGCACCTCTCCTCAGACTACGATAAATAAAAGTAAGGGATGATCTCAAAGTCCAAACTAGCGAACTGCTGGGCTGAGTACTTGAGCCCAACAAATTAAAAGGCGATTTAAATTAGCATTCATACGTCGTCGTTCTGCTCCCAAAATTAACATTCATCTCTCATCTTCAATTTCATCATCTCTCTTAAACCCTAGAAATTCATCTCTGTAAACCCTAGAATTCAAAAATCAAAATATGTCAGACCACATACCCTTCGAAATCCAATCGGAAATTATAAAGATGCTTCCTCTGAAATCGTTGATTCGACTCCAATCGGTCTGCAAATCATGGAAGTCTCTGATCCACAGCTCTGATTTCATTGCACATTATACCAGCCAGCAGCAACATCTGCTTGTAAGGTATAAAAATCGAGATGATTTTAAGTTAGAATATGTTTCATTGGTTGATGATGATAGTTTCCCCCAACACAGAGTTTGTGTTACTCTTCCCCCATTGCTTAACAACCTTGAATATCATGTATTAATCGGCAGCTCTCATGGCTTGCTGTGTTTCTACTGTAATAATCCGGCTGTTATTTGGAATCCTAGTATTAGAAAAGCGGTTGCTGTTGTTGCGCCTCATGTCACATATGGGGACCCATATCGAACCGCTCTAGGGTTTGGGGTTTGTCGTGAGACTATGGACCCTAAGATTCTCACCATCACACGCTCAGAAAGTGTAGACCCGTGGCAAGTTGAGGTGTTTACTTTAAGCACAAGGGCTTGGAGACGTCTTTATAGCAATAATCTCCCTCGTAAATCAATTAAGTAATAAGTATTTTGAGTTACCGGTGGTTGTAGATGGGTATCTTTATTGGCTTGCTTGTGATTGTGATGGTATTACCGTGGATGATGGTACATCTACGACTAATTTGATTATTTCGTTTGATATGACAAGTGAAGAGTTTGGAGAAGTAAACCTTCCGGATAGTTTAGCCCATCATTATTATAGTTTGTTCATGTATCAGCTAAGGGTGTCCCTTGCTGTGATTGAAACCGGTGTAGAGGCCAATAAACGAGTTTACCATGTATGGTTGATAGAGGACGGTGTTCCAAAATCGTTTCAGAAGCTCTACACTATTAGTAGTCACTCACCAATTGGATCAATAGTTGGTGTAAGGGGATTTAGGAAGACAGGTCAACCTTTAATTGTGTTGCAAACTCATCCTGGCCCCACTTGCATACTTGCTGCTTATGAACCCTACTCTAAATCCATCACTAATCTTGGGATTAATGGAATAAAAGCTTTATATTATCATGTGTATTCCTACATGGAACACTACTTCTGCTTTGATCAGCCCATTTTTACGGTTATTGAAAAAGGTAATGGCCAAATAGCAAAGTGGTGAGTTAAGGATAGAAGGCTTTTGAAGCATACAGGCAGGTTATAGATTTTTTCATATATGTTTTTGTTTATTATTCATATTAGCAAAATAAGTATTCGTCCATTGTTCCAAGATTACTGTCGTTTTCGTAAACATGTGATTCATTTATGTGCCATCCTGTGTTCAAGATAAGGTTTGGTACTTTTCTTATGGTAAAACTTCCAGCCATTATGATCTTTGTTCATGGGAGTACATGATTCTTGAAATCAATTGTTAGGCCGTAGGAGCCTTGATCCACTTGTGCTTTTAGATTCTTTATCTCAATTTGGAAGATTAAATGGTTTTTTAATGATTTTATTATGATTTAAATGTTCTGATCTAACTATACATTTTTATATACACTTCATTTTTAAATGTTTGATTTAAAGTTATGTGTTATATGTTAAATAGTTCCAATTGCAGTTATCATTGCAGTATGGTTAACTTTCAATTAGTACCAACATACTTTTACTTGATTTCTAATTTGGTCATTGGACTTGTTAGCTTTTTAACTGTATATATGTTGTTTAATGTGAATGGTTTTAATAGTAGGCTGTAAGAAGTTGAATTGTTCTTGAGGTGATTTGTTGGAATGTTTTAAAATGAAGTGAAAATTTATTATAAACTCCGTTTATGTTTAATAAATCCATTTATTTATATTTCGGTTTATTTCAGCAGCTTGCAGAATTAAAAAACAAACAGTCTTCTTCTTGCAGACTGCAGAGGTTTGATCCACCCATAGTCACAGGAAACGCTAAAAGACCCGTGTATCGCGTACCAGATCAGTCGTACCGAATCGCGGTATAGAGCCGTCCCAATTGCCTCTGGTACGCGTACTGGATCGCTAAATTGGACCGTTCCCGATTGTGTACTATAATAGTGTTCCAATCGGTAAATACACGTTTTTAATCAATCCGAAACGCGCTTCCGTTTGTAGTGTCCGGCGTTCCGCTACGGCCAGATTCATGTACCGGAATTTGAAAAGCCATCAACTTTTTCCCACTTTTTATATAACAGAGGTAAGTGAACAATTTTTTCCCGCCATTAACTTTTCACACTACAATTAACACACTTTAATTATTACATATCCCATGTTAACTATAAATGCCTGCTGTAACAATCAATCTAGCACACAATATTTCAATTCAATTCAGTCAATTACAAAAACAAAACAGTAAGCAATTAGCAAATGGCTTTAGGTAAGATTGAGTTTTATGAAATTTATGTTTTGATTATGAATTTTCTTTTATGAAGTTTCTCATTTGAATTTTGATTATGTTTTTGAAAATTTAATGAAAGATCTATTTTATACTTTTTTATATATATGATATGTGTACCAGACTACAGTGGTACGCCATAGGATACACCGTACTGTACCACGTGCCGAATTAGCGTTCCCAAATGAACCTACCCCACAACGTACCGATTTTTAGAAAGGCCCGAATTGCGTACCGGTTTTCGTACCGCATACCGGAGCGTATCACGTTCCATGTGACTATGGGTTCACTTCTTCTGCTACAGATGTCTGCAGATGTGGTCCGCAGACTGCATACGTTTTACCTCTGAAAAAACAAACAGCACCTTTTCAATCTCTATATGTTTTATGCAATAAATGTCTTTTTTAGTGAATTTCATAGAGCCTGAGATGAGGTGCTCTATAACGGGTGGGGTAGTGATCTGGCCATGTAGGCTTCCTGTTACCTTGTATTTTCAGTTTGTGTCTACTTGGATTTTGTGTTTTGTTTTTACTCTATGTTTAATCTGGTTCACTTGTGCTGATCGTCGGAATAAGGACGGACCAGCCCAAGACTTATAGGACGTTATATACCACTGCAAATGTTTATATTTGTAGAACCATATCTTGGGCTGGAACCCATTTTGTACAAAATATTGTGTCTGCCTTTTATTTTGATATTTTTGAGTCATCATGGTCCATTTGCATCAAGGGGTGTGTGGTCATCAGGAGAGGAAGTGGAAGATGAGGAAATTCTTTGGCCCTTCAAGTTCTAAATAGTTTGGCCATCATCAAAATACATCCGATCATCATCATCATCATCAAAATATGCTGGTTCTAGACTACCTTCGGCCACCATCACCAAACGACCCTAAATCAATACATCTGGCAGAGCTTTTATTGATAAAAAAATACCAATTGATGATAAAACGTGGAATGTTCGAAGACCTGGCGATGTTCGATGCCCCCTTTTCGGTTTTGTTCTATTTTTTTTTTTTCAGCGTCTTGCGTCTCGCTGGGTGTAGGATGAATGATCACCAAAGCACTGGACATTCTGTACAGTTTGCCAAGGCCATTGTTTTTAGTCATTAATAAGCAACCAAACTGCAAGGAGTTACTCGTGGACAAATTTCATGTAGAATAAAAACTAATAGTTTGACTTAAAAAAAGAATTTAGTTATTATATGGTGAACACATACCGTCATCTTCTCTCTTTTAACCTAGAATTCATCTCTTTTAATAGATTATTATTATATTTACTTTTAAACTAAAATATATTTCTTTAATTATTATTATATTTTCTTTTTAAACTAAAATATTTCTTTATATTATAAAAGATCAGAAGATGAATATTAACTATTTTTGTTAATATTATTATATTTGTTGTCCATTAGTATTCCGGTGCTGCCTTCCTTTTTTTATTTTTTAAATTTCAATTTTTTATTTTATTACTACAACCAATTTAATACTAATTTACTATTAATTTTTTTAATATACGCTGTTCTTCAGAATTTCAAGTACAGCGTTACAACATGTCTATGTTTGCTTACGTCTTGATATAAACTTTTTTACGGAATAACTTTTTAACCTTTTTTTCCCTTTAATCCTATGGCGATAATGTGTCAAACTAGAACAATACCGATCAAATTTCCTGAAATTATGCCGACTAAATTACCTTTGCATTGCGTGGAGGATTGCAGGAAAAAAAAAGATTCCCCATGAAACGCGGGCTTTTTACAAACCTAGTTGAATTATAAAAAATAAAAAATAAAAAAAGCAAAGCCAGACCGTGGGGTATGGTGGGGCGGGGGTTTGGGGCATGGGTTGACACATGTACCTTTGAAAACTCAATTGACAAACCCATTTTGTATGGGGTATGGTGGGCGTGGCTTGGCTAGCGTGGCCAAGCCACATATATATATATATATATATATATATATATATATATATATATATATATATGTGGGTTTAAATGAGAACGCTAAATATTGTGAGAACCGTGAGAACAAATGAAAAAACCGCGAGAACTTGGTAAAAATCAATTCAAATTCAAATTTTTTTTCTACACTTGTCATTATTATTCGAATACAATGTTAGAAATTTACTTTACACGTTTAAATTTACGTGAATTCGTAAATAAAGAAAATTTACACATGTGTAAATTTGCCATTTACACGTGTGTAAATCTGTTATATTTACACATGTGTAAAAAAATCTAAAAAGAGTGATTTTGAAAGGAGAAATGAATCCTTTGATGTTGTAAATTCTTTTTTTGATGTTGTATCTTAATTAAAATGAAGTTTGTATTAAAAAAAATTAGTTTTGATTGGTTTTTTCATTCGTTCTCACGGTTCTTGCAATATTTAGTGTTCTCAAGATAACTCTCCCCTATATATATATATATATATATATATATATATATATTTATAACCATTAAAAACTACATAAACATACAAAATAATTATCAAAATAAAAAACTATCATTCTTCGTCGTCTTCGTCGGTTTCGAACCCAGGAATCGTTGAAACATGATCCACCAAATCAGATCGAAGGTTGTGATGTATATCCCTTGACTTGATCAAAAATTCATTTGCCGTTTTATCTTCGTCTGTTACGTTACCTGGTTGGGGGTCATCGTCATCATAGTAGGTAACGGCCGCTCTACCTTCATCCTCCAAAATCATGTTGTGAAGAATGATACATGCGTACATCACATTTCCAATCTGATCCTTGTCCCATAGTCAACAAGGCATTGCCAATATTCGCCACCTTTTCTTCAAAACACCGAATGCTCGCTCGACGTCTTTACGTGTAGCCATTTGGACCCTGTTAAACTTTAATCTCTTTGGATCTATGGTACCGTGTTTTGTGAACGATTTTACGAAAACCCCCCACTCTGGGTAAATCCCATCAACTAGGTGGTACCCATACACGTACTCAACCCCGTTTACAAAGAAAGTTCCTTTGGGTCCTATACCATTTACCCGATCATTGAAAAGGGGCGAGTGGTTTATGATGGTAATATCATTATGTGAACCTGGCATACCGAAGAACGCATGCCATATCCAAAGATCTTGGGACGCAACCGCTTCAAGCATGATGGCTGGCATCCCGTGAAATCCACTCGTGTGAGCGCCTTGCCATTGGGTAGGACAAAGTTCCCAAGCCCATTTCATACAATCTAAACTACCTAGCATCCCGGGTAGCCCATGATAATCTGCGTGATGTTCCAATATTTGTTGCATGTCACTGAACGGGGGCTTTCTCAAATATATTTTCCTATAAAGTTCTAGAATACACGAACAAAAGTTGTGAAGACTTTCTCTAGCTACACGTGCAGACATTTTTAAATAGTCATCCATAATGTCCGAACTATTGCTGGACGCTAACTGCCTAAGTGCGGCCGTGACCTTTTGCCACGTACTAAATCCTAATTGCCCGGTTACATCCGGTTTTTGTTGGAAATAAACATACTTCTCCTCAAGATCTCTAGATATCCTTAAAAATAAGTTTCTACTCATACGAAAACGACGTCTAAACATTTTTTCATCATACTTAGGTTCCGCTGAGAAGTAATCGCTTACCAACAAATTGTTAGCGGTGTGCCGATCACGAGCGATGTACCTTCTCCTCCGTTTAGGTTGTTGAGTCTCTTCCTCATCGTCTTCGTCTTTCACGATAGCTTTCACCACCGCCGCGATCGTTTGTAGAAATATTTCCGCACCATCGTCAGATGATGATGACGATTCACTATAACTTGAAGAACTCATGACAAGATTGTGTTTTATGTGTTTGATATTGTGTGTGAAAAATGTTAAAGAGTAAACTGCAATTTTACACCCTGAGGTTAGGTGTCATTGGCACTCCTACTCCCCCTAAGGAAATAATTGCAAAATTACACCCCACTGTTTGACCTTATTTCGCACTTTTACCCCCCGCCGTCAAATTGAGTAACAGAACTGTTAAGTCTAAGTTGAAATGACTATATTACCCTTACATTTTACCCCCCAACATTCCTGTTAAGTCGCACAATTACCCCCCACTGGTAAATTACTAATTTGTCCTTTTCTATTACCCCCTGTACTTTGTGCTAACACACAACATTACCCCCTGAAATTTACAAAACCCTTCCCGCCAAAATCAAATACCTGTTCTTTGATCTAAAACCTAACAAGCAAATACCTGTTCTTTGAACACGTAATCTGAAACGTAACAATCATACCTGTTAAAAAATCTGAAACCTAACAAGCAAAGACTCCAAAATCTGTTCAATCAGTTATTTCTGTAAGGTGTTCACACCAACAAGCAAATACCTGTTCATAATTGCAGTACATAAGTGTATGCATACAATCATACCTGCAATGTCAATATAATGAGTGTATACATCCAGAATCATAATTGCAGTACATAAGTGTATACATCCAGAATCTGATTAAGCCACTGTTGAGTGTGCTGCACAATTTGGAGCACATAAGTGTGCTGCTAATGTGAACTTATGGCACTTTTGAGTATGGCACAATTTGCAGCACATAAGTGTATGCACATGATTATGCCCAAACTGTGACCATAAGTGTATGCACATGAGTGTATACATGATCAACCAGGTTATTTTAATGAGTGTATACATGATCAACCAGGTCAACATAATGAGTGTATACATGATTATGCCCAAACTGAAGGACTCATTGCATACAACTGAAGGACTCATTGCATACAACTGAAGGACTCATTGCATAAGTGTATGCACATGAGTGTATACATGATCAACCAGGTCATTTTAATGAGTGTATACATGATCAACCAGGTCAACATAATGAGTGTATACATGATTATGCCCAAACTGCAAAGGCCTCATTGCATACAACTGAAGGACTCATTGCATAAGTGTATGCACATGAGTGTATACATGATCAACCAGGTCATTTTAATGAGTGTATACATGATCAACCAGGTCAACATAATGAGTGTATACATGATTATGCCCAAACTGCAAAGGCCTCATTGCAGGCTGTTTGATTACTGTGTATACATAATGAGTGTATACATGATCAAACATAATGCATACAACCTAATTTTGATCAAACATCATACTTGTTCAAAAATACCTGTTATTTACAACCTGCAAATGCCCAAACTGTCAGCACATTCAGTGTGATCAACCAAGTAAACTGTCATTTTAGAACATTCGGCTTAGTAAACAAGCTGCAAATGCATACAATCAATCAAACATAAGGTTCAGATTTCATGCCCAACTTTCAGAACATTCAGTGTGATCAACCAAGGAAACTGTCATTTTAGAACATTCAGGTTACTAAACAAGCTGCAAATGCATAATCAACCTGAATGTATGCATTTTAACACAGAGGATATAGGAGATTGTATGCATTACCCAAAAGCTTTTTTGATCAAACATAATCAAAGATAATGTCAACAACCTAATTTTGATCAAACAAAATACCCAAAAGCTTTTAGACAAAAGCTAAATAAGTTACCTTAGGTTAACCTACATATTACACAAAAGCTTCGATTAAGTTAAGTTAACCTACATATTACACAAAAGCCTAATAACTAATAGACTAAACATCCGCTCAACTCTCCGGTGGTAGATGGAAGTTGAGGACAGGCCTCCCAAACACAGAGACCACCAGGTGGAACACCAAAGATGAGCTTGATAAGCTCATCGTCAGGTCAACTGTAAAAAAACCAACATTAACCAAATCAGACCCTAACCCCTGTGTATAACATGATAATGACTAAATCTGACCCTGATTAACTAACATTGGCAGATTATACCTTTCGTGTGGCGGATGATATAGCGGAGTAGCCAAAAGAAGACCGGCATTTCGACTGATCGATGGTGGTTGTGATCGGAGAAGATGGTGGATCGATGGTGGTTGTGATCGGAGAAGATGGTGGTTGTGATCGGAGAAGATGGTGGTTGTGATCGGAGAAGATGGAGTCGCCGGTGTATGGTGGATCGATGGTGGTTGTGATCGGAGAAGATGGTGGTTGTGATCGCCTGTGGTTGTGATCGGAGAAGAAGGTGAGAGCTCGATGGTGGGAAGGTGGGGGGGGGTAATTGTGTGTGGGTATGTTACTTATAGGGTTTAGTTTATCCAAGAAGCTTTAGATAAGAGTGAAAGGACAATTTTACCCTTTGACTTTCATGTTATTCAGTTGACTGTTAACTCAATTTGACGGCGGGGGGTAAAAGTGCGAAATAAGGTCAAACAGTGGGGTGTAATTTTGCAATTATTTCCTTAGGGGGGTAGGAGTGCCAATGACACCTAACCTCAGGGTGTAAAATTGCAGTTTACTCAATGTTAAATATGGTAAGGTATTTATAAATGAATTTTTTTTTAAATAGCCCCCAACGGCTAGTTTGGTTTGACCATTGAGAGCCCGCCATGTCAGCTTCCTAGACCCGCCCCACGCCCGGCTTCAAACTCCCGCCCAAGGGTCAACGCCCAAACCCAAGCCCGCCCGAGGTGGTGGCTTAGGCGTTTTCCCCCAACCCAAGCCCCATAGCCTATACCCCATAGTCTAATTAAAATTCGTACGGCATCGTTTGCTTACAAGAAGTTGGAATAAAACACACACAACACTATACCCTAGAAATTGATAATCAGAATCAATAATATGTCAGATCACATTCCGTTTGAAATCCATTCGGAAATCATGAAAACGATTCCTGTGAAATCGTTGCTTCGATTCCGATCGGTCTGCAAATCATGGAAGTCTCTGATCGAAAGCTCTGATTTCATTGCACATTACAGCAGCCAACGACAACATCTGCTCGTAAGGTATATAAATTTAGATGGTTCTAAGCAAAAGTACGATATGCCATTTGTTGATGATGATAGTTTCCCCCAACAGAGTGTTTGTGTGACACTTCCCCCATTGGTTAACAACCTTGAATATCCTGCCGTAATTGGCGTCTCTCACGGCTTGCTTTGTTTCTACGATCATTATCAACTTGGATGCACGGCTGTTGTTTGGAATCCTTGTATTAGAAAATCAGTTGATGTCGTTGTGCCTCATGTCGCATCTCAAACTTCTCTAGGGTTTGGTGTTTGTCGTGAGACTATGGACCCTAAGATTGTCGCCATCACACGTTCTAATAGTGTAAACCCTTGGCAAGTTGAGGTCTTTACATTAAGCACAAGCGCTTGGAGAAGTCCTTATAGCACCACCAATCTCCCGCGTAATTCGGTATTTTTTTTATAGAACCAGTAGGTGTAGATGGGTATCTTTATTGGCTTGCTCGTGATAGTATTGCCGTGGAAGACGGTACATTTAAAGTTTATGGTTTGATTATCTCATTTGATGGGACAAGTGAAGAGTTTGGAGAAGTAGACCTTCCGGATAGATTAGCCCATGATTATCATAGTTTGGCCCTGTATAAGCTGAAGGAGTCCCTTGTTGTGATTGAACCCGGTTATGATGCCGATAAACTAGTTTACCATGTATCGATGATGGAGGATGGTGTTCCAAAAACGTTTCAAAAGCTCTTCACTATTAGTTGTCACTCACCAGATGTATCATTATTTGGTGTAAGGGGATTTCGGAAGACAGGTGAACCTTTAATTGAATTACAAGCTCATCCTAGCTCCACTAACAACATACTTGCTGCTTATGAACCCTACTCTAAATCCATCACTAATCTTGGGATTAATGTAAGAAAAGCTTTATATTATCATGTGTATTCCTACATGGAAACACTACTTCTGCTTTGATCAGCCCATTTTTACAGTTCATGAAAAAGGTAATGGCCAAATAGCAAAGTGGAGAGTTAAGGACAGAAGGCTTTTGAAGCATACAGGCAGGTTATAGATTTTTTTCATATATGTTTTTGTTTATTATTCATATTAGCAAAATAAGTATTCGTCCATTGTTCCAAGATTACTGTCGTTTTCGTAAACATGTGATTCATTTATGTGCCATCCCGTGTTCAAGATAAGGTTTGGTACTTTTCTTATGGTAAAACTTCCAGCCATGATGATCTTTGTTCATGGGAGTACATGATTCTTGAAATCAATTGTTAGGCCGTAGGAGCCTTGATCCACTTGTGCTTTTAGATTCTTGAAATCAAGGGGGTAGCGGCGCAGCTTGTTGCCCGCTTACCGGCTATCTTGGTGTAATTTGTTTGGCCTTATATATATAATAGCTCAACATTTAATTAAAAAAAAAAAGATTAAATGGTTTTTTAATGATTTTATTATGATTTAAATGTTCTGATCTAACTATACATTTGATATCCACTTCATTTTCCTTAATTAGTCTTCAATCTCTGTATGTTTAATGTAGTAAATGTCCCTTTTTAGTGAATTTCATAGAGCCAGAGATGAGTTGCTCTATAAAGCGTGGGGTAGTGATCTGGCAGTACAGGCTTCCTGTTACCTTGTATTTTCAGTTTGTGTCTATTTGGATTTTGTGTTTTGTTTTTACTCTATTGTTAATCTGGTTCACTTGTGCTGATCATCGGAATAAGGACGGACCAGCCCAAGACTTATAGGACGTTATATACCACTGCAAATGTTTATATTTGTAGAACCATATCTTGGGCTGAAAACCATTTTGTACAAAATATTGTGTCTGCCTTTTATTTTGATATTTTTGAGTCATCATGGTCCATTTGCATCAAGGGGTTTGTGGTCATCAGGAGAGGAAGTGGAAGATGAGGAAATTATTTGGCCCTTCAACTTCTAAAACAGTTTGCCCATCACCAAAATACATACGTTCATCATCATAAAAATACGCTGCTTCTAGACCACCTTCGGCCACCATCACCAAACGACCCTAAATCAATACATCTGGGAGAGCTTTTATTGATCAAAAATATCAATTGATGATAAAATGTGGAATGTTCGAAGACCTGATGATGTTTGATTTCTCCTTTTCGGTTTTGTTCTATTTGTTTCCTGAATGGTGTTTTGTTAAGTTTGAATGCAAGTGTTAAACGCTTTTCTTAGGAATACAATTTGCATTGTTTCTTTACCATATTGCCACGTCATAGATTATGGATATTATGTTCATTCCCTCATTGAATGTTTGGCATCGTCGTGATTTTCTTTTCGCATGACAGGATTGAGCATGGCGGAAGGAGTGCGTTTGGAGCTTTTAGAGAACGTTGTTTAGCTAACAAAATGAAATATACTTATTTAAGTCTTTTTAAATTTTCATTTGAATGTTGGACCATGTGATTATAATTTGTGGAATTATGATTTTGACAATAGAAATTTGTTGTTTCAATTTTTATCGTAAGTTGTTTCCGGATCGGTTGTATTATTTTGAATAAAGTGCAGTTCTGGATCTGCAGTAAAAATTAGGATTTTTTTTACATAACATGACGGGATAAGTAAGAATAAAGATACGATAAGAATGAGTGCAGAGATGCCACAACATCAGTAAATGTATAACATGACATGATAATAATTAATATAGACGAAGACATCTTCGCACGATTATGATATGATAAAAGAAGAAAATATGCCTGTTTGTTTGTTGTTACACAAACAAGTTCTGTATTTTATTGATGACATAATTCAAATGTGTATTACCATTAAGTTCTATATTTAATTATTACTAAAAGATAATAAAAAACAAGTTTCAGTCTTTTAGATTCATCCATATGTTGATTCAAACCCGAGATCTTTACAGTATGTTGAATCACTAATGTTTGTGGCAATTGAGAAAGTTGAGGATGAGTTGGTTAACCTGGTCGGGAAATTGTTCATGAACGAAATGCGATCCTTCAGCAATATATATGGTTTCCAAGTTGGGTACGTATTTCTTCACCTCGCCGCTCCTTATATATTCTGCAGTTCCAGGTAACCCAAACACAAAATCTTTCTCGCCCATGATCAATAGTGTTGGAGCTTCTACTTTCAGATCTTTTGGAGCTTGTTTTGACATTTCAACTTTGCTATTTAAAATCCTACAACGATTAATGTAAACGGGTCAAAGGTCAAACAGTTAAAAAGTCACCCGCAGTGTACCAGAAGTGTTTCAACCTCCTATATGATAGGTTTGATAATGACAGTTTTTTCTTTAAAACATGTCTACTATGTTACTTATGTATGACATTTAAAGAAAGTGTTGGCAGGTCAACGGTCAACCCAACCCATTTGACTGGAAACCATTTTGACCCATTATCCAACCTCTGCCCATTTTGCCACCTACATGATATGTTCGATAATGACCTGTAAGGAACTTGAAGTGGAGTTTGAAATCCGGACTTCTGATACAAATCCCCATATACCGCAAGGTCATCCTCTGTGAACCAAGAGGGTAGAGGAGTCGACAGGTCAACCAAGTCCATTATCTCTTGGTTTTCATTGGCTATCGGTATCTCACTTCTAGAGAAAATAATGTAAATGTTCTTCACCACTGTTTTAACATCAAACCGGCCAAAATCAGCTTCAGCTCTTCCAGGTTCCTGTAAATGTATGCTATTTAAGCCATCCTTGATGTAGTGTGAATATGAGCACACGACCCATATGGAATGTAATACGGATATGCAAAATGTACCTTCCATCGGTTAATGTAGTAGCCTTCGGGGAGGGCTTGATGAGCCCGGGAACCAGGGGGCCTAAAAGCCACACCGAGCGATACAATAGCTGCAACTTTCTGTGGGTTGAAAAGGGCGAATGTGTAGCCAACCATTGATCCAAAATCTTTACCAATAACAAACACCTAACAATGTTCTCACAAACATATCCTTAGTATGTATCATTTATGTCTATTAGCTTACTAAACTAAATGAAATAAAAGACATGTTGTTGCACTTGTGATTATGTGACTACATCAACAAAATTAAAAAGCAGACTGGTACAAAGTTTAAAATAACAAGATAAATGACGGTTTTTTTGATCGATTATTTTTTAATTCTAATACGCGCAGGCATCTCGAAATATTACCTTAAAAGTTATTTGGGAGTTAGGGGTGTAAAGCCGTAAACAAGTTAAGTTGCTCATGAGCTAGTCGAGATCGATTCGCTAAAAGATCGATTTGAGTTGAGCTTAACGAGCCCGAACCTAAAAAAAAGCTTGTTTAATAAACAAGTCTGAGCCCGAGCTTCACTTATCGAGCTCGAGTTGTCTCACAAGGATGAGCCCATGATTTATATAGTAACAATATAATATATATATTGTTATATATAAAAACATAATTAAATAATAGATATATGAATAGTTATATAAATTAATTAAGAAACAATACACAAGCCCAAGCTTGGAAAACTATTCACGAGCTGAACTCGAGCTTAAGAAATAGCTCTCTAGACAAGCCAGACTCGAGCTATCGTAGGTTAAATGAACCAAGCTCGAGCCTTGACGAGCTCGGGGTCTACTCAGTAATTCATTGATCCAACAATCACATTCCACCTATTCCAACAAATTTGTATATCACCACAATCTCAATATAACTAATCAACCAAAGATCACCATACCTTAGAAATATTGAGATAATCCAAAATGGACGCAGTATCTTTGACAAAATCAAAAAAAGAGGTCTTCTCGGGTTCTTCAGGGATATCGGATAACCCGTATCCTCTGTAATCGGGTACAATGGCTCTGAAACCGGCGTTTGAGACCGCGATCATTTGGTGGCGCCACGTGTACCATATCTCCGGGAATCCGTGGAGGAAAATCACTGCTGGTGAGGACTCTGATCCGATCTCGGCTACGTGGAGATTGAGCCCGTTGACTTCAATGTAGTTGTGTTTGATTTGATCCATTTTGTTTTTTGTTTTTTGAAGTTTGAAGTGTTTGTTATTATAATATATTGGAGTAATGTTAGTTACTTGTTGACCAACCAACGTTTATTTTTCTAAAACTGTACCGGCAAAATTAAGAGTTAAATGCCATTTTATTCCCTTTAGTTTGGGTCATTTTGCCATTTAGTCTAAAGATTTCATTTTTCGCCTGTGGGTTCAAAAAGATTTCACCGTTGCCGTTTTAGTCCACTGAGTTAACTTCATTCATTTTTTCTGTTAACGGAAAGGGCAATTCGGTCATTTTATATGGCCAAATTGTCCTTCTAGTTTACAGAATTACATATAAAATGACTGAATTGCCCTTCTCGTTAACAGAAAAATTGGATAAAGTTAACCCAGTTGACTAAAATGGCAACTGTGAAACCTTTTTGGACCCACAGGCGAAAAATGAAACCTTTAGACTAAACTGCCAAAATGACCAAAACCACAAGGACTAAAATGACATTTAATTCAAAAAAAAAAAACAACTAATTAACTGTTTACACGTTCTGACGCGTCACAATTATCTAATTATTTATTCTAAAGTTCCACAAAATTATGCGATAGAATAAACACTCGCGAAGAACGTGAGAATATTGTTTGAATCATTAATTTATACCTTAATTCAAACGCATAATCAGGGTAGGGGTGTGCACGGTTCGGTTTGGTTATTAGCATTATCCGTAACTGTAACCGAAGTCGTCGGTTAATCGGTTCGGTTAATTCAGTTAATTTGTCGGTTTTCAATTCGGTTAATTTTCCGTTAATAACCAATTCAAACAAAGGCTAAAATTTTTGCTTAAGAATACATGTAACGGAGGTATAAATACATGAAATTGATTTATAAATAAATGAAATGGCGGTATAAATGCATGAAATAGAGGTTTAAATACATGAAATGAAGGTATAAATAAATGAAAATGGAGGTATTATTACATGAAATGAAAGTATAAAACATAAAATACATGAAATGGAGGTATAAAAGCTAGAAATATATAAAAAATAAATTGTTCGGTTCGGTTAATTTCGGTTAACCTATGGTAAAAGAAATATATCCGATAACCGACTTTCAGTTAATTTCGGTTCGATTTTGTCAGTTTTCAGTTCGGTTTCAGTTAACGGTTCGATTATTGCACACCCTTAACTCAGGGTGTTCAGGATTCAGATTCAAACTATAAAATTGTCTAAATTGGTCATCGGTTTAGTTTTAAAATCATTCTTTTTAAACTTTCGGTCAGTCGAGTTTAAAAACATGATGAATGGTTTAATTTGCGGTTACACCCAAAATTGGTTGTATAAAACCTGACCGGAGCATGAACTTCAAATTTATTATAATTTTTTAAATCTTTAGTATTACATATATTTAACAAGAGAATGATTAAAATGAGAACTCTCCTGAGTTATGAGAACTTAGAAACTCCTTGAAAAAAAGTTTATTTTTATATTTGAAAGATATTTTTTTAGAATTATGTTACTTTAAAAAAAATCGTATACAAATCTTACACCAGTGTAAAACAAATTTGTACGTGTTAATGTTCCTCAACGGTGATGTCATGTTTTTGTAAAAAAATATATAGCAATGTAAGTGACTTTTACATGACGAGTAAATGCCGACTCGGCTATTTTTATTTTTTTAACATATATTTTAGTTAGATGTTCATCTATGTTTGTGCAAATTTTGGTGGAAAAATTCGCACGGAAAGCAGGATTTCCATCAGAATTCTTACGGTTCTCGCAACTCGTAAGAGTTCTCATGATCTATTTAACTATTTATATTATATATCATGTTTAATTAAAATAAAAATAAAATGGTTCAAAAGTTTCGAGAAAAACTTTCTGGTAATGTAAAGTTATTTTATTTGAAGTTGTAGCCATACAAGTTCTTACCACAATTGCAACCACTTTTAAGGTTGTAATTTATCTCTCTAGTAAAAAAATATTTAGGTCCACCACTGAATCTAAAGAATCTATACTACTCTAAAACCAAGAACCAAACCGATTGTAGCCTAAAACAATCAAAATCAAGTTTTTTTCTTTTTTTATACACTTCTATCAAGTTCTTTTATTAACCCAAAAAAGGGGCCTATTGTTACTTTACACCAAGATTTATCTAAAACAATAAGAAACATGTTTCATATCCTCAAAAACCGTCATGGAATCTTATTTTTTCTAATTCTCTTAAAATGGTTGTTCATGCCGTCTGGGCCTGGGCCTACCTTCTATCGAGAGATTGTTAAACTGTACAACCCACAAGGGCCTCTTGGATATTGGGCTCTAGATGTGGAGCCAGACGTTACAGGCCCGGTTCATAACATATCTATACTATTATATTATATTATATTATTATTATTATTATTATTATTATTATTATTATTATATTATTATACATATGAAAAGAAAGATGCCATGAATATGTTTCACATTTTTTAATATTGTTTTTTTTTTTAATTTTTAATTATTGTTTTTTTCTAAGTTTTATAATTTTATTGATTTATTACTTCAATTCATTTTAGATATATCTTTTTTTCAACTTTTAAGATACAATCAAATTACCATATGAATCATAAAAATTAATTTATACTAGTGCCATGTTGTTCGGTATGATATGGTAGCGATACCGTATTAGATCACAAAAACAATAAAATAAATGTTGGTATCGATACAGATGTTCAATCGATTTTTATTGGGTTTGGTACAATAACGACACAATATCCGTTTAAAAAAAATGGTAACATCGAAACAAAAAGAGGCGATGAATAGTGGTTTTTTTTTTTTTCAATATTGTTTTTTTTTCTAAGTTTTTATTATTTTATTGGTTTATTGCTTTAAATGATTTACACATAAATTTTTCTCATATAACATTTGAGATACGATCAAAATATCTGTTATCAAATATGAAACCATATTCATGAATGCATATCGGTACCGATGTTGTTCGGTATGGTATGGTAGTGATACGGTATCAGTTTATAGAAAGCAAAAACAATAAAAAGAAATATTGGTACCGATATAGATGTAGTTCAATCAGTTTCGATTGGGGTTGGTACGATAGCGGCACAATATCCGTTTTCAAAGAAAAATATATCGTAATGTTGAAATAAAATAAACATAAAATGCAAACGAACCAAATCGATATCAACTGAACAACATAGGTATTGTATCAATATGTGTTTTTTTGTTTTCTATAGATGCAATGTTTTCTCTTTCAATTACTATAGCGAGTGTCAATATCGTAATGAACCAAATTAATACTGACTAAATTCCCGCCGCGAAGCGCGAGAGAATATCACTAGTATTATATGAATGGGAGATGAGCATTTTAAAATACCAAAAAAATAAGAACTTTTTTGCTATTAATTTATAAATACACCCCTAAAATTAAGGTAAATTGGTATTTTAAACAATAACTATAGTTTAGCCCCCCATCTTATTACACTTTCATTCCTAAGATTTAACATAATTATAAGTAATTAGTTACATTTTTTCCCTTCCACAACAAATTTATAAAAATACTTTTAAGTATTCTTGTCATTTCTTATAAACTATAATGTTTCAAAAAAAATATCCAAAAGTACTGTGACGACCTACTCATTTTTGTTGACGTTTCGATAGTTGTCTTGGTCAGTATTGGCGTGCTGATTAAAAGGTACAAGTAGATGATACATTAGTGTACAAGTGATTAGAGCCCAACGTACTTAGTCATTATCCCAGAATGTTTAATAGCTACATAATGTCAAGTGATTAAATATCTCAAGTTAATCATCTCATCTAGATTACACTTTAATTTCTCATCTTTAATAAAATTATAGATAATTAGTTGGTAGTTACGCTTTATCCCCTTATAAAAGACTAACTCCCCCACGATTTAACCGATTATTGCTTTAATTGGTCCGGTTAATCACTTTAACAGGTTTGATTAAAAACCGGTTATTTTCGGTTAATTAACCGGATCTTTTTGCTTTTTTTTTTTTTTTTGAATTTTTCGGTTAACCGGTCTACCAGTTAAAAGTCAGTTCCTATACTAAATATCTATAACCGGTTACCGGTTAATAACTGGTTCCAATTAATTAACCGGTTTTTTCCCACCTCTAATACGTAAGTATGAATTTGTTTTATTGAAAAGTTTATATATGAAACTAAAAGTGAAGTGTTGAGATTACTTCATGGACAAGGATACTATTATGTAGGGTTGAACACACAACAACATGACATCATATGAAATCAACATATTTGGAGTTGTCAAATTCAAAAGAAACCAAACCCAAACTATATAGTGTCACCATCCCTAACATGAATGGATAGTGTCACCATCCCTAAATGGTTTGGTTCGATACGATTACTTTTGTTTCAATTCTCAACTACATAAAAATAAGTGTAAGATTATCACTCTACATTCAAAAGTGTAAAATACCAGATTTTTCTTTTTATATGTGATCGGAATATGGTTCTCGACTTTAAAAACTTCTTATTTGATCATACACACTGAACTTAAACTGATTCATTGATTTTATAACACAGTTCAACAATTCATAAATCTTTTTTAAAAGTATGAACTTACACTGTAAAATTAATGAATCAATTTCTTATTAAATTTAAAAGTGTGTGACACTTAGAGAAGGTGTTTCACAATTAAAACAATTGGCGAAACTTGAAAATTTCCACCAAAGGGTCGGAAGTCACCGAACCTAAAAATTCTATATAAGTAAAAAAAAATTATAAAACCGGGGGGTCGAAAACGTATATACCTAAAAAATTCTACACGAAACGTACATACATAACACTACTGAGCGAAAAGTTCGGGGGTCGGGCGCCCCTCCCGGCCCCTTGAAAGCTACACCCTTGAAAACAAACCCGGCCTATCACATTAGGATGGGATAGTGACACTATTATTTGGGTTTGGTTTGGTTTGATACGAAAAAGACAACTCCAAAGAAAAGAGACACATACACATGGGAGGTGATTTATAAATATGCAAAAGGTGTTGTGTATCAATCATAAGGATACATATATGATTATAAGGTGTTAACATATTCATAAAGTGATTTTATGATAAACACACTCATATTTTGTAATATACCATTACCACACTATATCTACGCGTGACACACACATCTATATATAACTTAAAATAAAATAACTCTTTAAAATAAAGAAATTCACAATCACAGCCCCATGCCCCCATATGATGATGGCATTTGGCTAATAACACATAGATTAAAAGTCACCACCTTTGAAGTTTGTATATACATGTCAACGTGCACACATTATTCCGAAGATGTGCAAGCAAAGTGTTTAATACATATATATATGAGACGATTAAATAAAAAGCGATAACCCTAAAAGGATGAAATGAAAATCAACCCTTGATCAAGGACAATCATCAATGACTAGTATAAAATGGGCGTCATGATAAAGACTTCAAATAAATGAAAGGTAAGATCCTTCTTCTCTGTCTAAGAGTTGGAGGGTTTAAAATTTAAATCCTGTAATGTGCAGGTATATGAATATATAGTAGTAGGTTAGTTTGTCGTTCAAAAATATAAATAAATAAACAAATTGTAAGGCCAGGAGGGGCAAAATGGGAAAAACCATTAAAGCAGTAGTATGTGAGAGTCGACTAATGGTATGCGAGCATGTATAGAAAGGTAAGAGATTTTACAAGTTATTTGTTGTTGGCAGAAAAAAAAAAAAAAAAAAAAAAAAGCTTGCATAGTTGAGAGACCATGGGCACAATATATTCCGAGCATGAACTCATTGTCACCAAATAAACCGTCGAGCTTGGAAACACACATCAAAGGTTGGGTTGCAGTAGCGAAATGTTTAAACTCTTGTCTTTGTCTCGTAAATTCGCGATAATACCAGCATTGCGTGCATGTAGTAGCGTTTATGACTTTGATACTACAAAACTAGTAGGTATACAAATTCGTATATTGAATTGGCTGAACTGAATCGCGTAAATACAAGCAAGCCATATGCAGGGCCGGACTGATAGGCTTTGCATTCTAGAAAAAAGCCTAAGGCCTCCAAAGAATAGGCCTCCAATTTTGTTTTTTCATGTATTACATGTTCATGTAGCCCAAATGAACAAAGACGTAGGTAAAGACCCAATGACCCAAACAAATAGAGCGTCTATACCTTCTTAATTGCAACCGACGTGAATGGCGATTGGAAGGGGGGGGGGGGGAGATTATGGGTAATTGCTGATGGTGCGATTTGCGATCGAGTAACCATAAAAAAGCAATGTTGCCATTTAATATTCGCGATTATACGAATTCATTTTTTATTTGCTATTGTTTTTAATACTTTTGGTTTTCTAGCGCCAGAGCCTGTGGACCTACTTAGTCGAGTTCAAAGGGTGATACATAGTAATGTTATGACCCTGAGATCTATGGACATAATTTTTAAAAGACTTAGTTTTCCTATTTAAAAAGGGGTTTCCAAAAATGTTAGGCCGACCCTGTACATATGTCTAATATAGGATAATTCGAGCCTCAAACAAATACTATCAAATCAGGAATATCGTATTAAGAAGCTAATAAGATATCCGACTAACTCATAATTCTAAAATCTTAATTGTGCGTCTAAAAGTATTCGTAGATGTTGTGTATATTGACAACTTATAAAATAATTTTAACAAATTCAAAACTTATGTTGACCAATTTCTATAAAATAATATTAACAAATTCAAAACTTATATTGACCGATTTCAAGCTCTAATTTTTAACTAATATAAATGAAATATAATAAACTAATTTGTGGCTTCCTTGGGCTTTCTAGCGTACTTGCAAACGAAACATCAATATAATTTCCTTTGTAAGTTTTAAAATGTACATCATTTCATTTTATATTGGCATGTGAGTTAATATGATATTATGCCTAGTGCAAGTTGTTGCTACACTTTGAGTTCGTAGAATATCATGATTAACAAAAAAACAAAAGTCCCGTGCCAACTTTATTAATGGTTTAATACCCTATCCATTTGTGTGTGTATATATTATAAAGAGTAAACTGCAATTTTACCTCTGAGGTTTAGGCCAATTGGCACTCTGACCCCCTCTAACGAAATAATTGCAATTTTACCCCCCAACGTTGATGTTCTGTCGTAATTTTACCCCCTGCCGTCAGTCAACAGTTATTTAACTGTTATAGGTAGGGGTATTTTAGTAATCTTACCCCATATTTATTATTATTATTATTTTATTTTTATTATTATTATTATTATTATTATTATTATTATTATTATTATCTTAGGGTGTAGGGAGTGGGTGTCTAAACTCTTGCGGTGATCATGTTTACCGTGCGGGAACACCGGTGCCCACCTTTTCACCGAGCGGCAAACTTAGACAATCGTTGATGGATCACCGATCGATGAAGGGAGAGGTGTGTGTGGGGGGAGTGGGGTCCATGCCATCTTTAACCA
The DNA here is from genome assembly GCA_030545235.1 of Helianthus tuberosus. NCBI lineage: Eukaryota > Viridiplantae > Streptophyta > Magnoliopsida > Asterales > Asteraceae > Helianthus > Helianthus tuberosus. The sequence continues at coordinate 26,926,983 of CM060438.1, read as the reverse complement.
ATCATAATTTTTTCCTTTTTTTTAAATAGTTTACCAATTCATCAAGTGTCTAACCATTGCCAACACTTTTGAACATAGTTTACCACTTTGACATGGCACACTCTCATTGGTTGATTTTAAAGTTTACCACTTTCAAGTGTCTAACCACTCCCTACACCCTAAGAAAATGTTCAACAGCCGTCGTCTTCTTCTTCGTTTCACAAACAGAAACCAAAAAGAGATGAAGATGATGATGGCGGTGCAGAGGTTGGTCACTCGAAACTAAGGATGGTCGGAGGTGCAGAGGTTAGTCGGTATCGATGAAGATGGCGATGATGATGATCGGATTAAAATGGAGATGAAGATGATGATGGCGGTGAGACGATGACGGTGATGTGATTCTGCGGATACACGGTGGTCGTTCAAAAGGAGAAGAAGACGATGAACTAGATGAACAGATAGTGATTGGAAGTGGTGGTTATCGTCGAACTATTGATGATGATGATGATGATGAACGTGATGATTTGATACGGTGAATGGAGAAGACGAAAGTGACCGGAGACTGACGGTGATTGTAAGATGATCGACGAAGAGATTGTAAATGATTGTAAGATGATCGACGGTGATTGTAAGATGATCAGCGGTTTGGGGATAAAATCAGCGGTGGTCATCTTCAAGTTTGGGGATAAAATCAGCAGTTTCATTAAAGAACTGATGGATCTAATAGCAAAGGGAAAACTTGATCAATTGCTGTCATCTTCAGGTTCAATGAATCCATTGCAGTGATGAAATTTTGTTGTTGGTTTAATTTGTGGGTTTTTCAAGATTTTCAATTCCTATATACCCAATAAAATTTCTTTAAATTTTGTGCAGTAAAGCTTAAACCTTTATCTTTACAAACATTTTCTTGAATTTGCACTATTTGCTCAAAAATTGGTATTTATTTCAGTTAATTTGTGGGTTGTTCAAGATTCTCATATTAGGTGAGTTGAGTAATTTGAAAATGTATAGAATTATGAAGAGACTGAGTTGAGTAAATTGACAATAAGAAAACTGAATTGAGCATTTTGATCTCTTATTGGGTGTTGTAAGATTACCTTTTCATAGTGTCTTAATATTCTATGTTTGCAGGTCGAGAACATGGATGCTGAAAATATATATTATGGAATTAGTGTGGTGTTTTTTAGCATTTGTTTGGGTAATTTTACTTTGGGTGCTAGTTGTTTCATACTGCTATGATTTATTAACTAGGTTTATCACCTAGTTAACTAGGTTTGTATCATTCACAAGCAACCGGTAATGAATGCTTATTGGTGGGGGAGATGGTGGTGGTGGTGGTGATAGGTGGTGGCAGTGGTGGTTGATGGTGGTGGTGGAGGGCTTATGAGAGAGGGGGTAATATTGCAGAGTAGAACAAACCATAGGGGGTGATATGAAAGGGTAACATAGTCATTTCACATTCCATTTAACACATCTGTTCACTTATTTGACGGCAGGGGGTAAAATTGCTCCAGAACATCAACGTTGGGGGGTAAAATTGCAATTATTTCGTTAGAGGGGGTCAGAGTACCAATTGGCCTAAACCCAGGGGGTAAAATTGCAGTTTACTCTATTATAAAGTTCAAATACGAATGAAATTAAGGTAGGGTTCATGTGAAAATCACATTTATCACAAGAACCACGAGAACTAATGTGAACAGAACCAAAATAAAGTCACTCTACCACCACCTAAAAACCTAAACACCCACCACAACCCAAAAACCTAAACACCCCCCCCCCCCCCTCATAAAAAAAAATAAAACCTAAAACCTCCACCCAAATAAAGGGTGGTTCCTAACGTATCATTCCCTTATATATATATATATATATATATATAGAGTAGGGTTCGCACGGAAAGTGTGTTTTTCCTAGAAAGTCTAGGAAGCGATCTGGTCCATCCGATTGGTGTGTTTAAGGGTTGAGATTAAATCAATAGCAATCTTGTAATATTTGAGTTATATAATTAGAGACTTTTAATATAGTGAGGGTATTTTGGTAATTGGAAGTGTTTTAAATAAGTCAACAAACTGCCATATCAATAACCAATCCCTAAATTCATGCAATTTCCCCTCTTTCTCTCTCTCCCTCTCTAAACCCGGCGACGCAAAACAGGACCCCAAGAGCATTCAGATTTCGGTTCCAAGGCTTGTTCATACCCCTTTTCTTCACTAGGTATTCATATCTTGTGTTGTGATTAAAGTTCTTGAAGTGCATATACGTTTTCGGTCTTAATCTGCTTGTAACTTGGCTGCGTTTTTTCTGTTTTAATTGATGATTGTAGAGAGGATTGTACCGCTATTTCTGAGTCGTTCTTGATAAATGGAAGGATTACCAGCATGGATGGTACAACACGGCGTCAAGAAATCTGCTTGCAGTTAAAACACAGCGTCAAGAAATCTGCTTGCTGTTAAAACACAATGTCAAGAATCCTCCAGCAATCTGCTTGCTGTTAAAACACAACGTCAATAAATCTGCTTGCTGTTAAAACACTATGTCCAGATTCCTCCAGCAATTTGCTTGCTGTTAAAACACAGCGTCAAGAATCTGCTTGCTGTTAAAACACAGCGTCAAGAAATCTGCTTGCTGTTAAAACACAGCGTCAAGAATCTGCTTGCTGTTAAAACACACTGGCCTGCTTGTTGTTAAAACACAATGTCAAGAAATCTGCTTGCTGTTAAAACACACTGGCTTGCTTGCTGTTAAAACACAATGTCAAGAAATCTGCTTGCTGTTAAAACACAGCATCAAGAATCTGCTTGTTGTTAAAACACACAGGCCTGCTTGCTGTTAAAACACACCGACTTCAACCTCTCTGACTGGTAAAACACATCACCAAGACCTGCTGATAGTTTTCCAGATAAACACATTGACCTCCATATTTGAATTTGAATTCGAAAACAACAAAAATTCCGAAAATCATGGAATGTTAGTTAATGAAAAATAAATTACAAAAATAAAATTAAAATGTGAAATTACATAGTTGCCCTTTTAGTTAAAATAACTCAATGCCACATGTCCAATTCTCATTGCTTCCTAGACTTTCTAGGAAAAATAGACTTTCCACCCAACTCCTACTCTATATATATATATCAAGCAATTACATAATTACTCTAGAATTATTTATATATATATATAGGAATGGGATCAGGAGAGAACGATTTGAAGTGTGAGAATAGTGAGAACGATTTTCAGCCATAGGATCTTTGTGATTTGTGGCTAAGATGATGCGGTGGCATTTTTGTAAATAATGAGAACCTTATAAGTACTAGGCGGGGTAAAATTGAAAGATCCAAACAAGGGTGCACATGCTAATCACATGCCATTTTTCCCCATCATATTTAAACGTCAATAACTTTTTCATAAGTGATTATTTTTCTAAAAAATTACGCCATAAAACTCAGCGTTTTTTTTATCTTTCCAACGAGTATACTATTGATATACTTTTCGAAAAAAAATGACAAGGTTTTATGGCGTTTTTCTGAACTGAGTGTTTTATGGCGTTTTAGACTAGTTATTTTTATGGCGTTTTTCTGAACTATGTTTTTTATGGCGTTTTAACTAGGTATTTTCATGGCGTTTTTCTGAACTGAGTGTTTTATGGCGTTTTAAACTGAGTTTTTCATGGCGTTTTTTTGAACTGAGTGTTTTATGGCGTTTTAACTGGGTATTTTCATGGCGTTTTTTTTTCTGAATTTGGAGTTTTTTATGACATTTTATTTAAACACCCAGTTCATGTGTGTGGGTTTTTTTTGACAATATTACCCCTTAGTGTAATTTAGCATCAATGCCACATGTCAACTCCAAAATCGTTCTCACCGTTCTCACACTTTTCACCGTTCTCTCTAAATCCTGACCCTATATATATATATATATATGGTGTGATTACATTATTACTCTAGTATAATTATATAATTACTCTAGAATAATTCTTATCCAACATTATATATGATCCTCCACAAAAGCGAGATAAGTTTTAGCAATGGGTGATCTGGATTGGCTCCGATGATGGCAATGCTAATTGAGTTTTTTATGAAAATAAGAGTTATTCGGTTACACTACTCACATTTCTCATATACTATATGTTCAACAAGAGTACTCTTATCAGTGAGTGCAGGATGGGTATCCTTTCTCAGTGTATAATCAAAGTCCAGCTAAACAAGAGTCAACATTATGGAGTTTTTCCAAGAAGCAAATTTGTCACCAGATTTTAATCCCATAATTAGGAACTACAGTAGAATTTATGAGAAGAATTAAATACTTTGCTAAACGAACTTATGTGCACTGTGGGGTAATTAGTCTAAGTCAGGTAAAATTAAGGACCATTTTATAATGAAGTTATGATAAAGTCTATTATAAACATAAAAACTAATAGACTAAGTAAAATTCTACTTAAACTAAAACATATCATCTTTAGGTAAAGGTAGGACAAATTAAGTATTTTAAAAAATTGTGCAAAACAAATGTAATACATCACCTTGGGGCAAAAGCGAAACAATTAAGTTGTTAGTCACATATTAAGTGTCACGGCCCCCGACCCGGTTTGACCCGTTTCAGGAGCCGCGGGACAGAAATTCTGCGGTATTTATTTAATTGAGTTTAACAGCGGAAGTTTAACATTAGGATCGTTTAAAGCTAAATTTTCCCGATTTATTTTATTTCACATTTCGGGATAAAACCCCGATAATTTACAATATTATGTTTTTAATATGAAATCGTGATATTACAAAACTTATTTCTTTATTTTATAATGAGCCACTATTTTAAGCTTGAAATGCTCCCCAGCACTTTTCCTGAATTACAACAGATCACCTGAAACATGTTTGAAAAAGGTTTTGTCAGCGGGAAATACTGAGTGAATCATTCTATTTACTAAAATGACACATTTGTTATAATTTACAGTATTAAGAGCGATTACAATGTTTCTATTATCAAACCAACTACCCACGGTATTTGTCACTCGACCGAATCTGTGACTATGGTCATATCCCCCAATTGGCTGCCCCAATGGTGACGATTATAAAGTAATGTATACAAAACCCCACATACCGGCTGTAACTTGGTGATTACAAAGACTTAATCCCCGTAATTATAACTTTAAAAATAACATGCTTTTATAAACAATTTTGATAAAAAGAGAGAATGACTCACATTGCTGATTTACTACGGACAGAGTCTAGTCTATGAATTAGCCTTGTTAACCTAATTTAAATAACAATGCACACAAAACTAGGTTAGTAATCAATCTAGCATTTACGATAACTCACGAGATCAAATTCTCACAACGAATGACAAAGTGCAATACTTCATCCATCGAATTAACGATGATCCGTCGAATTAACGACGAATGATAAAGTATAACCCTAATGTGGGCGGCACTTAAACATCCATTGGATATATTGATAATCGGAAAATGAATCGTAGTAGCGATTGTGCTAATACCCTGTTTTGTGGCAGAATTTCGAGACCCGTGTGTGGATTTAGAGTATACTGTTCGTATCTCAGTGAATATTGCGAATTTTTACGTCGTTGTTTTTCCAGAATTCAAGTCCCACTGTCCACTATTTATAGGTGAAATTTTACCCCGAGGCGGCCCGCGTGAGAAATAAGCTTAACCTGAGGCGGGCCGCGTGAGACCTATTTTTTAGGTATAGGTTGCCACGGTTGGCACTAGCTTAGCTGAGTTGACAGTTTTCGTAAATTCCTTGTTGCCAACGTTTAAAATGGATAATCGTCAATAGGGTTTAACCCCCCCCCCCCCTGAGTTTTAGGGGCCCTAATCCTGATTCTGAAAATTATGAAAATTTTAGGGTTTGTTCAGAATTACTTGGGTGTCTTATTTAGGGTTTCCTTTTGGACTAATTAATTTAATAATTATGACTTTTGATGAGAGTTGTTACATTCTCCCCACCTTAAGAAAAATCTCGTCCTCGAGATTTACTGGAATAATTGAGGATACTTTTTCTTCATTTCTGATTCTAGCTCCCATGTGTATTCAGCTCCTCTCTTTGAATCCCATCTGACTTTGACTAGAACTAGTCGTTTGTGCTTGAGAAACTTGATCTTTCGATCCTCAATTTGAAGAGGTCTCTCAACGAATTTCAACTTTTCGTTTACCTCTATATCTTGAAGAGGTACTACTAGAGATTCCTCTGCTAAACATTTCTTGAGATTGGATACATGAAATACATCATGTACTCCAGATAATTCTTCTGGTAATTGTAAACGATAAGCTACCGGTCCTATACGTTGGATCACTGGAAATGGTCCTACGTATCTTGGACTTAGCTTTCCTTTCTTACCAAATCTCACAACTCCTTTCCAAGGAGAAACTTTCAACAGTACTCTGTCTCCAACTTGGAATTCTAACGGCTTGCATCTATTGTCTGCATAACTCTTCTGGCGATCTCTGGCTGTCTTCAGTCTTTCTTTGATTTGAGTAATCTTATCAGTCGTTTCTTGCACAATTTCAGGACCTGATAATTGACTTTCTCCTATTTCTGCCCAACAAACGGGAGTTCTGCACTTTCTTCCATACAGTGCCTCGAATGGGGCAGTTTCAATGCTTGAGTGATAACTATTGTTATAGGAGAATTCAATCAATGGTAAGTGATCATCCCAATTCCCACCAAAATCTATCACACATGCTCGGAGCATGTCTTCAAGAGTTTGGATTGTCCTTTCACTTTGCCCGTCTGTTTGTGGATGATATGCCGTGCTTAGGTTTAGTCGAGTTCCCATAGCTTGCTGGAAACTTTTCCAGAAATGAGAAGTGAAACGACTATCTCTATCCGAAACAATGGAGAGTGGAACTCCATGTAAGGATACAATTTCATCTACATACAATTTAGCCAGTCTTTCCATGCTAAAGGTTTCTTTTATTGGTAAAAAGTGAGCTGATTTGGTTAATCGATCCACAATTACCCAAATTGCATCATTACCTTTTCTGGTTTTGGGTAACTTACTAACAAAATCCATTGTTATAAGTTCCCATTTCCATACTGGCATTTCTAATTGTTGTAGTAATCCTGAAGGTTTCTGATGTTCTGCCTTAACTTGTGAACAAGTAAGACATTTAGAAACATAGCTGGCTATGTCCTTTTTCATTCCTATCCACCAAAAGTTCTTTCTTAAATCTTGGTACATCTTATTGTTTCCTGGATGCATGGTATACCTAGATTTATGAGCTTCTTCTAAAATCTTAGGTCTTAAGTCTCCCTGCTTAGGTACCCAAATTCTACTTTTGTGGAATCTCCAAATTCCATCTGCTCCTTGG